>VMYD01000193.1:0-1200000 GCA_007663325.1 Eucalyptus pauciflora | reverse complement strand
CACAAAGCATAATCGTGAAAAGATATAGATGGCTTTAACCATGGAAACATTATTGATCGAATCTCACTTCGGATAAACATTAACTCATCCTCACAAAAACAGGGTATGAAAAGAAACAGTGACAAAGTGATGAAATTTGTGGTAAAACAAAAGTAGGGCGCACTGTAAAGCGGGATTTCATGGAAAAAGAGTCGCCTTTTCATGAGCCACAATTGACTACACGTATAAAAGCTAAACCAAGAAGGAAATCACAAACCTTATAAATCGTGTGAATATCAATGCATAGAGAGACGAAATCTTGCGAGAAAGCAAAATCGCCATGGCTCCTCACTGGAGATGGTTCTTGAATTCGCCGGATTAGAGCTACCAAGAAAAAAGATGTGTTTTTTTTGTGGGAGGAGTTGTGCATGTGAGAGAAGGAGAAAGACTAGGATAGTGTAGGGTTTTTTTAAATAATAGATCGAAAAGAAAAATCCTATTCGGGTCTATCCCTCCCCTCCCCCTCGGATTTTTTTATCGGGTTATATCCCCTCTATATTCGACCTTATCATGTCCTAGCTAGCTATCAAACACGAAAAAGCATAAAACATATCCTATTCGGGCTTTTATCCGATTGACCAAACTCAGCCTTAGACTTCAAGATGTGTGATACTGTAACGATAGTAACTTTGTCATAGGGAGGTTTAGTGGAATCGGTAGCTATAAGAGTTTCTATTATTATATTTAATTAAGTTTAGAACATTACCACATACCCTCTAACTTGTATAACAACTTCATTATCGCTAGAGAGAAAACTGTTAGAAAAACATATCCAAACTTGGCTAAAGATGAAAACCCTAAGAAATGCTCAACTAAGAACATATAAATGAAATAGTTGATGCCTAATGATGGAATGCTTAGAAATTGGAAAAAGGTTCTACCAATAACTATAAATTAATAGATTTAGTTCCGGCAAAAAGTGTGTTATCTCTTGAGATATATATAGCTTAGATTTATTTCACAAACTATACAGATACTCCGCACTGTTGTATAACTATGGGAAAAGTACTTGGGGAACGATGTGTCCTTATAGTAGATTCTGTCTTCTGAACATTGAGGTATCTACTCTCTATTATATCAATGTTTAAAACATTATATTTTGTAATGTCTAGCCAACCTCGGTCTAACACATAAACACTATGTATTTGTATGCATATATATGTCAAATAATGAACAAATTGATCTGTGCATTCATATACACTCATCTATCCAATTTCTTAGCCTATAAAATGCTACTATTCAAATTGACAAATAGAATGAAGCATTTCAATTAGAGAAGTTAAAAATAATGATGCAGAAGAGAGGAATGTGAAATTTGTGTATACTTTGACGTATGTACAATCTCGCAATATTAACTTGCAATATGCATACAATGTCACAATCTTAACTTACAATATACGTGCAATAGCACCCTCAAGAGATGATTTGAATCTCTAAGATTGCATGCAAATGCTTTTGGTACCATAACAGTTTTAGGATTTTGTGTCTTAAATTCCCCCAATATCATATCGTGCGTTCCTAATAAAGAATATTTGGTGAATAGAAAATTTATTTTGTAATTTTTTTGTACTAACTTTTATGGGGATGATTTCTAAAAAACAATAAATTTGAGAACGTAGCTTATTTTATGATAACGAGTTCATGAACGCCCAACTCATAATTGGCAAATTCGTAGGTTCAATTCCTACTGAATGCACGCCAATGGGACCCTACAATAAGTCTATTGGAATTGGCTTTGTATCAATGGAATCTTATCATCCATACATAACGAATTGATGTGGTATATTCATATCATAACATATGAATAAACAATAAGAACTCCAATTCTTATTAAGACTCGAACAAGTATCCAATCCACACCTTACAATGATTCATTATAAATGCAATTAATTGGATGGACAATATATATATATATATATATATATATATATATATATATATATATATATATATATATATATATATATATATATATATATATATATATATATATATATAGAAATCTTGTCATAGGTAGATCCAATGGAGCTTGCAGCTACATGAATTTTTATTGATATAGGAAATTAAGTTTTGAACACAATCAAATACCTTATGGCCTGTGTAACAGCTTCATTTGTCATCGGAGAGAAAAATGTTAAAAAATCATGTGTTGACCTGACAGAAGATGAAAACCTTAAGAATGACTTAGCTTAGAACATAAAATGAAAGAGTTGATACTTGATGATGAAATGCTTAAGAAATTTAAAAGAGTTTCCACCAACAATGTATGAAGTAAAAGATTTAGTTCCAATAGAAAATATGTTATCTTTGAAGATATGTGGCCTGGACTTATTTCACAAGCGAAGGCAATCATCATAAATCAGGAATGCTTATTAAAAAAAAAAACCTCAGGTAAAAAAAGAATGAGAAAAAAATGAGCTCCGTACATTAACTCTAAAGTGAGATTGGCTCCATATACTCCATCAAAAGTCGAATGAGTCTATCCATCATCTTTTCCCTTTTCTCTTTTAATTTTCATAATAAAGTAGAAGATAACACCCTATCCCCTTCCCCGACAAGTAGATACTCGAAAACAAATACATATATTGATAATTTTAAGCCATGTGCTCCATTCTAATCTCACTTTGTTAGTTTTACTAATTAACAATAAGACTTGGCATGATATTAGGTCTCTAACGACTATACTTTTAGTTAACCAGATTATACAGCAACGACATACAATTCTCCTCCAATAATAAATAACAAAGCAAATAAAGCCAAATTGAGCAAGGAAAGGCAACATAGCCCTTCCGCGTCTCCTGCACTCATAATTGGTGAGATCGTTGATTTGTTGCAAACATTGCCTCTAATATTTGGTGCCGAAACCATCTTGATTTTTATGGGTGTAAAACTATGTCATTTGTTGAACTTTTTAAACTTTTAAAAATCTCTTGGCTTTTATTGGTGTAAATTTTTATTTATTCGATATAACATATGAAAAACAAAACATGCATAATACCTTCCACAGGTTTCAAATTTTTAGGGTCTCTTCGTGAAGGGACATGATAGAGTTAGAATTGTATCCAACACATATAAACCCCTTTGGCCTTAGCTATATGCAACAAAGCACCAAGCTACATCCCAAATAGATATTGTGAAGTTTGCATGTTTAAAGTGCTACTAACCCGATAGTAAGAAAGGGAAAGGATTAACTTGCTTAAGCCACTTCAGGATGAGACCCTAATAATTAGAAAGCTGTGGAAGGTATTATGGATATTTTGTCTTTCATATGTTATATCGAACAAATAGAAATTTACACAAATAAAAGCCAAGAGATTTTTAACAGTTTGGAAAGTTTAACAAATGATATAATCAAGTCACTTATAGATTTTACACACATAAAAACCAAGAGGGTTGCAGCACCAAATATTAGAGGCAATGTTTGCAACAAACCAACGATCTCGTCAACTGTGAGTGCAGCAAATGTGGAAGGGCTATGTTTTCTTGCTTAATTTGGCTTTATTTGTTTTGTTATAGATTTTTGGAGGAGAATTGCGTATAGTTTCTGTAAAATCTGGTTAACTAAAAATACAGTCATTAGAGACCTAACATCACACCAAGTCTTATTGTTAATTAGTGAAACAAAAAACATAAGATTAGAACGGAGCACATGGCTTAACATTACTAAGATCTATATTTGTTTTTAAGTATCTATTTGTAGGGGGAAGGGGAAAGGGTGTTAACTTCTACTTTATTCTGAAATTTAAAAGAGAAAATGTCAAAAGATTATTATAAGACTCATTCGACTTTTGATGGAGTACATGGAGCCAATATTACTTTAGAGTTAATGTACGGAGCTCATTTTGTTTCTTATTCTATTTCTACCTGAGGTTTTTCTTATGAGCCCTGATTTATGGTGATTATCTTAGCTTGTGAAATGAGTCAAAGTTATATATCTTCAAAGATAACGTATGTTATGCTGTAACTAAATCTTTTACTTCTAGTTACTGGTCAAAACTCTTTCAAATTTTCTAAGTATTTCATCGTCAAGCATCAACTCTTTCATTTTTATGTTTTAAGCTAAGTCATTATTAAGTTTTTCATCTTTTCTCAAGTCAGCACATGATTTTCTAACATTTTCCTCTCCGACAACAAATGATGATGTTATATAGGAGAGAAGGCATGTGATAATGTTCAAAACTTGATTTCTTATATTAATAAAAACTTATATAGCTGTGAGCTCCACTGGATCTGCCTATGACAAAATTACTATATGTATATTATCCATCCAATTATCACACCTCTTGAAGTCTAAATGCATATATAATGAGTCATTGTAAGGTGCGAATTGGATACTTGTGTTCGTGAACTCGTCATCATAGAATAAGCTAAGTCCTTAAATTCCTTGTTATTTAGAAACCATCCACATAAAAGTTAGTATAGAAAAAATTTGCAAAATCAGTTATCTATTTACCAAATATTCCACATTAGGAACGCAAGATATGACACTAGGAGAATTTAAGACAAAATCCTAAAACTATTCTAATTAATTTGCAGTTGTTGCTTGTTTGGATAGGGCTCTTCCATACTAACTCCTCAAGAATGTACTTGAAATTAAGATTCGTAAGGGCTCATGGTACTCTTCTTTCTTTTGCAATGTAATATGCTTTTCAAGGTTTCAAGGATACCAAAACTCTTCTTTATGCCACTGTTATGAGAGATAATATTCTTACTCTTTTTCAAAAGTTATGCTTGCAATTGTTATGTCAAATCTACATTTAAGTGATTATCATTTACTTTAAATAATGTTATTTTTTTAAGAACTTAAAAGTATGGAAAAATAGGTTCACAATGTATATATAACATATTCCTTAAAGTTAGGATGCATGTGTGATTTGTGTTACAAAAATCCCACATCGGAGTATTGTTTTTTTTTTTTTTGGTAAGATGCATCGGAGTATTGTTGTGATGTAAAATAGTTAATATATCTTACTTGACCCATAACTCATTAACTTAAAGTAAAATTGCGAACCCAATTTGGTATATTTAAGTTCACTCTAAACTAGTAATGATTTGCATTACCTTAACACTATTTTAATTTATTGCAATTGTCGCTTGTTTGGATAGGGTTCTTCCGTACAAATTCCTACAAGAACATACTAGAAATTAAGATTGTAAGGGCTCCTACTATTCTTCTTTCTTTTATAATGCAATGTGCATTTCGAGGTTTTAAGGATACTGAAACTCTTCTTTATGCCACTGTTATGAAAGACAATATTCTTACTATTTCTCAAAAGTTATGTTCAATTGTTGTGTCAAATCTACATTGGAGTGATTATCATTTACTTTAGAAAACATTATTTGTCTTAAGAAAGGGGAAATTGGTTCACAATGTATACATAACACATTTCTTAATGTTAGGAAGCATGAATTGAAGAATTATTGTATTGTAGAGTAATTAATATATCCTACTTTGCCCATAACTCATTGGTAAAAAAATATTGTGAAAGTATATTTAAGATTACTCTAAGCTAGTAATGATCTGTATTACCTTGACACAATTTTAACTAATTGCAATTATTGTTTATTTGGATAAGGTTTTTTCCATACTATGGATAGGGTTCTTTCTTACTAACCCCTACAAGAACGTACTTGAAATTAAGATCTATAGCGGCTCTTGTTATTCTTCTCTTTTTGCAATGCAACGCGTGTTTTGAGGTTTTAAGGTTACCAAAACTCTTCTTTATGCCACTTTTATGAGAGAAAATATTCTTACTTTTTCTTAAAAGTTATGTTTCCAATTATTGTGTCTAATCTACATTTGAGTGATTATCATTTACTTTAGACAACATTATTTTTATTAAGAACTTAAAAAGTATGGAGAAATGGATTCACAATTTATACATAACATACTTTTTTAATATTAGGATGCTTAGAAAAAATCCCACATCAAAGAATTGCTGTGGTGTAGAATACTTAATATATCCTACTTGACCCATAATTCATTGGCTTAAAGTAACACTGTGAACCCAATCTAGTATGTTTAAGGTTACCCTAAGCTAGTAATGATCTGCATTGCCTTGACACTATTTTAACCAATTGTAATTGTTGCTTGTTTGGATAGGGTTCTTCCGTACTAACTCCTATAAAAATGCTTGAAATTAAGATCCGTAGGGGCTCCTATTATTCTTCTTTCTTTTGTAATACAATGCATGTTTCAAGGTTTCACGCTTACTAGAACTCTTCTTTATGCCACCGTTATAAGAGATAATATTATTACTCTTTCTTAAAAATTATGTTTCCAATTATTGTGTCAAATCTACATTTTAAGTAATTATCATTTACTTTAGACAACATTATTTTTCTTAAGAACTTAAAAATATGGAGAAATGGGTCCCACAATTTATACTTGGCATATTTTTTATTTAGAATGTACGTTTGATTTATGTTAGAAAAATCCTACATCAAAGAGTTGTTGTGATGTAGTGTAGTTAATATATCCTACTTGGCCCATAACTTATTGGCTTAAAGGAATATTGTGAACCAAATTTGGTATATTTAAGATCACTCTAATCTAGTAATGATCTGCATTGTCTTGACACTATTTTAATAAATTGCAATTGTTGCTTGATTTGATAGCATTCCTCCGTACTATGGATAAGGTTCTTCCCTACTAACCCCTGCAGGAATGTATTTGAAATTAAGGTCCATATAGGCTCCTACAATTCTTCTTTCCTTTGTAATGCAATGCGTATTTAAAGATTTCAATCAGAATTCTTTTTTTATACCACTATTATAAGAGATAATATTTTTACCATTTTTCAAAAGTTATGTTTCCAATTGTTGTGTCAAATCTACATTTGAGTGATTATCATTTATTTTAGACAACATTATTTTTCTTAATAACTTAAAAAGTATGGAGAAATGGGTTCACAACGTATACAAAATATATTTCTTAATGTTAGGATGCATGTGTGATTTGTGTTAGAAAAATCACACATCAAAGAATTGTTGTGATGTAGAGTAGTTAATATATTTTACTTGGTCCATAACTCGTTGACTTAAAATAACATTGTAGAGTAGATATTGGGCTTTTGTTGTGTACTTCCAACAATAACAAATGAGTGCTACAATAGTGACTAGCCAAATTTTGTTCCGTTGACGTGTCTATAGCAACAAAAAGGTTTCACTGCTAGCTCATCTATGTGGACAAATGATATTCATTGCCTTGCATTATAAGGACACTACTTGTTTCTTTAGAGACAATAAAGACTACAAATTGAAAGATTGGACATCACTGAGTATCAAAGAGCATATAACATAGTGAATATATCTTTTGTGTCGCTCACCTATTTCCATGAAGGAAAGAGATAACAAACAAAAATGCCGTATGATGACTAACAATAATTGCCGCTAAAAGTCCCAAGAACCGTTGAAGTAGGCATATATTGCGACCTCCCTGAACAGTGCATTACTTAAGGGTTGGCTAATGGATTATTAAGCTGAGACTCAACTTGGTCACTGTTTCTTTTCATTGTCTCCCAAACCCTTACCAATTCACGACTTAAGGTTCGAATTATTAACATGCAACATCGTTTTTAGTGAGTCAGTTAGAATCCCAAGTTAAGTATCAAGAGAATTACTTATTCCTACAAACCAAAAAAATATAGATTTTGGGACTTGAATACCCTAGATTATTCTAACGTTGTTTTGGTACATTTTCTTTCTTATTCAAAAACATTTGAAAGGCAGCTTGTATTGATTTTAACCATACACTAACATGAGGTGATCATATGGGTGTGAATGTAACAACCAATAATCAAAGCGGTAAATAAATTGCAAGGAAAAGTAGAATTACCTACCTCAAAGCAACGTAAGTATTTGCAATGTTAATTGGAAAAACACACATTCAACCTAAATATGGTTTCTAATTAGCACGCAATTCAACTCAAATTTGTTTTAGGATTTTCTTTTATTTAAATGAAAGCTAATGCTAACATGTAATGCAATTACTTTAAATGCAATAACGTTTAAAGTATGTCTATCATCACGTGACATGCAATTGAATTAAATGAACCTAGCATGCAATTCTTAAATGACGTGTAGTTTATGAACCTAATTCTATATGACATGCACATGACATTTTTTGTATTTTTTTTATTAAAATTTGTAACTAAAAAATAATGAAAATGAATTACCTAGATTAAGATATTATTCAACTCAATTTAAGAATTAACTATGCCAAATCCTAATTTAAATTGGAATATTATCGTAATTAGATATAGCCTATCCTAAGGAGAAGGACACTATTGGTGCCAAAATTTGTGTATTTAGTGCCAATTTTTTTTTTTCGAATCACTTAAGCACCACTTATAAAAAAAAATGATTACTTAAGTGTCAACTTTGATCAGGGTTACTAGAAATTCGGCGTGTGCATATTTTGTTAATTTCTCAATCTTACGTGGCTCGCCGATCTACTCCATCAGTATATAACCCCTAAATGACATCGCGTAACATATTAAAAAGTGATCACTTCAGTGCCGATTATTATTAAAAAAATTATCACTTCAGTGCTAGTTATTATTAAACAGTAATCATTTTAGTGTCAATCATTGTTAAAAAATGATAACTTCAATGCCAATCTTAATGAAAAAATGATCACTTCTGTGCAAAAATAAAAAATAAAAAAATGCCATCTCAAATAAAATTTTAAATAAAAAAAAAACCATGTAATTTCTTTGGTTGGAATTTCTCATCAATAAAGTTTTTTCTCCAATTTGGTAGTAAAGTGAATCGGTGAAAACTTTCCATACTACTTTTAACACTATTCTCCCCCGATCGTAACAGCAATCTTATCAATAATGCAATGTTATCTATAAAGATCTACCCCTTAATCTTATCCATTACCTAATCTAAGCACGCAAGTCTATTTAGAAGATTTTCTAAAATCTACATTAATCCAGTCTAATATTTTTTATATTTTCTTTAGATAAGAAAATAATCAAATCGAATCAAACATGGCAAAGACAGAATCAAATCAAATAAATATAGTATTCGCATCCAATCCACTCAAATTTGGAAACTGATAAATTGACGAATTGTATTGCCAACGTTAATGATTAGGAAATTATTCCTGGTTCGAATGATACCCCAAATCTTAGAGATATGCATGTCGGATAACAATAATTCAAAATAGGTAATAAAATCAAATACTCAAATATTGGATCGGACAATTACCTATTCGAATTTTGAGTTCCCAAACTTGGACCGCGGACGATGGCCGGCGGTGAACTTAGTGTGGCTGACGGTGGTTGGTTGCTCGCAATGAGGGACTCCTCGATGTCCACCTCGGCAAGGTTGCTTACAGTAATTGATGTTGACCAAGAACAAGCCGACAGTGTGGAATTGCAGCGCTCGCGAGGAGGCAACCGCCGCATGCGGTTGCTCTCGGAGATCGACGGGGTCACGGAGCTAAGCAGCCGCAGCAGCTGTTGCACATCACTGAAGACCTCCAAAGAATGGATCAAGCTCGGCAAGGAGATGATTCACGGCGGCTCAGGGGCCTGTGTTGTGGACAGCCGGGCGTCGGGATGTCCAGAACCGAACGGGAATCCGAGCTGCGTTTGACGGTCAGTAAACCTGCAGGAAAAAAAAGGAACAATTTGCTACGAATTGCCAAGGATTCCCAAGCTGCGGACGATGGTGTGAAGAAGAGATACCACGGTGCAAGAGCGGCAGTGAAATCACAATGGTGTGATCTTTTGAACGAGCAAACCCCTTTCAGTCTTCTCGCGAATAAAGAATCACACCGCTTTCTCGCGAGCCCCCGGTTCGACGTGGAATCCCCGACGCGACAGCAGCGGGAGAGCGTCCGCCGTCCTCTACACCGCCGGTGCATGTTCGAAGTCGAGAAAAGGAAAACCAAAGAGAGCAGAGAGTCAAGCAACGTCGATACGATACGCGGGGCGAACCGAGCGCTGATTGAACCGACAGAAAGGACGAAAAACGAAAGCCGGAGATGGCGTGAGTGCGTACTGAGGGAGCTCGATCGGAGTACCTGAGGATGAGATCGGAGATGAGAGAGACTGGTGTCGGTTTTGCCGAGCAAGAACGCCATGGAAGATGCTCTCCGAAATGCAGAAACTGAAAGAGGAAGGGAGTCGTGCTGGGACTACCATCTGAGTTGAAGCCGTGCTTTTCCAATCTGCTCTATGACCGGCTTTGTCGCCGCACGGCGTCGTTCTTCCCCAGAGAAGAAGAAACGTGGCTACGAAAAATCCGCCACGCGTGGCGGGGCAGTTTGTACGAGGAAAAACCGTCGCTTGGTTCAGCCCCGGAACAGGAGATTTTATTCCCTAAGCTTGAAACAGGAAGATATGCATTATCTTTAACGGGAAATCTTTTAATATCTCTTCAAAACCGCAATCTGATCCAGTAAAATTGCTCTTCGAGTTTGCTCCCAAAATAAATCAATTTTCCAGCGTGGCATCATATATGAATTTTGGTTTATCCAAAGGAATAATGGGCTTGGCCACGTTGTTAGCTCATGAACTCATTTCAATTTATTAAATTCAAAGTCATTCAATTAAGTCCATTCGCGGCCAATCCAATATATAAAAATGTTCCTCATAATTTATGTGTAAATTAATTAATATTTTTGACATGGGATCGGAGTCGGTCCCTAATTTTTTTATCCAATAAATGACTAATTAATTCGTCGAAATTTAGATGTTACCGGTGTATAGAGTCTTTGCCAAACACATAAGCTTTACCATGCGCATAGAGCAATGGTGACGGATCCTAATAGGTCCGTAAAATCCTGCTAGATTAATCCGACGTTTTTTGTCAATCGTTTGTTATCTTGTGGGTAGACTTCATGATTGGATATAACGACATATGTCCGTAGGCAAAAAGAGATCTATGCCAATAAATTGTTCTGTCGAGACAACTTGCCCTGCCTATCAAATAATGTCGTGCCAATTTGGTTTCTATAGTATTTCATTTGTTTTTTTTTTTTTTTGGTTCTCTTTTGCTCCTGTATCCAAATTTCTCATTGTTTCATTATCTTTGCAATGTTTACGCCCCTAAATAAAATTATTCATGTCAATCAAACAATTGATCTTTGTAAGAAACGTAGCGAAAGTGCATAAAATGCATCCGACAAAAGAAGCAAATTCACGCTTTTTTTTTTGTTTTTTGCCTTATAAATAAAAGGATAGTAATGGGCGACTGACGTTAGCGACGTTCTCTAAGCATTACTATAAAGATTCCATTAAGTGTGATGGATTCCTGATTAAATAGGTTCCATAGCTGAAATCTAGTGTTAAGATATGAAATGTTCTTGATATCTTTTTGAATTTCAAATTAGCTTATTTAAAGGGATTACCAACTATAGATGAGTTGGCATTCCTTGATCTTTGCTCTGCCAAATATTGTATATTTTCATCTCTTTATAAACGTGTACAATCCGTAAATGAAAAGTAACGAAAATCATTCACAAATATTTATATGGTATCAGAGCCTTATACTCCTAAAAGCTTTTTGATACAGCCATTCTGCATTTCTTTCAGCAACCTACCGCATCCTCCAGCCATGGCAGGACCTCAAATTCTAGTTCGAATTTGATCGGGACAGCCGCACCTAACGGCCCGATTTCAATCTCGACAGCTGTCCAATTGCCATTCAAGCTTTCCACTGCCAATTATCCTTCTTGGTGCTCAATTTCAGGCGTTGCTCATTGGTTATGATTTAATGGGATTTGTTGACGGGACTTTTGTCCGTCCGCTTCTCATCATTTCAACTGGAAATCAAACAATGCCAAATCCAGCCGCAACAACCTGGATTCGCTAGATTCTTGCTTCATGCAATTTTTGCATCTGTATCCAAACCGTGATTCCTCTCATTGCCTCTTGCGATTCATCACAAGTTGCCTTGGACAAAACTCATGAATCGATATGCAAATAAATCTACATGTAACAAACACCCAAAATTTTACTACTTCCAGCTCACATGAAACCCAACTTCCCACTATCAACAATGAACAAACATTAGAACCCATATATCCACCTACACAAACTCACAAAATGACCACTAGATCCCAAAATAATATTTTCATGCCCAAACAAATCAACCACATCACCACTAAACATCCACTTCCACTGACTTTAGAACCAACGGGTAGGGGTGTCAGTAACCGAACCGAACCGAACCGAAAAATTCGGTTTTTTCGGTTCGGTTTTCATTAAAAACCGAAATTTTTCGGTTCGGTTCGGTTTTTATCGGTTAACCGAACCAAACCGAACCAACAAATAAAAGTGGAGAAATATGAGTTTAATAGAAAAAAGAAAACGAAAACCGAAAATCAAAGGTTAAAAATCAAAAACCGAAAAACCGAACCGAAATTTCGGTTCGGTTCGTATTCGGTTTCGGTCCGGTTTGGAAGATTTTTTTAACGGTTCGGTTCGGTTCGGTTTTTCAAAAAAACCGAACCGAACCGAACCGAACCGTTGACACCCCTACCAACGGGAATTACACAAGTTATGTGCAATTCTCAATGGTGTGAAGCAATGTCAGTTGAGAATCTCAACTTGAGATCAATGCCCTTATTCGTAATGAGACTTGGAAACTAATGCCTTTTGATCCATCTTTGAATGTTGTAGGTTGTAAATGGCCTTATCGGATAAAAAGACGTCCGCACAGTAATATTGAGATGTACAAGGTGTTAGGGCTAGTACTATCACCTAGAGGGGGATGAATAGGTGTAGATAAAAAATTTCGCAAGACTTGGAGAATTAGTTTTTCCTTTGATAATGAAAGACTTAAAAAGTAACTCAAATTAAGCAAGTAAACAAATGATATAAGAAAGTAAGAAGTTCAAGGAGGAGAAAATAAGAACACAAGATTTATAGTGATTCGGCTTAGATCAAGCCTACGTCTACTCTCCGCGCTGACAGCCTATTGGCTAGATTCCACTATGAATCAAAAGAGATGTTATAGCTTGTGATCTCGACTATCACGGTGATAAGTCTCTGCCGAACTCTCACACAATCTCACTAAGAGTATCTCTCTTTTGCATACAACCTTTAGCTCGATGAATGAAAAAGCAAGAGACTAGAAAGCTTCAGACTTTGGAATTCTCTTTCAAGCGCACTCTCGAACAACTTGAGAGTCTTCCTTATATACTCCTCCATGCCTCTACAACCGTTGGCACTTCCCAAATGAGTTCTTCCAATCTACCCGTTGGACAGAATCAATCAAGGAAATCTCGAGTCATTTAAGGAATGTGATGATAGTCCACCAATCATGTTCGCTCATATAATCAGGATCTGAGTTTCCATAAGTAGAACCTTCCAAGTTTATTCGCCGTTCAAAGATCTTCATATCGGAGTAGATCCCAATAAGAATAATCAATCGAGCAAATATGAAATCCAGCTATAAAGTCTTCCAGTAATTATACGAATTGAAACCTTGAAGATAATCCTACATTTGGATACTAATTTTGCATTTGGATAAGTCTTCATTCTTCAGTCTGAAACTGACAGAGGGAATAGACTTTGAGACTAAAATCTGGCGGTCTTCAGACTTTGACAATAAAGTCTTGAAATCTTCAGATAGACTTTGGAAAGGTTTTGTCAACTTCAAAACAGTAAAGGAGCTTTCTCTAACACAAGGCACGTCTTGTGGCCAAAGGTTTTCACCAATGACCGGGCCTTGATTACACCAATACATTTAGCCCAGTCATTAAATCAAATACAATCCGGTCATCTTATTGTTGACTCTATTGCGTGAATGGACATTGAGACAAGACGTCAATAATGCCTTCCTCCAATGAACTCTCTAGGATGAGGTCTACATGTTACAACCACCTCATTTTAAAAACCCAGAAAAACCAACGCACATTTGCAAGTTCTGCAAAACCATATACGGATTGAAGGAAGCACCGCAAGCTTGGTACAATGAGCTAGGTTCATTCCTTCTTGTAAATTCATTTGTCAATTCAAAGAATGACAATTCATTGTTGATTTACTCTCATGGTGGCATTCCAACCTATTTTCCAGTGTACGTAGATGACCTTGTTATCATAGGAAGTGACCAGAATTTTGTTTTGGACTTCATCACCGCTCTTTCTAGTCGGTTCTCAATTAAAGACTCAGGGCCACTAAATTTTTTATTTTTTATTTTATAAAATTGAAATCATTCCTACAAAGACTAGCTTACTTATTTCTCAACATAAATACATAAGAGAGCTACTTGAATACTTTAAAATGGGAGACGCAAAAGAGATAGGGACACCAATAGCCACAGGCCAAGTCTCTTTCGGTCCATGACAAAGAACACCAGCTGATGCCTCACTGGTGCACTTCAATGCCTCAACATTACTTGCTCGGACCTTGGTTTTGCCATAAACAAGCTTATCTCAATTTATGCATAAGCCGACCACAACCCACTGGATGACCACAAAACGGCACTTGCGCTATATCTTAAGGGAACATTGTTCCATGAGTTGCACTTGAGACGCAACACAAAACCCGTACTTCATACCTAATTCAACACAGATTAGGCAGGAAACATTGATGATCGCATATCTACTTCAAGCTTTGTCATTTATATTGGGGCAAATCCTATCTCTTGGAGTTCTCGGAAACAACGATCGGTTGCACAATCATCTACCGAAGCAAAATACCGAGCCATTGCTAAGGCCTCATCGGAACTTATTTGGGTAAAATTTTTGCTTCAAAGAACTTGGCATTCGCATGGACATGGCACCAAGCTTGTATTGCGACAACATAGGCACCACCTATGTTTGTGCAAATCCCATCTTCCATTCCCGAACGAAACACATTGAGATAGATTACCATTTCATTAGGGAATTTCTTAAAGTTGGCAAGATGCAAGTCTCCCATATTTTCACCCATGATCAACTTGGCGACATTCTCACAAAACTATTGTCACGGCCGCAGAAAATAAATTACGAGACAAGATGGCATTTCCAATGGAACGTCCATCTTGTGGGGGTATGTTAAGACATGAAATCTTTTCTACGAAGGCCTTCACCAAAGCTGTGGCTGCCTTTTTTTCTTTAATTTAGTTTTTTAACTTATTTTAATTAATATTTATATTAAAAAATAATTTTTGTGGGGTTATAGCGCCGCGTGGACAATTTTTTTAAATAAAAAAAAAAAATGCCACGTTAGTAAAAAAAATCGCTAAAAAATGCCCGTCAGCACTTTAGTTGGAGTTCTCATTGTTGGCACTTAAATATTTCATTCCTCTCCGATTTTGGCACTTAAGTATGATTTTTGAAACTTTTGGTATTTGAGGCCATGTTTAGTAACCATCTCCAAAATAACCGATTCTATTATTTTGTTCCTCAAAACAAAAACAAAAATAATAATAAAAATCCATTGGTAAAAGTTTTGTTCCCAGGAACAATAATATATATTTTTTGTTCCCAAAAATATATTTTGAACATAATTAAGAAGTAGAAAGAGTTGTTTCTTGTTCCTGAGAAAAAAATTTAAGAATCAAGCTTAACTTTTTTATGCTTTCTTTTCTCCTTCTCTCTTCTTCTTCTTCTTACTTCCAATCCCAGTTGGTCACCAGGCGCCACTGTCATCGGCGGTGGCCGGCGACCAACCGATCAAGGTGAGCTCCAATGAGCTCACCAAGGCTCACCTAGCCACGATGAGCCTCAACCTTACCAAATCTGGGCAAGGCCGAGCCTTGTCGAGACTTGCCATGGCCAGGCAACACCTTGCCCTAGCCTAGCAAGTCTCTGGAGAGTTCGCCGAATCTTCACCGGCCACAACGGCCGACAACAAGTTATAAAGAAGGAGGAAGAAGAAGAAGAAAAAAAAAAGGGAAAAGAACAAAGAAATAAATATATTTAATAAAAGTTTTAAAAAATTAATAGAAATAAAAAAAAATAAGAATTCTATCAAATACATTTCTATCCCAAAAATAAAAATTTTGTATAGTTACCAAATATTATCTTTTGTTCATAAATTGTTCCCGATAACAAAATAAAATAAAAATCATTTTTCGATAAAAAAATTATTTTCAAAGGTAAAATGATTACCAAACATACCCTAAATGTTTTTTGTGCAAAATTTTGGCAGTTACGATGTACTTTGTCTAAGTTAATTTGGAGTAAATGTAGTACGATAGGCATAATTTAAGTTTTTTTTTTTCGGGCTTTATTCCGTGCAGGAGGTGGACCTCCAGACAAATCTTAAATAGGGGGTTTTTTTCACGTGTGGCTTGAGAGACGGATTCTCCAGCGAACGCTGTCTGCGTACCAAATTTGGACGATCGAGTAGCGCACCGCGTAACCATGGACCGATACCGTCTGCCCCCGTTTCCGTCAGCAGCACCGGCTCGGACTGCAGACACGTGTCGCATGTGCCGCCTCGGGATCCGGCTGTCGGATCTCCTTTTTGCCGAAACCGAGACCAACAGTGCAAGAAGGAGAAGGAGCTGAGCATGACGCACTTCTTCCATAGTTCTTACGTCTTCGCATACGCACTTCTCTGCGGACATATAATAAAACCCTTCATCTGAATCCTCCGGGAGACTCCAATCGTACCCCTGTTCGGTTTCTTTCTCCAACCCTCCTGCAGGAGGTTCTCTCTCGGCTTTTACCGGGTGAGTGATGATGTTCTGCTCTGATTCTGTGCCGGTCGCTTTGTTTTCTTCGCGCCCTGAATCATGGGTTGTTCTTGGTCGACCTAAACCTCCCTGGTTTCGATGTTGCTGAGGTCCTAACGTCGAAACATTTGGAGGGTCGTACCGAAATTCCTCTCCCGTTTCTTCAGGGGATTAAAGACCGAACCTTTTAGGATTGTTTGATTGGTGGGCGTTGAGTTATGGGGCTTGAAACTTGACAAATTGCGGAATTTTTGACATTTTCTTGGTTGATTGTGATTGAAAGGAGATGGGATGTTGGACACATTGTATTCCCGGTCCCCGACCTTGTTCCAAGGCGATAATGGTTCTCATGACGGTTTGTTCTTTTGATGGCCAGCTTGAGAGAGCTTATTAGGATTGCACTGATGGCGTCGGTTGACATATTCATGAGTAACTTAGTATTCATGAAGTTTAGTGATCTCTCTTGAGCTCTATTAACGGGGTTGTTGTGGGAGTTTGGCGTCTTGATTCTGATGAGGTGCAGAACTGGCAATTATGTCTGACTTTGTTTTGTCATCTGCAGGATTTGCCTCGTTGAATATTGGGTCAAGTCTCACTGTTGTACATTCTCCACCGTGGAGGATATTTTTGTCAACAGATTCTTGAATGCAATTACAGGCAAACTAATGCACAACAGCTGGGTTTCGGTTTAGGTTTGCAATGTCTCGGCTTGCCAAGGGTAAACGAGTTTGCAAGGAGGAGACTTCTGTTACCCATTCCCATGGAGTTCGAGGAGGCAGAAACTCAGGTTACTTAGACCATGATATCGCTCAGTTGACGAAGCTCAGATCCGAGCCCAATGAACATTTGAGAAAGGCTACGGTGGGCGGATTGAAAATGCCTGTCTCTACCCTGAGAATGTTGGCTGCTCGAGAGAGCAATTATTCAGGGAGAGGGAGGTTCTCCTTGTCTGATAGCTGTCATGTGTTGAGTAGATGTTTGCCTATTTATGGCCCTCAAAAGGTGGATGAGATGCAATCCCGTGCATATGTTTCTCAGTTTTCTGTTGATGGTTCACTGTTTGTGGCGGGCTATCAGGTAATCATTAGCTTCCTGATGGCATTTGGAAAATTAAATGCCACATTATGAGTTCACTTTGTGGTCTTGTCCAATTAAGTTTATAAGCAAACTCATTTCTATGTGATGATGTTTTACTGTTAATCCATAGCTTGTTACCATTACAGGGGAGCCATATTAGGATATACAACGTGGATAAGGGCTGGAAGGTTCAGAAGAACATACTGGCAAAAAGTTTGAATTGGACGATTACCGACACTTCTCTTTCTCCTGATCAACGTTATCTCGTAAGTTTGTAAAGGTTTTCCGACAAGGAAGCACATCATCACATTAGATGAGGTTTCTTTGATTTGATCTCCATGTCATTTGAATTTTTTTTTTGGACAACAACTGATGTCCCTCCTAACCTTTAAACATTCATATATCGTGCACTTTTCTTTTCAATGTAGGATTATCTTTCTATGAAGGAAGTACATTTTTTAAGTTTCATGGAGTCATATATATATATATATCTTTTTAGTTTCTTCTTTTGATGGAACTTCTGTTTAGACTTCCATGAAATAAGCCAATGGTTTCTTTGTGAAGCAGCTCAGCCAGGTCTCTGTTTTGCAGGTCTATTCTAGTATGTCACCTCTTGTCCACATTGTTAATATTGAATCTGCTGCAACAGAGTCACTTGCGAATGTCACGGTATGTCTGTGACTATGTGATCTGGAAATCTTGAAATCTTTTTCCCAAATTTCAAACTACAAAGGAGTATGTTGTGCATTGCAGAATTTTGTGGACTGTTTTGCAAAACGTTTAATGGAATTCTGTTATTATACATCCATACAAACAATTTAATTCGGATGGAACTATTATGCAAGATGATAATTGGGAATCCTTAAACTGGCAAAATAATATTGTGCTCGATGATGTTCCTGTCGCGTGTCAAGATTTTTTTGGGAATAAATCAAATAGGAATTTTGCTTTTGAATTGGAACCTTCTGTTAGATTACCTCTAGAGTAAATAGGACGGGAATTTCTCTTTGAAATGGGATCATTCAGTTAGATCATGTCTCATAATTTTAAATGCAAATTAGATGACGCAAGATATAAGACAGTCTCACATTGATTTATAGCAGTTCAATCAGTGCGTGACATAATACATCATATAGAAGCATGGGAACTTCGTCTAAAGAATTCAGTTTAACTTTATCCTTAGGTTGGGACTTGAAAGGTGAAGTACTTTTCAACCTCATTGGTTGCTTTGTTGCTTTCTCATTATGTAGCAAGCTATCCATATCTGATAGATAAAACTACTCTTTTCATGCTGCAAGTCCTCTCTATGCAGGAAATACATGATGGCTTGGATTTTTCTTCTGATAACAATGACGACAATGAAGGATTTTCTATCTTCTCCGTGAAGTTCTCAACTGATGGGCGAGAGCTTGTTGCTGCAAGTAGTGATGGGGCAATATATGTATATGATCTTGCAGCAAACAAGGTTGGCCTTCAAATTCCAGCTCATGAGGTATGCCAACTTTTCAATGGATGTAGTGCTTTCATTTAATCAGAACAATTGGGCATGAGTTTGATATGCTAAAAGTTAAATATTTGAACTGAATGAATCGAAACACTCACGTGCATTTTTTTCCCTTTTATTTATTTATTTTTTTGGTTTGGGTCTGGCTCTCACTAGACCCCTTCTTTCACATGCGGAATTCTTGTTTAATTAGATTTTATATTTGTCGTGTCGAAGAGTAGAGGTACTCTTTTTTCTGTTTTTCTCCATGACTAGCTTCGCTTAATTAGCATGGTAATTTTCGTTCCTTTATTCTCGACTTTGGCTATTTATCTTATTCACACTTACATAGCTTGAATTTTGGGCAGCATGAAATTTCAAGCTTTAGCTATCATCCTAAAATGTTCTGTTTCTGATCCTTATGTCATAGTCCTTTCTATATCAAAGTTTCCTTTAAAGTAAATTCAGGTTCCAACTGTTCCCCAGTTTTTCAGTTGAACTTCCACTTTACCCAGTTGCTTATAGATCTGGGCATTTTAGAAATTTTCTTTCATCAAAGGCCAGTTGATTAAGCTTATTATGGTAGCTCACTAGGATAAGCGCTAAAGTCAAGATAAAAACTGATCATGCTTATTAGGAGAATGTTTCCAGGTAATGTTCTAGCATGAAGTGAAAAAGACTTACTGAAAAGGATGATGAAGAGTGAGATTGATGCCATCAATTTAACAAGGTTGATCTGAGTCTTCAAGAATTTGAATTTTAACTAACTTTTGCTGGTGTTTTTCCTTTGGTGGACATTCTTATATGTCTCCATATTCTTCATATATCCCTGCTGTTCTGGCTGCATGACTACAAGACATAAGATGCTAAAAGCTACTGTCTTATACTTAACATTGTTAGCATAATGCAGGTTGATGTTAACACTGTATGCTTTGCGGATGAAAGTGGCAATGTTATTTATTCTGGAAGTGATGATAATCTCTGTAAGGTAATTATGATTACCTTCTTTTGGAGGAAGCGAGTGAACTTGACTAATACTTTTTGTGACTACTTTGTCTTTTTCTGGTGAGGGTGGGGGATGCAATGTGACGACTCTGTTGACAGAAACCCCAATTTCTTAGTTTGGCTGATGACTTTTCTCCAAAAAAGCTTGGCATGAAGAAGGGAGCCGTCCATGGTTTTGGAAATGATGTTTTTGGCTCAGTCAAGGGTCTAGCTTGCTAATCAAATCAAGAAACTAAATTTGATTATCACTTAAGTGGTTTGGTCTTGAATTGGTATTTTTGTCTCCATTTTTCTAGATGATTATATGTAAATATTAGGCACCTATAGGTACTTTGTTAGTGAATTTGAAGGGAACGTGTTACAACCATCTGTTTCCCATTGGAGAATCGAATATCTAATTACTCAAAAAAAATTGAGTTGTGCAGCTTTACTGTATCTCTCCCTTGAAGATGAGACAAACCTTTCCTCTTTGTTGGTTGACTGGACTATTTAACATGCGTAGATAATTAGGAGAAAGCTATTCTCTGTGAACGAAATGTAAAACTTTGTGAAAAACGTACTATTTCACCCTGTCATATTGCAGGTATGCACTTCTGATTATCATAATTAACAGTTTTGTTTGGCATAACATTTGCTGTTAAAGTTGTCGATGGAAATTGTATGGAAATAAGTCAGATTCATTGTAATTTATATGTTAGCAAAAGTGAACTCTTGGTGTTTGCATTCTGCTTTCTAAGTGAATGAATTCTCTTTAGGTCTGGGACCGTCGTTGTCTTTCTACAACAGGACAAGCAGCTGGAGTTTTGACAGGACATCTAGAAGGCATTACATTTATTGATAGTCGTGGAGATGGACGCTACCTCATTTCAAATGGAAAGGATCAGTCTACCAAACTATGGGATATACGAAAGATGACTTCAAATAGTCCAGCATTGTAGGTTTTATTATGTCTTTTCATTCTTGATGGTCCCTCCCTCCCTCCCTCCCTCCCTCCCTCCCTCTCTCTCTCTCTCTCTCACACACATGCACACATTATTGGCCGGTCTCACCGGTGGTTTTTAAAGACATTGGGTCTCTTCTCGCATAGAATTTTTCGCAAGTGATTATTCACATATTTGTCACACTAGAAGTTGAATTTGTTCCTTGGATAGTTGATTCTCAAGTATAGTTTTCTCTTATGATATGGCAGCCCCAGGCGAAGAGACTTTGATTGGGATTACAGGTGGATGGACTACCCAGAGGAAGATAGAAACTTGAAGCATCCCCACGATCAGTCAGTGGCTACATATAAAGGTCACTCAGTGTTGTATACTCTGATACGCTGTTACTTCTCCCCTGCATATAGGTAATGCACTAAAGGAGGCCTCTTCTTTATGGCAAAATCTCTGTGAATCCTCCCTCTGTTCATGTTGGTTCTCAAGTAACAAATGTCTATACTAGTTGCTAAAGGGGCCCATTTCACAAAGCTGACACTGATTGATGAGAATCTCCTGCTGATATTGTATTGTTCACTAATTGTTCTTTTCCTTCATTGCAGCACTGGTCAGAAGTATATCTACACTGGATCTGGTAACTGTATAGTTTATATATATGATCTGGTACCACCCTCCCTTACTACCTTATGGATTATATCTTCATTCATTTAAATTTTCATGTTGCACTGGATCTGATGAGAATCTCCTGTAGAAAGGTAATTTTAAGAGTAGGTAACAACTACCATGAGCAAAGAAATTGTGTTTGCTCATTGGTTCTGAAAGATATGAGGATTTGAGTAAATTTTCACGTGGCATGTCCAAGGCTGTGAGAAATCAACTGAATGGAGTAATTTGATTACAGGCCTCAAAAGAAGAGCAGTCATTTGAGTTTTCAACTAGCTCAGTTTTGTAACAGATTTGGACTTTTGATGTTTGTCAACTACTCTAGGGAGTAACTAGGTCACGAACCTTTCAACTGGAAAAAAAAAACCAAAAAAAAAAAACACTAGGTCATGAATCTAAAATCTGTATTTGGTTATTTTCTCCTGATTTGAACTATTTAAGGATATCTCTCATAATGATTGGTGGGAATTGTGTAAGACCTCAAGTGGGGAGTTCCCTTTTCACTATCCTCGTGTTACCTCGAGTAATTTGATTGCTTCATCTAGGTGAGTGGTCATCAAGTTGCCAGACTCGATCATCATAGCCAGCCTGTGAGGGATTGCAGTTGGCATCCATTTTACCCCTTGATGGTCACCTCTTCATGGGACGGTGTGATTGCCAAGTGGGAATTCCCAGGGGACGGGAAGGAAAAATCATCGTCTAGGCCAAGGCGGAGAAGCAGGAGGGCAATGTTTTACTAGAGCAGGTCACAGCCTTAAATGTCCCGGTTTTTTATCATCTTTTGCTCATTGTTTATAGTCAAATTAACATGGGAGGTGTCCAGAATGGATACACATTACTGAGATTTCTTCTTCAGTTCATCCCCTTGCTGTATATAAAGCTCAGAACTATTTCTTGTCATTGCTTCAGCAGCAGTGAGATGGGTTTAACAATTAAGTAAATCCAAATAAGAGTTGTCTTTGTAATCGTCTGCTTCCCTCGGCCAAATGTGGGGAAAGTCTAGGGCATCAAATAGAACCAGTTCTCCATGGCCGGTACTGAGTGGTCACTCTGTTGTTTGGCAATGAACAATTTTCGTTTGTTGTGTTTCTTTTGTTTGATTATCTATCTATATGCTTCTGCTTGCGATGTTTATTCTCATTGATGTGTTCTTGTCAATTGTAGAACATGCAAACTAGTCATTCCAACAGTTGCATTGCCATTTTGAATGTTTTAAATATTTATTATCAGTAGCGTGTGGTGCTCCAGATTGTAGATGAGAATGTGGGTTGATTCTTTAGGGATGACAAAGCCATCAACCAGGAAAGAGGCCAATAGGCTGCGTGACCTCACGGGTAACAGCGGCAACCCAAAAAATGGGCTCATATTTCTGTCGACAATTAGCATTTGTCTTGTTTTGGCGGATGATCGATTGCATACGCATAGATACGAAAGTGCTAGCAGCTAGTTCTTGTACATCAGTTGAATAATTTGACGCGGCATAATCTCTCTGAAGATTGAATTGTCGCGAGGCTACAATCGTATCGCCATCTAGGTGAAGAGCTCGTTCTGGAAAAGGATGGTGATGTCTTGATTTGAGAGAAAGATCTTAAGGTTAGCACCACTTTTGTGCCAGATTTTCTCTTATGTTGATCCAGAAAATGCTGTGTCAACTAAATTAAACGACGATGCTGTGTACTTCGGTGTCCCAGTTGATTTACTTATCGCACAAAGCCATAAGGAAACCGTACTCGGTAATTCATTTCTAGATGCTAAACGTGCAGGGTGAAGATTGTGCTGGAATTTTCTCTAATGTCATGTTCTGCATTAGGAAGATCTTGTGCTCTTCTTTTGAACACCAAATCTGTGGTGTAATAAGGCCACCTTCACTGCCCATCAGCTTAAGAAAGTACAGAATTAAATCCCAAATATAGCCAAAAACGCTAAGACTACACAGAAATATGTTCCTGTTTTAGGAGATCCTACAAACACATAGAAGAGAGAGACGTCTTTCTCAGTGGAGACCACCCAGAGACATGGTTTACTTATTGAGCTTATGGTCCCAAGAAAATTCGCAAAATCGGTTAACGGATTCTCTAAGGCACAGCAGGGGTACGTCGACGTTCTATCTAAATCCTTAGAAACTCGTGATTTCCGTCGCCGGGATGGAACCGCCGGCCGCCACGATTTGCTGCTCCAGCTGCAGTAAACAAGAACATATGCCTCGACAAATTAAGCAGTGAGCAGGAACCAAAAAGTTCCTACGGATCCAAGTTGGCTGCGAATTCAGATTAATTCAAGGGCAGATATACTCACGGTGAACAGAGTTTCAAACTTGTTTTTCGCAAGGTAGAACTCTTGCTTCACTTGTTGCAGACATCTCATGCACCTGCCACACAGAGCATGGAAATCCGGTTCAGAAACATTTAGGATCCTTCCTCAATTTTTATGTCCAATTCTAATGTCCTGTGAATCTTCTTGAAACGACGAAACATGAAACTCCGAAACACGAGATCCACCAAACTCACCCTTCGAGGTTTTGTTCTTCGCAGAAGCTGCGGAACACGACGCAGGCATTTTTAACTCTCTGTGCACCTATGCTGCAAATTTAGAAGAACCAATAAGATTTGTATGTTCTGAACAAAGCGAGTTTCCGGTCTCTGTCTGAATTGAAAATGATGGGATTTAGTGTTTGTTCTTTTTATTTTTTCTCAAGGAAATTCTGACGCACCTGGAGCTGCTGCCCTTCAACTGGTGAACATGGGCATCGACTTTTTTAAAGTCCACATTTTGCTGCTCTCTGTGTGCAGGGACGACAAAACCAGAAGTAAAATCAGAGAAATCCCATGGCCAAAGGCCAAAACAAGTAATAAACCAACAACAATAGTCTCTCCAAATCAGGTAAAATCAAGAAATTTTTCATTACATAGCCGACGTCAGATCATTGAGCAGCTTCTCAGAATCCTGAAAGAAGAGGGACACGACTTCCACGACAAAATCAGGGTTGCTCTCATCCTGCAGCTGTTGGAGCTGCAAAAACTGACCGTCCAAGAAACCCTTCCTCTCAACCAAAAACAGAACGATTTTGCCGAAGTCAAGATCAACACGAACGGACAAAACCCAGCAAAAAAAATTAAGGAAATACAAACGCACATAAATTTTACAGGTCTGAACTTTTTACCTCCGAGAACAATGAATTGGTGAACTCCACCAACCTCCTCTGCATCTGACCCACCTCCATGCCTGTTGTTTCCCTGCCTGTTCGAAGACTGGAGCGCGGATGGTGACCAATGAGCTTGTGGCTTTGAATTGGCAGAGCTTAGGGGTGGGCAGAATAAACCGCTAGATCAGATCAGATCAGAGAAGCTATAAATGCTAAAGAAGAACCTCTGAAAGTGATTTTCAGTGGCTTGATGTGGTCTTAAAGAAATAAATACAAAATTGACTCGCTTTATAATGTGGGAAATGCTCTGCCCACTTAACTAACATCTTCTGGATTGGTGGTCTTTTGTGATAGAATCAAGAGTCCTTCCTTACATCCACTCCCAAGTAACCTCTGCTTTTTTCTTTTTTTTTCAAAGAAAGAGTTAATGTTCAATGAATCTACTGCCTAGACACGACCGACAAGAGTAACCGAGAGCAATCCAGTTACCTTTTCATGTTCCGATCGAACACTTTCCATATTCGATTATTCTCAAGGGAGAAGATTCTTCTTTTTATTAATTTCAAATGAGAACATATGATTGATGACTTAGAGAATCACAAATATTACTTATGAGGAATTACCGCCGACATAAATACTTTTTTCTCTCTCTTATTTTCTTTGGTAGTGTGATTTAATTAGATTGTTGCATATCAATGCTTCCAATGTGCTAACCTATATCGTGTACCTCATCATTTAAATTGAATTTGATGTGTATTAATCGCGTCTTGCGTGAGGACTCAATGGCTTTTTCGAGAAGTCAAGGCACTTCCTTGACTTTTATGGGAACTTTATTGGCACTTTCCTTATTTACATCGCCCTAAATGTGTGGATTCAAGTGTACTCATTTGAAGTATTATTTGTTTTGATCCATTGGTTTATAATTATGTTTCTTAAACGCATCTTACTTGGAGAGGGTTTTATTATCCATATATGTGGTTCGGTTTCATCCATCTATCATAGGCAAGAAAATGAAATTTTCTATTATTGAATAATGACAATGAAGATGGTAATACCCATAATAAGTTGTTTATAACTTTATATTGACAATTTTTTTCTTCAATCACCTCATGTCATGAGCAGTAGCCCTCGCTTTGGGGCGCTAGGATTCTTAGTTGATTTAATTGAGGAACAAAAGTAAGTTTACTTTTTTCTCAGATTATGAGGAAAGGAATTTCTTTTGCAGGAGAGAAGGGGAAAAATAGAGGGGAATTTATTTATTTTTTTGCACTCTTAGACAAGAATTCATAATGAAATATCTATATAGTTAGAGATCATTAGGAGATTCTTCACATCTCTCTAAATTCTCTATATTTTTTGGGATTATGCAATTATCGGTCTTACCGTGCATATTCTTGATTGATCCCAATTGCTTGTTATCTTAGATAATCAAGGATAAAGCTTATAAATACCTGATGCACCCCTCAGTTTAACATATAAAGTGATTGCATCAATTTATCTTCTGCATGTTCTTATTTTATACAAACATATTTTATAAAAGATATTGGTACTCTCATAATCTTAAAGAGCCAATCCGAGTGGAGCAATCTGGTTGGAACATGGGTTTTGTCACCAACAAGCTGACCATGCTACATGTGCTTTACAAATATATTTAAATATTATTAATCTTACAATTGGAATATCTACCCCAACACTAGTAAAAGTCTCAGTGTCTTTGTTCCTTCGAAACCTCATGGTACAAAGGGTAAGAAAAAAAGTAGAGTAACTTTTACTTAATTCTTGAAGTCATGTCACCAAACCCCCTCCCCCAAAAAAAAAAAAAAAAATCCAAACCCTAGTTCTCCTTTGAGACCCATAATGCAACGCAATATGCATGCCTTTTTATTATTTTAAGCCAAGATCAAGTTGGGCAAAAGACATGATGAAGATTCCCTTAAAAGGGCCCAACTTTTTTTATTTATAATTTAAGTGAAAATGTGTGAGTTTTGGTCGGCTAAGCCTTCTTGTTCGGACATCCAGAACGTGGAGAGAGAATCCTTATCTTGCTTAGTTTCTACTGGGAAATCAATTATTTTGAGCTGATTTGCGTGGTCCATGTTCTCCCTTCTTTCACCATCAGGCACATATCCTGTCCTGTCCCGTGACATCATATTCTCCCTCCATCATTCATTCACTCCCTCATTTATTTATTTATTTATTGTGAGCGAGTAATAATTAAATAATGATACTCTTGTTCAATTGTTTTTCTTTTATTTTTTATTTTTTATTTTTTATTTTTTCTTGGGACCCTCCTTTCTTCCTCTTTGTCCTTGTTGGTTCTCATTTTAATTCCTTCCTTACACGGAGCAGAAGATTTATTAAGGGAAGCATGTGCAATAATTGACGGGCTAGGAAATATTATACAATGTTTCTCTGAATTATTTTATCATAGAGAATAACATTGAATAGTATTTTTTTGTAATTAGGTAGGAAACAACAGCTTGGAGGATTTCATATATTTATCATACTTAAAAATCACATAACAACATTTTTTTTTCTCAATTAAATAATGAGTGATAAAGATGAAGAGTTTTAATCAGTGAATGAGTGCCGAATATTCAAATACCATCCATAGTGTGGCTAGGCCGCTGTCTACGACATCTTACATAAGTAAATAATGATTCGATGAAATGACCTTTGAGAACTTGTCTAATCATAATTTAGGGAATTCTTTCTAAAGTTAGTGTGAAACAATAAAGATAAGGAGTTTCAAAATAAAATATATGAATAAAAAATATTGAATTTGACAGAAAATTTTTATTTTCAATCTATAGAAAATGCATCATAGAGAATTATAATGTGAAACAGACTTTACAAGTGCACTTTTTACAATATCTATGATGTGATAATATC
This sequence comes from Eucalyptus pauciflora, assembly GCA_007663325.1. Taxonomy (NCBI): domain Eukaryota; kingdom Viridiplantae; phylum Streptophyta; class Magnoliopsida; order Myrtales; family Myrtaceae; genus Eucalyptus; species Eucalyptus pauciflora. The sequence continues at coordinate 1,172,138 of VMYD01000193.1, read as the reverse complement.
AAATTTCAATGTTAAATATTTATCATTAAGACAATAAAGTTGGTCGGTTGACCAAGTACTAAGAAAATTGTCCAGAAAATCTTAAAAGTATTGTATGGTAGCTAATTTTGTTCTAAACTTTTTAACAATTTATTAATTTAGTCATTTTAACCAATTTGGATAGGAATCACTAACGTAGCGGTTTAGTTAGCATTGACTATCCTACGTGACACGTCCAATAATGATGTGAACAATTTTTACAATTTTTAAATTTCTTTTCCTTTCATTTTCTATTTTTCTTTTTCCTTGAAAAAGAAAAAAAAAGGGGGAATTGAAAAAAATTCCAAAAAATTAAAAATTTGCAAAAATTGTTTACATCAGCGCCAACTGTCTATCATACCATGAGGACACTCGGCTTGACTAGATCACCACATCAATAATTCCTTGCCATAATTGGCTGGAAAGATTAAATTAGCAAATCATTAAAAGGTTTGTGGTTACATTGACAAATCATTAAAAGATTTAATACTAAATTGGCACAATTGAAAGACTTAGGATTAAATTTTCAATTTGTTGAAAGGTTTAGAATTAATTTGATATGATTAAAAGGTTTATGATTAAATTGACCACCGTACAATAGTTTTAGGACTTTTTAGATATTTTTCCAAGTGTTTGACCTCGTAATAGGGGATCACCCATGTGAGAGTTTGTGAAACGGTATTCCATGGGTCCACTCTTTTCTCTCTTTGTTCTTTTTCTTTTGTCAAAGTAAATAACATTATTCAAGTTAGTTTTTTTCTCTTCGATACTCAAGAGAAATATTAGTACCGATTTCATTATTTTTTCGTCTAATATTATCAATTTAATATAGAATAAAAAGGAAAATTTCCTTTAATTTAATGTTCTGATGATAATTTTTTTGTCCACAAAATAGCGACTTGTATGCATAACATACGGATCTTAATTTTTAGAGCATTTTGATCCAAATTATTTTCTAGATGTTCTTTTCAAGGTCATGATAAAGTTTGGATCCATAAGCACATGATAGATAAATTAATCACAAAAAATCAAAATCAAAATTTGCCTTAAAGTCATGGAGAAGTGTGCTTGTAATGAAACAAACTTAAATTAAGGGGCACCATGTTAGAGGAATAATACTCAAAATTCATTTTCCTATTTTCGAATTGATAATGACCGTGTTATAAGTTAAGAGTCTCATGAATATGTCTAGAAGTAATTCTGTTTATCATATTGGTTGCCAAGCTTTTCATTTGACTAAAAAATAAGACTTACAAATTCTCCTAGTGGATGGATATGTTTGTATTTTTCTTTTGCGGACATTTTTTCATTCGTGATATAATATAATTTGCTCATGTTGGAATATCTCGCTTGAATAATAGGTGCAATCTTCTAATATATTATACTTAATCATATAAAAAAGGTCTTAATAATTTATCTTAAATAATACCCATAATGTCTAATATATTAATGAAATCTTTGGAGGCTTATTTTCACAATATTTATAACGCCAATAACCATATAAGATAAGACAGTTCTTTCTCTTTTAAATCTCAATTATCAAAAAAATAACAAAAATTTGCTTAATTTTCTATTTTACCGCGAAGTCACCTATCATGTTCAGTTTTCTTTTATAAATTCTAGCCAAAATATGTAAGAATTGCATATATATAGTCGGCTTATAAAGTAATGAAATCAACATTTAAACAAATAGATCACGTTCACACAAACCCATCACATCATTTTGTAAATCAATATTTATCGTCTTTCAATTCGACAACCTTGTATCTGCTATCTGCTAATATGTCAAACAAAATGCAATCAGAAGCAAACCAGTTACACATTTTCAGCTCGCAAACTCGATGAGTGATGGACTATGAATTATCAGGCAATCGTAGTTACACTTTGATTATTCCTCGATTTACAAATCAAAAAATAAGTGTGGATGAATCAGCTGAAAGTCGAAACAAGATGGTCAAGGACTTTATATGCCACTGCAGACTGCAAATTAAGATCTCAATGGACGTTGCGGGTGATCAACCCCTCAAATATGACGTAAAGATCTTTGTTGTCGGGGCCGAAAATCTCTTCAGCCTTTCTTAGCGTCTCCTGCGAAAACCCAACGTAAACGAAGACAGATTAGATTCGATCCCAACTGAAGCGGTTCTCTGCTCGCTCGGGCATGCATACACACAGAGAATGAGAGAGAGAGAGAGATAGTTACTTCTCTAGTTTGCTTGTGAGAATTCAATTCCTTCACATTGGCTAAAAATGCACCAAATTGCTCGTACGACAAGCGGCTCCTGATAAAACAAAGGAGTCAGAGAAGCATCTCATTATGGTTCCAGGGGAACAAGAAAGTAACCATCAATACATTTTGCCTATTCCGACACAAACACTTGTTCTGTCTATGAAATACTCCAATTTCCTTACCTGACTTGCCGGAAAAATTCTTTTCCATCAACTCGAGCTCTTCCTGAAGAAAAGTAAACCAAGCAAGAATAAGAGGATTGACCAGACAGTTGTCTAGTAAAAGAAAGTCTACAGCAATAATCCTCAAATGCAGCTGTCCATGAACAATCTCTTGGTCATTTCTATGTCGTGGATAATCCTCATCAACAAATCCAATCTAAAAATTACAATCAGTGCAGCATCAAATGAGGGAGTAAGTACACCTCGAAGAAGTATCAAATGAGTGCGAACAACATACACCTCAAAGAAGTATCAAATGAGTGCGAACAACAGACTTTTGAGGGGCAGAAAGAGTGCAGCTGTTATGTCTTAAACTCAAATGTAGATCACACTTCTTTCACATACATATTTTCAAAACCCCTTGACAAAATGCATCAAAAGCAATGAACATTTCGAGCATATACATGACCAGGTACTTCAGAGTAATGGTTGGGCTTACCAGTGTATGACCCGGACTCTGAACTTGTTATGGAACCATGGTGGCCGGGGGGCACAGAAGAAAATATAGAAGACCTTTCATCAAACATTCCCCTCGAAGTTGAGAATGACATTGCGTTCCGTCTCGGTGACGGTGGCTTTGAGGTTCTTGTAGGAGATACAGAGGCAGATAGACTGGGAGGCGAGCCAGGAGGAGTAAGCCGTGGCGTGCTAGTTTGCGATGCTAACAGATAGCCATGTGACATAACAGGTCGGGGAACTGCCAAATAAAGAAATTATTTTAATAAAAACAGACGAACAAAGTCATGCATTATGCCGTGAACTTTAACATCATTGTTAATAATGCCCAACAGAAAAGTCTATATATACACGAAGTATGACAAGAATCTACAGTGCTGTATGAAAGTGACATGACAGGTCCTCCTACATATGAAGAATCAGAAAATACCATCGATCTCGCGATCCTCCGATAGAGAATTTCCCGCCTCTGAGTACTGACTTCTAATTGAAGAAGATCGTGAAGGAGGCAGTGGGGCATCATCTTCTGAAGAAAACAAAACAAAACAATCATTTTGAGTTGACAAATTAGTCTGATGATTCAATCACAATGATTCTCAACTAACCAACCACAACTGCCAAAAGAATATACTGGGACAATGCGTGCATTTGATTGAAAAGGGGTAATTTCGTTTGCTTATATGCATGTTGTAAATTCCACGGGAACTAAGGAAGCTTCAACTGCCATATGAGAACCAACAATCCACTCAGATTTGCAGCCAAATGGCATTCATTCATTTTCAGCCAATCAGGTAGAAAGCAACAAGTGGCCCATTTTTTCATCAATGCACATATACATCAACATTGCAAGAAATGTTTCGTCAGGAAAGCTAGAGAATAAGCATTACCGGTCGGTGTTGGCTTTGCAATGATTTGTGAAGCTTCAGCTCGTGCAGGGCCAGAACTGTCTTCATCCTCTTGAAGGGATTGCATGAGCGTCTTTTTGAAGATTTCCAACTGCATAACCACAACACCAAACCTCAGACCGACCGAGCAGCAGAAACTACCAAACTACACAACAGAAAAGGAAATTAACACCAGCTAAAATGAAATTACTTGAGAACTAGGTCATCTTCTCATGAGGCCCGCTTTACAGCAAATTTAATTCAAAGGCGCGAAACCTAAACAGATAGCGGGTCTTTCAAGTAGCTTTTCAAATCCCAGCACCACGCAAGGGCATTGCCATTGCTCATCAAAAATCATAAAACCCGCTTTCTTTTGCAGCTCAAGCACGCAGTTTTCATCAATGTGTCAAACTAGCATGATCGAATTCTCATCATAACTCAGAAAAACCATCAAAATTTCGAACCGCAGGTTCCGCCAGTAGCCTTTGAACTACGGTGGGTTCTGTAACCAACCCGATGAACTTTGAAGGACCGAACGCTTTCACTGTTCGCGCTTCACACAGCCCATCCCAATGGCCAACTCCAGGTTCCCATTTTCACCCAAAAAAAAAAACAAAATGACCCATGACGCTAATTCACAATGGTAAGTTACATTTCACTAAAAGATGCAGCCTTTGCACTATAATTGACTAAGATAAGCACAAAAGTCAACGCATGGAGCCAGAGCTCCGGAGTGGAGATGAGCACAGACCTTGGAAACATCCCTGCTCAGCTTCCTCACGGTGCCCGCCAGCAATTCGTTCTCCTTCACCAGATTCTCCTGCAACCCCAACCAACAGAACACCAATTCAATTTCGCCCCCCTCCAAAAAAAAAAAACAGAGACAGAGAGAATCGAATTGGGTCGGGTCGGGTTTTCACGGACCTTGTCGAGCTCGGATAGGGAGAGCTTGTCGAGGGCGTCGGCGAGGGAGGCGTCGATGGACTCGACCTGGGACTGGAGGTCGGCGATGAGGTCGTCCTTCTCGGCGAGCCTGGCGCGGAGGTCGGAGGACTCGGCCTCGAGGGTGGAGACGCGGGTCGAGAGGGCGATGGAGGTGATCTTCCGGGCCACGTCCAGCTGCTCGAACGGGTCCGCCGGCAGCACCTCCAGCACCTCCTCCGGCAGGTCGAACGTCGCCGCCGACGCCGATGATTCCTTCGCCAGCATCTCTCTCTCTCTCTCTTCTCTGTATTTCTCTCTCCTCCTATTTCTTTATCTTATAGTATTTAATTAATTTATATACATATACGTAAGTTGTGGGTAAGTTGTGATTTGGGAAAATGTGACGTGGGCATATGGAAAATTTTGGGGGCCTTAGAGATTTGGCTGACATTTGTGACTCCAAGGAGTTTGTGTGGTGAGTAATGGGATTGGGGTGTGGATAGGGCTTTGAGAAGGGACCAATCCCAAAAAATTGAGTAAAAAAGAACAAATAAAAACGTTAATGGGTTGCTAAAAAAAAATTCATTGCACGAATTTCCGGACAGTGCAATTGATCGACCACATGTATAAACCCACAAATTGTGTAACAAACTATCTAAGTTGGTGCCACATGTATAGGCTAAAGATATGAATATAATCGATTTTACGGATTCTACATCCAGGTAGCCGGACATTTTGGATTGATGGCTTCCGGTTATCACAAAAGGAGAGAAAACAAAACACAAGAGAAAAATATTCTTGTTGACAAAGCTCTGACGAACTCATTGAACATGCTTAGATTCCGTTTATTTCATGAAAAGTGAATAATTTGGAAAATATGATCGTTCATATCGCTAAAATAATAAATAAATGAAAAATATTTTTATCATCTACAAAAATTTATCATTATAAATCATAAATCAATAATGAAAATATTTTTGATTGACTTAGTAATATAAGCGTCTATATTTTTCATTGAGTAAGTTCACTTGAGGGTTCTTTCCATATGGACGGTGTAAAGCGTCGGGCTTGAGGCCGAGGCCCATCCTTAAAAGAGCCATGTTAAATGCTTAGTGTTCAAGCCCACATCGCTTGTCGGAGGCCCACGTGAGTGAGTGGGCTAAATTTTGCCGTTATCAAATCACGTCTCCATTTGAAGTAATTGTATTATTAATTTTCTTGGCAATAAATCCCTTTTTTTTTGTTATCCTTTTTTTTATTTATTTTTTAATTAAAATAGGTTAAATTACGGTAAATTATGGAAAACTTGCCTTGTTTTGCCTATCCACGAGAAAAGAAATGAAATCCACTTGGGACTAAGACACCATTTTCACTTGTTTAAAACACAACCAATAGGTAAAGCACAGTCAAGAACAACGGATCCCTTTACGACAAACGAGTGCATTTTGCAAGTTTGTTTTTAGAAATTGTGCCTACCATATTTTAAATGCAAATGAAACATATCTACAACATGAGTTTAGATATAAGTAAACCCATCAAAATGGGTCATAAACCCATTTCTTAATCCATATAAGTGTCGAATGGATTAGTTATAATGAATAAATGGATCTGCATGGATTTAAACACAATTGAGTATCCAATGGGTTATAAATGAGTCATAAATGGGTTTACAATTTACTTTGATCCAATCCAATTCTATGAATCTCTCTTTAGTCTCTTTTGCTTTCACTTCATTTCGCCCTCACTTACTTTGCACTCTCACTTTAGTTTGGCTATGAGTTTTTGTAGGTTGGTTTATATATGAAAGTGCTTTAGCCATATGGATCGAGTCAAATATGGGTTGAATATAAGTCATTAGATTTGTATTGTGTAAAAATAAATGAAAATGAGTTAGATATATCTCTTTGAGTCATACTATTTATGGTTCGACTCAAAACCGACATGATCCACTTGTTTGATAGGTCAAGGCATAAGTGAAAAAAGTTATTGTGGAACCCCGCATTTCTACTCAATTTTGTTGGTAGCATTTGGAACCACCCGTTTCTACTTAATTTTGCTCATGGACATTATTAAATCATGTGGGATTATGTCACGTCCATAGAAAATATCAGATAGAAGGTATTGATAGACACATTATTTGGCCTTAATTTCAAGTGGTTTTAGAATGTATTGTGATGAGAACTTATGTAAGGAATGCTACATCTACGAAAGATATTGCTCCAACATATAATAAGAGTCTAGGGCATACATAGTTATGATGGAAAGTATAGATATGTCATTAGCAGTGGTCAAACCCTTTTTTTTTTCGCTTTATCATGAAATTACATGTATGACTGAGCTTTGATATTTCTTTGCTCCATTAGACTCTACAACTCCATCAACTTAGGTTCCGTTTCTTTCATGGAAAATAAATTTTTTGGAAAAATATATTGCAAAAAATAATCGCTTGAAATCATTAATTAATGAAAAATATTATCATTATCAATAATAATTTCTATCTAATCATTTTCATAGACGATAAATATATTTTGCGTAAGTTCATTTTTATAGGTGATTTGATCGATTATTTTTTGAGAAATGTCCTTTCAAATAATTTATTTTCTGCAAAATAACCGCACGCTTAGAATTTTCATATGAATTGGGTTCCGATTAAATGCCTAAGTAGGGAGGGATTACGTGTGGGCTTTTGAAAACTGAATTTAATGTATTGATAAACGACCCAAGAGAAGTTGGTACATCAACTAAACCATAGTTTTGAGAACATATGCAATCAAAATTGAAAACAAGGAATAGTTTCAGTCCATTTATACCTACCATTAGGTAAGACCGTGACATTGATTTATCCTCTTTTTCAATTTATATATTTTAATTGTCTTGACACTTGTCAAAAATATGATTATATATTATGGCTCGATAGAGATAGATGGGGAAATTTATGCTCGGATCGGACGGACTTCGGCTCCGGCCCCCGGGAACAATGGGATGCGTGAGAATAGAGAAAAAAAATTGGAATATAGGAGACATACATTTTCTGTACATAATTAAATGAGAAAAAAAAAAAGATAAGGAAATGGAGAAAGCAAGAAGAAGTAAAAGAAGAGAAAAGAGAAGGAGAGGATTGACTTTTTCTTCCTCGCCACTCTAAACCTGACTAATAGACTAATAGTAAATAGAAAGAGGGAAGCTTTGTGAAAAGAAGACCAGTAAGTCATGCACCTTTTTCTTTTTTGTTTCCCAAGAGTGTCTAAAGTTAGATAAACGAGAAAACCATGTTAACAGTACGTAAATTTTGTGCGATAATATCCTTGAATTTTTAATTTATTCAATTCGACCCTATAATTATCTTTAAATGTTCAATGTAGTCTTTTTATTTGATCAAACAAGGAGACGATGCAGTCACAAGTCCCAAATCATCGTGAAATGTCCGGCAAGGTGCGCCGCTATGCATTGGGTGAGCCTACCATCCTTGCCCCCAAGCGCACCGCGAATGGGAAGCCCAATACAAGCAATATATCTTAGCTTAGTTTAACCGCCTATGTGGTACTCGAGCTTTCATGTGCATGTGTATTGGGCAGTTTTCGTGCATCCATTGACCTTAGTTTAGTCGAGATATCCATAATGGAGGAGATCAATGAAGGTCTTATTACACCTAAATATCTCATTTACTAAGAAAATTATCCAAAAAATCTTAAAATTATTACAATTTCGCCAGTTATGTCATAAACTTTTTTAATGTGCCAATTAAATCTTAAAAATTTTAATATTTTTCCAGTTAAGTCCATCCGGTCATTTTTAGCTGGAAATAATTGATATAGACACCAGCCATCTTATGTAGCACGATTGACACTAACGTCAATATTTTACTCTCTTTTTTTTTTTTAGAGTGAGGGCCAGCAATGGTAGCCAACCCTCCATCCGAAAAATATAAATTAAAGAAAAGGAAAGAAAAAATAAAAATATTTATAAAAATATCAATGCCAACTCTGGTCATGCTATACAAAATGACTAGTTTCCACATTAGTAATTTCCGACCAAAATTAACTAGATGAACTTAATTAGCAAAACATTAGAAGGTTAATGACTCAATTGGTACAATTAAAAATACAACAAGGAAAATAAATTTATGACTTTTTTGTGATTTGTCTCTTATTTAACTATTCAAAAGGAAGGGGGAAAATAGCAAAGATAATTGAAACAATGAAATATCTAGACTTTGATATACAATAAATTGTCCATCATTTTCATTAATTTTGTAAGAGCTAAAATCATTTTGAATCATCAAAATATCCAAACTCATTTCTCCCTTTTGAATAGAGGAAATAGTAATTTCTCTTGAATTAGTGCAAGTAGGAGACAACATACTTTGATATCTTTGGAGAACGGTGTAGGTGTCGGGCTTGAGGCCCGTTCACCTTCACTCATCCCATCAAACGCATCAACGGACGCCCCAAAGCAAAATCCCATACATCCCCATAACCATAATTTATCAAAACATATAAATAATGATTAAAAACAACCAATAGTTTTAGCCTGCCTTACCTACCATTAGGTGAGACTATGACATGAAATTACTAGTTTTTCTTTATTTATTATACGGAATATAATTTTCTAGCTAAGATAGATACTTCAATGCCAACATTTGTGTAATGCGCAAATGTAAGCTAAAGTCTTCACACTTGTCTAAAATGTAAGCTAGAATAAAGAGATAGCATATTAAAATTTTCTAATTTCGCCACACTTTATTTCAACCTATGTCACATTGCTGGGCAACCCAGATTAGTGATGTTTTCAACCAAGCCCAGGACCGACTTAGGCTTTCGAAGAAAGGGGATGAGTGAGAATAGAGAAAGAGACAAGGAGGAAAGGGGCAAAAAAGAGAAGAATATGCATATGGGGGACCTCATGAAAAAAATATGAAATAGGGAAAGCAAGAAGGAGAGAATGAGAGAAAGAAGAAAAAAGAAAAGGAGAGGATTGACTTTTTCTTTCCCCGTACCACTCAAAACTTGGCTAATGTAAAATAGAAAGAGTGAAGCTTTGGAAAAAGAACACCAAACATCAATGAGTCACGCACCTTTTTGGCTTCCCTAAAGAGTGTCTAGAGTTGATAGAACGAGAAAAAATAACACTAATAATTTTAAATTTTGATCTAACGTATAATGTCATATTTTAATCTTATAATTTGTTTGATATGATTTTTAAATTATGCACAAATGCTCAATGCAGTTCTTTTATCTAATCTAATAATAAAGAATGCCGCTATATGTCCTAAATTACTATGAGATGTTCAGTAAGGCCACACACCTCGCTCGAGTGCCACTATCCACTAGACGAGCCCGTCACAGTTGCCCCCATCTCAGTGCAAAGGGTAAGCCCAATATCAACAATATACCTAAACCCAAATTCGTAAACTACCAAAATATTGTTGAAATATTATTCCATATAGCTTATAACGGGTCTTATATACTCTTTATATTCATGTAATCTCTTTCCACTTATCAATTTAAACTTTTAAATTGAACTTTCCTAGACATTGTATCATCAAAATTAGTGATGCCCTTTTCGAATATGTCTATGGGTTCGCCTTCATTAATCAAATTCATCATGAAAGGGAGTGCTGAATTACTATCCCGTATCCCTTCACAATGAATCCGTTCCACCTATCACTAAATTGTAATTTGTCACATACGAGCATTAGAGTTGCAATTTCCCATTCCGAAAGACTGACTGAGCGTCCACGCGGCATTGGAGTGAAGGTTTTATTCGAAAGGTCAAAGCGGGAAACATCGACGAATGGGCAAATCTTACGAGCCACGATAAGACCAAACTTGGGTCGTTGACCAAATTTCTTGCCACAAAAAATTAGTTGAGTTACCAGCAACGCGACTTAAGCTTGGTAGTTGAAGACTAGCTCGTGCCCCGGATTGGATAAACCACTTAACGTCTCCAACCATTAAAATAAGCTTTGATGGCAACTTGGCAAGGGGTGATCGTTCGACCAAAAAAAAAAGAAGGGGTGATCGACTCCAATAACATCGTTCAAGTGAAAAAAGTTTATGGGTCTAAAATTACATATCAAATTCACAAAAAAAAAAAAAAAGCAAAACAAAACAAAACCTAAATTAAGAATTTCTTTTTTACCTTACTTGTGTGTCTATTGTTTGGATCTCACGTTCTGTGTCGACTAAACAAAGGCCCATTTCGCTCATATGGTACTTCTGACTATGAGCAATGCGAAAATTAAGAAAATTCTAAATAAGATCAAGGAATGTCTTCATTTTCTTAAATAAAGACTTAAAGTGTATCTTATTTCAAAAAGTGATATAAAGTTGCAATGACAGCTTCAAATAAAAGTCTAAAGTAGCCATGGAGTTTCAAATAAAGGCATGGCCTTGCCGGCTAGCTGTATATTCTGGCCGATCAAGGACATTTTTGTCCAAAGACAATTTAAACCTAAATTTAGTTAAATTAGATTAAAAATTAAGAAAACTAAAAGTTTTTAAAAAAGATAAAATTCAGGTGAAGGGGCTGGCTCACAGCCCTCTTAATTGTGGTCGCTGCCCCACCGGCGATGAGGTAGAAGGCTTGAGTTTTTTCTTTTTCTTTTCCCTTTTTTGAGTTTTAGCCCCTTTTTTTCTTTATTTTGTCTGTCTTTTTTTCATGGAAATAAAAAAGGAAAAAAAGAAAAGAAAAAATAAAGGAAAAAAATGCCCTCAACCAACAAGTGAAATCAAACCATTTTTTAGATTGACACGGTTACTTAAGGCCCTTATTTGAAATTTTCCATACAAAAATATAAAAAGATAGGTTCATCAGATTAAAATCTTGGTTGATAAGATTGTAATTAAAATATGAAATTGTGCGAAAATTCACATTTTTTTTTATCTGACCCCCAATGTTAGGGACGATGCTTGATCTAATGATAAAGATTTGAAACCTTGAGTGACACAAACATTTCTAGAAAGTAAAAGGTAACAAAGAATATAAACTTTAACCTTTTTTCCTTTGATAATTTAAGATGTTCTCTTTCTAGGAGGATGTTTCCACTACCCCTTCCCAAGGCACCATATTCTCATAAAAGATGCAATAAGATTGGTGATAGGAGACAAAGGAGAACTATCGCTTCCTTGCAATTTGGTTCATGTTTGGGGGAAAAAAAATGGTTCCTTGACCCCATTTTTTTGCTTTAAAGTCTCCAAGATTTGTCCCCTCTTTTTCTTTATTTTCCTTCCTTTTTTAGTGGAAAATCATTGAGGAGTGAGTGGGGACTGCACACATCAAGGTCCACTCCTTTTTTTTTCGACAAATGATTGCAAGTTTTGATTAAATTAAGAATCAAGGAAGGGATTGATTGCCCAAGTTAAGATGAGCTGGAATCGTATGTCTTGGTCCTTGTCTCTGAGTTGGAGGTGATTGAAGTGCTGAGTGGATTCTTTGGCATCCGAATGTTCTATTGAGCTCGCATGAATTTAAACTAAAGGCAAAAAAAAAAGGAAAAGAAAAGTAGACTATGGAGAAGGAAAGCTTAAACCCACATAAATTCTTAAAGTGAAAATAAAGGGATGCTTATTCAGAGCATTTAAGATTTGAATATGGAATATGATGTTTCTTATGGAAAAGGAAAATTATTAAAAATGAATTCTAGTATAGATGATAATTAGGTATACGAATTGAGGTAGATATGCAATGCGTTATGACGAAGGTAAAGTAATTATTTGATGAAGGCATATGTGGGGATGCATCCTTAAAATCATCTTGATAGATAGACCAATCAAGGTGCGCAAAAATTGACTCGAACATTTCCTCTAATTACAAAACCAAAATAAAAAGTATTTACTTGTTTTCTTGTACTTAGAGATATGTGACTTGGTTTGAAGGGGGAGAATTACCATTGCAATTATGCTAATTCAATTATAATTTTGTTTTGTCAAATGAGTCATAAGCCTTTTTCATTTATGTCAAGTTAGTCTATCCAGTCAAATTTAGCCAATTGGTACTAATATGGCACCACTGATGCTAACATGCCATGATTAACGCTAATGTAGACAATTTTCAATAATATTTTTTTGAAAATTTTGTAGTTATTTTTCTTTTTTCCTTTCTTTCTCTCTCTCTTTTTCCTTCTTCCTTCTTCCTCTAGCTAGTTGCCAAAGTGATCGAATTGCTAGTCATTGGGCAAGCTCACTCTTGCCTTGTGACAGTGAGGTCAAGCCTCGCTAGATCCGAGAAGGGCCTGTCTCGCCCACCCCCAGCGAGGTTCAACTTGGCCATCGCGAGGTGAGGGCAAGCTTGTCCAACTACTAACAGGCTCACCCTTCCCAATTAGATGAAGGAGGAAGAGAGAAAAAAAAGGAAAAATAAAAAATTATTATAAATTGAAAATTATTAAAAATCATCTACGTCAACGCCAACCATGTCACGTTAGCACTGCTCATGCCATGTCAATGCCGACCGGCCAAATTTGGCCAAGTGGACTAAATTAATACAAATGCAAAAGGTTTAAAACTCATTTGGCTAAAAAAAATATTAAAACATTTTTGGTAATTTAACCAGTTTGAAGGACATGTTAGTTCTTATAATTCATCTTTTAAACTAGAATATGCCATTTCATAAACTCTAGGGCTGGAGTTTCATATATATAACGCTGAAATGCATAAAAGATTCTTCAATTTGGTGCATCTTTATGTGTGGATTCGGCATTATCATACTAGTCTATTTTTTTATGATATTTATCCAATATTATAGATTTAACATTGTTTGATATTTATGTCGCTACTCAACCAGCATAAATCAGACGACAGAATCTTTCTTAATAAATCAATGTAAGATTGGTATTTGCTTATGTGATTATTTATTGTGGAGAAGGAGTCGTACTCGATAATCATCGCTTTTTAAAAAGTGGGATTTGCTTTATCTTAGCATTTGAATATAATTTTGAAAAAGCTAGTGGGGGTATGATAATCAATCAGAACAACAGGTGGAAAGTAGTGGGCTAAGTCACGTTTTTTAATTGAACGAGTAACTTTCATTTCGTAATTTAAAAATCACGAATACAGATTCTTCTTTGTTTTTTATTAGATCTCATAGGTCGTGCAACACCTATTCGACACGATACATGTGCACTTGTCCCATTGTCCGATGAAAATTACTTCATTAGTTGCTCATCTAGACCTATAAGACACTTATATCACGTAGACCTAAAGGCATGCAATAAACAATTATTACAAGAGAATCGATTGATTAAAAGCGAAGACATTTTAATATTGTATGAATCGTATAAACCTTAAGAGTAAAGCAAATTTGAGTGTGAAGACCAAGTTTAAAAGTTTCCTTTGTTAAAATACTGGCTTGTTCGCATGCACCCCGTGCATTTCAAATTCGAGATAGATTTAGATGATTTCTAACATGAGAATATGAATACGCACGCATTTAAAGTGTTGGGATATGTGAGGTCCACTTTTAGGAGAAGTAATTCGTAATGACTCTGGAAATTGGCTTGCTAGATTCGCACAAATTGGCAATATTTTTGGATATAATCAAACTCATTGTAGAGATGAATTCGCAAGTAGTCATTTATATTCTTTGGAAATCAATTTCATCGCTGTATTTTGGTGACACTCATTTGACAAATTGGAAGTGTTTCTAAGTACTTTCAAAAGGTGAAGATTCTCCATTATTTTAGAGAGAAAATTGCATGTGCAGGTTGGCTAGCAAATTGGGTTATACAACCCTCAATGCGGGTGATAATTATGTACTAGATAGGCCATTGATAGATTTACTTCATTTGTTCTTAGGTGACCAGATTGGATCATGTTTTATTTGGATATTACATATGTAATTTTCGGGTTCTACCCCTTTTTTACCCAAAATAATAATAAATAAAACCAAGAGAAATCGAATTTTAATTGAGAAAATTACCAAATCATTTCTGATTATTTATTTATTTATTTGACCAATGTAGTATTTTTTAGCAATTGTTGCTATAAGTGGGTCACCCACATGACCATTCGCAACGTGTTGCGTAGGATGGTCGACAATAACATGATGTCACGTCAATAATTGATTGAAATGATTATATTGGAGTTTTGCATAAATATTTATGGTTACATTGAAATTGAAATCTGCATAATAATGTATCATTCCAATTTTAATTATTAACAACATATCATGTTCTCTTGATTTTTTTTATTTTTTATTTTTTTTTTGGTTTTAAGATGAGATAAGGGGGCTTTGATGATTTGAAAAGTGGACCCCAAAATTGAAAGTTGGCTTTACATAAAATATAGCTACACAAATAATTCATTCTCTATTCACATTACGACTATTGTAATTAACAGCTCGTTATCAACGGTAACGAAAGCAAATAATCGTTTCACTTTTGAGTCGTTGCAAAGCCATCTTACTTTATATCTGGCCCAATAAGGAAAGCAAAATAATCGGTATTTTTTGGCCAAAAAATTCACATTTTCTTACGCCCAAAAGGATTACAGTTGACGTTGACCCAGCTGTGAAGAAGGGCTATTTTCCACGTCAGCTCTTCTCCTCATTTTTAATGTCTCTGTGGTTTCTCCGAAATGGGAACGGTCCAAATTCACTTAATAACGACAAAATACGGAATATCTTGGTAGACCCCACCGATGACCACAACCACGAAACTTCAAATTTGACTTTTAAGTCTTTTTTTCCTCAAAGTAATATATATTTTTGTCCTTTTAAAGTCGGGTTAGGAAAAAAAATAGGAACTTGGATGAGATCAAGGATCGACCCTCTTGATTTTTTAATTTTTTTGTTCTTTATTGATATTATTATTTTCATTGATCCCCATCATTTTGTGACCAAAAAAAGAAAAAAAAAATTGCTACTCTTTGATTTGAACAAATATGTCTCGTGTGTACGAAATTTACCCATAACTTAGGCTCGAAACCCCGCACCATAATGATAATAATTTTGTAATTGAGCAAAATCTAAACTTTAGCCCACGACTTACCTAATAGAAATAAGGTTTACCCACTTATTTAACAAAGAAATATTTCATTCAAATATACAATAGCGAAAAACATTTAAATCAAGATAAATCTCGGACAAATTCAAAACAAAACGAACTCTAAATAAGAAAATATATCATTATAATAAGATTAGAGGTTAAATGCTTAAAGTGTAGAAAACCAAAATCGGCGACTAATCACCAAATCCATCTTTTGTTTGAGTACCCATTGAGATCTCCATCTGTTGATATGGGTTCAACTTTCGACGGTGCCTGTCTAAGTTTAGCATCTCCACCACCATCACTGTTCAAAGTAACGATATTGAACAGACACAAATCTGATACATGTGAGAGCGAAACCTTTACAAAACTCTTATGATCTCATTCAATATTGGACTTGTACACCAATGAAACTCAATAGAAGCAAAACCCCAAAATCACAATCAAAAGAAAAATAGTCCTTTCCAAGCAATTCCAGATTTATTAAAAAATAATATGTATTTTCTCAAAGAGATCATTATTCTGTACGTGTATCATTTAAGTGACATTTACATTGCTCTCGAAGACAGTATTTTAGGAAAATATCAAAACTTCAATTAACATTTTTCAATTATTTCACTTCACCTCTTTATTTCAATGTCGGGAACATGGGGAATATCGACCCATGTCGACCCCGCTCCATCGCCGCACAGTGGAGGTTGGTGATGACAAGGCGAGGAGAAACAATGACCGAGCCTAATAAAAGTCATTTAGGGTTGAGATATTCCAATTTAGTAATTTTTAAGTAGTGCGAGAAACTCAATATTATAAAAAGTGGGTCTTGGAGAAAGGAGAGTTGGATTTTGCAAAATAAAGCTAGGATGACAATCGATGTCAAATGCAATTTGGTACCTTATCTTGAGATCTCGGAATATAAAGTCATACTTAGGATTTTTTGATATTTTTTAGCATTTTTTTTTTTAATAGTTTCGATCAGCAATAACTGTCATAAAATAATAATTTCTTTGACGGAGTGGGCACACCCGCGCACGCCAAGGACGACCCAGTCAACATCCCGCTCCTCGACCGCTGTTTCCTACGAAGCCTAGCTGGCACCGGTGGGCCCCACCTCCCCACCACCATAATTATTTATCATGGGGCACGTCATCGAAACGATAAAAAAGAAAGTAAAAACCAAAAACGCCGTCCACCGGATTCGAGAAAAGACGTGTCGGGGTTTTCCCCGGTGGGGCCGGGATGGGATGGGATGGGATGGGACGGGACGCCGTCTTGTCCTTCTCGGGTGGGTGCCTTTCGCGGTTGCTGCCGCTGGGTGATCCCTCTTGTCCATCATAAATCAACCATTTGGCGAAACCACTTTCCAAATATCAAATAAATATATTTTTTTATCGCAAAAATAAATAATTCAAAAAACATTTTCTTTTAAAAAATAATTATTTGCACCACTTATAAAATCTATTTTTTTAAAAATATTATTAATACACTGAAAAACCCTAAATTTGTATACCAATGATAAATTTATCAAAAACTATTTTTTTTACCACAAAAAACCCAAAACTGATATATATTTGACAAATTTACCCAAAACTGATATATTTTTGACAAATTTACCCTCTGTTAGTTTTCGTTAAATTTTATTGTCAAATTATTAAGTTAGATGGCACGTAACAATTGACTGGTATACCAATTTGAGATTTTACGATTCGTTTGTCACAATTTACAATTTTTGTGGTATTAATCCAATTTAGTGAAAATTTATCAGTTTGGGGTTTTTTGCGGTCGAATAAATTAGTTTTTGGTAAATTTGAAACAAATATACCAGTTTATGGTTTTTTATGGTCAGTCGGAATAAATTTGTCCCAGGTGTACCAGTTTGAGATTTTTCAGGGTATTAACCCTAAAAAATATATATAATACCTCGAAAAATGCCAAACTAATATATATATAACAAACTTACCCTAAATTAAGTTATTGATCACAAAAAATGAAAATTAGTACACCTATGATAAATTTACCAAAATCTAATTTTTTAACTACGAAAAATCTCAAACTGATACACATGAACTAATTTCTTAACGACGAAAATCCCAAGTTGGTATATATGTAATAAAACTAATTTTTTAATCATAAAAAATCTCAAATTAGTATACTTGTGACAAATTTACTTCAAATTAATTTTTTTACCACTCAAAATTTTAAACTAGTACATTTATGACAAATATACCCCCTATTAAATTGAATTATTACTATGAAAAATCATTTTTTTGTGACGAACAAAGAATAAAACGCTAAATTTATATATTCATTAATTGTTACGTATCATCCAATTTAGTAATTTGAAAGTAAAATTTAACGAGAACTAACGAAGGGTAAATTTGTCATAGACATACTAATTTTGGATTTTTGGTAGAAAAAATTATAATTTGGGATAAATTTATCATGAATGTACAAATTTTAAGTTTTTCGTTGTAAAAAAATTAATTTTTGGTAAATTTATTACACGTGTACCAATTCAAAATTTATTGTGGTATTAACCCAATTTTTTTTTAATGGATGTTAAATTATTTAATTTGATTATCAAAGTGAAAGATTGACCATATGATCCGTTTGAAGTTATTTTTGGCTCATGATTACCCTTTTCCTTAATATTTGGGACTTCGTGTTTTCAATTGATGTCCGACACTTTGAATCTCGTGAGAATGGAAACCTGTACGTAGGTTCATTTCTAATCATCCAATAATTTCAACATTGTTTTTGTTATATTTTTATTGAAAAAGTAAATTGCTGCCATTGAATGGGAAAAAATGATAGATTTTAGCCGTCAATTTCAAAAAAAATTGTTCATTTTCTATTGGAAAATTGACATAAATAATTTTTGAACTTCAACTTGATATGTAATGTAATCCATTAACTTTTATTTTGTATACCACAGTACTTTAACTTTTAATACATTTTCAACCTAATATTTAGAGTTTATGAAATTGTTCAGTATTTTCCTTCAATTAACTTAAGTGGAGGACATTATTGAATATTTTTATAATAGTCCGATGACTAGTTCGAATGTATACCAAAAGTTCAGGATCATACTGAACGAATTAAAAGTTCAATAATCATATTGCACGTTGAGTTAAAATTTAAGGATTACATTGAATAAATTGAAAAATGAATAATATTACATATTAAGCTAAAATTTTATGATTTTTTGTATTACTATCTCTTTTATTTTTTAGGGTCAATACTCTGAAAAACCTCAAACTGGTATACATGTGACAAATTTACCCAAAACTATTTTTTTATCACAAAAAATCCCAAATTGGTATACTTTTAACAAATTTATTCCAAATCGGTACACTTATGACAAATTTATCCTATGTTAGTTTTTATTAATTTTTACTATCAAATTATTAAGTTAAATAACACGTGACAATTGACCGGTATACTAATTTGGGATTTTATAATCTGTTTGTCATAGTTTACAATTTTTGTGATTTTTTTGTGGTATTAATCTAATTTAGCGAATGATATATTTGTCACAAATTTATTGGTATAGGATTTTTTGTGGTCAAATAAATTAATTTGGGGTAAATTTGTCATAAATGTATCAATTTATGATTTTTTTTATGATCAGTCAAGGTAAATTTATCACCGGTATACTAATTTGTGGTTTTTCATTGTCAAAAAAATAGTTTTTGGTAAATTTGTCACGAGTGTACTAGTTTAAGGTTTTTCAAGGTATTAACCTTATTTTTTTAATGGTCGAAATTTTAAAAATTATTTTTTAAAAAAATGGACAGGTGGCTTGATGTCGGAGAATAGCTGTGTCCTCCGGGGACGACCACAAAGAGGAGGATCCATTCATATTCATTCATACACACAAGCGCGGAACGGTGACTCGTCCGGGCAAAACGACACGACGTGGCAACGTCACCGTAAGGGAAACGAAAGGAATCCGTTTACTTCGGGGGGCCCCACACCCCGAGTCGTGGTCACCGCCACCTGTCCCCAGCTCCCAGTCTTCACTCCATCTCGGCGACTCAACAATCTCTCTCGAGCATTCCTGATGTGCACTAAGCACACGTGATCTCAACTCATGCTAACCGTTAGATTGCGTGAATTCCACGTGGGGCTCACCTCATCTAACGATGGAAATTTAATGGGCTCACGTGTAGCGGATTCATCATATATTCTTTTCCTCTCTACCCTGGTTTTTTTTTTACTCCTTCTAAGATCATTGGAACATAGTTATTAGTGTATTAAAAAATAACATAAATAATTTTTAAACTTTAGCCAGATATGTAATGTGATCCTAAACATTTAATTTATTTAATCTAGTCTTTTAACTTCATTCCAACATGCAATTTGTTACTGACCAAAAAAAAAACATGCAATTTGTTTAATATAATCAATGGATTTTTGATTTAGTATTTGGTCTTCAAACTATCGTAGAAATAAACTTGAAGGAATCACGTGGAATAAATTATATTTTCTTGGATCACATTACTATTGGAATAGAGTTCATAAATTATTTATATCATTATATTTAATATCTTAGGGTGTGATTTGATTTAAGTTTCAAACAATTAATCGCGAGCGTATTTATTTATTCGCCACTAAATCTACTTACTCAATGTGCATCTATTGGTTTTTGACGCTAAATTTTAAATTTCATACCGAGAATAAAGGATATGACACAAACAAGCTCTCCTTATGTCTAAACGTCATAGCTTTTATGAAGAACGATGTTCTGCGATTTCTTGTGTTTAGCTAATTTGCTAAAAATGTACTTGATATTAAAGATATCTCTGCAGTTGGTTGTGAATTTCAATCAAAACGTGTTCTACTTTCTTGATGTGTTTTTATGCTAAGAAAAGCTAGTTTTAGTTATTTTAGCTATCTTACTATTCAATCCTACCCTTAATTTACTATTTATGAATTTAAGATTTCGATTCACGATTTCTATCTAAGCATATTATAATAATAGTTAATACTATAAAAAAAAAACCCTAAATCGATACACATGTAATAAATTTATCTAAAACTAATTTTTTTACCATAAAAAAACTTTAAATTGATACACTCGGGACAAATTTATGTTAACCAATTTTTTTATCACGAAAAACCCTAAGCCAATACAACCCCAACAAATTATCCCAAATAAGTTTTTGATCATGAAAAATCTCAAACCGGTACATCCATAGTAAATTCACTCCAAACAATTTTTCGACAACAAAAAATTCCAAATAGGTACACTCATAACAAATTTATCCCGTACAATTTTTTGACACGAAAAACCTCAAAGCAATACATTCATAATAATTTCATTCCAAACAATTTAATCATAAAAGAGTCTAAACTAGTACACTAGTGACAATTTTACTACATATTAATTTTTGGACCACATAGACCATAAACTAGTACATTTGTGATATTATATCATTTCCGTTAAATTAGATTAATATCACGCAAAATCACAAAACTAATATGCTTTTGATAAATGGAGAGTAAGACCCTAATTAATACACCTGTTAGCCACATATGTTATCCAACTTAGTAATTTGACAAATTTAAAGAAAAATTAATAGATGGTCAATTTGTCACAAATGTACTGGTTAAGGGTTTTTTATTGTCAAAAAATTAGTTTTTGATAAAATTGTTATAGATGTATCATTTTGGGATTTTTCATGATAAAAAATTAATTTTGAATTAAATTGTTATATATGTACTACTTTTAATTGCCTCTACTCTTAGACATGAGGAATTATTTTTCATTTTCAATGCATTGATTATACCTCACGTGGGAAAAAGTAGCACGTTGAAAATGGCGAGTTTTCTTCATCAGAAGGGATTTTATTCATACATCATAATCAATTTAAACTAGATGCAACAAATGGTTAAAGGTCTATTTTTAATACAGTGAAGCATTAAATGAATCATGTCATGCTATTATAATCATAGCGTCTCCCCTTGGACCCGAATTTAAATTACGTATCTTCTACATACAAGATAAGGAAAAGACTTTGATCCCTTTTTTGTTGATGTAATTGAGTTGGTTGGGTATGGTTCAATACTCAATTTGGATTCAAACATTAAAAAATTTGACATTTGACTTGTATACACCGAACTTGATTTTCAAATGCGAGTTCAATTTGAATAAGTGTTCAATGAGTTCAAGCTTGACTCGATTCAATTAATCGAAACCTGTATCAATTGAGCTCCCCCTCCAATTCTAAAAACACAAAAAAAGAAAAATTAATAACTCATGATATTAGTTATATTAATTAGGGAAAAGTCACAAAAAAATTCTAAACTTTGCTCATTGTAATATATATATTTTAAGCTAGTTTTTGTGACATTAAAAATCCAAAATTTGTATTTGTGCGACACATTTGTTCAAAATTATTTTTAGCGAAACAAAAGCTCCAAACTTTGTCCACTTTCTATTGTGACACAAAATTTATGGATAAATATGTTATTCGGAATAATTATGGAATTTTTGATGTCACGAGAACAAATAAAATGTACTACAATGAACATAATTTATGATTTATAGTGGCTTTTATGTTTTGATTAAGGGTCAATACCCGAAAAATCCCAAATTAGTATATGTGTGACAAATTAATTTTTCGATCATGAAAAAGTCCAAACTGGTACAACCGTAACAAATTTACCCAAACTGACCATGAAAAACCCCAAAACTGAAATACTCGTGACAAATTTATCCCCAAATTAATTTATTCAACTGCCAAAAACTCTAAATTGATATATTTGTGACAAATATATTATTCGTTAAATTAGATTAATACCAAAAAAAATCACAAAAAATGTATAATTATGACAAAAAAATCGTAAATTGATATACCAATTAATTATCACGTGTCACTTAACTTAATAATTTGACAGTAGAATTTAACGGAAACTAACATAGGGTAGATTTGTTACAAGTATACAAGTTTGGGGTAAATTTGTCAAAGTATATTAATTTGACATTTTTGGTAATAAGAAATTTATTATAAATATATCAATTTAAGATTTTTCAGGTATTAACTCTTTAATTAAAGCATGCATAAGTGAAAACAAAAAACTTAAAAAAGAAATTGAAAATTCGCTGTTCGAACTTGAATAGTAGCTCGGACTCAGCGCTCTCTCTCTCTCTAAAATGTTCAACATTTTGACCGGATTTAACCTTCCACGCGCGAAGGTCGGCGTAGAGAGAGAAAGAGAGAGCGAGGAAACAACCTTTTTCCTTCTTCATCGCCCACCGCTCGCCTCCTTCTCCTATATATCTCCATCTCCCTCACCTCACCTTCTCCCCCATCATATATCGCCAGAAGAAAACCCTCCGTTCCTGCTCTGCACAGAGCATAGAAAACAACCCCGTTCCACTTCTCTCGTCCTCTCACCTCCTCCTTCTCCTCCTCCTCTTCTCCTTCCCCCTCCCGAGGAAGAAGGGTCCGAGAGATTGTTAGCCTAGGTGCCTTAGAAACCGTCCAATACCCCCCCACCAAAACGAACGACGACGACCGGAGGCGTCGGAGGAAGCGGAAAAGACTCTAATTTTACGGCGATTAACTTGACTTCCCCCCCGAGTTTCTCTCTCTAAGCTTGTTGTTCCTTAGATTTGTAGACGTGGGTAGGTACCAGATCTGGAGTTAGAGCCATGGCCACGGAGGTGTTGCGGCCCCAGGACTGCCTGATCCAGAGGATCCGGGTCTCCCCGGCGTCTTACCCTCGCCGGAAAGCCTGCAACTATGGGAACTCGTACTCTAACCCCAGCAGATCCAGCGCTAGGCCTAACAGGAGGCAGCAGATCCAGCAGCAGCCGCAGCCGGCGAAGCCGGAGGCCCAGCGGAAGCGGTATGTGCCGGCGCAGTCGGAGCCGTCGACCTCCTCGAGGTCTAGCTCCGACGACCTTAGTAAGCAGGCGAGGTCCTCGGGCCTCGTGATGGAGAAGGTCACGATCCTCCGGCGGGGCGAGTCGCTGGACTCGAAGATCAAGAGCCAGGTCGGGGCGGCGGCGGCGTCGTCGGGCGACATGGTCGTCTGCGACGGGACGCAGCGGCTGGGCCCCGACCCGGAGATGGTCCCCAAGCAGGTCCGGATCGTGGATCTGAGGTCCCCGGCGCCGGCGGCGGGGAGGAGGAGGTGCGACATGTACGCCGGGTCGGCGTTCGCGGTGTCGCCGGAGCCAAGCTCCCTCCCCCTCCCGTCGTTCTCGAAGAAGAAGCACGTCTCCTTCGACGACTCAGCGACCAGGGATCTCCGGAGGCTGCTGCGTCTCGACTGAGAGAAGATCCTCGACAGTCGACCGACGAAGAAGACCCGTTTCGCTAGATCCGGGCCCGAGCCCGGATCCGACTCTTTCCCTCTCTCCCTTCTACGTAGGTCCCTTATGTTTCGTCGCCGGAGCATTTTCTGCCGGTATCCCGGAGGTCAGATCGCAGCCGCGAGTTTTTGAAAAGCGGGTGGGATTGGACGGATCTCAATATCGGAGAAATTGGCTTGGGGGGCGATTCAGTAAATTTGCAGTCTTCTTTCTTCCTTCTCCTCCTCCTCCTTCGGTGATGTGGTCTATGGCTAAGATCTTTACATCATCTGTATCAATATATCTTTCAGTCTCGTGGGTGGGTCTTGTGGGGTGACGTTATTGTAATTTGGGGTTGATGGGTTATCTTCTTTTAGGGTCTTGTAGCTCGTAGTTGAAGTGGGAAAGGAATTAAAATAAAGGCGAGAAAAAGAAAAAGAGAAAGAGATCGGGGGTTGAGTTCCGAGTTTGAGTTTGTAACGAGTTTGGGGAAAATTAGGTTGTTGTTTGGTCAGTAGGGGAGGAGGGTGTTGTTGTTGTCTAAGGTGTTATATGATCTTTTCTAGTGTCTGAAAGAGGCCTGTATGTATATGGTCCCTTGGCTGTGTAATTAAAGAAGATGACTTTAGGAATTTGTTGACTCCTCCATGTCTTTCTTTCTCCTGTGCTGCTCCTGTTCTCTGGCTGTTTCATGACGAGTCCAGTGCCCTTTTTTTCTTGCGTGGTTTGGTGTGGTTTGGTGTGGAGACATCTTTGTGGTGGAGATGGTGAAGGACTGAGAAAGACCCACATCTTCTGACAAAGAGAATTGAGTGAAAAAAGTGATGGAAAATACAATTCAATTGAATCCAATTCACAAGTCTTTGGGATTTCTATTCCTCTGCCTTCAACAACCCAATATCCTGACAAAGAAAAGAAGACAGAAAAATGATGGAAAATACAATTCAATTCGATCCCAATTCATGACTCTTGGTGGTAATTAAGGTCTTTAAGTCCCCTCCTCACGATTTGATCCCTGGCCTCACCCTGCTATTATGATATGGTCATCTTTCTGTTTCGCCCCAATAATTACAGTGTCAAATGCCAAATCTTGCCATCTGCCATGGATGGATCTTCCTCTTTTGGCCAGCTTGATCTGATCTCTCTTTTGCCCTTTAGATGGGTTTTGACGAGTTCATCGGTTTTGGTGCTCGGTCACGGTCGCCGGAGTAGGTCGGCTTTGATTGTGGTTTGGTTTGATTTTCGATGGAATCACAAAGACTAATTTAAGAAGAAATAGAAAGATAAATGACGACATTATCCTTTGTGGTCCTTGTCTGCTCAAGTCTTATCCCCCCCACCCTATGGTCGCGTCGTGTGGTGTCGCTGAAAGGGCGAGTCAGGGCCGGACGTGGATATCACGTGAAGGGCTCGTCTCCCGTGGTTGGTGGGGGCCATGATGACAGAGTGAGATCGCAAATGAATGCAAATCGCAAATTTTTTTTTTTTTCTGGCAAGTTGCATTATTGATGCATTTTTTGTTTTTTTACATTCAGGCAAATATCACAAAAAACGATGCAGATCATGAAATCAATATCTCGATTTTTTTTATTGTAAAAAGTAAATAAATTTACCCACATAGATATCTTTAATTTTTCTGTGTGAAAAAATCTAAATTTTATATGATATAAATGTTCTCTAACAAAAAAAAAGTTGAGGTATTTTTATGATTTTTAGTGACAAAAAAATTCAAGATATTTGTATTAAAATAGACATTATTTAGAGTTTTTTTTTTTGTCGTTTTAGCCCCTTAAAATATTATTTTTTTCTGCCCTTTGGAAAATGGAATCCGAGGAGGAGCCTCTGCGTTTAGATGGGACAGGCGCAAAAGCAATAAATAATAATAGTTGCAGAAAATTTAAAGGAGATGGAGTCCTGGCAGCTCTTGTGATTTTTTTCCTTTTAATTTATATTTTTTTGTTTGTAACGTCTTTATGACGGGAAGGTCAATTCGGTCAATTCAGCGTCCGTGATTTTTTCAGTGCTAGCTGGTCCCACCCCGCGCCGGTTGAGAAAAGCAGCTTTCGATTTTTTTTTGTTATGATTAAAACGAGGAGGTGACGGGACCGGCTGCTTTTGCTTTTTTGAAACTTTTCTTAACGGCAGAAATTTGGGGATTTATAGGCTTGGACTTTTGAAACCCTAATATTTTTTTTTGTCATTTTCTGGATCATAATTTGAAAAAGATGGTAATGAAATTTTCAGAATCATGAATAGTAATTGTGAAAGTTTTAGGTGGCTATGATTGAAAGAGTCAAAATGTGTAAACTGTTGAATGGGAAAAATGTTTAAGAATGTTTAAATTCTTTAACTTTGAATATGAATTTTATTTAAAGCATGTAACTAGATATGTAAGATCGTAAATCTGTTAAATGATTTTTTAACTTCGACAAAAAAAAATGGTTTTTAACAGATAAATTTATTGCGCTTTTATTTTTCATTTTTAAAAGAAAATATATAGTTCTTTATTGGGAAAAAGCTGCGTAGCATAGCATGTGTAAATTTCGGAAGAAATGGATCCGTGTCTAGGGCCGCCGAAAGTAGGTGAGATGTATTGGGAATTGCGAAATAACATATTTCAAGAAAACCATTTGCTTATTTAAATTTCGAAGTACCCAATAATGCACGAGAATATCAAGAATTTTTTTGTATTAAATTTATATGGTTTTACATCTTTCGGTACCTACTTTTAGCTTCTAGCGAGAAATTATTGAGCATTATACAAATTTGAAATGGTTGAAAATTATTTTCCATGGGATCTAATGATCCACGGCTGTCTTAGCACATTGAATAAATTTATCTAATAATTACTCCTTGATGGAATAGTTATCACTAGCAAATTTATGTCAATCAATTAGTTACGTGAGCGAGAGAGCCTGACACTCCATAAATATGTTTAATATGTCTTACTTATAGCTAAATGAGGTCGATGTATAGTTCAACTTTCAAATGGACTCAACTCTCTTCACACTTTGGACCTACAATCCTATGTACAAGTTATTAAATGTTGGTTTGACCAATTCAAACCCATCAAATTTTAAATTTTCAAAAGACCAAAAAAACTCATATCATGCATGTTTTTTTTTTGTTCAAAAGAAAATTGTACTCAATCACTCGAAAGATATAGAAGTAGTACATAGTTTTCATGGTAAAGAAAATCGAAACAAAGCATAAATATTGAAAAACAAGACCAAATCTAGAAAACAAAGAGGTTTAATGGAGCACCAACAAAGTTAAGTACGAAATCATTCTACAAAAACAAATCTATCAAACAAAATCAGTAGTCAATTATTGGATCTCGTGTTTTTGTTAATAATGAACATACGCCGAAAATTTGTTCTCCAACAATTACGGCATGAGATGGCAATGCGTGTCAAGGTTTAGGTTCCTCTACACCATTGTCGTATGGAGACAATTAGAGTAGGTTAAACAAACACATGTATAACATGTGGAGGAGCAAATTTTCGTAATTTAACGAGACGCCAAAGCTCTTGCTATCATCATTGATACTGGAGATAGAGAACCTCTAACTGAACAGAGCAGATGGGTATCGAATTTTCAAAAATATATTCATTAAACTCAATGATCTAGATCAAGAGAGGATAACGCCCAAAACTAGAATTAGATCAAAGAGAGTTTGAGAGAGAGAGCTCAAACTCTCCTCCGTAGCCGAAGGTTGGAGAAGAAATGGGAAAAGAGAGAGAAGAGAGAGGAAAGACTTTCGACTCACGCAGGGAATTTGGCTTGCATCATGCATGATGTTGAATGCTAGAAAAATCTCTGGGAAAAATGAATGTGGGCTTGGCACAAATTGTGGCCCGGCCCGGCCCAATCTTTCCAAGTCCAACGAATTGGGTCGGTAGTCCAAACGGGCCAATCCATTTTGGGCTTGGCTTGTTTATCAAAAAGTTCTCTCCGTTTTATTTTTTCTTCCATGCACTGAACTGCAAGATTTAAATATGTGCAGTTACCGAATCATTAACCTGATTGCAAAAGAAAAGAGTACTGTACAAGTTTCAGTCAAAGCTTTGTGCATCCTGACCTCAATTGACAGGATTATAAACTTTAGTCGCCACCCGGTTGCGAGGCCCGCATATACCGGTTGCGAAATTACACGACTCGAGCAAAGTCATTGATGGACGAGTTTCGTTTCCGGCCTCTAAATCGACTCTCGACATCGACTTGCTTGAGCTCGTTGATTTCAGGGATTTGCCATTCACTACGCTAATTCTATTTTGCTTTGAGGTTTGTGTGCGTGTGACTTGGGCTTGCAAGAGATCTGCGCATGGCTTGTAGGCCGGTTTTGGGCTTTCCAGGCTAGAACTGAAGGCTGGTAAACTGGGTGGCCCGAAATTGGACCGATCAATGCGTCCCGGGCCCAAAAGACATCTTCTGTCTGGTTCTTGCTTGAGGTATGTTTTAACCAAGAATTGAAGATGAAGTTTCCGTCCGTTTGTTTGAAGGAAAATTATATCGGGAATTTTTTTTTTTGACTTTTCAGTAATTGGATAATGGAAAGGTAATCGATTTATAGAAGATATTTTTGTGAACCGAAAACAACAAGCTTAGGTTGGGAGGAGAAATGATATCTCCTCTTGACAGAAAAGAAATTATTTTCCTTAAATCACTAAACAAACAAAAACATATGAAAAATATTTCTTTATAGCGAAAATTTTAGCAAAATAAACGAACCCTTAATCTTACCTAATTGTTCAGCTTTGTTGTCTTTTGAGGATGCGTTTGGTTCAGCATTTTAAAAGCTCATTAGGAAAATGTAAAGCAGTTTAATCTAAAGGACTTTAGGCAAACGCAAATACCGTTTGGTAAACTTTGCTTTGAGAAGCAATTTTGAGAGAAATGATATTTAGTAGAAAACACATTTGAAAAGCCATTTGCGTGATTAATATTAGTTTTTTTTTTTAATTTCATTTGTTTAAAATTGAAAAAATAATAATTTATACAACTTTTTAAATATAAATTTTGACAATAATATTAAAAAAAATCAAATACATATATAATTTTTTTTTTAAAAAGACCAAACCCTTCATCAGAACTTTTTAAATTTTTATTTGTTTAAAATTGAAAAAAAAATAATGTATACAACTTTTTAAATATAAAATTTGAAAATAATGCTAAAAAAATCAAATACACACACACACACACACACATATATATATATATATATTTAAAAAAGGGACCAAACTCTTCGTTGGAATTTTTTAATTTTTATTTGTTTAAAATTGAAAAAAAATAATGTATGTAAATTTTTAAATATAAATTTTGACAATAATGCTAAAAAAATAAAATATATAAATAATTTTTCTAAAAAGACCAAAATATATATATATATATATATATTTTTTAGTATTTATATAATTTTTTAAATTTTTTTAGCATTATTTTGGCATTTAAAAAAATAATAATGAGGGAAAAATTAGAAATTTGAAGAATAAGTTATGATAGTTTTGGAAAAAAATGAATAAGTTTCAGTATTTGGCAAAATGCTGAAAGCTCAAAGTTAGTATTTACTAGTATTGGGCTTTTAATCTTCCCAATGTTGATTTTCACTTGAAAATTATTTTAAAATGGTTGCCAAATAGTCTAGCATTTCCCCAAGGGGCTTTGAAGGCTGAAAACCCATTGGGAATGCTGAACCAAATGCACCCTGAATCCTTATGGGAGTAAAGATATTGCTCCCTAAATGTTTATTTAGTATTGATCTTAGGATTATCTGAATAAGGGTAGAAATGTTGATGTGGATTGTGATTCCATGCTGACTAAAGACCAAATATGATGACATACAACTTTATCACAATAGGTCCAAAAGGTCAAAAGTTAAATTCTTCTCTCTACTACTAGAAAAGAAAAGAAAAAAAAAAGAAAATTCAAGAGGTATTCACTGACCTCACCCCTCTGAATTTCATGTTGAGTGGCCACTGCAAGGGATTAATAGCCCATCCTCTTTTTCTTGTTTTGGCTATCTCTTCATTTCTTCTTAATGTGAAAACTTCTTTTAATTATTTTTCGTGATAAATGATGAGATAAGATATATTTATTGATCATTTATAATTTGATGCGACAACTCAGACATTTGATTAAATTAAGTTATTTTATTTTATTTTAATTGAAGTACTAACATAGTAATTATTCTTTCTGAACAAGATGATACTTCATAAAGTGAACTTCAAAAAGTTCACTACTCAAGAACATCTGAATAATGCTCTCTGTATTTTACTTTCGGTCAAAAAATAAAATACTTTTTGCTACGCTCATTTTTCTTTCCTTTTTTATTTTTATTTTGATTTTGATTTATTACGTAGTATTGTCCCCTAAATGATATTAATAACAAATATTAGTCGAACTTTTACGTTTAGTTTCACCCCCTCCTCCTTAAGAGATTTCTAGCTCTCACGCCGCTCATAACCTTTAGTTGGAGATCAAGCAATGGTGGTGGCTGGGCTTGGTGAGGGGTTGTGGCCTTCATATCCACAATTAGGGGTGTCAATGGTTCAGTTCGGTTCGATTTTTTTGAAAAGCCAAACCGAACCGAACCATATGGAAAAACTTCCAAATCAAACAGAAATTTTGGTTCGGTTCGATTCGATTCAGTTTTTAGGTTTTTGATTTTCAGCTTTTAGTTTTTGATTTTTGCATTTATTTATTGTGACCAAATATCAATTTGAAATTACTCGTTTGCCTCCCTGTTAATGGAGGATAGGTCATGGTTAATCGAATAGGTGGTTTCTGAACTTTTGTTTGATAGTCAATGTAATCCATGGATTTTTCTGTTCATCAATTCAGTCTCCGAACTTCCAAAAATTCGCTCAATGT
Source organism: Eucalyptus pauciflora (assembly GCA_007663325.1). Taxonomy (NCBI): domain Eukaryota; kingdom Viridiplantae; phylum Streptophyta; class Magnoliopsida; order Myrtales; family Myrtaceae; genus Eucalyptus; species Eucalyptus pauciflora. The sequence goes on along the minus strand of VMYD01000193.1, from coordinate 1,141,249 downwards.
AATCATTCTATTAAGGTATATCGCAACATTATGTGATTTTTTATTTTTTATTTTTTTTATGTGGATTGCCACGTTAGCATCTATTAGGCCAAAATAACTAGTTGTTTTCCAAGTCAGCAAAACTTCATGAACTCAACATAAACTATGGACAAGTTAGCTAATAATGTTAGAAATTTTAACGAAAGAAATGCATTTATCAGATTTTTGAAGTTCAAGCATTAGATTGGGCAAAAAAAGTTTAGATCTCGTATTGATCATTTATGCGTTGAATCAATGAACATAATGTAATGAGCCAATCATTGTGTTTATGTTATTTGAATGTTAATCACCTTTGCATTCTAGTTTACAGATAAAACCATTCTAAATGATAAATTTTACTTTCGAAATATTGCCAAAGTACATTACTCGACAAATAAGAGAATTTTCACTAATGACGAGGTTGTTCTAAAGATCCTTCCCCTTTTTGGCAAGTGGTGGGCGAGGAGGGATTCAAACTCCCGACACCGCGTTCGGAATCACATGCTCTAATCTTCTGAATCACGGGCGCCGCCTTTCTCCATCATATATGTTCTCGGAAGTACCCTAAATTATAAAAAAGAAGGGCCTCATCTTCGAACAGTCAAGGTTTGAATCTGCAAATCAACGGCCAGTTCAAGGTCACACCAATCAGTCTAAGTCCACCTCAATTCAGACAAAAAACCTAACCCTCAAGCCGTTGAAATGTTCCCCCACTTCCTTAAACTGGTAGGTGTAGGACCATTCCAATGCCACATGCTGAATTCTCCAATTGATTTCACCCCCGTTTGACGGCCTAATGATGCGAGCTGAGTCCAATTTTGGTACAAAGCGTTGTCATCTTTGACGCGCAGGCATCGGACTTCAACATTCAAATGATAACCTACGTTTTTTTATTCATCTCGTTTTTTGCACTGCGGAAATTCGTGACGAGAGAATGTGCTGTCCGATCGCAGATCTTATCTGAAATGTACTTGAGTTGACTGCGCTCGTATCGTAATCTCTACGCCAATGCGTGCGTTTCAAGTTTAGTTTCTGCACGGACATTGCAGCTTACCATGCGATCTGTTCACCGTGTCATCATCATCATCATGCACTGCGCCTAATGGGACTGACAAATTTCATGATTATGTCGTAGATTTATATGTAGACAACGGACTAGAAGAGCATTTGAAAGAGTCGACGAGATCAGAAGACGATTTCCTTTACGTCATTTGGCAAGAAAGATGGCCAACTGGTTCTTCTCACGTGTATGTTATTTGTATCGTTTTCTTCTGGCAAGGATGAAAAAAGAAATCCTTCCTCGTAGGCTGCAAACCCATTTCTCTTTCCTTCTTGGTCAGGGATAAGATGTGACAATATTAATCATTTTAACGGGAGGATTATGTCACAATTCCATTTGAACGGAAGAGGTCATGCCGCAAGTCCACCAGGGGACATCAGAAAAGGTTCTTTTTTGGCCCCCTCTTTTTGTCCTTGTTGAAAGGATGAGAAGCAGCAAAAGACCTTAGCAATCCCGTGAAATTTTTGATTTAAGGCATAATTATTTCGCATCATTCTCAATCTTGCGGTTCGAGGTTGGTGAGCTCAATATTGAGCTGGAACATGCTGGCAGACTGCTACTCTCTCCACATGAGAGTAGACATGTCACCTTATGAAATTCATCGTATGATTGAAGTTCAATTGGTCATGGCCTTGTGAAAGATAGTGAGTGCGAGAAGCATTGACTAACCATGCTTGGTAATACAATTGAGAATTCTTTGATAAAAAAAAGTTAAAAGGGTCATGCATTCTTCCAACAATTTTCTTTTGAAAATATGGATATCATCTCACATTTATATTTAATTAAATTTGCATGTGAATGATATACATAATTAATATTTCTTAAAAGTTTGGTTAGAGAAAATCTTCTCCGTAGGATGAAGGAAAGTATAGCCCAAACTAGAATACAATTAGGTAGATGCCCATGCGCCAAACGTTCAAAGAGTCACATGCGACATCGTGCGAATTTAAAAATTGATTGTTGATCAACATGTACAGAGTGCATGCAACAACTTGCTTTTGAGGTAGAACCGTAAGAAGAGTTTAGGAAGATTCAAAAGGGTCGAATCCGTTTGGTAATTAACCTTCCATAGAAGATAAGGTTATGATCATAGAAGCATGTTCTTCACCTTATGGGAGCCTATCAAGACAATTATCTGCTCAAGCTATATCGTCCTCTATTGATGATCGGATGAAATTTTCTCATACCATGCTCATTATAATTGGTATTTATAGGTTCTTAAACTTAAATTAAAGTACGCGATCTCTATATCTGTAACCCACCAATCAGAGATGTGATTGGAGAAAATTTTCTCTACACATTTATATAAACACTTTATGTTCTTTTTACCACCGTTTTCTATACATAGTGTTAGGAAATATTTGAAACTATGAAATGATATCGAACCATGTTTTGTTGCGATGACAAGCATGACCTTTAATTTCAATTTTCGTTTCTCGTGGCATGCTAAAACTATCGTTCTTTGGTTATGGATCATCACTTTGCCTATCTCCAGCCTCTCCTCTCTTCCCCCATTGGTCATCTCTCAAAACGTGTTTAAGAAAGAACTTTCAGATCCTCATAAGATTCAACCGTTTGAAGGGTTGTGCTGAAACTGGTCAAGTCCTCAAGAATGGAACGCCCTGACCTTCCTACTTTGAAATAGTGGCAATTCACATGATTTCCCGTACAAGCAACTTCCTCCCACCAGCTTCGCTCCGCCTATAAATAACCCTAACTGGGGTCGTTTCAAGACACAAGACACAAAAACACAAACCCGAATGCTTCCCCCAATCCTAACCAGCTTGTTCATTTTCCAGAAAGTAGTTAGCATTGCCAAAAAAATGGGCAGCAAGATCTCTTCCCTATCTTCCAATACCAAAAGCACTACCGGCACCACCACCGGCACCACCACCACCACCGGCACCAGCACCAGCACAAGCAGCAGCAGCAGCAGTACCAGCAGCAGTGCATACACCGGACTAGCCAACATCATCAAGCTCCTTCCGACCGGGACCGTCTTCCTGTTCCAATTCCTCAACCCTCTTTTGACCAACAACGGCGAGTGCCACACTTACAACAAGTACCTAAGCGCCATTCTGATTGCAGTTTGCGCCATTTCGTGTATTATCTCTTGCTTCACCGACAGCTACACGGGAAGCGATGGGTCGACCCACTACGGGTTCGCCACGGCCAAGGGCATCTGGCCTAGCTCGAGCTCTAGTAGCTCCACGAGCACGTCGGGGTATAAGCTTCGGTTTTCGGATTTCATCCACGCTTTCTTGTGTGTGATCATTTTCTTAATTCTGGCGTTGTTGGACACGAACACCGTGAAGTGCTTCTATCCGTCTTTCGAGAACACGGAGAAGACTGTGATCATGGTTCTGCCAACCGTGATCGGCTCGATCTCGAGCACGCTGTTCACGTTGTTCCCGAGCACGCGCAACGGAGTCGGGTATCCCTCAAGCAGTACCACCTCAACGACCAGCACTACCTCGGAGAGCAGTGCCGAGAAAGTTTGATGATACGCAGAAGCACATAAGCATGATACAATGCATCCACACGCATATTTCCAAATAAATGCATCTAGGGTTTCTCATATTTGACTCATGTGCTCTAGGATGAGCGCATGATTGCAATTGTACGTATTTGTTGCCGTAGGTCAATGTAAATTTTTTTTTTTTGGGTTGAACAATGTATTGGTTGATCTGGTCTATTTGTAGTAGAATTGTAATGGAATTCATTACTTTATTAATGTCTTTTGGTTAGTCTATCAGCACGAGTTGTATACATCAATGATATTCAACTTCATTTGTGGCAGCTAAACTTTTATTTCAAGGATTCAAATTTTCTGAAATTATTTTCTTTTTATTTGTTAGATAATGTTACTCTTTCAGATCTGAGCACATCAACGACAAGCGAATTAGCAAAACAAACCTTTGTTCAATATGTAAGTTTTAAAAGAATAGATCCGTGTATAAAGCTGTCAAAAATAGCGGAGATACTTTGAAATTTAACAAATAACGTGTTTCAATAAAATCATTTGCTTATTTAAATTTTCAAAGAATTAAATTAATCTCAACACGTTAACGAAAATTTTCAGTTGACTTTAGATGGTTCACATCTTTTAGCGTCTTGTTTCAGCCTCTCTCTTGAGAGATAGTTGAGTGCATTATAGAAATTTGGGAATATTAAGAATTGCATCTGATGGGATTTGATGATGCACATTTATTTTAGCGCGTCGAACCTGTTTATCTAATACTTACTCCTTAATGGAATAACTATCATTTAGCAATTTTATAAATCAATTAGGTGTCTCGTGTTGTATAAAATATATTTGAACCTCTAGTTTGTCTTTCACTTCTATCTTACATATATCATGAGGTTGATGTGTACTTGACTTTTTGAATCGACCCAATTCTTTCATACGTTGGAGACTTCGCTACAATACTTAGCAAGGAAAATGGAAAACTCCAAAGAAGGGCGTGAAGTGCTCTAATTTTTTTGGACAAGGGCTTGAAATAGATTTTGTTTTAAATAAGGGATTGAAGTGACGATATTAGTCCCAAAGAAGGGCTTGAAGTGGTTATACTTATTTCAAATAAGAGCCTAGCCTTATCGACTGACAAAATATTTCAATCAATTAGGGATAATTTTGTTAAAACACAAGTTAAATTTAAATTAAGTTAGATTAAAAATTTTAAAAATAGAATTAGAAAAAAAGGAAAAACATAAGCAGGAGGGAGCTCTCTTGCTCGTGGTTGCCGCCCCATCACCAGTGGGGTGACGGCAAAGGTTGATGGGGTTGCTGGCGCTTGGGGGAGGGTTAGCAACCCTTGCCAACCAGGGGCTTGCCAACCAAAGGCGAGGGCCAGTAGGTCTTCGCTAGAAGTGGGAGAGGGTGGCGACCCTTGCCTGGCCTGGGTGAGGGTCATCGGCCCTTGCACAGGCTTGGCGACCCTCGCCCAATGCCTTTAGACTTCACCCCAAGTTTGAGGACACTAGGTGAGGGCCGTCCTCCTGATCTGGCAAGGGCTTGTTGGCCCTCGCCTCTGGTCGAAAAGCTTGCCCCACCGATGATGGGGTGGCGGCCACAAGCGGGAGGGTTCCCTCTATGTTTTCCTCTCTCTCTCTCTCTCTTAATGAAAATTAAAAAAAAAAATAAAGAAAAAAAGAAAAGAAATTAAAAATTTTAAAAGACGAAATTACCATTTACATCCAGTAAGTTTAGGCTCTTCTTTGACATTGATATGGGTATTTCGGGTTCTTATTTGAAATAAGATCCACTTTATGCTCTTATTTGAGAAAATGATGATATTTTTGGGTAATTATTTGAAATAATGTCTACTTCAGACCTTTATTTGAGAAAATGAAAGCATTTCAGGCTCTTATTTGAAATTTTGCCTAAGATAAATTCTCCATAAAAAACCTAGATCATGATATTGGTAAAATGATTGTAGCATTTTTCACTTGTGGATCCTTTATGCGAATACTAGCACAAATACTATCGTCTCTTTTTGGGCTTGTTTGCACCTTGGTGGGTCCATCGCCTACGCTTTCGGAAACATTAAAGCCCGGCCCAATAGGGGGTGGCCCGAGCTTTTGAGTCTGATGAAGTGGTTCAACAGTCCGAATCGGGCCAATCATCGACGACCGTCGTTGTGAAAAAAAAAAAAAACATACAAAGTTTCAATAAAAAGCTTTGTGCATCCCAACTCGTTTTAATCTATACTGACTAACGAGGCTAGCATATACTAGTCGTGAAATTACATGACTTGAGCATAGTCATCGGAAAACTTATTTGAAGTTCCAACCAAATATGGATGAGTTCATCTCCGGTCCCTACAAGGAATGACCATCGGTCCGGTTTCAATTGGGGAGCTAGATGGTTCTGGCGGTTACCGATTCTCATAATTTGAAAGCGGCAATAATTAGTCTCGGTCCTCCTCAATTGAGACGAAGAACCTACCCCTCAAGCTTTGGAAATGTTTCCCCTACTTCATTAAACTGGTAGGTTTAGGTCCAATCAATCCCACGTGCTAAGATCTCCAATGGATTTCACCGCCATTCGACGGCCCAATGATACAAGCTGACTCCAATTTTGGCACAAAGTGTTCTAACTTTTTACACGCATTTACCAAACTTGAATATTCAAATGATAACCTATGTTTTTTAGTATAGGTTCTTCACCGACGTTGCGGGTTACCATGTGACCTGTTCACCATGTGGTCATCATCCTACATCGCGCCTAATGGACTGACAAATTTCAAGATTTTGTTGCAAATTTATATGTAGATAACGGGCTAGATGAGTCTCCGCACAATACAATTTTGTTATAATAACTATAAGTACCGGACCGATTAGACGTGATTATCAAGATTTGGTTCAGGGGCTTATAGATTTCATAACGCCAGTTTTGAAAGAGTCGATAAGACGATTTTTTTATCCGTCATTTGGCAAGAATGATGGCCAACTAGTTTTTCTCACGTTTATATTGTTGATCTCATTTTCTTTTGGCAAGGATGATGAAAGCAAACCCATTTCTCTTCCTTCTTGGTCAGGGATAAATCTAACAATAGTAATCATTTGAACAAGAGGATTAGGTCACAATTCCATTTCAACGAAAGGATTAGGTCACACATCCATTTCAACGAAAGAGATCATGTCGCCAGTCCACCATGGGACATTAGAAAAGGTTCTTTTTTGGGCCCTTCTTTTTGTCCTTGTTGAAAGGATGAGGAGCAGCAATACACCTTAGCAATCCCGTGAAATTTTCGATTTAAGGCATGACTATTTAGCATCATTCTCAATTCCGAGGATAACAAGCTCAATATTGAGCTGGAGCATGCTAGCATACTACTACTCTTTCCTCATGAGAATATACATGTCTCCTTACGAAATTCATCGTATAATCAAAGTTCAAATGGTCATGAGAAGCACCAGAGCTAACCATGCTTGATGGTACAATTGAAAACAATTCGATCAAAAAAGTTAATAGAGTCATGCATTCTTCTAATCATTTTTTTTTATGATTGGTGGGTTACAAATATGAATATTATGTCATATTTATATTTAGTTAAGTTTGCATGTGGATGATGTCCACGATTGGTAATATGCTAATTAAAAGTATGGTTAGAGGAAGTTTTTTGGGACTTGGATGAAATAAAATATTGGCCGAACTAGAATACAATTGGGTAGATGCACATCCACGGAACGTATGAAGGACTACATGGGGAATTATGTGAATTTTGTTAGGACTAGAATTAGCACATAGATGGGGGTTAATAGGTGATTAAAGCAATTTTAACAATTTAATCCGAATGAATAATTAAAAACAACAATCGCTGCAAATGAAAGTAATGAAAGATAAAAGGATTATGGATAGAGAATCAAGACTCCAAATTTATAGTGGTTCGGCTTAGACCAAGCCTACGTCCACTCTCCCGCATGGATAGCCATTCTGGCTGGATTTCACTAAGAATCAAAAAGAGTGATTGCAGTCTCACGCTCTTGAGTCCACAGTGTAGAAGTTCTACTACACTTCCTCAAGGTCTCACCACAATATGATATCTCTTTTGATTACATATAACGCTCGAAGAATAAGATCGCAAAATAGAAAAGGAGATTCAGATTTTGGAATTCTTCTATCCGGCACCCTTTAATAACTTGAGTATCTCTCTTATATACTTATTCATGCCTTCAATACCGTTGGCACCTTCCAAAGAAGTTCTTCCAATCAACCCGTTGGACAGAATCAATTAGAGAGATCTCGAGCTCTTTAAGGTAAAGTGTTGATAGCCCATCAATCATGCTCGCCCATACAATCAGGATTTTGGTTTCCATAAGTAGATCATTCCAATTATAAGTTGCGAAATCTTTAGAGAATCTATACATATTAGAATACGAAAGTAAGATCTTCTAGTGCTGAATCCAGTAGAAAGATATTCTCTAGCCGTTAGAGTAAAAACCATATAAGATCAGAATAGAAGTTAGTCTAGAGACTGTCAATGAGAGTAGACTTTGAAACATGAGTCTTGCTAGCTTCAGACTTTGATCTTCAGACTTTGCTAGTAGAGTCTGTAAGTCTTCAGACTAGATTGAGGAAAATGTTTTGTCAACTTCAAAATACCTGAAGAGAATTTATCCAACAATCTCCCCCTTTTTGATGGTGACAAAATTTTCCTGCAGATTTGAATATTATTGCCCTGCAATACAACTTTTAAGCAAGCATTGATATCTCATGAAAGATTAGAATAAAAATAGTAGAAGTTATGCTGTACACAGATGTCCTGTACACAGACTTACCCTGTACACAGACTTACCCTGTACACAAATCTGCATCCACAGAAACCTCATTAGTCATGTGCAGACATTACTATCTTTATCTAATTTAATAGCTTAAAGTAATGCAATAATGAGCACACATTCAAAAAACTCAAGATAAAGTCAAAATATCAATCTCAATCATAACAAATCAAAAATGTTAAAAAATGAAGATTTGGTTTGGTTTGAGGATAGAGTCTTGAAATTGTAATGTGCTTGAAATCTGCAAAGTCTTCTCCCCCTTTTTGTCAGCACTAAAAAAAAATCAAGGAGCACGAGGAATGCGAACAAGTTGAAAGTCCTCCATAGACTTGACAGTTCCTTCTAGCTTCCTCAAATCTTCCTGTAGTTGGGTAAGAGCAGTGCCTTTTGCAGTATCCTGAATCTGACGCTGAACCTTTTTAATCTGATCATGCATGGTGATGAACATTGCATGATTTTCATTCTGCAAAGTCTGAAATTCATACCCCATAGCATAGATTTGGCCTTTAAGCTCCAAGATGATGTCAAGCAACCTTCCAAAATCTCCTAAATTGTCAGTCTGTGTGCTTGTGTCAACTCGGTCTGATGGTGGAGTCAAGCCAGTATGAATATCAGCAGGGAGATCAGTATTTGGAGATGATGCCTCTCCCTCAGGAAACTGTGCAGCATAAACATCTTCTGCATCAGGAGGTGATCGACTAACACCTGTTTGGATATCTCCCTCTGCAAAAGTTAGTAGAAGAGGAGTACATTCTCTTCGGGTATCTCCCCCTGTTTCAATGTCTTCTGGAGGAGACAAATACTCTTCTTTCTGAGGAGTTTCCTCAGTGACAAGTTGTTGTTGATCCTCTTTTTCTGCTGGAGAATATGTTTTTGCCGGTTCGTCCCCTTGTGTTTCTTTTTCCTCTTCCTCTTCCTCTTCTTCTTTCTCTTCTTCAAAATGTTGTTCTGGAACAGCTAAAACAGGTGCAGATTATTGAGAGACAAGAGCAGAGATGGGTAAAGCATCCTCATCATCTTCATCTTCCAAGATGATTGCCCTTCTCTTCTTGATAGGACTAGTCACCGGTTTCTTTCCTTTTCTTTTGGCTGCAGAAGAGTCTGGTCTGAACTTAATAGGAGTCTTCTCATTGAACTGCTCCAGCTTCTTGCTGAGTTCTTTCAGACGCATCTTTGTTATCATCCTCAGTCCGATGACCATTTTATCAATAGTCTTCACAGAGAGAATGTGAGGAGGCTGAATGTTCAGGTGTCTGAAAAGACGAGTGATGAGAGCAGCATAAGGGAGTTTTCCCTTGTCCTTTGCCATGGACCTGTACATGTGAAACATGATAGTGTGTGGCAGAGAGAAATTAAGACCAATCTTGATTGCATACATCAACTTAGCCTCCGAGATGGATACATCTGTCTTTGATGTTGATTTCAGTCTAAGACAGTTGATCACTATCTTGTGAAGCAGAGTGTTTGATGCATTCATCCTGGAGTAGGAGAGACGGCCTTCAGCAATTCGGTCTCTCGCAAGTTCTAGAGTTGCATGACTTACAGACACATAAATTGATTGGAAAACACCTCTTTCCACACCAATTACATAGGTTCAATATCTTCAAGAACTTCTTCTGCATCTTGAGGGCGACGATCATGAAGTTTAGTTGAGGAAGTACGCTGTTGAGATCGTTGAGGAGTCTGTTCTATTGGAAAGTCACTTTCTTCTGTGAGATCGAAGTGCGTAGGCCCCTCACCAGAGCCCTGTGGTCCCCTGTTTGCTATCCTTGAGGATTTCCTTTGGTAAGACATTGTCGCTCTCTTGAAAAAACTTTCACACTTGTGTCACAAGAAAGTTAAAAGCTTTGAGACGTAGAAATTTTAGGAGAGAAAAATACAGAGGAGTGAAAAGCTTTTGAACTAGGGTTTCTGGGTAAAGTGAAAACGAAGGAGAATGAGTATAAAAGATAACTGATACGGGGTAACTCAAGCGTCGCAATTTGGAAATATTAAGAATTTCCTTTTTAAAAAATAACTGCGTTAATAAATCGATAACTACCCTTTTAAAAATTTATCTGCCTTAATAAGCTCAATTAAAGATAAACAGACAATCTTACCTTTTCGAAATAACAGTTTAAGTAAATGAACTTACAGTCGTGTCGATTGGTATTTTCAGTCTACAACCTTTTGAGTCTGATACTCTGTCAGACTTTAGATTCTGAGTCTGAGTTTCAACATTTTTCAAGAGATAAAATATTGAGTCTTGAGCGAATAGACTCAAACAAGCTTTTCTCAAGTGGCTTTGTGAAGATGTCTGCCAGTTTATTCTTTGAGTCTATGAATTGTATCAAGACTTCTTTGTTCTGAACATGATATCTTATAAAATGATGTTGAATCTCAATATGTTTTGCTCTTGAATGTAGGATATGATTTTTGTAAGATTGATTGCGCTGGTATTGTCACATTTTATCTCTGTGCAAGAATCTTCAATGCCAAAGTCTTGTAGTTGTTGTTTTATCCACAATATTTGAGAACAGCAACTTCCAAGGGCTACGTATTCTGCTTCAGCTGTTGAAAGAGCCACAGTACTTTGTTTTATTGAAAACCAAGATACTGCCCTGTTTCCAAGCAATTGACAAGTACCTAAAGTGTTTTTTCTTTCAACTCTACAACCTGCAAGATTTGCGTCTGAATAACCAAGAAGAGTAAAGTCTCATTCTTTGGGATACCATAGACCAATCTTAGCAGTAGTAGCAACATATTTAATGATACGTTTAGCAGCACTTAGATGAGATTCCTTAGGATCAGATTGAAACCTAGCGCATATACAAACACTAAATAATATGTCAGGTCTGGATGCAGTAAGATAAAGAAGTGAACCAATGATACTCCTGTATAACTTTTGGTCGATTTTCTTCCCTGCTTCATCTTTGTCTATCTTCAAGGAACTCGACATTGGTATGTCAGCCTTTTTGCAATTTTCCAGACCGAACTTTTTAACAAGTTCTTTTGCATATTTCTCTTGATGAATGAATATTCCTTCCTTTAGTTGTTTCACTTGTAGACCAAGGAAAAATGATAGTTCACCCATCATGCTCATCTCGAATTCATCCTGCATAGACTTAGAAAATTTCTTACACAAAGTCTCATTAGATGATCCGAATATAATGTCATCAACATAAATCTGAACAAGTAGAAAACTTTTACCTTCCTTTTTAATAAGCAAAGTAGTGTCTACCTTTCCTTTAAAAAAGCCATTATGAATTAAGAAATTACTTAGCCTTTCATACCAAGCTCGAGGAGCTTGTTTCAATCCATATAAAGCTTTCTTCAGTCTGAACACTGAGTCTGGTTTCTTTGAGTCTTCAAATCCAGGAGGTTGTTCCACGTAGACTTCTTCTTGAATAAATCCATTCAGGAATGCGCTTTTGACATCCATTTGAAATAACCTGAAATTCTTATAACAAGCAAAAGCAAGTAGTAATCTGATTGCTTCTAACCTTGCTACTAAAGCATAGGTCTCATCATAGTCTATCCCTTCTTCTTGCGTGTATCCTTTAGCCATGAGTCTTGCTTTGTTTCTCGTTACTTTGCCTTTTCCATTAACTTTGTTCCTGAAAACCCATTTAGCTCAAATAATTGATTTACCTTTTGGTTTAGAAGTCAATTCCCATACGTCGTTAATACTGAATTGTCTGAGCTCTTCTTGCATTGCTTCAATCCAGCTTTCATCAGCTAAAGCTTCTTCAATATTTTTGGGTTCTATTTCAGAAATAAGAGCAACAACACTAGACTCTTCTCGCCTTTTGGATCTTGTTCGAATTCCCTCATTAATGTTTTCAATAATGAGTTCTTCAGGATGACTAGACTTGTGCTTCTAGTTACTAGTCAGTCTGATAGAATGTTGATCTTTTTCTTGAGTAGATTCTTCATCAGTAGCTTGTTGTACTGATTCTGAATTAGTAACTGCTTCAATGGAGGTAGATCTAGCAGTGTTTGGAACGGATTCTGAATCTTCAGTCTGAATTTGCTGAATTTGTGGAGAGTCTTGAAATTTGACATTCATTGATTCTTCCACAGTCCGAGTCTTCTTGTTGAATACTCTAAAGGCTTTGCTTGTAGTTGAGTAACCAAGAAAGAATCATTCATCTGATTTCTCTTCAAATTTACCAACACGATCATTTGCATTCTTTAGAATAAAACATTTGCAACCAAATACTTGAAAATAAGAAACTATTGGTTTCTTTCTTTTAAAAATTTCATAAGGGGTTTTCTCAAGAATTGGCCTTAAAAACACTCGGTTTATAATATAGCAAGCAGTTGAGACAGCTTCAGCCCAAAACCTTGAAGAAATTTGATTTCCAATTAAAAGAGTTCTTGCCATTTCTTGTAAAGACCTATTCTTTCTTTCTTTCCACAACCCCATTCTGTTCTGGTGTATATGGAGAGGAGAATTTGTGCTGAAAATCAAATTCATCACAAAATTTAGTAAAGTCTTGATTTTCAAACTCACCTCCATGGTCTGTACGAATGCTCGAGATAATGTGACCTTTCTCATTCTGCACTTTCTTAGCAAACTTTGAAAAGAGAGAGAAAGTCTCTGACTTACTTGAAAGAAAGTAGACCCAAGTAAATCGTGAGTAATCATCCACAATTACTAGACATAACCTTTTTCCACCAATGCTTTGCGTTCTGGTAGGTCCAAACAAATCCATATACAGAAGCTGCAGTACATGATTAGTGGAAACTTTATTTATTGATTTGTAAGAGTTTTTAACCTGTTTACCCAGTACGCATGGTGTACATAGATCAGACTTTGAGTAATTGAGAATAGGCAATCCTCGAACAAGTTTCTTGGTAGAGATCTTGTTGATTTGCTTCATATTGGTATGGCCTAGCTTTTTGTGCCATAGATTAGCTTCATATTGTACTGATATTAAGCACCGTGATCTTTCTTGATTCACATCCAGATGATAGATATTTCCATGTCTTCGTCCAGTAAAAGATTGAGTAAAGTCTTTACTGATTCCAGAGTACGTTTCTTCCTGGAAGTTGATCTTGAAACCAGTATCACACAACTGACTTATGCTAAGCAAGTTGTAATTTAATCCTTCAACTAAGGAAACATTATTGATTGACAAACTTCCAATCTTTACTGTTCCTCGACCAGTAATTCTTCCTTTGTTGTTACCACAAAATGAAACTTTTCCTCCGTCTATCTGGACAAGTTTTATGAAGCAACTTGAGTCTCCTGTCATATGTCTTGAGCAGCCACTATCAAGATACTATTTAATCTTCCTTTTGATAGTAACTTGCAATTAACACGAATTCAAGCTCTCTTTGGTACCCATATCATCTCGAGTTCACTGTCTGAGTCTGTGTCTGAATCAAGGTCTGAGTCTGAATCTGATTTTGCCATTAAACAGATATTGGTATAATCGTCATCACTTTCTTCACATTCAGTATCACTCCAAGTCTCTGCTTTGAGTGCCTTCCTGTATTTCTCAGTCTTTCATTTTCTCTTCTTTAACAGAGGACAGTTGGGTCTGATGTGTCCATTTTTCTTGCATTCAAAGCAAGTCACTTCTTTGTTAGAATCATCTTCATATGTTGATTTGTTTTGAAACCTTTGAGAGCTTTGTTTCTTCCAATTGAATTTCCTTCATTTTCTGTTCAACTTTCTGAATCTCTTTATCATGAGTGCCAGTTCTTCATCATCTAGATCTTCTTCAGAGTCTGTAGCATTAGAATAGTCATTAGGCTTTAAGGCAATAGATTTCTTACCTTTTGAATCTTCCTCTTCGTTGGTCTGTTCCACTTCATAAGATTGAAGAGTCCCAACCAGTTCGTCTACAGAGAGTGGAGCAATCCTCTGCGTCTCTCTTATTGAGGTTTTTATGTAATTCCAGTCTTTAGAGAGTCCTCGTAGGAGTTTGTTGACCTTCATATGTCCTGAGATTGGATGTCCTTGATATTCAAGACCATTCACAATTTCAGTAAAGCGACTAAACATGTCAGTTATTGATTCTCCTGATCTCATCTTAAAGACTTCATATTGTCCCAAAAGAATATTGATCCTCGTTTCTTTCACACGATTAGTTCCTTCATAGGTAATGTGAAGCCTATCCCAGACTTCTTTTGCTGTATCACAAGAAGATATTTTGTTATACTCAGTAGGGGATAAAGCACAATAGAAGGAGTAAATAGCTTTGGCGTCAAGAGTTTGTCTCTTGGTGATTTCTTCTTGAGTCAGTAGAGTGGGATCAGCAGTTTCTTTTCCTCTCTCTGATTCTGATGCAGCAGCAGGAATGATTCCTTTATCAACCACTTCCCATTCCAAAGGATCTTTCGATCTTAGGAATGCCTTTATCTTATTTTTCCATATGCTGTAGTATTTTCTATCAAAGTATGGAGGTCTGGTATTGCTTTGACCTTCAACCAACCCTGTAGGCAACATACTAGCCATAGATCTTTTACTCAGAAGTAAAGACACTTCTTATGAACGAGTACACATGCTTTGATACCAATTGTTAGGACTAGAATTAGCACCTAGAGGGGGGGTGAATAGGTGATTAAAGCAATTTTAACAATTTAATCCGAATGAAGAATTAAAAATAACAATCGCTGCAAATGAAAGTAATGAAAGATAAAAGGATTAGGGATAGAGAATCAAGACTCCAGATTTATAGTGGTTCGGCTTAGACCAAGCCTACGTCCACTCTCCCGCACGGACAGCCCTTCTGGCTGAATTTCACTAAGAATAAAAAATAGTGATTACAGTCTCACGCTCTTGAGTCCACAATGTAGAAGCTCTACTACACTTCCTCAAGGTCTCACCACAATATGATCTCTCTTTTGATTACATATAACGCTCGAAGAATAAGATCGCAAAATAGAAAAGGAGATTCAGACTTTGGAATTCTTCTATCCGGCACCCTTCAACAACTGGAGCATCTCTCTTATATACTTCTTCATGCCTTCAATACCGTTGGCACCTTCCAAAGAAGTTCTTCCAATCAACCCGTTGGACAGAATCAATTAGAGAGATCTCGAGCTCTTTAAGGTAAAGTGTTGATAGCCCATCAATCATGCTCGCCCATACAATCAGGATTTTGGTTTCCATAAGTAGATCATTCCAATTATAAGTTGCGAAATCTTTAGAGAATCTATACATATTAGAATACGAAAGTAAGATCTTCTAGTGCTGAATCCAGTAGAAAGATATTCTCTAGCCGTTAGAGTAAAAACCATATAAGATCAGAATAGAAGTTGGTCTGGAGACTGTCCATGAGAGTAGACTTTGAAACATGAGTCTTGCTAGCTTCAGACTTTGATCTTCAGACTTTGCCAGTAGAGTCTGTAAGTCTTCAGACTAGATTGAGGAAAATGTTTTGTCAACTTCAAAATACCTGAAGAGAATTTATCCAACAAATTTAAAAATTGATTATGGGTGGATTCACCTGTGCATAGTGCACGCAAAACCTTGCTCTTGAGATAGAACCATAAGAAGGGTTTAGGAAGATTCAAATGGGTTGAATCAGTTTGGTAATTTACCTCAAGGAAGCCTGTCGAGGCAATGTTCTTCTCAAGCTACAATGTCCTCTCTCTATTGCTGATTGGATGAAAATTTTCTCAACCATGCTCATAATAATTGATATTTACAGATTACTGATATTACTTACATACAAATTAAAATTAAAATTAAAATTAAAGTAGGCGATATCTATATTTGTAACTCACCAATCAGAGATATGGTTGGGAGAAATTTCCTCTACACATTTACCTAAACACTTTTTTGTTCTTTTTATCACTGTTTTCTATACATAGTCTTGGGAAATATTTGAAACTAAGGAACTATATCGAACTTAATTTTAGTTGCAATGACAAGCGACCTTTAATTCCGATTCTTGTTTTTAATGGCAAGCTAAAACTATCATTGTTTGGTGATGGATAATCACTTTGCCTGTCTCTAGCCTCTCCTCTCTTCCCACACCGTGGTCGATCTCTCAAAACGTGTTTAAGAACTGTTAGCTCATCGTAAGATTCAACCGTTTGAAGGGTTGTGCTGAAACCGGTCAAGTCCTCAAGAATGGAATGGCCCAGACCTTCCCACTTTTTTTTTTTTTGGTCATAGACCTTCACACTTTGAAACGGTGGCGATTCATACGATTTTCCGTACAAGCAACTTCCTCCCGCCCACCTTCGCTCCGCCTATAAATAACTCCAATTAAGGGTCGTTTCAGGACTCAAAACACAAGCTCAAATACCTCCCCCAATCCTAGGCAGCTTGCTCATTCTTCATAACGTAGTCAGCATTGTAAAAAAAATGGGCAGCAAGATCTCTTCCCTGTCCTCCAAAAGCAGTTCTCAGCAAAAAAGCACCAGTACGGGCACCACCAGCACCAGCACGGGCACCACCACCACCACCGGCACCAGCAGCAGCAGCAGCAGCAGCAGCAGCAGCAGTACCAGCAGCAGTGTGTACACCGGACTAGCCAACATCATCAAGCTCCTTCCGACCGGGACCGTCTTCCTGTTCCAATTCCTCAACCCTCTTTTGACCAACAACGGCGAGTGCCACACTTACAACAAGTACCTGAGCGCCATTCTGATTGCAGTTTGCGGCATTTCGTGTATTATCTCTTGCTTCACCGACAGCTACAAGGGAAGCGACGGGTCGACTCACTACGGGTTCGCCACGGCCAAGGGCATCTGGCCTAGCTCGAGCTCTAGTGGCTCCACGAGCTTGTCGGGGTATAAGCTTCGGTTTTCGGATTTTGTCCACGCTTTATTGTGTGTGATCATTTTCTTAATTCTGGCGTTGTTGGACACGAACACCGTGAAGTGCTTCTATCCGTCTTTCGAGAACACGGAGAAGACTGTGATCATGGTTCTGCCAACCGTGATCGGCTCGATCTCGAGCACGCTGTTCACGTTGTTCCCGAGCACGCGCAACGGAGTCGGGTATCCCTCAAGCAGTACCACCTCAACGACCAGTACTACCTCGGAGAGCAATGCCGAGAAAGTTTGATGATACGCAGAAGCACATAAGCATGATACAATGCATCCACACGCATATTTCCAAATAAATGCATCTAGGGTTTCTCATATTAGACTCATCTGCTCTAGGATGAGCGCATGTTTGCAATTGTACGTATTTGTTGCCGTAGGTCTTACAATGTATTTTTCTGTTTTTTTGGGGTTGAACAATGTATTTTGGTTGATCTGGTCTATTTGTAGTAGAGTTGTAATGGAAGTCATTAATTTATTAATGTCTTTTGGTTAGTCTATCAGCACGAGTTGTATATATCAATCATATTCAATTTCATTTGTGGCAGCTAAACTTTTATTTTAAGAATTCAAATTTTCTGAAATAATTTTCTTTTTATTTGTTAGATAATGTTACTCTTTCAGATCTGAGCACATCAACGACAAGCGAATTAGCAAAACAAACCTTTGTTCAATATGTAAGTTTTAAAAGAATAGATCGGTGTATAAAGCTGTCAAAAATAGCGGAGATACTTTGAAATTTAACAAATAACGTATTTCAATAAAATCATTTGCTTATTTAAATTTTCAAAGAATTAAATTAATCTCAACACGTTAACGAAAATTTTCAGTTGACTTTAGATGGTTCACATCTTTTGGCATCTTGTTTCAGCCTCTGTCTTGAGAGATAGTTGAGTGCATTATAGAAATTTGGGAATATTAAGAATTGCATCTGATGGGATTTGATTATGCACATTTATTTTAGCGCGTCGAACCTGTTTATCTAATAATTACTCCATAATGGAATAACTATCATTTAGCAATTTTATAAATCAATTAGGTGAGCAATTAGGTGTCTCGTGTTGTATAATATATATCTGAGCCTCTAGTTTGTCTTTCACTTCTATCTTACATATATCATGAGGTTGATGTGTACTCGACTTTCTAAATCGACCTAATTCTTTCATACGTTGGAGACTTCGCTACAATACTTAGCAAGGAAAAGGGAAAACTCCAAATAAGGGCCCAAAGTGCTCTAATTTTCTCGAACAAGGGCTTGAATTAGACTTTGTTTTAAATAAGGGATTGAAGTGATGATATTAATCCCAAAGAAGAGTTTGAAGTGGTTATGCTTATTTCAAATAAGAGCCTAGCCTTACCGACTGACAAAATATTCCAATCAATTATGGATAATTTTGTTAAAACACAATAAATTTAAATTAAGTTAGATTAAAAAATTTAAAAATAAAACTTAAAAAAAAAGGAAAAACATAGGCGAGAGGGAGCCCTCTCGCTTGTGGTTGCTGCCCCATCACTAGTGGGGTGATAGCAAAGGTCGATGGGGTTGCTGGTGCTTGGGCGATGGTCAACAACCCTTGCCAACCAAAGGCGAGGGCCAATAGGTCTTCGCTAGAAGCGGGAGAGGGTGGTGACCCTTGCCCTAGCTTG
This sequence comes from Eucalyptus pauciflora, assembly GCA_007663325.1. NCBI lineage: Eukaryota > Viridiplantae > Streptophyta > Magnoliopsida > Myrtales > Myrtaceae > Eucalyptus > Eucalyptus pauciflora. The sequence continues at coordinate 1,122,468 of VMYD01000193.1, read as the reverse complement.
GGTGAGGGTCGTCAACCCTTGCGTAGGCTTGGCGGCCCTCGCTTGACGCCTTTAGACTTCACCCCAAGTTTGGGGGCACTAGGCGAGGGCCATTCTCCCGCTTTTGGCAAGGGCTTGTTGGCCCTCGCCTCTGATCGACAAGCTTGTCCCACCGGCGATGGGGTGGCGGCCACAAGCGGGAGGGTTCCCTCCTGCCTATGTTTTCCTCTCTCTTTTATTTTATTTTATTAATATAATGAAAATTAAACAAACAAAAAAAAGAAAGAAAAAAGAAAAGAAATTAAAAATTTTAAAAGATGAAATTACCATTTACATTTGGTAAGTTTAGACTCTTCTTTGACATTGATATGGGTATTTCGGGCTCTTATTTGAAATAATATCCACTTTAGGATATTATTTGAGAAAATGAGGGTATTTTGGGTAATTATTTGAAATGATGTCCACTTCAGGCCTTTATTTGAGAAAATGAAGGTATTTCAAGCTCTTATTTGAAATTTTGCGCAAGATATATTCTGGAAAAAAAAACCTATATCATGATATTGGCAAAATGATTGTAGCCTTTTTTACTTGTGGATCCTTTATGCGAATAATAGCACAAATACTATCGTTTCTTTTTGGGCTTGTTTGCACCTTGGTGGCCCGAGCTTTTGAGTCTGATGAAGTGGCTCAACAGTCCAAATCGGGCCAATCATCGACGGCCGTCGTTGTGAAAAAAAAAAATCATACAAAGTTTCAATAAAAAGCTTTGTGCATCCCAACTCGTTTTAATCTATATTGAGTTATGAGGCTAGCATATACTAGTCGTGAAATTACATGACTTGAGCATACTCATCGGAAAACTTATTTGAAGTTCCAACCGAATATGGATGAGTTCATCTCCGGTTCCTAAAAGGGATGACCATCGGTCTGGTTCAATCGGGGAGTTAGGTGGTCCTAGCGGTTACCGATTCTCATAATTTGAAAGCGGCAATAATTAGTCTCGGTCCTCCTCAATTTAGACAAGAACCTACCCCTCAAGCCTTTGAAATGTTTCCCCTACTTCATTAAACTGGTAGGTTTAGGTCCAATCAATCCCACGTGCTAAAATCTCCAATTGATTTCACCCCCATTCGACGGCCCAATGATACGAGCTGACTCCAATTTTGGCACAAAGTGTTCTAATCTTTTACACGCATTTACCAAACTTGAATATTCAAATGATAACCTATGTTTTTTAGTTTAGGTTCTTCACCGACGTTGCGGGTTACCATGCGACCTGTTCACCATGTGGTCATCATCCTATATCGCGCCTAATGGACCGACAAATTTCAAGATTTTGTTGCAAATTTATATGTAGATAACGGGCAAGATGAGTCTCTGCACAATACAATTTTGTTATAATAACTATAAGTACCGGACCGATTAGACGTGATTATCAAGATTTGGTTCAGGGGCTTATAGATTTCATGACGGCAGTTTTGAAGAGTCGATAAGACGATTTCTTTATCCATCATTTGGCAAGAATGATGGCCAACTAGTTTTTCTCACGTTTCTATTGTTGATCTCATTTTCTTTTGGCAAGGATATTGAAAGCAAACCCATTTCTCTTCCTTCTTGGTCAGGGATAAATCTAACAATAGTAATCATTTGAACAAGAGGATTAGGTCACAATTCCATTTCAACGAAAGAGATCATGTCGCCAGTCCACCATGGGACGTTAGAAAAGGTTCTTTTTGGGCCCTTCTTTTTGTCCTTGTTGAAAGGATGAGGAGCAGCAAGACATCTTAGCAATCCCGTGAAATTTTCGATTCAAGGCATGACTATTTAGCGTCATTCTCAATTCTGAGGATAACAAGCTCAATATCGAGCTGGAGCATGCTAGCATACTACTACTCTTTCCTCATGAGAATAAACATGTCTCCTTACGAAATTCATTGTATAATCACTGTTCAAATGGTTACGAGAAGCACTAGAGCTAACCATGCTTGATGGTACAATTAAAAACACTTTGATCGAAAAAGTTAATGGAGTCATGCATTCTTCTAATCATTTTTTTTTTATGATTGGTGGGTTACAAATATGAATATTGTCTCATATTTATATTTAGTTAAGTTTGCATATGGATGATGTTCATGATTCGTAATCCACTGGTTAAAAGTGAGAGGACTAGTAACAACACCTAGAGGGGGGTGAATAGGTGTTTAAACAAAACCTTGGCAAATATATGCGAAATAAAATAAGTTGTGAGCAAAGTCTGAAGAATAGCAGACTTTGAGCGAGATCAGACTTTAACACAATAAAGAGTTTAGAGAAGAGAATAAGAACACAATGTTTATAGTGGTTCGGCTTAATCCAAGCCTACGTCCACTCTCCCATGCTAACAGCCTTCTTGGCTGGATTCCACTATGCAATCAACAAGAGATTACAACTTTGAGTGCAAACACTTAGTAGTAGATCACACTATCTCACTAAGTCACTCTTTTGGTATTTCTCTCAAGATCACAAACGTTTAAGCTCACGAGAGACAAGTGAATGATAGAAGATTGCTCAGACTTTGGAATTATAAATTCTGCACTCTATCTCTTGCTTGCTTATCGGTCCTTCATCTCCTTAAATACTCCTCCACTTCCAAACTAACCGTTGGATAGTATCTTGAGGATCGTCTTCCAATATACCCATTGGACAGCTCTGTATCAAGAAGATTTGGTAGCCGTTGAGTGACAAAGGTAGAATCCCAAATTGATTCCGATCGCCCATACAAACGAAATCTTGGTTTCCATAAGTAAAGCTTCTTCGTATAGAAAATTCTTGTCTTCAAGATCTAATTGTCAATCAATTAGATTGAGTCAATCAAATCAATCTTGATGTAGAATCCAAACCAGATCACTAGCCGTTATATCTTCGGGCTTGAGTTACGTTATGTCGAATCTGAATGTAAAGTCTGAGAGCAATAGACTTTACAATCTGAGTCTGAGTGCGATAGACTTTACAATCTGGGTCTGAACAGATTTAGCTTTAAGGTCTGAACATAGTCTGTTATGTTCTGCTTCAGTATAGAGTCTGTCTTCTGGTTCTTCATTCACGTTCAGTTTGGAATTTGTCAGAGTTGACAGACTTCTGATATAGAACAGACTTTGACACTAAAGTCTAGCAGTCTTCAGACTTTGACACAGAAATCTGGAAATCTTCAAAATATACTTTGGACATGTGTTCCATTCAGTTTTCTTGCCGTCTTCAGACTTTGACAATATCCTTTACATGTTCAATCATTTGCATAGTCTATTACTCAACCATCAAACATGTTAGTAGCCTTTGATTTATTTTGTCATCTTCAAAACATCATAAGGGATTTCCCTAACAAAAAGTATAGTTATAGGAAGTTTTTTGGACCTGGATGAAAGAAAATATTGGCCGAACTAGAATACAATTGGGTAGATGCACATCTGCCGAACGTATGAAGAGTCACATGGGAAATTGTGTGAATTTAAAAATTGATTGTGAGTGGGTTCACATGTGCATAGTGCATGCAACAACTTGCTTTTTAGATAGAACCATAAGAAGGGTTTAGGAAGATTCAAATGGGTTGAATCAGTTTGGTAATTTACCTCAAGGAAGCCTGTCGAGGCAATGTTCTTCTCGTCCTCTATTGCTGATTGGATGAAATTTTCTCAAACCATGCTCATAATAATTGATATTTACAGATTACCAATATTACTTACATACAAATTAAAATTAAAATTAAAGTAGGCGATATCTATATTTGTAACCCACCAATCAAAGATATGGTTTAAGGAAATTTCCTCTACACATTTACCTAAACACTCCGTGTTCTTTTTACCCCTATTTTCTATACATAGTCTTTGGAAATATTTGAAACTAAGGAACTATATTGAACTAAATTTTAGTTGCAATGACAAGCGGCCTTTAATTCCGACTCTCGTTTCTTATGGCAAGCTAAAACTATCATTGTTTGGTGATGGATAATCACTTTGCCTGTCTCTAGCCGCTCCTCTCTTCCCACATTGTGGTCAATCTCTCAAAACGTGTTTTAAGAACTATTAGCTCATCATAAGATTCAACCGTTTGAATTGTTGTGCTGAAACCGGTCAAGTCCTCAAGAATGGAACGGCCCAGACCTTCCCACTTTGAAACGGTGGCGATTCATACGATTTTCCGTACAAGCAACTTCCTCCCGCCCACCTTCGCTCCGCCTATAAATAACTCTAATTTGGGGTCGTTTCAGGACTCAAAACACAAGCTCAAATGCCTCCCCCAATCCTAGGCAGCTTGCTCATTCTTCATAACGTAGTCAGCATTGTAAAAAAAATGGGCAGCAAGATCTCTTCCTTGTCCTCCAAAAGCAGTTCTCAGCAAAAAAGCAACGGCACCGGCACCGGCACCACCAGCACCAGCACCGGCACCAGCAGCAGCAGCAGCAGTACCAGCAGCAGTGTGTACACCGGACTAGCCAACATCATCAAGCTTCTTCCGACCGGGACCGTCTTCCTGTTCCAATTCCTCAACCCTCTTTTGACCAACAACGGCGAGTGCCACACTTACAACAAGTACCTGAGCGCCATTCTGATTGCAGTTTGCGGCATTTCGTGTATTATCTCTTGCTTCACCGACAGCTACAAGGGAAGCGACGGGTCGACCCACTACGGGTTCGCCACGGCCAAGGGCATCTGGCCTAGCTCGAGCTCTAGTAGCTCCACGAGCACGTCGGGGTATAAGCTTCGGTTTTCGGATTTCATCCACGCTTTCTTGTGTGTGATCATTTTCTTAATTCTGGCGTTGTTGGACACGAACACCGTGAAGTGCTTCTATCCGTCTTTCGAGAACACAGAGAAGACTGTGATCATGGTTCTGCCAACCGTGATCGGCTCGATCTCGAGCACGCTGTTCACGTTGTTCCCAAGCACGCGCAACGGAGTCGGGTATCCTTCAAGTAGTACCACCTCGACGACCAGTACTACCTCGGAGAGCAATGCCGAGAAAGTTTGATGATACACAGAAGCACATATGCATGATACAATGCAACCACATGCATATTTCCAAATAAATGCATCTAGGATGAGCACATGATTGCAATTGTACGTATTTGTTGCCGTAGGTCTTACAATGTATTGGTTTATTTATTTATTTATTTTTGGGTCGACCAATGTATTGGTTGATATGATCTATTTGTAGTGGAATTCATGAATTTATTAATGTCTTTTGGTTAATCCGTCAGTGCAAATTGTATACATCAATCATATTCAACTTCATTTATGGCAGCTGAAATTTTATTTCAAGGATTCAAATTTTCTGAAATTATTTTCTTTTTAAAGTTAGATTATGTCACCCCTAAAGATCTGAGCACATCAGCAACAAGCGAATTGGAAAAACAGGGGTACGTCCCATATATGAGTTTTAATCCGAGTTTTTGGGTCGGTCGATTTCAGTCTGTCTTTAAAGCTGCCAAAAGTAGTGGAGATACTTTGAAATTTAAGAAATAACGTATTTCAAGAAAATCATTTGCTTATTTACATTTTCAAAGTATTAAATAAATCTCAACATGTTAATAAAATGTTTCGGTTAACTTTAGATGGTTTCCCATCTTTCGGCATCTCGTTTTAGCCTCTCTCGAGTGATCATTGTGTGTGTTATAAAAATTTGGAAATATTAAAAATCGTATCCGATTGGATCTAATAATTTACATTGATTTTAGTGCGTTGAACAAAATTACCTAATAATTACACCTTGATGGAATAACTATAATTTAGCAATTTTCTAAACCAATTAGTTACTGGAGTGATAATGTCTCGTGTTCTATAAAATATATTCGAGCCACCGGTTTATCGCTTCGATCTTTTACTTATCTCATGAGGTTGATATGTATTTGACTTTCTGAATCGACCTAATTCTTTCATACTTTGAAGACTTCGTTACAATCCTAGTTATAATTTATTAAACGCTCTTTTGATCAAGTCATACCTAGCAAAATAAATTCTTGAATAACGAAAATCCATATCATGATATTGCTAGAAGTATTTCTGAGAAAAATGGTTGTAGCCTTTTCATGTTTAGATCCTTTCCACTAATCATAGCACAAAATCTATCATCTTTTTTTGGGTACAGCCCAATTGTGAGAAAGCACCTTGGTGGGTTATTGCGTGGGCTTTTGGAAACAACAAAGCCCGGCCCAATAGGGACCGGCCCGAGCTTTTTGAGTCCAATGAAGTGGCTCTACCGTCCAAATCGGGCCAATCATTAACGGCCGTCGTTGTGGAAAGAAAATTATTCAAGTTCCAATCAAAAGCTTTGTGCACCCCGACATAGTCTACAACGAGTTAGAAGGCTTGCATATGTTAGCCGCGAATTTACATGACTCAAGCATAGTCATCAGAAAGCTTAATTAAAGTTTCAACTGAATATGAACAAGTTCATTTTCGACCCCTAAAAGGGGTAACCATCGGTCTAATTTCAACTCGGGAACCGAATGGTTCTAGGTGGTCCCCATTTTCTGTAATTTGGAACCATCAATAACCGGCGTGGCTCTCTATTCTAGGTGCGGAACTGAACAACTCGAATAGGACTGGACCGACATGTCCTTTTCTTTTAAACTAATTCTTTTTCTCTTAAAAAGTAAAGATGATCGGGGACACTTAAGATTTAATGTAAGGCAATTTGTAATCTCGTTTTTGTGGGTGCTGCTCTATGTTGACGTGTTGATTCGGCCGACCATCGTTGATATTAAGATAATTGTCTGAATCCTAAAAGGACACTAGCCTCCCAACTTTTTCATCATTGAGATTCAATCTTCATGAGCTGTCCATTCTGTAATTCGTTGCATCACTGTTCACTCACTTATTCACAGATGAACCACCTCGAGTAAATATGCCTAATTAGCGTCCTTGACTGACTTTACTTATGTAGTTGATCTTGGATTTGAGGGTAGTTGCAAACCACGTTCCCAAAACAAGAGAGAGATGGGCAAATCGAGTCCGTACTTCAAAGCAACGCGGTGCACTTTGCTTTACCATTGAAAGGGTTTGCCATTTCTTTTGCCGCTGAAACAAGTCTTCCAAATGGCTCTCCCACCTCACCTAATTCACGTAGCTACCAAGCTTGATTCCTAAAACGCCATTAAGTGGATGGAAAAGGTCAACTTATAAACCATCACAACTGGTTCCTAAATTGAGCTGGTCAGGTGGGTCGGCTTCCGGTTCCATATCAGTTTCAGGTTTCAAGATAGGAACTAACCTAATATGAACTTTATCACTCCCTGTAAATTCACTTCCGACTTCGCCTGTGCACTTTCTAATTCTATTGTGATCGGGGTTTGTCTGGGACTCGGGTTTTTAGGAGGCTTGTGCATAGGCTTCTTGGCCGATTTGTGTTTGCCAGGCTATAACTGAAGCTGGTAAACCGGGTGGCCCGTAAATGGACCGGTCAATGCAACCCGGGCAGGGATCTTTTGTCTGGTTCCTTGCTTGAGGTACTGTTTAGTCAGGAATCCCAAAAACATAAATTTAACCACAGAAACACAAGTTTCGTGAACAATCAATAAAAGAAGCTTAATATCACCAATACTTCAAGTTGTTTGCCATCAAATTGCTCATGGGGAGTAAAGATACCATATGTTTCTGAACTTTTGTGGAGAGTTAATATGGTCCCTGAATTTTGTTTATTTGAGTTGACCACGGGGATATATAAAAAAAGATAGAAGTGTCAATGTGAATTGTGAGTTTGTACCAACTAAAGACCAAATATGTTTATCCACAAAAAACAAAAAAAAAAGAGGACCAAGCCATTGTCCCGACTACAATGAGGGTCTAAATCTTCGTCAACCTTGGTAGGTCGCCCGATCTCAGACGGCCTTCATGCCTCGCTTTGTTTTGAGATTGAGAGAGGGAGAGATGTGGTTGCAACAACTAGTCATGGAGCCAGGAAGGTGCAAGAGGCCATCTCCCCCCTAACCACCATGCAACTTTATCGCAATAGGTCCAAAGCGTCAATTACTAAAAATAACACAAGGAATGATCTGGCCATTTTTTTTTCTTGTTATAACCATCTTCATTATTTGTGAAAAAATATTTTATTTATTATTTTTGCAATAAATGATGAGATAAGATATATTTTATGATCATTCACACTAATGAAATAATTATTTGTTGTTGTCTTGGAACAAGATGAAACTTCATAAAATGAACTTTGTAAATTTCACTAAGCTTATTCCAATGATGGCTCTTTAGTCATTTTCATTCGGTCAAAATCAAAAGTACGTTTTCCTACAACCTTTTCCTTTGTATTCTGATTTATATTGTGGTATGGTTCCTTACACGTAACGATAACAAATATTAGTCAAACTTTCAACTCGAGTACTTTGAAAATTTTGCTCCCTCCATTAGGTTATGTCTCTCACACCGGTTGCATACCCTACTTTGAGATCAAGCATTGGTGGCGGAGGCTTAGTGAGAGGTCGCGGCCCACAAATTCACAATGGCTATGATGATGAGCTCTCACTTGAGTGTGACAGCGAGGGCTAGTTGGGCGCGCATGATAAAATTTCTACTTCTCTATTTCTCTGTTCCTCGGAATAGGTTTGGAATAGAAATCCGTTTGAAAATGCAATTTGATTTTTCTATTTTTGAAATAGATTTCTATTTGGGCGCGCATAACAACTATTCTGTTCCAGAAATAGTTTCTGGAACAGAAATAGATTTTTCTATTTCTATTTCTAGAATAGTTTCTAAGCAAAAATAACCGTTTGATAACGACGCAAAATTTCTACTCTAAAAATAGAAATTCGTTTGATAACGACATAAAATTTCTTCCTTTCGGATGGCGGCAGCGACGATTGGCGACCTTTAATATAAAAAATAAAAATAAAAATGATTTATTAACAAAAATAAATAAATAAATAAAATAAAATAAAATAAGAATATCATTTTATTTTAAAATAAAAATATCCTTAAAAATAAATTTATTGTATTTATTGTATTTTATTTTATTTTATTTTACGAATAAATTTATTTTCAAATGAATAAAAAAATAAAAAAAAATTATTTGGCAAAATACTCAAGACAAATAAAAATAATTTTATTTTAATAAAAAAAATTTATTTTTATTTATCATAAATAAATTATTTTTAATAAATTTATTTTTAATAAACTAAAAATAAAATGATAAATAAAAATAATTTATTTATTTTTAATCTATTTTAATAAATTTATTTTTATTTTTAAATGAAAAAAAATGAATATATTCATTTTATTTTTAATAAAATGATATTTAATTAAATTTATTTTTAATAAATAAATTTATTTCGATTAAATTTATTTATTAAAAATAAAAATAATATTTATAATAAAAAAATGAATAAATTATATTTTTAAAATAATTTTTATTTTTATTTATTCATTTTTAAGGATTTTTTAAATTTATTCGTAAAAATATAAATAAATAAATTTATTTATATTTTTACGAATAAATTTCATTTTAAAATTAGGGTTGTGAGAAATAGAAATTGATTTCTGGGAGAAATCAGAAATAGAAAATTTATATTTCTGATTTCTCCTCAATTTCTATTTCTGGAATGGAAACCTATTCCAGAAATAGAAAATCTGATTAGTGTTATCAAACAAATTTCTGTTCCAGAAATTGGTCTGGAACAAAAAAACTATTTCTGGAACAGAAATAATTTTTATCATGCACCCCTAAATTTTTTAACTTTTCAGTTTCTGAAATAGAAATTGAGAAATCAATTTCTGGCTAGAAATCAATTTCTGTTCTAGAAATTTTGTCATGCACGCCCTAACCCTCGTCAAGATCTAGACAAGAGTCGGTGACGAGCTTGCATCTCTCTCTCCTCCCTCCCTTGCCCGAGATTTTATATTCCCAAGCTTTTTTGGTATTTTTCCAAAATCTCTTTTGGTATAGCTACATATATTTGTATTATAGATCGATTAGAAAGATACTAGATTCTGGTTGATCGCTTAGGTCAATGTGTCAACCACGCGGTGAAAAGAATCTAACTTCTCATCTCAATCTTAAGTAAGCAAAAGCGGCGACCAAGCACCAATTTCACATTACCATTCCGTCTCCTTGTCAAAGTAGATTAAATGAATGACAATGATATGCATGGGATGTGAATTTGCTTTTTAATATTCAAAGTGGTCCCGAACTTTCTTTTATCCAATCTAATCTTTGAATTTGCAAAATTCCGTTCAAAATGGTCATTGTGTTAAGAATATTGCCATGTCACATATGTTTTTTTCAATTGAACTGCCACGTTAGCGTTTATTAGGCTGAATTCTATCTAAATGCACGAGCACACATAACATCAAGCCGTTTATAATATACGATGTGGAAGTTGTATGTACGCCACATGGATGCTTGCATAGCAAGCCTAACGTGAAGTTAACACAATCATGGTCAAGTTAGCTGATGGTGTTAGAATTACTAACCGCAAACTACATTGGTTGATTTTTTGAAAGTTTAAGAGCTATATTGAGCAAAAAAAATAAAATTTCAAGACCCATGTTGAACATTGAAAAACTACACGGTGTATCCATATCATCATCCTATATCTAATATATGTGTCATATGAATGATGACATGATATAACGAGTCCATCACGATGTCCGTATGATATGAATTTAAGTGTAAATCCATTCTAAATGGTAAATTTCACTCTTATAGAATTGACGTGTGGCAAAACCGACGCACAAATTGCCTAATTAGATTAACTAACAGAATTCTTGACGGTAACGGGATTGTGCCAACTTATCCTTCGAATATTCATAGTTAGATTCTGTAAATCACGGTCAACCCAATCCCCGCTTCTTTTACTGGTTGGTTTACGTCGACTTCTAATTCCATTAGTTATATCAGCTGCTGAATTCTCAAATTGCTTCCCTCATGTTTGACCACCCAACGACAAGCCATAGTCCACTTTGGCACAGTGTTCTTGTCCAACGTTCAACGTTCAAATCATTGGTCTTATCTTTCACAGATGAGAACAAAATACACATGGGAAAAAAAAGATTATTAAATACCATCATCCGTCGATTTTGCACTTAGATAATCTGTTGTCAATTTGCAGATGCAACTGAAATGTACTCGAGTTGACTCTTCTTGTATTATAATCTCTTAAATTCAGGCGTACGTTTCTAATTTCATTTCTTCACGTATGTCTGCACAATATCGTCGCACCAATCACAAACACCGACCGGCTAGACATGATCATCGAGTACTAGGTATAAAGGCATAAGTATATAACGATCGGCATATACCCTTTCGAGTCATGTCATTGTAAGAAGATTTCTTTACGTCATGTGGCAAGACAGATGGGCTTCAGGTTTTTTCTCACGGTTTGACATTTATAGTATTATTTGTATCGCATTCTTCTGGAAAGAGGACGAGAAAGAGAGCCTTCCTTGAGGGCTTTCCCTCCGTTTTCCATGAAAGCGAACCCCTTTCTCTTTCGTCTCGGTCAGGTATGAGATCTTATGACATTCATCATGTAAACTGAAGAGATCATGTCCTAAGTCCATTTGAAGTAAGACCATGGGACAAGAAAAGGGTTCTCTTTGCCCCCTCCTTTTGTCCTTGTTTAAAGGATGAGGAGCTTGGGTAACCATCTCACCGACCCAACGGATTCTTTGATTTGAGCCATAACTGCTCATCATTGTTCTTGTTTCCAAAGCTTGAGGTTAGCGAACTCGATATTGTCTTGTAATTCTACTGGCACACTGGTGAACAATAACCGGTTCCATATGGAGAGTAGACATGTCTCCTTTACAAGATTCATCATGTCCTCAAGTACCGATGGTCTTGTCCTTGGGAAGACGGTGAATGCGAGAAGCGCTGGTAACCATGCCTGGTGTTACAATTGGAGACACTTAAATAGGAAAAAAAATAAAAATTCATGCATTCTTCCAACCATTTTTTTTATTGGTGGGTTTCAATACAGATACCTCATCGTGTTCATATTTAGTTAAGTTTATATATGAATGATATCTATAATTTATAATCCACCAATTAAAAGTATGTTTAGATAAAATTTCCTTTGATTAGAATGGATGATAAATATAGCAAGAACTAGAGTACAAGCGATCATATGAATGTTCACCAAACATAGAGAAAAGTATAAAAAAAAGTTCCAAGTCTACTACAATTGTGCCAATTCAATTATAAACATTTCAATTGTACCAATACTTTTCATATTTTGTCAATTGAGTATATTTGGTCAACTTTGATTGGAAATCGTTGATGTCGGCATTGCCCATCCCACGTGTCATGACCAGCGTTATTGTGGACATTTTGAAATAATATTTTGAATTTTTTTTGTTCTTTTATTTTCTTCTTATTATTGTTTTGTTTTTGTTTTTACTTTTTTTTTTCTGCTTCATTTTGGTCAGTGAAGGCCAGAAAGCCCTCGCACAAATCTGGTGAGGGCCTCTTTGCACCCTTGCTTGCAATTGGGAGGGCCAGGAAGACCTTAGCGAGGTCCGCGACCTCGTAAATGGTCGGTGATGGTTTGTTGGCCCTTGCTTAGTTGCCGATGACCATGAAATGAAAAAAAGAAAGAAAAAAAAAATCTAATTTTAAAAAATTGTAAAAGTTGTCTACATGACTCGATTGTGCCATGGAGGACAACTAGCATTCACATAAGTAATTTCCAGCCAAAATTGGTTAGAAAAACTCAATTGACAAAATTTGAAAATATTTAGGACTAAATGACATAATCGAAAGGTTTAAGACTGAATTAAAATAAGTGTAATAGGTATTTTTTTTCCCAAAAAAGAATTGTGTGAATTTTTTTGCTACTTTTCCCCCAAACATATGAAAGATAAGATGGGAAATTGTGTGAATTTAAAGATTGATTGTGGGCTAGGTAACACTGATATCGACACGTGATACGCGATATGATATGACACGACACACCAACAAATTATTTCTTAAAAAATAAAGAATTTTGACACGTTAGGACATGTTGTATATTAAATGTATATTTTATATAAAAATGATAAATTATCATTTTTATGATTATTTTAATCAAATTAATTTGATTCAAATTCACAAATAAATAAATAATAAAAAAAGAGTGTAGAATGAATTTATACTAAAAATCGCAAGTCATGGGAAGTGAGAATTGGAAGAGAAGACAATACTAGGTTTTATTTATTTATTTATTATTTTTTTACATATTTACATTATGACCATTCATTTGAAAATTTTCAAAATTGACTCCATGCGTATTGAAATTCTAAACTTGCGTGTCAAGAGAGTTGACCATATGTCGGATTTTAATTCTTCTTGATTGTGTGTTAGAATATGTTGGACACGACATGAAGGCTCCAGAAAAGTATCTGTGTTTGCTAGATTATGGGTGCACATGTATGTAGTGCATGCAACAATTACTTATGAGATAGAACCATAAGAAGGGTTTAGGAAGATTCAAATGGGTTCAATCACTTTGGTATATAATCTTCCATAAAAGAGAAGGATATAGTCACAAAGCATGTTCTTCTCCTCATTGAAGCCTATCGATGTTACATTTTTCTCTATCTATATTTTCCAACATTGCTAATCTCAAATCATGCTTATTATACTTGGTGGTTACAATTTATGAACATCACTCATATGCAAATTTAAGCTAAAATTAAACGTGAGCGATCCCCTTGATGTGCCCTTGGTTAATTAGGTCTGGAGATACTTGTGAGGCCCCAAAACAACATGTAGTTTGGTGTTAGGAAGTTTTCGAAACTAACAATGGCATCGAATCAAATCTATCTACTATTAAAAGCAAGATGTTTAATTACGATTTCTTGTCACAAGTCAAAGTTATCATTCTTTATCGATGGACTATCACTTGCTTAATCCATCCGCTAATCTCCTCTTACAATCGTCGACCTCCCAAAACGTGATTTAACAGCCATCGCTCTTAATTATATTCGACCTTCGAGGGGTTGGGACCAAATCGGCCGACTGCCTTTTCCCACTTTGAAAATACGGCAATTGACGCGATTTTTCGTACAAACTTCCCCTTCCTCTTCCCCCAACGTCTCTCCACTTATAAATCCCCATAATCATCGGTTGCTTCAAGACATCCAAACACAACCCTTCACAAAACCCTAGCTAGCTAGCTTGTTGTTCCACAAATCAATTAGCATTTTACGAGAAAATGGGCAACAAAAGCTCTGCGAAATCCAAGACCGATTCTCAGGAAACAAGCACCACCAAGAAGAGCGCCTTCAACGGACTAGGCAACCTCATTCGGCTCCTTCCGACCGGGACCGTCTTCTTGTTCCAATTCCTCAACCCAGTCTTCACCAACAATGGCAAGTGCCACACCGTTAACCAGTACCTTAGTGCCATTCTAATCGCAGTTTGCGGCTTTTCGAGCTGTTTCGCTTGCTTCACTGATAGCTACAAGGGGATGCTCGGGTTGACCTACTATGGCATCGCCACGACCAAGGGCCTCTGGCCGGGCTCGAGCTCCGTGGACTTATCGGGGTATAAGCTTCGGTTTTCAGATTTTGTCCACGGTTTCATGGTGGTGATTATTTTCGCCGTCCTGGTATTGTTGGACACGAACACCATGATGTGCTTCTATCCGTCTTTCCGGAATAGGGAGAGGACTTTGACCATGGCTTTGCCACCCGTGGTCGGAGCGATCTCAGGCGTGGTGTTCGCGTTGTTCCCGACCAAACGCCATGGAATCGGGTATCCCGCTTCAAGTGAGACTAAGACTACCTCAGAGACCAGTACTACCTCGGAGAGCAAAGCCTAGAGGAGCTTGATGATAAACATAAGTACATATATGCATGATCCAATGTAATAACATGCCTATTTCCAAATACTTGCATCCACGACTTCTCATGTTAGACTCATGTGCTCAACGAGAAGCATGTAAATACGATCGTACGTGCTTGTTGCCGTAGATCCTACATTTTATTTGTGGTGAATGATTTATCTGTATTGAAATCGACAGATTCATCAATGTCTTTTTACTAGTCTGTAAGCACGAGTGGCATATCAATCGTAGTCAACTTCTTTTACATCAGTCGAATTTTATTAAAAAAATTCGGACTTTTTAAAGTTAGTTATCTCTTAAACTAAAGAAAATTACTCCTTAAGATCTCGACATTTCAACGACAAGCGAATTGGACGACGGCTTCCTTCTTTTTCTTTCCCTTTTTCTCCCTCTTCCTTCCATCCCGTATTTCTCCTGGATCCATCAGATAATCGTGCATGACCTCAATCCGTCAATCACTGTGCAAGACGCGAGAGCTTACCTTGACCAACAGCCGCGATCGTGCGTCCGCCCTCAGACCCTCCGTGCCGGCAACTTCGCTGCCGTCTTCAGAGGCCCGTCCTCAAGCATCCAACGCCTTTGTATCTCCCTCCGCGCCCCTCTCTGCACCTGCCAGTATTGAGTTGAGCTGGGCTCGTGATGCCAGATCCGACGTCGCCCAAGCCTGGCCTGGCTATGGCTGCCTGAGGCTGAAGAGATTCAGGCCTCATTGATCTCAGACGATGCGAGATTTAGCATGGGTGGCGATGCCGGGGTGATCGCCAAGCCTCGAAAAGAGGAGGGGGGATCCAGAGAGCGGAGGCGGGAGCTGCCGCTGATGCGAGGTAGATGGTGGAGCTAAAGTCCGGCGGGTGAAGAATGTACAAGTAAGATGACAGTGACATACTCACTGAAATTCTCACGTAACCTTTTGACGTGATACTGTTGAGGACAGATTGGGCTCTAGGCGATTTTGGCGGTTGGTGATAAAAGTTCATCCGTGTTTTCTTCTCTAAGGTATATTCTCGAGTGCTTCTCATACGTCATAATAATTTAATATTTTTAATAAAGACTATGCGTTAATTTATATTAGCCGGTCCAGTTGAGCCTTGCTTCCTAGAGTTTCTCACCAGCAATGGATCAAAGTCTTGTAGACAATGGAGTGTAGTCCAAGCTGTGACTAATATCCAAGTAAACACGCGACTCAAGACTGGATGAGGTGTGATTATCGGCGAGGCATTCATCACATGAGTCCTTGTCGATGGCCATACCGATCACAAGAGTCTTTGTCGATGGCCATGCTTATCAATAACCATGATCAGCTATTGATATACAATAGCGGCTGGTTGATGATCGTCATCGTAAAACTAATTGCAGAAGATATAGATCGAAAGGAATCGATTAACAGCCGAATGAGGAACCATGTGAAAACTGACCCTCTGGTGGGTAAAGTGGGCGCGAATTTCAGGCAGAGTGGGATTTGAAGTTAAAATTGCTTGCGGATGAGCCAATGGAGCACAAGAGGTCAGATTTGAAGACGAATTCAAAGAAGTAACGCCTTGGATGAGAGTCAAAGTGGCGACAAGTAAACGTCCGGAATTAAGGCGCGAATTTGAAGGAGTAACCGCTTGGACATAAAAAGTCGTGGCAATATGAAGATGAAGCCCGAAGGTTTTGAGATGTGAAGGCATAGTTAAAACTGCTGAAGAGCTGTTTTATGGATAGTTATGTTGTAAATAAGTACTAGTCCTTGCGTGCAGTGAAGCCACCCTAGAACAAACAAACAAAATTTGTTACCTTTTTTTAATTATCTTTCAGTCTGTATTTTGGTTGTAACTTTCAGATCTTCGTTGTCTATTAAATTCCGGTGTTGTATCTCTATGTTACCATGCTTTGTCGTCGATTAAAATCTGGCAAAGATTTGTGTACTATGACGTCGATTAAAGTCTGTTGTAGTATATCCATCGCTTTCCTTGTATTGCAGTAATACATCTTGTCCAGAATTGTCATAGGACCTGTCTCTTCTTATAAAAATTGAATATTGACTTTCAATGAAAAGTATTTTGTCATCTTATCCACTTAGCAAAAGAGTTACAGAACCTCTTTCATGGATTTCCTAGTGTTCTCAAGGTCGCATGACACCCTCTGAACTTTAAAATGTAATCGAAGTCACATCTTCCCTGCTGTCCGAATTATGGTTGAAGTTCACTTGGCACATTTAAATTAATTAAGTGAATAATCTTTCTACTGTTTTGTCAATAACTAAAGGGTGTGTCATGAGCTTATTGTAAAAACTTGTTCGTGCCACTCATGATTTTGAATTCATAGACCCACCAGAAATTTGTCCGAAGGGTTTGCTGTCCAAATATTTCATATCTTCGCAAGGGCCATTTTACACAAACGTTAAGGGCGTGTTTGACAATTTGCAAATAGTGACTGATTTTATTCTTCTGTTTCCGGAAATAAATTTAAAACAGAAATCCATTTGGTTTGTTCTTGAGAAGAGATTTGGAACATAATCAATGAGTAAAAAAAAAAAAATTTGCTTCGTTGTTTCTAGGAACAATTCAAGAATCAAGCCAACCTAAATTTCTTTTTTCTGTTCTTCTCTTCTTCTTATTCTTCTTCCTTCTCTCTTCTTCTTCCATCATTGCCGGTCTCCAACGACCGATTGGGCGAGGTTTGGCGAGCTCACTGGAGGCTCGAGCATCGCTTGGCCGGCCGAGCCTTGGTTGGGCAAGGCTTGACCCAAGCCTCGGCCTTGCCTAGATCTGATGAGGCCGAGCTCGCCCAATCACCAGTGGGGCTCGACCTCGGTAGCCGCGAGGTCGGCCTCGCCTAGCCAAGGCTCGACTAGAATCAAGCCAACCCAAATTTCTTTTTTCTCTGGTTCTTCTTTTCTTCTTGTTCTTCTTCCTACTCTCTTTTTCTTCCATCGCCGCAGGTCTCTGGCGATTGGTTGAGCGAGGTCTGGCAAGCTCGTTGGAGCCTCACCCAACCATCAGCAAGGGTGAGGCTTGGCGGTCTCACTAGGGGTTGGCGACACTTTGGCTAGGTTGCCAGCCCTCGTCTAGCTAGTCACCGGTCATCTCAAGGCCGGTGATCGGCCAATGGTTGAAGAAGAAGAGAAAGAAAAGAAAAGAAGAAAAGAAGAAAAGAAGAATACAATTATTAAAAAAATTAAAAGAAAATGGTTTGAATTGGCATTTTGAGGACGATGTCAAACACAATTTTATTTTGAAAATACAAATTTTAGATAGTTACCAACCGCCGTCAAATGCTTAGAAATTGTTTCCAGGAACACAATAAAAAAGAATAATTTCTTATTATAAATTATTTATGAGAACAGAATGGTTGCCAAACGCACCCTAATTGTACAAGTAGAGCAGTTCACGACTGCGGAATTGCACGGGGATGCACACCCTCCTTATTGTTATCATTGGTTGCTGACCCGCGCTTTGTGCGTCGAATTTCGAGTAAAATTCACTGTGTCGACATATTAATATTCAAAATCATAGAAATTTGGATTCAAAAGAAAGCAGAAATTTAAATATATCGCAGATGATTTCTACGAATATTATCCCCTACAAATAATATATTATCCATGAATATAATCCCTTTCAAACATAATAGTGGACAATCCTTTTCGTTCTCCACTTAGTCCGGTCGCGAGAGTTATTGGGTTGGTTAAGATTCATTAACGAATATATCTCAAGTCACCCCATCAACGATGGCTTGTGCAATGAAAACAAGTTTCTTGGAACCACATCCGGAGCTTTCTATCTCGATAAGCTATCCAGCACTATTGAAGTGGGCTATCACGACTTTCTTACTAAGGCGCGAATTTGAAGGAGTAAGTGCTTGGATGTGAAAGGTCGTGGCAATATGAAGATGTGGAGCCAAAAGGTTTTGAGATGTGATGGCATGGTTAAAACTGCTGCAACTGTTTTATGGATAGTTATTTTGTGAATAAGTACTAGTGTTTGTGTGAAGTGGAGCCACCCTCGAACAAACAAACAAAATTTGTTACCTTTTAATTATCTTTCAATTTTTGCATCGTAACTGTAATTTACAAATATCTCGTTATTGGTTAAATTTCGATATGTATTTTAGTTGTAACTTTCGGATCTTCGTTATCTATTAAATTATGGTGTTATATCTTTACGCTACCATGCTTTGTTAAAATCTGACAAAGATTTGTGTACTTTGATATTGATTAAAGTCCGTTGAAGTATATCTATCGCTTTCCTTGTGTTGCAGTAATACATCTTGTCCAGATTTGTCACAGGACTTGCCTCTTCTTATAGAAATTGAAAAAGCTTTGTTAAAATCTGACAAAGATTTGTGTACTTTGACATTGATTAAAGTCCGTTAAAGTTGCAGTAATACATCTTGTCCAGAATTGTCATAGGACTTGTTATATAAATTGAAAAATGACTTTCGATGAAAAGTGTTTGGTCATCTTGTCCACTTCCAGCGAAAAAGTTACAGAACCTCTTTCATGGATTCCTAGTGTTCTCAAGGTGGCATGATACCCTCTGACCTTTGTAAAGAAATCGAAGTCACATCTTCCCTGCTGTCCAAATTATGGATTGAATTTCACTTGGTAGATTCAAATTAATTAAGTGAATAATCTTTCTACTGTTTGGTCCATAACAAAAGGGTGTGTCACGAGCTCATTGTAAAAACTTGTTGGTGCCACTCATGATTTTGATTCCAAAGACCCACCAGAAATTTGTCCGAAGGGTTTGCTGTCCAAATATTTCATATCTTCGGAAGGGCCATTTTACGCAAACGTTAAGGGCACATAGGGCAATTTGCCAAATAATGACTAATTCTATTCTTTGGAACAGAAATCCGTTTGATTTGTTCCCGAGAAGAAATTAGGAACATAAATCCGTTTGATTTGTTCCCCAAAAGAGATTTGGAACAGAATCAATGAGTTAACAAAGAAGAAGTTGTTTCTTTATTCTTAGGAACAATTCTAGAATTAAGCCAATCCATTTTTTTCTCTTTTTCTTTTCTTATTGTTCTTCTTTTTACTCTCTTCTTCTTCCATCGCCGTCGGTCTTCGGCGATCGGTTGGGTGAGGCCTGGCGAGCTCGCTGGAGGCTCAAGCAGCCACCGGCGAGCCTCGCCTATCTAAGTGAGGCTCGATTGAGCAGCCGAAGCTTGGTCGACGAGGTGCAGGCTAGCGACACTTTGGCAAGGTCATTAGTCCTCGTATGGCCGGTCATTGGTCATCCCAAGGCTGGTGACCGGCCAAAGGTTGAAGAAGAAGAGAAAGAAAAGAAAAAAAGAAAAGAAGAAAAAATAAAAAAGAATAAAATTATTAAAAAATTAAAAGAAAATGATTTGGATTAGAAATTTTGAGAACGATGCCAAACGCAATTATATTCTAGGAACAAAATTTTTGGACTGTTACCAAATGCCTTAAAATACTTATAAATTATTCTCGAGAACAGAATAAAAAAGAATCATTTTTGATTGGAAATTATTTTCGAGAACATAATTGTTGTCAAATGCACCCTAATTATACAAACAGGGCAATTCGCGACTGAGGGAATGCATGGGGATGCACACCCATCCTTATTGTTATCATTGGTTGCTAACCTGCGCTTTGTGCGTCGAATTTCAAGTAAAATTCATTGTGTCGAGATATTAATATTCAAAATCATAGAAATTTGAATTCAAAAGAAAGTAGAAATTTAAATATATCGCAGATGATTTCTACGAATATTATAACTACAAATAATATATTATCCATGAATATAATCCCTTTCAAAGATAATAGTGGACAATCCTTTTCGTTCTACACTTAGTCCAGTCGCGAGAGTTATTGGGTTGGTTAAGATTCAATGACAAATATATCTGAAGTTGCCCCCTCAACAATGGCTTGTGCAATGAAAACAAGTTTCTTGGAACCACCTCCGGAGCTTTCTATCTCGATAAGCTATCCAGCACTATTGAAGTGGGCTTTCACGACTTATGAGATTAATTGAGTTCTTTATTTAGTTGTAACACTTGATGTCATAAAAAATTAATTACCATTAATTATTTACATATAGCTACAGGGCAAAATTGTCCAAAACATTTTAAATTTATTGCACTTTTGCCAATTGAGTCTTAAACTTTTCATTTGTGCCAATGAGACTTAAATCCTCTTACGTTTTGACAATTGAGTTCATTTGGCTTATTTAAATTATAAATTACTAACGTGTATACCAACTTTCTTACTTGGCATTATAAGCATTGATGTGGACAATTTGCAATGATATTTCAATATTATTTTATTAATTTTATTTACTTTATCCTTTATCCTTTTTTTTTGTCTTCTTTTACTAACTAAGGGCAATGGCACTCTCGCCCAGATAGGGGAGGGAAAAAAAGAAAAAAGAAAAGAAAAGAAAAATAAAAACTATAAAAGTATTATTAAAAATTGTATACGTCAATGCTAATAGTGCTATGTAGTACAACCTATATCCATGTTAGCGATTGTTAAGTAAACTTGATATGATGGACTCAATTGGTAAAACATGAAAAATATTTATGATTCAATTGACAAAATTGAAAGGTTTAAGATTGATTTAAAAAAAAAATGCAATATGTTTGAGACTTTTTGGACAATTTTCACTATAAATACGCCCCTAAAAGAAGGAAACTTGGAAAGAAAAGGAGGATCACCGCCTAAACTCATATTTCCATTCCATGTTTTGGTTCGTTTCCTTTTTACTCGTGGTTTACTGGCATGGATATCACCTCACATTTATATTTAACTAAGTTTGTGTGTGGATAATGATCGTAATTTAATCCACCAATTAAAAGTATGATTGGAGAAAGTTTCCATCAATTAGGATGGAGGAAAATATAGTCCGAACTAGAATGCAATTGAGTAGATGCACATGGTAACTTATATGTAAAAAAAAAATTGATCGTGGGTGCACCCATGTACGTGACGCATGCAACAACCTGCACATGAGATAGAATCATAAGATGGGTGTAGGAAGATTCAAATGGGTTCAATCACTTTCGGACTTAACCTCCCATAAAAGAGATTATAGTTCTAAACGCATGATCTTGACCTCATTGAAGCCTGCTGAGGCTATAATTTCCTCCATTGCTGGTTGGATGAAATTTTCTCAAACCATGAATATCACGTACATGTAAATTTAAACTAAAATTATAAGCAGATGATCTTCATCCACCAATCGGAAACATGGTTGAATGACATTACCTCTATCTAAAGTGTGGGTTTGGTTAATTAGGTTTGAAGATACTTGTAAGGCCGAAAAACATGTGCTTTGGTGTTCGCAAGTATTTGACACTTAAAGATAATGTCGGACTAAGTCTAGTTACCGTAAAATGCATTACGCTGAGTATGATTTCTTGTGACAAGTGAAAACTATTCTTTTTAATTAATGGAGTATCACTTGGTCACTCCATCCTCTCCTCTCTTCTCACACTCGTCAATTTCCCAAAACGTGATGAAACGATCTCTTGCTCGTGATAAGATTCGACCGTCGAACTGAAATTGGCCAACTCTCTACGGTTGTACGCAAAACCTTCACACTTTAGAATATGGCAATTTCATTTTTCGTACAAGCAACTTCCTCTTCTTCTTCCCCAACTTCGCTCCACGTATAAATAACCTAATTGGTGCTTGTTTAAAAGACACACACAAACACAACTCCATATACTTCATAAAACCCTAGCCAGCTTGCTATTTTTGCAAAGCAATAGGCATTTTCCAAAAGAAAATGGGCAACAAAAGCTCTTCGAAGTCCAAGCCCGATTCTCAGCAAACAAACACCACCAAGAGGATCGCATTCAATGGACTAGGCAACCTCATTAGGCTCCTTCCCACCGGGACCGTCTTCTTGTTCCAATTCCTCAACCCCGTCTTGACCAACAACGGCAAGTGCCACGCTGTCAACAAGTACCTAAGTGCCCTACTAATCGGAGCTTGTGGCCTTTCGTGTAGTCTTGCTTGCTTCACTGATAGCTACACAGGGAGTGACGGGCAGACCCACTACGGGTTCGCCACGGCCAAGGGCCTCTGGCCTAGCTCTAGCTCTAGCTCTAGCTCGAGCTCGAGCTCTGGTGGTTCTGTGGACTTGTCGAAGTATAAGCTTCGGTTCGGAGATTTCGTCCATGCTTTCTTTGTGGTGATTGTTTTCGCAGTTCTGGTGTTGTTGGATAGCAACACCATGCGGTGCTTCTATCCGTCTTTCGAGAATACGGAGAAGACTTTGCTCATGGTCCTGCCAACTGTGATCGGCACCACCTCAGGCGCGGTGTTCATGTTGTTCCCAACCTCGCGCCACGGAATTGGGTATCCTTCAAGTGACACTAGCACTACCTCGGAGAGCAAAGCGTAAAGAGCTTGACGATACACATAAGTACACACATGCATGGAACAATGTAACCATATGCTTGCTTCCAAATACTTGCATCTACGACTTCTCGTAGTAGACTCATTTGCTCTACAACGAATGTGTGATTACATGTATTTGTTTCCGTAGATCTTACGTTGTATTGGTAGATAAAGGATGTATTTGTTTTGGAATCAACAAATTCATCCATATCTTTTGATTAGCATCTCATCATGAGTGCCACATCAATTATGTTCAACTTCATTTACGGCCGCCATATTTTATTTCAAGGATCCAAATCTTCTAAAGATGGCTTTCTTTGAAGTTAGATAATGTTACCCCTCAAGATATGAGCAATATTAGCAATTATCAAATTGGACGTTTCAAATCGGGTCTGCCTTTTTTCCTTTTTCCCCTCTTTCTTCCATCTCATTTCCCCCCTGTACGCATCTGATGACTGTGCATGACCTCAGTCGCTCGATCACTTTCCGTGACGCAGAGCCAACCTCGACCTACGGCCACAACCGCGCCTCCTCCACCAGACCCCATGCGCCAGCAACGTCGCCGCCCGTCCTTCTTGGGCCCGTCCTCGAGCACCCAACGCCTTTGTATCTCCCTCAGCGTTCCTCTCTGCGCCTCTTGGGGGCAGGGTGGTGACGCCGGGGTGGTTGCGACCTAGGTTGTCTCGAGGTCTCGGCGACCAACCCTCGAACAGGGGTGCTGTGAACGCGAGCTAGACGGTGGAGCTCAAGTCCGGCCATGGACACGACCTAGACTACGGTGACCGGAGGCACCGGCCGTGAGGGGACTGGGATTGACGGGGCGCGGTGGCTACATCAGTGGCAGATGGAGGAGGGGGGAGAGAGAGAAACTTGCGAGAGAGAAAATAGTATTGAGGGAAGATATGAGCTACAGGCGATTGGAGGTAGCTCACAAAATTTTATTCGTGTCTTCTTTTCTAAGTTATATTGTTTTCCTGAGTGTTTCATACGTCATAATTGCTTAATATTTAGGATTAAGGATATACATTAATAATTTTATGTATCTTAGCCGCTCAATAGAACCTTAGCTTCCTAACGTTTCTCTGACATTGGAGTACAGATGAAGCTGTGACTAATAATGGATAATTTGTACTTACTTACCAAAAGTGTATAGTGTTATCCGACAAAAGTTAGCCTTCAACTTTGTTAAGCATGTATTGATATTTATAACTTATTCACGAAACCTACATCAAAAGCATTCGGAAAAATTCGCAATGTATACATTTTGATCAATTCGAAAGGTCTTGGAATCTTAAAATTGACTTGACAATATGCGTTACAATCTCCAGATCAAATTTTGTGGAGGAAATTTCTCCAAAATACGATTAGAAAACAGTCAATTATAAATTTGGTCGGTTGCTACTTCTCAGTTAAATTTACAAGAACTTCTTGTTTTATTCTTCATGGGTTGTTAACCATGCCCTCAACCGTAAACTTAAATTTTAGTTTGAATGCAAAGAAAGCATGACTAGCTACATTTGATATCAATCAAAATCACTTAAAAATTAGACGAAAGAACAAACGAATGATTTTCTTACAAGTCGAATTTAACAACGTTAAATCATCAACAGATTCATTGATTCATGATCATAAAAAAGGAGAAACACGTTTTTTCAACTTTAAAACATAGTTTTACTTTAAAATAGATACTTTTTATTTTTAAAAAATACCAAGATGAAAGGGGGATTCGTTAACTAATTTCTTTTAAAAACTTAGCTAATAATGGTGTCAAGAGATGAAATAGTGCGATCATTTTTTTTGAATGTGAGGGGTTAGGTTAACTATTAACATTGAACGAAATCTCGTGGTTAAAGGGTAATTTGGTCAGTTAACATAAAATAGCGGGTTTTAGCTAGAAGTGGTGTGGAAATAGCGCCACTTTATAACAAATATAATCTAATTTTGGTATTAATCATGGGAAACTTTTTGGGGGCAAAAAGGCAAGTGGGTCTGGCGCAAGAGGGGCCAGCATAGTTCGGCAGGTGGGGTCTCAGCGTCAACATCTGAAGATCGGTCATCGTCAACATCTCATGAGATACTTGTTCCTCTGATTGGTTCAAAAATGGATTAGGGAAAAACGTTCCTGTGCGAATTTGTGTGGAAACTATTTCACATGGATTTCCCAGTGTTCTCGGCGTGGCATGATGCATTAGCAAACTCTGGAACGAAATCAAAATCACATCCTCCCGGCTGTCCAAATCTCGGATTGGAGATCATTTTCTATCGTTTCGCATGACCAAAGAGTGTGTCATGAGCTTGTTGTAAACAAATGTTCATGCCACACATGGCTTAGATTCCATATGCCCATCAGAAGTTTGTCCAAAGCGTTCTAGATTTAGTCCATTTGTTTGATCTGATAAAAATTCCGAGGCGAGGAGCCGACTGGCTGTGTTTGTTAATCTCGAGGGATATTCAGTTGGTTAAGACTCAATATCAAAATGTGTCTTATGTTGCTCGATTGGTGATTGTAAGTACAATGAATTCAATTTCCTAAGAGTCGGCCTGAGAGATTTCTATCTCTATATAGGGATCCAGTACCCAATGATGAGGGGAATATCAGGACATGTGAGATTAATTGTGATACTTCCAAGAAGTTAGAACACTACAGGCTCCCTAAAAAGGGATACACAACTCTTCCTCCGACACGAAGGAGAGACCATATAAAAATTATCAGTGGAAGCCCAGAAATTGGGCTTGTCTAACGCAATAAAAATAAGAAAAAAAGAAAAAAATTTTGCAGTTCACCCTATAAATTTTTAGGCTTTTTCTTGCCATATACTTCTACAAGGTTATCTCACCTTCAAAGCCATCTGTCTTGCCTTCTTTTGTTGTCTGAGAGGGTCTTTCCTAGGCTTACAACCTGTTTTGACAACGTCTACCTTGACTATGTGGTGGTCGGAAGTGCCCTTAGATGAGATCACTGAGTATGAGTTGGGCACAAACTTGTAAGGTGCCTCTGGAGATGCCCAGACGTAGTCCACACGTGTGCCGTACTTGCACGTGCCTTGCACATCTTGCAAGAGCCAAAAGAAAGAGATTAGACTTCAGGGGAGTGTTCTTTTTCCTTTTATGGAGGCAGGTGAGCTAGGTAGGACTAGGAACACGTACTTTGACCTTTTGCAACGATGACCACGGGCTCACAGTCCCCAGCAGAGTTCTTTGCATCTATGTAATCTTTCCCCTTCAAGAACTTGGTCACTTCAACCTTTGGTGTGGGCTTCCCTATGTCCTCATAATACTACATAGGAAAGCAACATAGACAGTTTCAGAAGTACACAAACAGAAGAGAAATTATGTTTTCTTTTTCTTGAATTTACCTTGACAATGTCCATCCATCTAGAGATGGAGTAGTCTGATTCATCCAGTGAGTTGAGGCCACCTGCAAGGATGTGAGGAGGGTCATATGACTGAACAATTGCTCTGATCTGCCTCATCCTCCAGAACTCATCCAGGTGGTCCAGCTGCGTGCAGTTGAAGCTAAGCTCTCCTGCCCATGGCACATCTATGGTGGCCTTCAACACATTCCTGGTCATCACCCACAAATCCAATCATGTCCACTGACATTGAGCTCATGTGGACTTGTGTTTGGGGATTTACGGTTAGCCCGCCATGATAGGACAGCAATTTTAACATGATTCCACAGATGACACGACTTAATTGAGATGAAGATGATAAAAATCACTGAATTTGGACTCGAAACTCGGCACTACTTGAGCATATGATTACCTTGAACTTAAAATTTTCCCTTTCTATCCCTTCTGCGGCGATAGTTTGTTAATTTGAAAGGCACCAAATGGTGGGTCACGATGGGAGTGCAGTAAAACTGAAGTGAAGTTTCAGTTTCATCCACCGAGATGTGGCAACTCTTTAAGCTTCTAATCATACTAAAAACAGAGCACAACTCCCTCTCAAGAGGTTAACAGTAGCCAAAAATTCTACTTGCTGATATGTCAAATGACAGACTCAGTTTTCCAGATAAGAAATTTGCTGATTGACCCCTCAAGCACTCAATTAAAATGCCTACACGGCAAGCGCTGCAGAGCACAAGATACCATGCTTTTCCTTGACCAATGCAATGATTTTAGGGAGGATGATAACGAGATGACTGAACAAGCACCTGAAGTCGTCATCGTCAGCTATCTTCTGAACCCGCCACCGCTTGATTGGCCACCTCGACAGGATCGCGTTGCCATACTCGGGAGCCCAGCTCTCAGCAAACACATAGTCCATTCCCAGAGCACTTGCCAGGTCGGAAAGCGGCCTCATTCCCTTCTCTTCCTCAGCCTTCACATCTTGCAATGCCAAAATGTCAGCATTCACCTCCCTAAGCACTTCTAAGATGCTCTTGCCAGTCCTCAGATTCTCTTCGTGATTGCTCCTGGAATTTCCCAGGGCTAAGCTGTAAGGGAAACATATCGGTGATCTGACAGGGACTGTGCTTCGAGTGTTGGCACTGCTGGTGATCATGATCGGCGAGCTCTTGGCATCATTCTCTTGAATGAAGCCAAGCAGCTTGCTATTGGCTATGGAGATCTCGTTCTCGGGCAGATTTATCGAGACCTTCAGATTCGACCTAGCAGGCCTACCGTTCACAGATGGGTGCAGAGGAGACTGCTTCAATATGCTCCTAGGCTGAGAATCAAGTCCTGGCTTCTGCTGATTATTACCAAACACGAAGTAATGTTCCTCTTCTTCTTCATGATCGAACACAGAGGTTTCATCGTGATTTGGGACGGCGGGCGCGAGAGAGAACATTGCTACATTGAATGTTGCGATCCGGATCGGCCTCTCTGGGAAAGAGAAACTGAATTGGCCATTGTTCGAACTGTTCTTGGCACCTAGCGATTCGCCGGAACGGACTCTCGAGCCAAATTTTCTCAATCTCCTGACGACGATCTTTAGACGTGGCCGCTTCTTAATCATCCTCCGCATTCTCGAGCAGAGAATCCGGACTTTTCGGCGTAGCACACTCAGTATGTGAGCTGAATGCTCAGTGCACAATGCTTCATGGGCCATGTATCTGTTAAAGAAACAGAACGATGCTTTTTTAGCACATCATGAGCACCTTTCTTCACAAGATTAGAGCAAATGAAAATCTTTGTTCATGGCAAGATTTGAGGGTCATGAGAAAGATGATAAATAAGAGAGTTAGTAGAAAACAGATGAGGACATTGGATAAAGGTTGAAAAATGTTGTAAACGACAATGTTGAGGAGGAGAGAGAGAGAGAGAGAGAGCCACCAAACTCCAACTACTCCAGTGACAAAGGTGGAGGCTTGAGTTTGACTATAGGCACGAAAACTGTTGGGCTCCTTTTCCAAAGTACCAACTGCTACCAATCACATGTGAACTGTTGGGCCCAAAACGTAATAAATTCACATAATTAAGGATGGAAATTAGAAAATAGGGTCATGATTAAACGTAGAAGCAATGATCTTTGCGACCCTCCTCAAAAGTTATACAGCTGGGAAGTCAGTTTTCATGTGTAGATTTTCAAGGACTCAAAAGAATTATATGACGACTTGGGCGAATATATTTGCAAATAGGACTAGGTTCTGTCCCTCGGCTTATGATCCTTCTAAGGAAAACACAACTTATGAGGAAATAACAAGTGAACGAACGTATGAACAACAGAAAGGTCGAGCCAACGATGATTGTAGTCCGGAAAAGGTTGACTTATGTGTAGGATTGCTTGTCTTGGACGGTAGCGTACGGTGTGTTAAGAAGTCAAATGTTTTCTTTTAGGGATCTTTTATTGGTGTTAAAATGCGTAGGTTGAACCGAAATGAAGTCACCAAAACATGAAGAAAGCATGCGAATGTGTGGCCGTGAGTTGACTCTAGCGGTCCTTTGGAAAATGTTTAATAAACAAAAGTTTTTTGTTGTTGTTGTGGTTCTACAGTGATGGAAAAATGACGTGATTATGCGCCGGAGTGCTGCAATGTCCGGAAGTAGGAATGACAATTCATGTTGTCTGCAAACTATTCGTAATTACAACCTAAATTATCTGAATGATATCACGAAAGAGTTAATTATGACCACCATTCAAGGAGACCATTGATTTCTGAAACATAAGCTAATTAGAGTAATTTACATACATAGTTACAAGTCTTCTGGAAGGAATACTCTATAGGTATTCTTGAATATCCATTTTGTGATTTATAACCGCTCGCTCCATTTCACATGAGCCAAGTTATCCAAATGAGTATTTTGAGTAACCACACAATGTAGAGCATCTCTCATTGATGTGAGACTCTAAAACATTACAAATTCGCTGCAGGGTAATGAACCGGCGTCCTTTTTAATGTTGGCTCGTATCGTAATATTATCCATATATTATGTGTGGTCTAGTTCATTCCTATTATCTTTGCCATCTTACAAGTCTATTAAGAGCCATACGTTGTCTAAGCTCTCTCACCTGGTATGGCTAAGTCCATCTAAGAATCACCCATCTATCGAAGGGGGTCCTGCTCCGATACTCAATGTAGCAATTTGACGTGTTCCATGAGATTCATGTGTTCAAAAAGAGTATCCTCTTAACCACGCAAGACATATTTAAGGAATACGGTTTGCTTATGAATCACTCAAGAGTCTCTCTTCCTTTAAGAGTGAGTTATCATTCTTCAGATGTCTCCTTCAATCCAATATTGGATTCTCAAGCAGACAACTTTTGAAGAAAAACTCCATACTATGTCATTCTTCTATGAAAAAATAAATCGTCAGTGATGCATACGGAGAATAGCAGTAGTTAAGGAACGTCGACCCGCGACCAAAAACTATAAATTCTTGCAGGTACTTGCATCGGATTGAGACAAAGGACTGTGATCGTTTTGGGTAAACTAAGGACAATAGAAATCCCCCGCAAAGTACAACCCTCTTCATTCTACGCTCTCATGATACGCTTGAGAAAACCGTGCTGTGTACCGACGCCAACTAATGCTTTCACGTCCTAATTGAGTTGCGATGCAAACAAGACTTCCTACTCCACACGGAAGTGATTTTTCAATGTTTGCCATAGCAAAATCATGAATTTCAAAATAAAAAAAAAACTTTAAGCACAAAGTCGAATATAGGGTTCAGATGTCTGAGCACCAGACTCGACATCAAGGGCCCTGCCAAGGAATTCGAGCACAGCTGTTGGGGATCAAGGCGTGGCTATTGGGTCCCGCAATAAGTTGATCACGAGCCTTGGTATTTCTATCCCAAAAAGCCTAGGTAAAAGTAGCCGGGTCATTTTACCCATGCTTCTCTCACTGGCTCCATAAAATGTTAATAGAATATGTGTCATTTTTGTAAATTCTAATTGTCCCTTTTATCAAATTTTGCATTGTTCTTCAAGGATCGCGTAATGCTTGCCTTTTCTTTTTATTGGATATATTTTAGAATCCATAGATCATCTAGTTTAGTTAGATTGAGAGAGAGAGAGAGAGAGAGAGAGAGAGAGAGAGAGAGAGAGAGAGAGATTGAAGTCAAAAGGCCTTTCTCTCCGATGGGCTTCCGAAGCCAGCTCTACGGGTCGGATTTTCCTCAAGCGAATCGGACATGGACATGAGCCTAATTGAAGCTGAGCGTGAAATGGGCTACTAGGAAGGTGAGTTGGTCGGCTTGACTAGTAAGGTAACGCTGATGGACCGGGTCGAAATCAAATGGCCGGATGGGCTGACATGATGGGCCAGCCTTGGTTCCTTGCAAGCTATAATATCCCAATGGGACTCTCTCTCTCTCTCATCCATTTATTTATTTATTTTTCTCTTTTTTTGTTGTATTCACTTTTTATTTTTGCAAAAATGCATATTTTACCAGTGGAAAAAAATTCAGGCATCACCAATTGATAATTGCCGCGGGAAGTTGAACTAGTAAGAGTTTGTGCACAAAGTGTGTGTGCTAGAAAAGGTGAGTGACATGCATGAAATGTCTAATTATAGGATTTTACATTGCATAAATGTGTAGCTTTTGGTATTGCCCAATATAGGAAGAGATCTTAATGGAAATTTTTTATTTAATTAGAGAAAAATAAATAAATAAATAAATAAAGCAATAACGTAGAAGCATTACTCATAGGAAGCAAATAAATTTGAGAGATTAGTAAGGAGAGGGAAGTTCGCTAATCAAGCTGCAATTTTTTAGTAAAATAATAGTGAGAATGTTACGTGATAATAAGAAGAAGTGTTTCCAACTGAGAGATATAGTGATCACATTTTAAGTTTAATAAATCAACCATGTTATCTAAGCATATAGAAATTTCTATTTTCACGAAAAGAATCTCCATCCTAATATGGGCTCCATATGTATAAATATACATACATATATATGAGTAACTAATAAATTGCAGCTCACACCTCATAGATCCCCATAAAAGCTAACTAATATTCCCTAAGTTCATAACTTGAGTTCTAATATCAACTTTGTCATATCGCAAATGCATCCCAAGATTTAGAAAATGACTAGCTATCCTTTGGAAAATATAAAGGACGGAGCCTTTAACAAAATACAATAATTTTAAATAAATGTATTGACTACGCTGAGCCTTTCATTAAATAATAGTTATAACAAAATCCAGTGAGCCATGAATAATTAAAAAGTAGAAAGTAATTAATCCCCTCAGAATCGCTCTCCACGTGTATTATAACTAAAAGATGAAAATTAATGCGATATTTAAAAAATTGGGAGAGTCGCTATAAAATTGATCTGAGTGCTGGAATAATTTTTGAAACTGCATCCGAATAAGCTTAAAGAAACATAGCAAGATGAAAAAGGTCACATTCTTCTTAGAAAAAGAGACATGCAGGGAAATTTAATTTACTTAGGAAATTATGCACCAATAACTATACCTATTAAATAGGTTTAATTCTTGAGTAATAACAAAAAACTTCGGAGGATTGATTGATATTGCATTTATCATGTGGTTACGACTTTTTAGGATGGTGAATAGAGGATGACAATACCATGGAAAATGTACAAAAGTACACCGTAAGTGTTAAAACTTGGCACGGATGAATACTAAAATGTCAAAACTTCTAAAAAATACACATAAATGTTATTTTTTATTTTTTAAATTGGGACATTTAAGTATCAATTTCGATGATGATAGCTAGAAATCCGATGTAACATTATTTTAAGAATAAATGTAGTCTAAGTGGCTCGTTGGAGTTCCCTACTCAGTAATAAAAGTGCAAAATAACGTTGTTTTGCCCTAAAATTATATTTTAATATAAATATTAAATAAGTTAGATTTAAAAACTAAATAAAAAAAAAAGGTTTTAGCAAAGCAACGAGGGCCTTTACGTTCCTTGCTACCGTTTGCCCTAAAATTATATTTTAATATAAATATTAAATAAGTTAGATTTAAAAACTAAATAAAAAAAAAAGGTTTTAGCAAAGCAACGAGGGCCTTTACGTTCCTTGCTACCGTTGTTGCCGTTGTCATCACCGTCGCCTTTGCCATTGTCGGAAGGGCCGATGATTGTGGGGTGAGGGTTGGCCGGTGTTGAGCCCTGGCCCCAGCCTGCTGTTGGCAAGGGCTCGTAGCCTTTTCCCAGATCCAACGAGGGTTGCCGCTAGCTGGGGTAGGGTTGTCTAGCCATGGCATAGTTAGCAACGGCCCTTGGGCCCTTTGGCCGAGGGCTAGCGACCCTCACCAGCGGTCGGCCATGGTCACCGACCACTAGTCGAGGCCCGAGAACCTCGACCAACCTTCGCCCCACCGTCATGGGGCCTTTCTAATGATGGTGGGGTGGCAGCAGCCGCAAGCTCTCATTGCATTATCGCAACCCTTTTTTGAAATTTATTTTAATTAATAATTATATTAAAAATTAATTTTCGAGATAAAACGACGTCGTTTTGGGACAAGATAGTTACGTCAACATTACATGGATAATTTTTTTTTCTGAAATAATTGCCATCTCAGTAGAAAATATTGCCAAAAAAATGCTATGTCAGTATTTTAATCGGAATTTCTCGTTATTGACATTTAAATATCCCTTTCTTTTCCGACTTTAATATTTAAATATACTTTTTTAGAAATTTTGATACTTAAATGTTCATTCATATCAAGTTTTGGCATTTAAAATTTTGGATACTATAGGAAATGCATTTGCCAACTTGGTTCTATTCTCCTTTTGCTTCTGGGCCACGAAAACTGTTAGACAAAAACAAATTGATCAATAAATATCTATGTCACTTCAATGCTAGCATCGTCATTGCCCACACAAGTGTCATGGGTTGGTCGATTAAGAACGATCATACACCTGTGCGGCCTTAGGATTACGATCCCAAGTTAGCCTCATGGATGCTCATCTCACAAGAATGGAGTATGAGAGTGAAACATGAGTGTATTACTTGTGAACGAGAGAGTGTGTACAACTGAAGGGGGAGTGTCCCTTCTTTATACAGGACAAGTCTAATCTCAACCGTTGATCCTCTCTCCAATCCAGCGGTGGCATTTGAATCTACATCATCATTATAAGTCTGTACATTAGGCTAGTTGATGGCACTAGGCATGGGAAGGCTCTAGGGGCATGTATCAGAAGAAATGGCAAGGCTGCCTGACACGAGAGCTGGACAATCACGGGTTTGTCCTGTGTTGCACGTGGGTTGGTCAAGCGTTGATCATGGGTCGTTCATGGACTGGTCATGGGCTAGCCCTTGCGTGTGACACGGCCCCATCACGGATGGTCTTGGATCATGCTCGTCCGTGGGCGGTGTCAATCTCCCCCACCTAATTAGGCGACGCCCTCGTCATGTCTGTGGCATGGAAGGTATCGATGTGTTTCTTGAACTGCCATAGAGTCTCGGACGGTTCCCAACTTGCTTCACTCTTAGGAAGGCATTTCCATCCGACGAGGTATTCATTCTTCGGCACACGATATTTCTTCCGTATGATGCAATCCACCATGATGCATTCAACATCCCAATCATAGGAGATTTTCGCTTCCAGGGGTGCCCATTGTGATTCGCCTCGATCTGGGTCTTTCTCGTCTACATGGAAAGGTTTCGGCATACTCACATGGAACATGGGGTATATCTTGAGTTTGGCCAGCAAGTCTAGCTTGTATGCAACATTCCCGATCTGTTGCAACACTCGAAAGGAGCCTTCATAGCAACGGATCGGCCCTTTATGCACGTCGCGGTACTGAAGAACCAAGTGTAGCTTGGCCAACACCAAGTCTCCAACTTGGAATTCCATGTGTCATCGCTTCTTGTTGGCCCACTTTTTCATGCTCTTTGTAGCCTTACATAGGCACGCCCAAGCCAAGTCCACATGTTCGTCCCATTCTTTGGTGAACTTGTATGTAGAGGGACTGCTACCTCGATATCCTAAGGCAATCGCGTTTGGTGTAAGCGGTTGCTGCCCTATCGCGATCTTGAATGGGCTTTGATTTGTGGACTCACTCCACTGCAAGTTGTACGAGAATTGGGCCACATCAATCAGTCGTGCTTAGTTCACTTGCGTGTTGCTCACGTAGTGCTAGAGGTAGATTTCTAGGAGTGCATTCACCCGCTTCGTTCGACCATTAGTTTGGGGATGCAAGCTCGTGGAAAAGTTGAGGTTCGTCCCCAACAACTTGAAGAGCTTGGTCTAGAACCGCCCGGTGAACTGAGGATCACGGTCGCTCATGATCGTGCGTGGTACGCTCCAATACTTGATGACATGCTTGAGGAATAGCTTGACTACTTCCTCGGATGGATAATCTTTTGTAGCCGGCATGAATGTTTTGTATTTGGAGAAATGATCCACGACGACCATGAGGGTCCGACATCCTTCGAACTTCGGCAGGTTCACAATGAAGTCCATGGAGACGCTTTACCATGGACGCTCCAAGATAGGCAATGGTTCAAGGAGCCTTGCCAGTGACCGTTGCTCTATCTTGTCTTGTTGGCACACAAGACATGTCCGCACGTAGGCTTTGATGTCGTCTCGCATGTGTGGCCAATAGTATTGATCCTCGATGAGTGCCATAGTGCGGTGGATTTCCGGATGACTCACCCATTTAGAATCGTGGCACCCGTGCAAGATTTCCTTCTTGAGTTTCTCGTGGACCGGCACATAGAGTTGTTGTCCCTCGGTATAGAGTAGATCATCCTCGCACTAGAATTGCCTTGTCTTGCCTTCTCGAGAGTATTGAAGGAGGGCTTGGGCCATTCGGTCATGCTTGAGTCCCTCCTTAATGTGATCGATCCATGGATAGTTTAGTCGACTCATCATACTGGATAGTTATAGCTTCCAGCTCAATGCATCAGTCACAGAGTTGGACTTTTCGAGCTTATATTCTAGTATGTAGTCGAACTCGGCTAGGAAATCTTACCACCGAGCTTGCTTTGGGTTGAGCTTCTTTTCCGTCTGAAAGTAGCTCGTGACCACATTGTCAGTCCTTATGACGAACCGGGATTCCAAGAGATAGTGCCTCCACGTACAAAGGCAATGCACCACTGCGGTCATCTCTTTCTCTTGGACCGTGTATTATCGCTAGGTATCGTTAAGCTTCCGAGACTCGAAGGCAATCGGATGCCCCTCCTGCATAAGGACACCACTGATAGCAAAATTAGAAGCATCGGTTTCTACCTTGTATGGCTTGGCATGGTCAGGCAACACGAGCACCGATTCTTCGGTTATGGCTCGCTTTAACAGATCGAATGCCTCTTGACACCAGTCTGTCCACTCCCACGACCTTTCTTTCCTTAGCACGTCTGTGATTGGCATGGTGAGGCTCGAATATTCTCGGATGAAGTGCTGGTAATAGTTTGTGAGACCAAGGAAGGATCTCAATTTTGTCACCTTGGTCGGCAGCTCCCATTCGATGGCATGAATCTTGGCCATGTCCATCCGCACTTGTCTGCCCCCAACGATGTGCCCAAGGAAAGGGACTTCGTTTTGCGCGAAAGCGCATTTCTCCTGCTTTACGTACAAGTCATTTTCCCGCAAGACGTGAAAAACTTGCCTCAAGTGCTCGACGTGTTCCTTGAGCGTCCGGCTATACACGACAATATTGTTGAGGTAAACCACAACGAACTGATCAAGGAATGAATGGAGTACCTTGTTTATAAGAGTGTAGAATGTGGCTGGCGCATTTGTCAAGCTAAAAGGCATGACGAGGAACTCACACGATCTGTAACGGGTCACGTATGCGGTTTTGACACTTGAGGTGTTCGTGCCTCGAATCAAGATGTATCTATAGGCTTCTTTAGCAATTTTACAATTTTTTAATTTATTTTAGCGTAGTTTCCAAAGGTGACAAAGTACGTGGGCCAATACCATTTCGACCGTGTTTATGTTGGTTGTAGCGCAGGTGCACGCGATCAATTGTCCATATAAATTTGACAAGATCTGAAAAGATCATACAATATTCTTTTTGTTCCTTTTCTTTCGTGTGGTCTCTCTGACCTCCTTATCCTATTATTCAACAACCTAATTAAGCCTTTGTCTTCTTAACTTTGGTTAGTACTGCTCGGGGTCTCTGAATCAGGAATTTATCGTAGGCACCATAAGAAACATCCATTGTGCACTCACCTGTGGAACCAACGTTAGATTAATTGTTTTTTTTTCTTTACGACCAGTAAGGTTTTATCGATGTCATAAAAGGAAGATGAGCTACCCTGCTACGTGCTGAAGTCATACAAACAAGACCCAAATGCTAACATAACAGCTTGTAGTTGCCCGAAGACATTCGTGCAATAACAACAGCATTCTTAAGAAGTCTTCCTTGGACAGGTTTATGGATCTTGACAAAATAAGATCAGCGCTTATAAACTTAGAGTAATTATATGTTGAAATTATATTCATGAAAATCTCACTTCTTGTGCTGGTTTTTGGTACATGGCATCATGTCTTGTCATTTCCTTTATTACCAGTCAATAACTAGTTACTATGGATAATATTCCAAATACATCACACTCTACGTTTCTTAGGTACCACTTTCAAAGGATGGAGCTTCCTTAGTGTTATTCCGACCCGCTCTCTCATGTCTAGGGTCTCCGGAGTCAAACCACCACCTAATTCCCAATTGAAATGGTAAAGCAATGTTGCAAGACCCAGATGAAGCACCCTATGCGCCAATGAAAGTCCGATGCACATTCTTCTGCCTGATCCAAATGGAATTAGCTCGAAGTTTTGACCCTTGAAGTCAGTGTTAGATCCTAGGAACCTCTCTGGTTTGAACGCCAATGGGTCCTCCCAAGCATCCGGGTCTCTTCCAATTCCCCACACATTCACGAAAACCTGTGTATCTTTGGGTATATCAAATCCCATGAAATTGGTTTCCTTTAGAGCATTTCGTGGGAGAAGTAAAGGCAATGGTGGATGCAATCTTAGGGTTTCCTTCACCACAGCTTGCAAAAACGGCATTTTTTCCGTGTCATTTTCTTCGAGCTTTCTCGTCAACCCCACTACCTGGTCAATCTCATATTTGGCCTTTTTCATGGACTCGGGTTGGCGGAGTAGCTCCGCCATCGCCCACTCGATGGTGCTGCTTGTAGTCTCTGATCCAGCGAAAAACATTTCCTACACCATCGAGGAGACCCATTTAGTATACTATCGTGTCTAGCTAGAATATCACTAATATTGATTCTTGTGCCATCATTAAAAAATTCTATCTCGCTTGAAAATCACTCTCTTGAATCGTCGGGTTAATAGTAAAAATTCTCGCGCTTCACCTGATAAAAAATCCTGATCAAATATAGCAATTCCTATACTTCGAATTGACAAATAAATGTTAAGAGTGTCGACAGATTCACAAAAGAATTACTCATTTTGTGTTCCAATTTGAATAACATCGTCGATCTCAATCCAACCTCTTCTATAGGCTTAAGACTTGTTTACTAAGGTCCAATGATACCTTCCACAATTGAAATAGCCTTTTCAACAACTACTTACTATTTATGAGGACGTTTAACACTTTGAGTTTTTAGAGAACATTGCATAACAAAAAGTTGATACTAGTATATAGATTTTATCATTCTATCCCGGTTTGGCCAATCCCCACTCATTTTATATAACTAGCTCGAATGCTCTAGGAAAACACAAGATTGATTTATGGTTTATTTAAGGGTTGCGCTATTTCCACCCCTCATATAACTAACTCCACCCTATTTTTCATTAAAAAAGAAAAATTGCCCTCAATCATTAAATTGCAATTTTAAGTGGTAGACCCAAATTTATTCACTTTCCTTCTTTTTCATTCTTATTATATATTTATTTAGAATCTAGTCACGATAGTTAAACTTTTCACATGTTTTTTTTTGTTTATTTAATATGGCCATAATGTGTATATTGAAGGCATTTTGTTTTCTTTTTATTTTTAAATTTTACTTCTGCAGAATAAGTTACATCGATTTTTTTTTCCCAAGAAACCTAATTCTTTTTTACATTGTTGAGCAAATTCATGGATTAATTGTCATATAGAATCTAGACTTTAATATAGACAATTTTTCTAAACAATCTCATCTTCATAAACTTTTACTTTTGTTATGTATATCACCATCAAACCCTTTCTTATTAGGTCTTTTTTGTTTTTTTTTTTCCAGAAACACTTCATGGATGATATTAATTTTTGTTATTCCTATTTGATGAGATTTCACTTGAATTTTTGAAAAGATATTTCTTATTTAATAAGAATTGTGATTTAATTACTTTTACCTTTTTAATTTTCACATTGGAGAATGTAATTATGATTTTACTTCGAAAATTCTTTATAGGTTATTTTCTTTTTTCCTATCGATCATCCCATTATATGTATACATGAACAAATTGATAAGAAATAATTTAATGGTGACATGCACAACAAATTTTAAAGTTTATAAACAAGTTATTGCATTAAAAAAGTGCACGTGTTAAAATTTTTCTAGTCGATTAATCAACAAATTTTTTAGACAACATTGAAAAGAATTTGATTTAATGAAAATTTTCTTTACGAGTAATTTAATTTGTACATAAGTAAATTGTAATAATATAGTAAAAACATAGTGCCTTTAAGATACATAGAATATCCACAATAAACCAATACAAAACTTGCTAAATCTTGATTATGATAAATAGATCCTGCATAGAAGAAGAAAAACTAGAAAAAGAAGGAAAGTGAATAAGTTTGAGCCACCACTTTAAATTGCAATTGAACGATTAAGAACCATTTTGTCTTTTTGGTGAAAAGTGGATGGATTTAGTCATAAGGGGCGGAAATAGAGCCATCTTCATTTTAATATTAACTACTAAAATTTCTCTTTGACGTGTGATGTGATCTTACTTGTTTAAATGTCACTTAAGTTTACCACACCGCTTAATAAACCAAAACGAAACATGTTAAATCTTGATTATGATAAAGTGAAAACATAGTGCCTTTAATATACATGGGATATCCACAACAAACTAAATGAAACATGTTAAATCTTGATTATGATAAATGGTTCCTATATAGGAGAAGAAAACCTAGAAAAAGAAGGAAAGTAAATAAGTTTGAGCCACCACTTTAAATAGCAATTGAATGACTAAGATAAATTTTACCTTTTTGGTGAAAAGTGGTTGGATTTAGTCATATAAGGGGTGAAAATAGTGTCTCCCTTATTTTAATATGAACTAGTAAAACTTGTCCTTGATCTTACTTGTTTAAATGTCAATTAAGTTTACTGCACAACTTAATAAACCGAATATGATCTAATATCTCTAAGATGGTAATCTATGATCATGCCTTTTTGGCCGTGTTAGAAGTGGAAGGGAGGAGCAAACTCACCAGAATGATTATGTTTACGTTCTGGGAAGAGATTTTGCGAGGGCCTTCTTTTCCATCACCCTCATAATCCAATAACGCATCCAAGAAGTCATTTGTCGTTCCCATCTCTCCCCTTAGCTTTCGCTCCTCCAACCTCTCTTTTACAAAACCTTCAGCAATCTTCATGGCTCTACCCATGTCCTTCGCCATGCTTGCCTTGATCCCCTGCGGGTCCAACCATTTCAACCACGGCATGAAGTCGGCTATGTTAGGCTTGCCGGCCCACTCCATGACCCGGTTCATGGCGTCGTAGAACTCGGGCCCGTCCTTTGATTTTGGGTCCAATAGATCTCGCGAGAGAACCATGTTGCCCACCACATTAAATGCCAGGAGAAAGAGGAAGCGGGATAAGTCGATTCCTTGCTCTTCATAAAATGAATGTTTTTTACGATTAATTATAATAAGAGGCTGTATAGCAGCACGTAACATATTAGACATGAAAAAAAATTTATAGCACCAAGTTGTGCAACTAGTTAAAAAGAGGGATATAGTCGAATCGACCTCTAAGCTATTCATGAGCTCACTTGACTTACTGTGAATGATGTGATTGAGGTTTCGGGAGAAATTTCTACCCGCGGATTAGACCCAAAGCTTGTTCCAAAGGTTCCACTTCGCTTTAAATTAAGGATAGTGGGGAGAGAAGCGTACAAGAAAACCCCTACTCCTAACATGCGGAGTTCTACCCATTGTTTATTTCTTAAAGGATAGTGGGAAGAGAAGCGTACAAGAAAGCCCCTACTCCTAACATGCGGAGTTCTACCAATTCTTTATTTCTCAATGGCTTGAACGAATCCAACGAAGAATCCCTTGCTTGATAGGGCTTGAGGTTAGAAATCCAAGATGAAATCTCAATGCATCGGATGTGGAAAGTGGCCTATCAACTACCAATGTTCAACACGAAAGGTCGAATTTTTTAAGCTCAAGTCAAACTTAATAAAGTGCTTGCTAAGCTTGGTTTCGACTCTGCTTCACAAACAAAACTAAATTAGCATCTAAACTCTTAAAACTTCAAGCTGACTTCTACAAATAAAATTAAGTGGAAAGTTTACTTATGCATGCTTTTTGAAATTTATAGGGATGTACTTGATAAATGCAACGGAAGATATATGAGACCCAACTTCTCGATCATGCTCGAGTTTGGCTCAATAAAATGATGAAGCTACACGCGCTTGACATAATTCAACAGTAGAGTCACTCTACTTCAGCTCGAATTCGTAAAGAATGAAAGCGAGTTCGACTAAATAACATATTTAATCCCAATGTCTCTTGGGTAACATGAGTTATTTACACTAGTATTTAATGTTGACTTTGTCTACAATACACAAAGCAAAGGGATAAAACTATCAGCGGTCCCTAAACTTTTACAGAAAGTTTAGTTAGGTCCCTAATTTTTTTGTACAATTAATTCCGTAAATCATATAATTTCATGTCCGATATGGTCCTTTCATTATAAAAGAAAACAAAAATGCAGATGTGGCAGTTAAGTACCATTAAATGCTAATATGGTATCCTACGTGGCATTTAAAAAACTTAAAAATAGAATAACACAAAATTCATAAATAAGGAAATTAAGAAACAAAATAAATATTAAAAGAATGAAAAATAAGGAAATTTGAAAAAAGAAAAGAAAAGAGAAGAGAAGAGAAGAGAAACGAAAAACAGAAGTCTCGTTAGTGAACTAGAGGGCAGCGTCCGTGAATTGCAGCTACACTGAATTAGGGACGGAGGCGACTCGTTGCCGGTGGTCGTGCGACCTGCCGAGGTGACGCCGATGTCGCGCCACCTCAAAGGGATCCAGCCTGAGGTGGCGCATGGGTGCTTGGATGGGAGGTGGAGGTCGCAGACAGCAAGCACTGAATGACCCATGTCGTGCCTCGAAACTGCCACCCGCCCTAGCCAGACAGCCCTCCATGCATAATTTATTAGTTAGATTTTTCATTTTCTTATTTTTCTTATCCATATCAGCACTATATTTAAAAATAATTCACGTCACAGAATAAGTTAGTATAATCAGTGCTAGGGCGACATTCCTCATAATCATTCTATCTACATATCTATGAGGAGGGTCAACTCCAATTAGAAGATGTATAATTTCGACGACGAAATTTACAAACAAAAAAGATTATGGAACCTAATTGAACATCTTACAAAAGTTGAAAAACCATGGTTCCTTTATCCCTGAAAAACAGGCCCAATATTTTAATTTTTTGAGTTAAATCTAGTTGCAAGTCGTATTCTTTACTGAAATACATTATTTTGACGGAATTTATCCTTCTCTCCTAACCGCATGTTTGTAGAAGTCTTAACATGTCTTAGTAATTGATTTTACCTATATCAATAATCGACATGTGGTTGTGACACTAGTAGAAATATCGTGTAGGGTATATGATTTTGGTTTTACTTTGATACTTTAGAAGAAGCTTAAGAAGCGTTTCCCCCTCCCTCCTTTATTTGGAAAAAAGAAAAGAAAAGAAAGTCAAAAGTAACACCAAGCACGTAAGAAATAACCTGTTGTTAATTGTTTAGCCGCTATTTCTTCCTCTAAATACACGATCATGCTGTCGAGGCACTTCTGCCTGAGATGGGCCGTCTCGTTGATGCGCTTGGTTACGAGGAGCTCTGCAGAGCAGAGACGCCGGAGAATGCGCCAGTAGCCGCCGTAACGACCCACGGCGAGCGAGCCTTGGTCGTAGCCGAGAGCCGTCAATGCATGGGGACACTTGCGGTCCGCGAATGCCAAGTCGTGGCCCTTGAAGAACTCTGCGGCGGCCTGAGCTGTTTGGATCACCATGGTGTTCACGGAACCGAGCTTCAACCACGTGACAGGCCCGTGCTCGGCTCGGAAGCTGTGGAGGTTCTGGTGCGGCATGATCCCGAGGTCGAGGATGTTGCCGATCATGGGCCATGCGGGGGGCTGAGGGGGGAGCTTGGTGCGCTTCCAACGGTTGAGAAGGAAAAATAGAAGTGCCGGGAGGAGGAGGCCGAGCCAAAAGGGCGAAGTAGGGCAGTACTC
This sequence comes from Eucalyptus pauciflora, assembly GCA_007663325.1. Taxonomy (NCBI): domain Eukaryota; kingdom Viridiplantae; phylum Streptophyta; class Magnoliopsida; order Myrtales; family Myrtaceae; genus Eucalyptus; species Eucalyptus pauciflora. Next base: position 1,079,522 of record VMYD01000193.1, on the reverse strand, counting down.
CATTGGCCAAGCTTTCAGCTATTGCTCACCTAGCACTTATGCGTTTATTGCGGGGAAAACAGGACATAAATATACACTCTTATCCTCTTCACTTCACGAGAAACCAACCCAAAACAATAAAGAAAAAGAAATATATGCCGTCCACATTATAAAAAGGAAAAAAATAATAATATATCTTTTGGCTACGAAATGGAGTAAACGTGCTGGTCATGTTGATCCTCGTACATCCATTTCATCGAATTAGGTAAATTTAGATTCTTCGTTTTAATAATTTCAATATTGGTCCAACAACTTACGCGAATTATGCAATCAAATCTTGTACTAAGTTATGCAACCGAGTCTTATAACTTAAGTTTGGTATTCAATGTAATCTCCAGTTACCAAAGATTGAAAATTCCTGTCAAAATTATGATGTCTTGTTCTATCTTGAATTTCATGGACTGCTTTATCAACTTATTTGTCCTAAAAAATCAAATAATTATGCACTTACTTTTGCCTCAGTAAGATGGCATGTCATTTTTCCAAAATTACTATATAACTAATTCAATCATCAATTTGCTTGAAATTTCTGATCTTCACTATCCAAAGGACTACTTCATGTTGAAACACGATTTTCACCGATGAAATCATCATGTATTCAGAAAGAAAATTATTTCACCAATGAGGACGGAGTTTGAATGTTGATATAAAAATAATCATTTTATATGATCTTGCATTCATTTTTCTTGCTGCGTCCCTTATGCACATTTAAGCTAGAGGCATGATAGTTCATTAATAGTTAGGTTTCAAATTGAGTAAGTCATCCATTTATCTTACGAAGATTAGGGATCTCCTACGCTCTTCAACTAGGGACAATGTCTCATCAGAACCTCAGGCCGATGGCTATTATTTTGATTGACAGCGACTCTATGGTTCTTACTTGGACTTAATTTTCTTCTCGATAATTTTGAATTGGCTTCTCCTGATCAATTAAAGACCCAAACAAGCTCAAAAGATTGCAAGCTAAGTATCAAGATGAGCGTTTTCGAGTCTCTTTTCTAATGATGTAGTTCATGGACTAATTCTAAGTGTAGTTTGTATTTTTCTAAGAAACATCGGTTGATCCTGTACTGGGCCGCCTAAATGAAAAACAGTGATGTCGGACTTTCAAAAGTGGATTTCACAATAGCTGTTCGGCCTGTTGATTAACTCTCTTTAACATTTCAACTCAATTGAATAAACGAGAAACTTAGAGCGCGTTTGGTAACGATTATGTTCCTAGGAACAAATTTTGATCAGAAAATATTATTTTTGATTTTGTTCTCGGGAACTGATTCTGAGTAAAAGAACGCGTTTGGTAATTATACAAAATTTCTGATTCTGTAATAGAATTGCGTTTAGTACCGTATTCATTGATTCTATTCCAAATCAATTTATTTTAATTTTTAAATAATTTTTAAATAATTTTTATAATTTTTATAATTTTTTCCTTTTTTTTTTTTTTCCTTTTTTCTCCTATTCTAATTCTTCTTCAGGCCGGTTGCCGACCCTCGGCGAGGTCGGCCCTCGTCGGCTTGGCCTCGCTGACAACTGGGCAAGGCTCGCCTGGCCACCGGTGGGGTTGGGGGAGCCTCGCCGGTGGCTAGGCTTGCCTCTGGCGAGCTCGCCGGACCTCACCCTAGCCTGGTGAGCCTCCAACGAGCTCGCCAGATCGGTCGCCGGCGACCGGTGGTGGCAGGCGGTGGTCGCGAGATGGTGGTCGATGAAGAAGAAGATAAGAGAAGAAGAAGAATTTTGATTCTCAATTTTGTTCCCAGAATAAGAATTAACTTTTTTTTATTTATTCTTGATTCTTGTCCCAAACTGATTCTGGGAACAAATTTGTTCCCAGGAACAAAAATTTTACCAAACGCGATTCTCGTGCCAAACTGAATATGGGAACAAAAAATCAGAATTTGGCACTGTTGGGATGGTTATCAAATAGGCCCTTACTTTTTTTTTTTTTTTAATTCCCGTTGCCATCTTCTAATTGCCCACAATTAAGCCCCTAAGCCAGCTACCATCTAATCCCAATTGGACTAGAACCAAACAAGAATTGAACTAGAGAATTAAAGAACCAAACTATCTTCCAAACCAGCACCATCCCTGGTGATGTCCACCTAGGCTCCGTTTGGGAACAACTTCCCAAAGCCTTTTAGAGGGCTAAAGATACTTGGGCAAATGCCAGCCCGTTTGGCAAAAAAATTTGAGCCCCATTTCGCAAATGCCAAGCTTTGTGAAGCCGAAAGCCTTGGGCTTTTGGCTTTTTCGGCATGCCCACGCGGGCACTGTTTAGATTTTTTTTTCCCGAAATTGTCCTCATGAATTTTTTGTTTTTCCGGTTCTTATGCTTGCCCGCTTATGCTGGCGACCTTTATTCCTTCCTCTGGGGATTCGGTTGGTACCGGCGGGTGTGAGGCGGCGCTTCTAGAGGGACGTTGGCAACCGTCGGGGGGTGGCGCGACCGACGCCGGAGGTGGCACGACTGACGCCTGGGTCGCGGGGGTTGCAGGCGATCTTCTTCCGCGAGCTTCTTCTTCGCGCGACGCCGCCGCCCCCGATCTGGGTCGTGCGACCTCGCTGCCCCTGGATATGGGTCGCGGCGACGTCGTGCGACCTCCCGTGACCTCGCCGCCCCAGATCCAGGGGCGGCGAGGTCGCGCGACCTAGATCCGGGGCGGCGAGGTCCTCCCGCGACCTCGACGCCGCGGATCTAGGTCGCCGAAGGTCGAGGCGGCGTTGCGCGACATCGCCGCCCCAGATTCGGGGTTGCCGGAGGTCGAGGCGGCGTCGCACGACCTCGCCGCCCCAGATCCGGGGTCGCCGGAGGTCGCCGGAAGTCACTGGAGGTCGCCGGAGGTCGCTGGCAGCCACTGCCCTTGCTGGTCAAATTATTTTTATTTTTCTTTTAATAATTTTTTTTTACCACAAAGATCCTTTGTAAATGTAATTTCCCAAACGCCATTTTGCTCAAAACACTTCACAAAGAGCTTTCAAAGTACAATTTACCAAACACACTTGCATTTTGGAAAACACATTTAACTCAAAGGTATTTGCATTTTCCTAAAGACTTTCCCCTAAAGTGGTTCCCAAACGCACCCTTAGAATGGCGTGAATACAGTTGGAGGTTGCAGTAAACCGTCAGAGAAGGGACCGGACCTTAGCAATTATATGGACACACGAAAATTTTCGGAGAAAATAAAATGAGGAATGATAAACGATGGTCCCATCTTGTGTGGTGCTCGGTAGGACTGCATTTCTACGATTTTTACATTAAAGAAGAACTGAACGTTGGCAACTCTTCACTTCAATTCATCCCCACATCAAGTTATTTCTGGAGAGTCATTGAATATGTGTAACCTTCGCAATTATATGGACACATGAAAATTTTCAGAGAAAATAAAATGAGAAATGATAAAAGACACGAGAAATTATCATCTTATGATACAAATGTTGAAACTTGTATTAGTAAAAAGAGTAAGCTGTTAATGACCTACTAGTAAATTGGAGAACACACGATTACAATTGATGACACACTTTTAAGTAATTTCCAGTCCCATAATTACACCAAATACCCACGGTGTTTATGGAACAAATTTCATAATATACACCAAAGAGAGAATCCCTTCCGGTCAGATAAACGGAGGAAAAAGAAAAAGAAAAAAAAAGGGACCAGGGGGCCACCAGAACCAATGATTACTCTTTCTTTTGTTTTGTATTTTGCTTCTCGTGTTGACAAGATTTTCCAACAAGCTCCCCTATTTCTACTCAATCATGAGCTCCTCTTCTATAAAATTATCCTACTAGAAGAAGGCTCTTCATTAGATGTTGCTGCTGCTTGTGAAGAGAATTCAACGAAATAAGACGACGAACTTCATGTGTAGCAGTTGAACACACACGTAAGGAATCTATTGCAGGTTCGAACCAAATCGAAGAGGCGGTTGAATTTCATTAATTCGATCGGACTTGCTTTGGACCGTGTTAATTAAATGGTTCAAACTCAAGGCCTTATTTTAATGTAAACAGAATTAGAAAAGGGCGGTCAGAGGAGGAGCAGGAAGTGGGACTGGTTTCAGCAAAGGAAGAGGACCGGTTTTTGCTGAAAATTTGCAAGGATCAAAGCTGGAATGGGCCCACTGTAGGCAGCCTGTTGGGTCTGAAGTGAGCTGCGTATGAGGCCATTGACAGCTGCTATTCTCGACCAAAACGGGCTCGATGACTTGACATTGTATTTGATATTTTCTCAACAACCGTAGGAGTAGGCTCCGCTGAATTGTCTGGAAATGGCAGAGCTGAGCTGAACGTGCTGGAAAAAAAGAGAAAAGAACAGAGGATAATGAACGACAAAACTATTAGAGACCGTGATATTTTTCCTTCTTCACACTAAAACATCATTGAAAGGACGGGCATCGATCACGTGTGGCCTTCAAAAGGGAATTTCCTTTTTCTTTCTTTAAGAGTTGGTGGAAAAAGAAATTAGGAAAGATTATAAATAAAAGGTATCAAAAGAATCTTATTGCAAATATGTGCCTCAATAAAGGTATCAAATGAATCTTATTGCAAATATGTGGCTCAAAAAAGACACGACCTCGTTGGCTAGTCAATGGCATTTCCCCCTTTATTATTATTATTTTTTTGTTTTCTTTCCTTTTTCAGGTGAGGGTCGTCCTCACCTTACTCGGGCAAGGCCACCTTCCAAAGCCATAGGCTAGGACTCGATTTTGTGTAAAAATCGAGTTTTTCCGCTAACTCCATCTAATTTAACTAACGAAAAATGTTGACCTAACTTTTTAAATATTTTATCTCTTACACTTAGTGTCCTACGTACATTAAGATTAACTAAACCGCTAAAATGATATTGTTTTAATTTGAATCCTAATTTTTACACAAAATCTTAATTAAATTAAGTTTAAAAAATCCATTTTTTTTCCATAAAAAGACAAACTCAAAAAAAGAAAAAAAACACAAAAACATAAAAAAATAAAATAAAGAAACATACAAAAAAAAAAAAAAAAACCATGATCACCAACCCATTGCTGGTAGTAGAGGTGAGCATTGTTTCAAGGTAGAATTTGAAACTTGAGAATCAGACTAGTGAGAACTTATAGATTCCAAGTTTGAATGTATGTAAGATAGGTTCCGGGCTTTAAAAAATGAGGAACTTGTTTTGACGAGTAGGTTTTAGGTTCTTGATTAGAGGAACTTGGAACCTAAAACCTAAAACCTAGAATCTAGAATGAGTTATTGTCACGACCAATTTTTCGGGTGTGAACCACCTAGGGTTTGGCTAATGGATTGTTAAGCCTAGACTTAACTCGGGCTCTCCCTAGCCCATACCAATTCGCGACTTATGTTCAAATTTTTAACGTGCAATTGATTTTTAACTAGGAGTCGCCACTAATCTATTTTTGGTGGGTCGATTAGAAACCCAAGTAAAGTAACGGGAGGTTTACTTTACTCCTACGAATCAGAGACTATGGATACGGGGACTTGGTTACACTAGATTTCTCTAATGCCCTTTCGGTACCATTTTTTATTTTAAAAAAAATTGTTTGGCAAGCAGCTTGGATTGATTTTAAATCTAATTCCCTAACATGTGAGGCGATCACACGGGTGCGCAATCCACCAATTTAGCACTCAAGAAAGCAAATGAATGAGTTGTAGGACTAACCTCATAGCAACGAAAGCAGCTGCGTTGTTAAATCAGAATTTACATCAACAACCCTAGATATGATTTCTAATTAACACGCAATTTCTTTTTTGTTTTCACTTAATTAGGGGAAATCATGCAATATGCAATGCAATATTAATTAAATGACCTAATTCTAACGACATGCAATTTCTAATTAAATGGACTTAGCAACAATCACTAAATGGCATGCATTTCAATGAATCTAATCCTAATGACATGCATATGACATTTTTTCTTTTTCCTTTCTTTTTCCTAAAAGAATGCAATTCATCCTAAAAAAAAAAACTAATTTATCCTAAGACATTTTTGTATTTTTTCATGAAATTCGGAATTAGAAAAATGTGAAAATTACCTAGCTAGATTAAGATCATCTATCCAACTTATATTAAGGATTAGGTCAGGCTAAATCCTAATTAAACCAGGATATTATCTTAACCTAGCAATCTCTAACCTAAGATGCAATCCATCTAAATCAGTCTAATTTTAAAATGAAACATGCAATTTTATCCTAATATGCATGATGACTTTTGTGTTTTTTTTTATATAAAAATTCGAAATTAAAATTAACACATAATTAAACGTGCAATTTAAATTAATGAAAAGAAAATCTAACATCCTAAATTTATGTTTTTGGTGTTTTTGTTTAAGAAATTCGAAATTAATAAATTTCCTATTCTAGACATGCAAAATAGCCCTAAAACAAGTAATATCCTAACATGCATCTAATCTAACTCAATTTTTTTTTTCTTTTACGGGAGCAAACAAATAAAAGCATCAAGAACATTAGAGCAACAAATCCAACAAAATATCATCCATGTCCATTTAATTTTGGAAATAAATTGACGAATCGTATCTCGAGCGTGAGATTGGATTGGCCAATTTTAAACAAAATCACGGATCATATCTCGAGTGTGAGATCGGATTGGTGATTTCTCCGTGCGATTGTGAGTCGTATTTCGAGCGTGAAATCGGATTGTCAATCATACGCACGTTACGAAATTAGGAAGATTTCCCTAATTCATGAGAGATCAAGAGATCTCTTGGATATGGCAATATCGATCAAATATTCAAAGAAATATTGCGATATTACGAATTAGGCAGCGACATATATGAAAACCAAATTCATCGAGAGTCTTACCTAATTCACGATGTCACGCGGGTGACGTTCCCAAATCGAATCGGCGGCCGGCTTGTGATGACCGGCTGTGCTTCAGGGCAAGCCAGCAAGGCATCTCAGCTTGAGATACTCGAGCTGGTAATTCACGGTGTGGTGCTCGGTCGACTGCAAAATCAAAACAAATGCGCAGCAAGGACCAACGCAATATATACGATTAAAGAATTAAACCCCAAACCCTCGAATCTCCTTACTGCCGGTGTTTCCTTTGCTGCCATGCACCCTTATATTTCTATTTTTTTTTTATCAAACCCCCTTCTCCCACCAAAAGCCAAATTTCCACCCCCTCAGGCTACACAGAGGCCAATTCTTTCCCACGTGTTTGTCCTTTGGCTGTAACTTTTTAGGTGAACTTCATGAGTGGCCGTGAATTCGAATATTCCATCGAGAATTCTCATATTTTTCTTCTTTGATTTCAACCGGTAGTGTTGTGACTTGATGAACGCCGAAGTGCAAACACAAGTGAATTTCTTCACAGACGATATATTCAGGAATCACAGGGACATGGCCACCTGGTCACCGGCCCACAAATAAGCCTGCAAAACAAAGAAATTCAATGGTACAATCCGAGTAGCGAGTTGTTGAGGCCAGGGTCATCGATGAGGGTAGCCACTGGTGGTCCGGCTCTTCTGGACGGCAGGTCTTCGCTCGTGATGGGGGTTCGCAATGAATTCTACAAAAGAAAATTCGAGCGCGATGGTGGATGATTCACGGTGAGATCCGGCTGAGGAGGGACTACTTCGCGGTGGTTGCAGCAGCTCGCTAAATTGGACTGAAATCGTCGCAACAAACTACTCAACAAATCTGGGAAAATCAATAGAGAGGGTTGGACTTACGCCAGGTGGTGTCTGCGATTACTGGAGATCGTGGCTGTGTGTGGCAGTGCATTAGACATATAATAACCACGTCAAGAAAGCGAAGCCATGAGAAAACCAGAAAAACTCTTCTTCTCATATTTTCAGGTGTTCACATGGGCATGATATGTATCCCTTGTACGTGACTATAGAGAAAGAAAAGTGAAATTTTTATTGAGAATTGATAACTCCCTTGATAGCTTGATGACCCCCCTCGGTTTACGCCTGAAGTTGGTCTCAGTGCGGCAGCAGCTTTGTCGATGAGGAATCTGCGGGGACTTCTCGATGGAGGTGGTGACCACACGTGAGCACGGACCAATGGTGAGGTGGATGCTCAGACGTTCGCCGAGATAGTCTCATAGCGAACCTGCTAAACATAGAATGATTTCGTTGCGGGGAGGCATCAAATTGATCTCAGCTCGACATGGCAGAGATGTCACGGCTCACTGCACGGTAAAAACTCCGTGGTGCTCATTCAAGATCCTGCAAAACTGAAAGAGCTTTGCTGTTGTGAAAAGCAAGAGCTCGGCCGAGAGGGGCCATTGCGATCTAGGTATTGCGTGAATGGCTAGTAGCAATAATGATGGCTAGTGGATCTCGGAGGCGATGATAGAACAATCTCCGAATTGTGCTGCCAAGTGAAAACAAACCCTACGAGGTCATAAAAAAGAGAGCTAGCCGTAAATTCAATATGTTTGGCCCTCTTTTGAATGATGAATTGCCGGCCCTTTGATTGCGTGGCCGATCCCTTTTATATGCATGCACGAAGCCCCCCTCCCCCCCCCCTCAAGGAAAGAAAATGTGGTAAAATATTACAAAATTTCTGCTTTTGTTTTTCTTTCCTTTCTGAGGTGCGCTCAAAATCTACGGCTTTCACGTTTTCAAACGAAGAATATATCACGCCATGTATGCTGCATGCTGATATATTGCATGAATATATAAAACGTCGACTACCATATCATCCTTTCTTTTTTTATCCCTTTTTCATTGGTCAAATTTTCCTTTTATGCTCTTGAATGAATATTGACAAAATATTTCTTTTGGTCTTGTTCCGATTGTGAATTTTCCTCTAAATATTTGACAAAGACATTCATTTCTTGTTTGAAATAAAGAAATATCACATCGAAGAATAAAATGCCTTCATATCTAGCAAGCTTAAAACCATTCGTTTGAGTCCATTCACCATCGCCAATCCAATGCGAATGCTATAAATAAAAAAAAATGAATGCACCTACAATTATACGCTAAGCAATTGATATTACTAATTTTTTAGGGCTTAAAAGTTAATCCCTAATTTTCTATGCAATAAATGACTAAATGGGTTACCCAAAATTTAGGTGTCAACAGCTATAATATTTTTCTTAGTCCATATCTGAAAGTGCTAGTACGAACACCTAGAGGGGGGTGAATAGGTGTTCAAAAGAAATATTGACAAATAAATGCGGAATAAAATAAGTTGCGGGTAAAGTCCGAATAAGGATTAGAGTCTGACTAAACGAGCCACCAGACTTCTAGTAGATGTTCAGAATCTATTATGCGATGGAACATACTTCTGAAATAACTTGTAAGTATGCAACATACTTAAATAAGAAGAGTCAAGGAAAGAGAATGTTGCACACGAAATTTATAGTGGTTTGGCTTAGATCAAGCCTACGTTCACTCTCCCACGCTAACGGCCTTCTGGTTGGATTCCACTATGCAATCAACAAGAGATTATAATTTTGAGTGCAAACACTTAGTGGTAGATCACACTATCTTACTAAGTCATTCTTTTGGTATTTCTCTCACGTTCACAAACGTTTAAGCTTACAAAAGACAAGTGTATGATCGAAGTTCGCTCAGACTTTGGAATTATAAATTCTACGCTCCGTCTTTTTCTTGCACATCGGTCCTAGATCTCCTTAAATACTCCTCTACTTCCAAACTAGCCGATGGACAGTATGTAGAGGATCGTCTTTCAATCTACCCATTTGACAGATTTGTATCTAGAAGATTTGGTAGCCGTTGAGTGACAAAAGTAGAATCCCAAGTTGATTCTTATTGCCCATACAAACAGAATCTTGGTTTCCATAAGTAGAGCTTCTCCGTTTAGAAATTTCTTGTCTTCAAGATCTAGTTGTCAATCAATTAGATTGAGTCAATCAAATCTATCTTGATGTAGAATCCAAACCAGATCACTAGCCGTTATATGTTTGGGGCTTGTATTATGTTCTGTCAAGTTGTCTCGTTCTGGACATGCTTCGTTCTGAATCTGTTAGGTTTTGAATTGGTGTCTCATTCTGTATGTAAAGTCTGAGAGTGTTCTGTCGGAAGTAAAGTCTGAGTGTCTTTCGTCTGAAGTAGAATTTGAGTGTCTTCCGTCTGAAGTAGACTTTATAATCTGGACGTAAGTCTGAACATATTCTGCTTCTGAACATATTTTAGCCTTAAGGTTTGGACACAGTCTGAATAAGTTCAGCTTCAGCATAGAGTCTGTCTTCTGGTTCTTTCAAGTATAGATTTCGACAACATCATTTACATATTCTATCATTTGCATAGTCTATTACTCAACCATTAAACACGTTAGTAGCCTTTGATTTATTTTGTCATCTTCAAAACATCATAAGGGATTTCCCTAACAATATCTTCATGCGATTATGTGATATTCCATGTCATTCGATAATGAATGTATAATTTAGAAGCATTAATCTGAGCTTTCATTTTATGACTAAAACTTTTACTTTATTAATGTCCATATTTTTCGTGTGTTTGAATATAAGTTATGAAGTAATTTGTAGTATTAAGTGGTAATCATTAAATGTTTAATTCACTACAATCGGTCAATTGATAATATAGGTGGAACCTGGGCAGACCTCGGAACCGACCTCGGAACTTATGATAGGGTAAGTTTCAAGTTCTAGGATATGCAGGGTAAGTTTCATGATCCAAAAAATAAAGAATGTATTCCAATGAGTAAGTTTCAAGTCTCAAACGGAACATGTATGAAACCTGAAATCGCTAACCTCTAGCTGATAGGGTGTTGAGGTTGCAGGCACCTCGATGAGGGCCGCAACCCTTGCTGACCAAAGGTGAGGACCCACACTGCATGTATTTTTTTTTTGAAAAGCTTTTAGATTAATTTTTTATCTAATTTAATTAAAATTTGGGTTAAAATTGTCTTTGGACAAAAATGTCCCTTTTCAGCTAGAATATTCAGCCAGATGGTGAGTTTAGACCTTTATTTGAAACTCTTATGGCAACTTTAGGTTTTTTTTTTTTTTTTTTGAAAAAAAGATCCACTTTAAATCATTATTGAGAAATTGATAGAACCTTGGACCCTTATTTGAAAATGATCCATGAAATTTGGGTTATGGGACCAAGGACATACCTAGTTCCTCTAGAATTGGACTAGGATAGGCCAGGTTGGGCTAGTCCAAGGTCGGTCTAGGGTTGACCCTAGACTGATGCTCAACCTTACTATCATGTGTTAGAAAGTAGAGCAATCAAATAAAACCAATGAAAGTAATATCCGCAAGCATTACACAAAGGAAATCAAATGAGTCATATTCAAGCCCCATGAAGTCGGATGATTTAGTGCAAAATACTTGTACATTACACAGTAAGATTTTATTAAATTGGTAAATTTACAAGTGGGCGAAGAATTGCCAACTATTGAAGGAATTCAACGATGAAAAAATAAATAGTAAATTATCAACCTATTTGGATGTTTGGCATTATAGCAAAATCTTACCTTGGTAACATATAAAGAGATTCAACAATTTGTATACAATTACCATCATGCACTTTAGATGACTAATGTTTGGCAAAATTTTTTAAATGAGCATCTAAAGTGGGGTTATTTTTTCAAAAGATGGCTAAGGTGGACATTATTTCAAATAAAGGTCTGAAGTTACCAAATTAGTCTCAAATGAAGACCTAAGCTTGTTGGTTGGCCAAATTTTCGCTAGTTGGCAAGTACTTGATTTTTTTTTTGCTGGTCGGAAGGGTACCATTCTAGTAGAGGAAATCATGCCGATTGTTTTTCCTTTGGCCCAGGGGTGGCTAGTCAATTCGGCAAACATGCAGTTTTTCTCCTCCAAGTCCCCCTCCTTGAGCATCTCACTTATGTACTTAAGAGTCAAATTGGAGTTTCACTATCTTCTTTAGATTCCACCGCTATGCTATTGGAAGCCGGTGATGCACTAGTAATCACGTTATTGGGTTCAGCATTGTGTTTGAATCCATTAACAAGATTCCAATTTGGATGGGGACCAAAGTCAATCCATGTCAACCTTCGACCCATTCAAGGAATCAGTATTGTTCATGGTCTGTGATTCAAGACTCTATTATGGACTAGCGTCTATGGACCGAGTTCATCATAATCATCCATTTATTGGACTTTGGTGTAGAACTACTTTAGGGCAATTTTGTTTTCGACAAGTAAAGTTTTATCGTTGGCTTAAAAGGCAAATGAGCTACTTGCTATATGCTTAAGTCATGCAATTTAAACAAGACCCAAATGCTTACATAAAAACTTGTAATTGCCCAAAGATATTTGGGGAAAATTACCAAAAAAATCATAATATATTTTACTTTTACCAATTCAGTCATAAACATTTTAATTGTGTCAATTGAGTCCTAAAGTTTTTCAAGTTTCACTAATTGAGTCAATTTAGCTAATTTTGACCGAAGATTATCAAAGTGAATGACATCAGACTTTTTTTTTTTATAAGTATTTTAATATTTTTGAATTTTTAATATTAAATATTTTTAATTTTCTTTTTAAATTTAATTTTTTTTTCCGGTTTTCTTCCTTTGCCAAGCCTTGGTGATGGCCGGTGATCGGCCACAGGTTGTGACTGACAAGGGTTGCCCTTGCTAGTCTTAGGTGAGGTCACCCTTGTTGCCTTTGAGTAAGGCTTGTCCAAACTAGATTTGATAGTGTTGAGCTTTGCCTGAAGCTGGCTAGGTTGGCCCTTGCTAGCCTTTAGGGATGGTGGGCCTTGCCATCTTTTGGTAAGCCTCGCCTGAGACTAGCCCTTGTGAAGGTTGATGAGGTTGCACCTTGCCCTCGCTAGATTGGGCAAAGTTGAGTCTCGCGTGAAGTTGTGACTTGCTGAATTTGGCAAGGCGGCAAGATCCTCCCTTACTAGATCTTAGTGAGGGTGACCATCACTGGTTGTAGCCTATGGTTGGTCAATAGTCATTCCCAAGGCTCAACAACCGTCAGAGAAAGAAAAGAAAGGAAAAAGTATTTAAAAATTTTAAAAAAAATATTAAAATATTCCACGTTTGCGCTAGCTGCACCATGTAGGATGCCTGACATTCATGTTAGTGATTTTCGACCAAAATTGATCATATGAGCTCAATTGGCAAAACATGAAAACGCTTAGGACTAACTTGTATAATAAAAAGGTTTATAACTAAGGGTGTGTTTGTTTCACTGAAAGTATTTTACCAGAAAGTGTTTTCCGGATTTTCAGCCGTTTGGTTCTCTAAAAAAGATTTGGTCAACGGAAAATACTTTCTGGTCAACACAAATATTATGTATTATTTTAGGAAAACGAATTCCTCCATCTTAGAAGGTGAAAACACTTTCCCTTTTCATCTTTTTCTCTCTTACCTTTCACTTTTCCTCTCCAGATTTTTCTGAGGTACGGACTTCGCCGATTAGCTCGCTGAAGCGAATGTGAGAGCGTGGAGATGTCGGTGGTGAGCACCGTCGCGCTCTAATGAGACAAGGAGTTGAAGCTCTTTGATGACGTGAGGCTCAGTGTCAAGGGCCTCGCCGACTCCGACGTCTCCTAGATCTCGTCATTCTTCGTCCACGCCCCCTAAGAGGCCATGGCTGACGCTGTCGACCTTGCGATCCCCACTGTTGACCTCAGGGGTGGCGGCAATGGGGATCTCTGGTGGAGGGTCGTGGAGGAAGTTCGGAGCGCGTGTGAGGGCTGGGGGTTGTTCCATGCGGTGAACCACGGGATTCCAGAGGGCGTGTTGGAGGAGATGATCAGAGGGGTGTCACGCCCCGAACCTCTTGCGCGCGCACATCTCTCAGTGGTTGATGAAATTGCGACGTCTCAGGATACGTCGTTGACCCATTCATTTTATTGCACATGCGGAAGTGAAATAAAAATCCTTGATAGCAAACAACATGGGGTTGAAAAGCAAGATAACAATTTCACAAACAAACACGCTTTCATAAACACGTTAGGTTTATATACTAAGTTAGTCTATCTACAAAAGATCGGCTCTAAAAAAGAAGCTGTCCTATGACTTACTAGTCGGACACATTCGCCAATCCTTCGGACTCCAACTTTGCAGGCTCTGGGGGCTTCGGGTCCTCCACAACCCCATCAAGAGGGTTAGCTGCATCCTTGCTTGGAGCTGCGTCAACCACAATGATGGGGACATCAAAACCCTGAATGGGACATTCCCTATACCCATTGAGCCCATGGCGATACCACGCCCTGAATCGATGAGGTACCCTTTGAGGTAGGCCCTCATCGACCTTGACAGTGGTCACCACGAGTTCAAAGACCCAGTGACTCCTGGGGACTGGGACGTCTATGCTCCACTCAGTTACTCCTTGAGGCCGACCAAAACGTTCTGGAGGGACCGTCATCTAAGGACCTGAAAAGGTTAAGTCTATGACGGGGTGAGATAATATCTTAGCAAGTTCACTCCCTAAACCCCTATTAGGAAGGAAATACGCCTAGAGGTAGTTTATACACACAATACAGAGGACTTATCTCGCCTTAGTTTCCTCCCGCATGTTAGTACAATTCATATATTACATATGTGCAGTAATAACACTCGATCATTTGGAACGTCTCAATTCACATCTCAATCAATTAATCAATCAATCAACCAATCAATCGATCACAAGGGTCCTAGTTATAAGGCCAAATCGTTATGACATGTCCCATACCATGCCATACAATTTTGTCTCATAATCCGGCGTGTCAATTTCAATTAATCACACGTTCCAATTGATTACTGTTCGCACATACACGATCTATCGATGCACATCGGTCTTCTAGCGTAGCCAGGCTTCATCTCCCCCCTTGAGCATGACAACATCCACTGACGCACATCGGGACGGCAATTTCGAAGGAGTATCGGTCCAGAATCTACTACGACCGACATTCGTTGTCCAGGGGCATCCCATATAGGGGCAACGTCCTATCGATGCACATCAAGGACGGGTTCACTTAACCATCACACGATTAATCAATCCCGGCCAAGGACATTATGCTTTGTACTCAAATGCCTCAATTAAAATAATGAACTTGGCCTATTTTTTTCATATTAAAAATACCCGGTAAAATAATCATGTGTAGCTACATGGTTAGTTTGGGCAAAAAATGCGATATCTTCCTTTTTAAAAATTTCACTATTTAATATAGTACTTAAAAACATTTTTGGCATTAAAAACCGACGCCCGATATTTTCTGATTAAATACCAAATTTTCACAATTTTGAAATAAATACTCAAAATTCACAATCACCACTCAAATGGACAATTTAAAAATCAATTGTGTAAATTAAGCGCACCACTGCAATCAGCACGAAATTCCGATCATCGGCTATCCCGGTAAAATTTTCAGAAAATATTAAATAATTAAATAAATAGCAAAATTAATTAATAAATACAAATTAAATAGATAAATACCAACTTAGGCCTAATAATGCTAATCTAACCACTTAAACGGGCCTAGAAAAATAATGCACCATGCTCAATAAATAATATAATCTAATTAACCATTAACTAATAAAATCTAATTATCCTAATTAAGCAATTAAATCACTAATCTATCTAAACCAACCACCTAAGCCATACTTAGCCTAAACTAATCAACCTTTAAGCATAATTAACTTCCTAAGCAAAGTTTAGCAAGTAAACTCATCGGTTTTGCGGGTCGATGAGTTCATGCGATGGCGACGCCAAGGTGGGCGAGAACCAAGTCTGCAGCGACACCAATGGAGGTCCAAAGGGCCCGTAAAACGGCCCAATAGCTCACTGCTAGAGTTGGGCCTTCAGTTTTGTCCAAGGGCTGGACCGAAGGGCTTTACGGTTGAAATTGGTTGGAATGGCAAGGAGGCGGATCAAGTGGCTTGGACGGGCAGCGAAAGGGCTTGACGGTGACGATAGGCGGCTAGATCAACTCCGACAATTGACGAGCAGGGCGCGGGTGATGAGCGCGGGCAGTAGGAATGCACAAACAGGTGCGCGAGCGGGATGGCAGGTGCGGGAGCTTGGGCAGTGCTCGGCGGTGCTCGGACGGCCAGGAGGGGCGATCGGCGGTGTGAGGGGCTAGTTGGCTAGTTCTCTGGTTTTCTTGAGCTCAAAACACAACACTAATAGAGAAAGCAAGGCCAAGGAAGAAAAAGAAGGCTGCAACTTGAAGGGGGGCCACCAAATGGCCACAAAGTCTTCACAAATATCCCATTCACTCATTGCTTGGCCCCGCTTGATTAGCCCTATCCACATCAACAATTTCTACACCAAAGCTTCTCATAGAAGCCATCCAAAGAGTTCAAGAGTTGCTGCCCCCCCCCCCCCTCGGCTATGAATTTGGACATTCGCCTCTTCAATTTCACTTCAATTTCTCTTTAGTTAGACTCAAATTGGTGCCCATAAATTCAGCCAAGGTGCCCACATCACATTTCACATTTTTCCTTACCAATTAGTCCAACTTGAATGCCAAAAGTGCAATAAAAAACGACCTCTAATTTTTCCAGTCCAAAATGGCCCAACTTCGATTTTTCGCCGAAATTCCCAATTTGAGTGAATTGGCGTTCCTAAAATAAATCGTGACATGACAGAACTTTTAATTTTTGAAATCAGATTCAATTTCGCGGTTAATTTCAACCATGTGTGATTTTAGCATAACCTAATATACTGGGTAGCTTTTTGGAATTTTTAGTGCATTTGACCCGAGATCGATTATTTTCGAGTCACATTGTACACATTCGACACATTAGCGACTCTCGGTTGTCGTGAAAATCTCAAGGTTTCAAATACGGGCACATGGTATAGAAATGACAGAAACATCGATTTAGTGCCGTTCGACAGAAATTGTGAAATTAGATGGAATCACCCACACACTAATTACATACCTCTGTCGAATCGACCTATCTCCGGTCTCTGATTGATTTTGACGGTGCCTTATTGACTCTTGTAGATTAGCACGGTTGAGCAGTCAATTTCTAGTCAAATTCTCCAATCTATTGCGTTTAGATTCCTTAACGGCTTCACCTGATAGACTAGTTATCCCGTGAGTGATCAACTCAGGGAAAAGAATTATAGGCGCGCCGATGAAAAACCCAACTCATTCAATCGAAAACAGAATCAGAAAATCAAGATGTCACAAGGGGTGCGGAGGTTCCATGAGAGCGAGGGAAGGAGGGAGTGGTACTCGCACGAGAAGGGGAGGAAGGTGCTCTACTTCTCGAATTTCAATCTATTCAAGGTGGTGGCGGCGGATTGGAGGGACACGTTGGTCTACGAGATGGCTCCAAGCTCGTTGGAGCCACATGAATTGCCGGATTCGTGTAGTACGTTCGTCGAAAATGGTTTACTTGACTCAATCTGAGGCTTTTAGATTGCTCTTGAACAACTCACCGGCCGAATTGAGTAATCAAAGATTGTATGGATACATGTATAGATGTTGCAAATGGCTACATGATGTAGTACTAGTCTTACAATTTGAAGAATTTGAGGTCGATTTCGAGCTTTGTGAAGTCGATCATGCTCGAACTTGAGAAATCAAGCTCGAGGCCAGGATATCAGCATATGCCCAATCGTTAGGTCAAATGTCATTCAATCATTTTTCTGGTTAACACAAATATTATGTATTATTTTAGAAAATCCGTTTATAAAGTAACATGGACTCAACAAATTAATTTGGAAGTAAGAGGCATACTATTGTCAATTGTTAGGTCAAATGTCATTTAATCATTTTTCAAATGCGATCCAAACACCAGAAAATACTTTCAGTTACATATCACAAAATAAAGGAAAACTAACCAATTTCTTGGAAAATGATTTCCCGGAAAACATTTTCTAAAAATGTTACGTTTTTCGTGAGACAAACACATCCTAAATTGGTAAAAGTATAATATGTTTAAGAAATTTTTGGTAATTTTTCTAAGGTATTTGTGGAGTAAAAACACCATTCTTAAGAAGTCTTCCTTGGGTAAGTTCATTAATCCTCGACACAATAACATTAGCGCCAACAACATTAGGGTAATAATATGTTGAAATTATGTTCATGAAACTTAACATCTTCTGCTTGTTTTGGATACATGACATCACATCTTGTCATTTCCTTATTAACCAGTAAGGAATATAACTAGTTACCCTGAATGATATTCTAAAGACCTCACACACTACGTTTTTTAGGTATCACTTTTAAAGGATGGAGCTTCCTTACTGTTATTCCCACCCGCTCTCTCATGTCGAGGGTCTCTGGAGTCAAACCATCACCGAGTTCCCAATCGAAATGGTAGAGCAACTTCGCAAGACCGAGATGAAGCACCCTATCCGCCAACGAAAGTCCGACGCACATTCTTCTGCCTGATCCGAATGGAATTAGCTCAAAGTTTTGACCTTTGTAGTCAATTTTAGATCCTAGAAACCTCTCTGGTTTGAATGCTAATGGGTCCTCCCAAGCATCTGGGTCTCTTCCAATGCCCCATGCATTCACGAAAACCTGGGTATCTTTGGGTATATCAAAGCCCATGAAATTGGTTTCTTTTATAGCATTTCGTGGGACAAGCAAAGGTAATGGTGGATGCAATCTTAGGGTTTCCTTCACCACAGCTTGCAAAAACGGCATTTTTTCCGTGTCACTTTCTTCGAGTTTTCTGTTCAACCACACAATCTGGTTAATCTCATCTTTGGCCTTTTTCATTGACACGGGTTGGCGGAGTAGCTCCGCCATCGCCCACTCGATGGTGCTGCTTGTAGTCTCTGATCCAGCGAAAAACATTTCCTGCACCATCAATTAGACCCATTTAGTACAAGATCATGTCTTGCTAGGGTTACCACCAATGTTGATTCTTTTGCTATAATTAAGATATTCAATTTCGCTCGAAAATCACTCCCTCAAATCGTGGCTTAACAGTAAAAATTATCATGCTTCACCTGATACAATCCTTATCAAACATAGCAGCTCCTATGCTTCGAATCGACAGACAATTGCGCATAAAGAAAAGGAACAAGAATTTGATGATTGGATCCTAAAATTGACGAAATGAATCCACTAATGACAACATAAATATTTATAAAAGGGCAAGAGCAGGTGTTTGATTGGAAAAAATGAAATAAACAACCGGAATGGCAAGAATTAAGTTGCTGAGAAATAACTGAAAGTGAAGTGTGTTCTTTTTATGTTTGTGCGTCTTTTTCCCTTAAGATGTGCTCTTTTTGTAGTCTCGGCTACAACGATTGCTTCACTGCAACCGCCGGTCAACAACGTTAAAAATTGTTCCGTCCTAGAAGTTTGACTACAATAATTGTTCGCGCTAGTTATATCCTTGCAGTCGGTTTGATTCGACCAAATTTTGTGAGCCAATATCAATACTTCTCGACTCGACCGACATTAACTTGACTTTCATTTATAAGTCCATGGACAAAAACTGTTCATGCCTTGTCAACTTAATTTTATTGGCTTCTTATAATCAATACTGGTGTTTGAGCATCGATTATATTTATAGTCAATATCAAATCACACATCTGATCAGCATACTATTCACTCATTCATTGTGGATATCCAATATGTTCTATTAATCAGTCAAATTGACATCGACTTAATTTAATAAATAATTCAATGTGTCTTTCTAGCAATAGATTTTGTTTTTATAAAAAATAGCCATAAATCAATCTTGTGTTTTCGTAGAACATTCTTAGCTAGTTATTACAAAATGAGCACAGATTGGCTAAATCAGGAAAGAATGGGAACATCTATATAGTAGTAGTAGCTTTTTGTTATGCAACGTTCTCTACAAACTTAAAGTGTAAAAAATATTTACATAGATAGTTGATTGGAAAAGGCTAGTTATTATAAAATCTAGTGCTAGAATGTTCTACGAATACACAAGTTTGTAGAGAATGATGCGTGATATGACCTGCTTGTTAATTGTCAATTAAGTTTACCACCCCACTTGACAAACCGAACTGGACCTAATATCCTTAAGATGTTAATCATTTCTTTTTTGCCAAGAGTGGAAGAGAGGATACCATAATTATTATGATGACGTTCTGGGAAGAGATTTTGCGAGGGCCTTCTTTTCCATCGCCCTCATAATCCAATACCGCATCCAAGAAGTCATTCGTTGTTCTCATCTCCCCCCTTAGCTTTCGCTCCTCCAACCTCTCATTGACAAAGCCTTCGGCAATCTTCATGGCTCGACCCATGTCCTTCGCCATGCTTGCCTTGATCCCCTGCGGGTCCAACCATTTCAACCACGGCAGGAAGTCGGCTACGTTGGGCTTGCTAGCCCATTCTATGAACCGGTTCATGGCATCGAAGAACTCGGGCCCGTCCTTTGATTTTGGGTCCAACAGATCCCGCGAGAGCACCATATTACCCACCACATTAAATCCCATGAGAAAGAGGAAGTGGGATAAGTCGATTCCTTGCTCTTCATAAAAATTAGAAATTTTTAACGATTAATTATAATTAGAGAATGTATAGCAGAACGTAATGAATTAGACATGAAAAAAAAAAAATTATTGCACCAAGTTTTGCAACTAGTTTAAGGAGGGATGGAGGAATCAACCTCCAAGCTGCAATGTTCAAGACAAAAGTTGGATTTTTCAAGCTCAAGTCGAACTTAATAAAGTTCTTGATAAGCTTGTTTTCGGATATTTTTCACTAACAAAACTAAATTAGCATCTGAACTCTTAAAAACTCCAACTTGGCTTCTACAAATAAAATAAAGTGGAAAGTTTACTTTTGCATTCTCTTGCATAATAATGGGGATATACGTGATCGAGTTTGACCCAATTCAATAGTAAAGCTACTCGAGCTTGGCATAATTCAACAGTAGAGCCACTCTAATTCGACTCAAACTCGAGAAGAATGAAAGCAAGTTCGACTAAATAGCACTTTAAACACCAGTAGCTCTTGGGCTACTTGATTTATTTACACTGGTATCTATTTTATTGAATTTGTCAATTACAGTAACAAAACAAAGGGATAAAAGTATCAGCAGTCCCTAAATTTTTACAAAAAAGTTTTAATTAGGTTCCTAAATTTGTTGCGCAATTAGATCCTCGAGCCGTATAACTTCTTCTTTCATTTAGTCCTTCCATTAAAGAAGTAAATATAAATGTTGACATGGCGGTTACGTCCTCATTGAAAGCCAACATGGTGTCTTTAGTGACTTCTTAAAAAACCTAAAAATAGAATGACATAGAAAAATTGAATAACTAGGGGTGGAGGCGAGTTGTCGCCCGGGGTCATGCAATAAATCGAGGCAACGCTTGGGTTGGTGAATGTTTACTTGGATTTAGATTTCTTTATTTTTTTAATCTTTCTTACCCATCTTAGCACTAAGTAAAAAATAATTCATGTCTCCCTAATTAGTTAGTCTAGTCAGTGCTAACATATGGTGGGAAACGCCGTGGTGGTGGGTCCTGCGCTAGCGTCACCAGGGGTTTTACGGCGCGGCTGTCGGCGGAGGGCCAACTCAAATTAAAAGATGTATAATTTAAGAACTCAATAGTAGAAAAAAGAAAAAATAAAGAAGGTTCTGAAACTTAATTGTACTTTTGCCAAAAAGAAAGGATAGCCGGTTCCTTTATCCGTAAAAAGCAGGCCCACTGTTTTCTTAGGTAGATCTAGTTGCAGGTTGCATTCTTTACTGAAATACGATTCTTTTGACAGCGTGGATCGTTAACTCCTAATGGTGTAGAAGTCCTAACATATCTTAACCATTGATTTTACATATATTAATAATTGAGAAGAACTTGTGATGCTAGTGGGAATATTGTGTAGGGTGTAGGCTTTCATCCTCTGTTGATATTTTATAAGGAGTTTAAACGTTCCTTTCTCTCTCTCTGTTGCTTTTTTTCTTTTCCTTTGAAGAAGAAAACTATTATTTCGGTCATTCAAGGTTACACATGCAACGCAAACGTCCAAAGTAACACGAAGCACGTAAGAAATAACCTGTTGTTACTTGTTTAACCGCCATTTCTTCCTCTAAATACACGACCATGTTGTCGATGCACTTCTGCCTGAGATGGGCTGTCTCGTTGACGCGCTTGGTCACGAGGAGCTCAACAGAGCAGAGACGCCTGAGAACGCGCCAGTAGCCACCGTAACGACCCACAGCGAGCGAGCCTTGGTCATAATTGAGAGCTGTCATTGCATGGGGACACTTGCGGTCTGCGAACGCGGAGTCATGGCCCTTGAAGAACTCTGCGGCGGCCTGAGCTGATTGAATCACCATGGTGTTCACTGAACCGAGCTTCAACCACGTCACAGGCCCGTGCTTGGCTCGGAATTTGTGGAGGTTCTGGTGCGGCATGGTCCCGAGGTCGAGGATATTGCCGATCACGGGCCATGCGGGGGGCTGAGGGGGAAGCTTGGTGCGCTTCCGGTTGAGAAGGAAAAATAGAAGTACCGGGAGGAGGAGGCCGAGCCAAAAGAGCAAAGTAGGATAGTACTCCATTGGCTAAGCTTTGAGCTATTGCTCACCTTGCACTTACGCGATTATTGCGAGGAAAAAATGATATTTATAGACACTCTTATCCTGTTCACAAGAAAGCAACCCAAAACAATAAAGAAAAAGCAGG
Source organism: Eucalyptus pauciflora (assembly GCA_007663325.1). Lineage (NCBI taxonomy): Eukaryota > Viridiplantae > Streptophyta > Magnoliopsida > Myrtales > Myrtaceae > Eucalyptus > Eucalyptus pauciflora. Next base: position 1,056,996 of record VMYD01000193.1, on the reverse strand, counting down.
AGATGCAATTATTTCCCGTCCACAATAAAAAAAGGAGGAAACATTAATATATCTTTTCGCTATGAATAGGAGTAAACATGCTGGTCACGTAGAGTCTGGTGATCCATCCATTTCATCGTATTAGGTTAGATTCGATTCTTATTTCATTGGAATAATTTCATTTTTGGTCAAACAACTTACACGAATTATGCAATCAAATCCGTGACTCTTAATTTGTGCATTTAAGTCCTATAACTTTACTTCAATACCACAAAAATATGATGTATTGTTCTTTCTTGGGTTTCACTGATTGGTTTATCAACTAATTTGTCCTATCAAAATCGGATAGTTATGTATTTACTTTTGTTGAGAGTGTATAACAGATGTCCAATATCTTTACCCTAGGAGATTGCTAAGAAGGAGCCCAAGTCTAAGCCTATTAACATATCTAATTGGACCTATCTTTACTCAAAAGCTTAAAGTAATGAGTTATTGGCCAACTAGATATATTAATTACTTCACCCTACATCAATTCTCCACTGTGGGACTTCCCTAATGCAACTTACATATGTATCTCAACAATCTCCCCATCATGTGTGAGCTCAATGTTAAGTCTGTTCCCCCATAATTTATGTATCTTTCTATATTAATTTATCTCAACTTGAATCTCCAACATTCACCTTCATCCATGTTCATTTTCATTGGACCGAACCATGAAAATTGCCATTGGATTGTGTTGCAACACCACAACACACATTGCTCAGAAACTGTGTTAGTCACTAGATTCCTACTTACATATGTATCTCAACATTCTCCTCATCATGTGTGAGCTCAATGTTAGGTCTGTTCCTCCTTAATTCAAGTATCTTTCTATGTTAACTTATCTCAACTTGAATCTCCAACATTCACCAACACCCATGTTCTTTTTCATTTGACCGAACCATGAAAACTACCATTGGATTGCGTTGCGACACCACAACACACACCACTTGGAAACTGTGTTAGTCATTAGATTTCTACTTACATATGTATCTCAACAATCTCTCCATCACGTGTGAGCTCAATGTTAGGTCTATTCCCCCTTAATTCATGTATCTATCTACATTAACTTATCTCAACTTGAATCTCCAACATTCACCTTCATCTATGCTCTTTTTCATTGGACCGAACCATGAAAACTACCATTGGATTGCATTGCAACACCACAGCACACACTGCTCGGAAACTGTGTTAGTCACTAGATTCCTTTCTTTGAGATAACTCACATGTATATCTCAACAATCTCCCCGTCACATATGAGCTCATTGTTAGGTTTGTTCCCCTTAATTTAGGTATCTTTTTATATTAACTAATCTTAACTTGAATCTCCAACACCCACCTTTATCCATGTTTTTTTTTTCTTCGATTTGAACCATGAAGACTACCATTAGGATTGCGTTATACCACAACACACACTGCCTAGAAATTGTGTTGGTCACTAGATTCCTTTTCTTGAGATATCTATAAAAGATTGGGGGCCGCCAATCTACTATTGGCTCTAACACCGATGCTTTGTAGTCTTGGGCTTCTCTCACCTCATACGTTTACTCAAAGGGTGAGACTTTCTCTCATATATATAAACTAACCACTAGACAATTTCAATAATTGATGTGGAATAACTCCAACAGCTTTTGTCTCAGTAAGGTGGCTTGTCTTTTTCAAAAAACATCATATATATAAGTCCAATCATCAATTTGATCGAAATTTCCAATCTTCACTATTTAAAGGACTTTTTGATGCTGACACCTGAATTCCAGTGATGAATTTATCATACATTTGCATCTCATAAATTTGACCCATGATAAAAATAAAACAATCAATTTATATAACACCGCATTCATTTTTCTCATGGCATTCCTTTAGCACATATAAACTAGAGGCATGATCTTTCATTAATAGTTAGGTTTCAGTTCACATAGGTCATCCGTGCATATGATGAATATTAGGAATCTCCTACATTATTCGACTAGGGACAATGTAGTATGAGAACCTTTGGGCTCCACGACAAAAAGTATGATCACTCCAAAGAGCTATAACAGCACCAATTCACACTTGGACTCAATTTTCTTCCTACTAATTTATACCCAACTTCTCTTGATTGATTGAAGACCCAAACAAGCTCAAAACAATTGCAAGATAAGTATCACGACGAGCGTCTTTACATCTATTTTCAAACAATATAAGGTTCACGTGCTAGTTCCAAGAATAGTTCCTAAATTTGCATTTTTTCAAGGAATGTTGGATGATCTTGCACCAGGATGCCTGGACAAAAAGACAATGTTGTCAAGCCTTCAAAACTCAACTTTTTAATATCTGTTTGGTCTAAAAATTTTACACAAGCTTCGTCCGCTTGTTGACTAACTCCCCTCAACATTTGAGTGCAATCGGATGAATGAGGAGTGTGTATTAATTGTTTCCGTGCGATTGCTCGGTCAACTCGTCTCTAATCCAACAAGCTCACTTTTCCTTCTTTAATTTACTCATTAAAAAGATGGTACCATTGTCTAATGCAGGCTCTCTCAAACCCCCAACAATCGCAACTTTGGGGTTTTAATTAAATTATTTAGACATCCAATTCAATTCATTTAAGAATTGCCATTAGTCTACTATGGTTGATTAAAAATCCGAGTAAAATGTGAGAGAACACTTTACTTTTGTGAACAAGAGATTTCATGGATAGGGGACTTGATTATGCTAGATAAATCTATCTCCCTTTGGCACATTCGCTTTATTTCACAAAATGTTTTGCAAGTAGCCTTGATTGATTTGGTGTTAAAGCACTAACATGCGATGGATGATCATACAGGTATGGAAACAAGAAAGTAACACTCTTTCAAAATGATAAATAAAATGCTTGAGCAGACAGAAAAACCTTGATGGGAATGATCTCTTCTTTTATGTTTTTTCTTGTTCGTTTTCTCTTTAACGTTAATCACCTTTTTGCACTCTTGAAATCCAATTTAGAGCTTGCAGAACTTCATATTGTTTGTTACCGGCTGGGAATGAATATATAAATTTCTCCAATTGTGCCCCCTACTTGGGCATGATCAAGAATTTGAGGAACCTTCAAGGACTTCCAAGTCAATGCAAAAACCCATTCTCCAGTTTGCTTTTTCAGAGAATGATGTAAGCGAGACAAGATAATTTTGTTTCTCCGCATCTTCATAATTGTTTCACTTTGACCTTCATTTTTCTCCCTTTGTGGTGTGGTTCTTGACGGGATAGTTTCAAATTCACTTTCTTTTATCTTAAGGAAGTTAATAATGAATATCTGTAGCGTTCAGGGTAAAGAACTAGAATGCCCCCCGTTATTGCGATATATGTGCCACAGTCGTGTTAGGGGCTGTGCTTGGAATGCGGTTGCCTTGTGTCCTCCCAGGATTGTCCATTAGGTCCAATGAATGGACTTTCAGTGCTCGGAGTAGATTCCCCCAGTGAGACTTGTTCTTCGTTTACATGTTTCCCGCGAGTAAATATCTCAAATGGGAATACCTGCAATTTGCAGCAAAAAAGGCTTCTCTTTCTTTTCAAAAAAAGATATCCCTTTCATGAAAAGGAGTGACATGCATAAAATGTCTAAATACTAGGAGTTTACAAAATGTGCAAGTTTTGTTATTGCAATGTTTGGGAAGAGATTATTCACAAAATGTATGGGAAGAGATTATTCATTTACTTAGAGAATAGGAAAAGCTAAAGAAAGAAATAAACTATATAGAAGCATTTTATTCATAGGAAGCAAATAAATCTGAGAGATTAGCAAAGAGAGTGAACTTCCCTAATCAAATTGCAATGTTTTAGTGAAATAATAGTACTAATGTCTCGTGACAATATGAAGAATAGTTTCAAACTGAGAGGTCGATCATGTTACCTACGCATATAGAACTTTCTATATTCATTGAAAGAGTAGCTATGCATAATGCGTGAGTGCGTATTGTGTGTGACGAACGTGCGCACGTCTAGTTACTAACTAATCGCACGTCACAGTGCCCGAATTAATGCTAGCTAATGTTCACTGGTTTTATAACCTAAGTTGTGATTCCAAACTTGTCATACCCAAAATTCATCCCAAGAATTTAGATAATGATTCCCTATTATTTGGGAAAAATAAAAATAAAGAACGAATCCTTCCACGAACAGCAGTAAGCATATATATTGACTAAGCACATTATTTCATTGAATGATAATTATAACAACATCCATTGTATCATGAAGTAACCAAAAACTAGAGACGCATTAACCCTCTTCAGATCGCTCTCCACGTGTATCAAGAGTAAAAGTTGAGAATTAACACAATGTTTAAAAATTTTGGAGAATAGTTTTCGAAACAGTTTCCAAATAAACCTGAAGAAAAGAATAGATGAAAATGGCCAAATTCTTCCTAAAAGATTGATATGTGGGGAAAGTGATTTAATTAGAAAATGATGCACCAATAATTATAGCCATTTTAAATAGATTCAATTATGATTTTTTACAATTTTTTTTTGTCGGTAATTTTTTTACAATTGATTGGTATTGCATATAGCACGTGGTTAGGACATTCCAAGGAGGCGGCTATTTTTATGGAAAAAGAGTGAACGTAGGCAACTTAGTCCAATCCTTCTAATTTATTACTCTTAATTTATTATTATTGTTAATTTAATCTTCTTAATAAACATGGATTTCAATTCAACGCCAGCCTTTTCATTGCCTTTGCAACTTGCAAGCGTGTTAAACGAGTAAACTCTAGAAGCACGAAATATCTTAGAGAAACCAAATCAGTGGGTCCTATTTGCATTATTGACATAGGCTTGCGTGGATGATGAGAATCCTACCTTCAACAACTCAACTCCATCGAAGAAGTTAAAAATTAGGTCACATAAACTTGTTATACATACCTGAAATCTCTGGCCTTGGAATGACTCGACTAATATATTATGAGAGAGAGAGAGAGAGAGAGAGAGAGATGGCATCTGTCATCGTCAGCATTGCTGTAGATATGGCTCCACAAGTACTAGAAAAAGTTGGAAATTTATAGGGCATCAAGCATGAGATCGGGGTGCTCAGGGACACATGTATAACAAGTTTATGTGACCTAATTTTGGCTTGAGCAACTGAAGGATGCTTTCTATGATGCACATGGCGTACTTGATGAATTCAAATTAGAAGCTCTTGTGACAAGAACTAAGGGGGCACAGCGTGTTGTAATTATTATTGTTATCATAGGTTTTAATGGCTCAATGTTAATGAAACGTCTCTTCAATTCACGCCTTTTTCAATTCACATGCAACAGCTATGTCTCTTTGGATCATCCCTAATTGTTGCAATTATGGGTTAATGACTCTTTGTTCTCCTGTAGTTTCTGATTTAATAATGTTGTTATTAAGGGTTAATGGCTCAACTAATGTGAGCATAATCGGTGTGACTCTTGAGTTCATGTCCTTTCAGTTTTCTACAGCTAGTTCCCTTGTCTGTAAATAGATGTGTCTTCTTAATTCAAAATAACAACAAAAACTCCTCAAAGTATTCCTCTAGTTTCTCGGTAGTTTCTTTAAGTGTGTTGATTTTAAAGAAGTGTTCGATAGAATCTTGTTCATATAGTGCTTGTACAAATGGGTTTGGGGTGTTGTATTTTGAGAGGCATAGTTCATGAAACTAATTGGCACCCTTGACATGAACTAATTGCCTTAAGGAAATTTGATTAGCCGTACCTCACCTCTTGTTTATTTTGCTATTGCTTTCTTGGAATTATTATTATTTTCCCCAATACGTATTAATATTTCCCACAATCTTTTACTATTTGTTGGGTTTATCAAAAAATCAAGATGACTAATAATAATCAAGTACTCAATGATGTCTGGAATGTTTGTGAGGATGTTCATATGGCCGTTTCAATGAGTGAGGTTCAAACCTCATGGCCTAGTGTTGCGGCAACAAATGTTGCAAGCTTTCGGGCTGAAACCATCTATGGTGGTACCAGTAGAAGTCGCTTGATAGATACACTGGGGACTGTTTTTGAAAGAAGTACATATCCAATGGTGTATGGTTCAATTTCTAGAGAGATGGTTTAATAAGCTTTGCCTAATCTGATGATACCATCTCCAATAACTTCGAATTAGAAATTGTATGATTTAAGTAGTGGTAATAGAAGATGTTATTCTATTTGACCACATTGAATTTAGTCAAGTACTTATTAGAGGTGTGCTCAATAATTAGTCCAGATGAGCAAGATGTCACGATGCATGGGAAGTTGGAGCCTTGGAAGCACAGGGATTTCCTATGCCGAAACTATATGCTTAATTGTCTAGAAAAACCCTTGTATCATGTTTATTGTAACATTGAAACTACTAGACAATTATGGGAGTCCTTAGACTAGAAATACAAAGCTGAGAAATTTGTGGTAGCCAAATTCTTGGATTCAAGATGGTGGATTCTAAATCTGTCATGAACTAGGTCCATGAAGTGCAAATGATTTTGAACATCTTTGTTGAGGAAATGTTCTTAGTGAATCATTCCAAGTGGCGTTTATTGTTGAGAAGCTGCCTCTAGGCTGGTCAGACTTTAAAAATATATGAATGACAATAGGAAAGAGATGAGCATTGAATATCTCATTCCGTGCCTCATAATCAAGGAAGACAATAGGTGGAATGCATATCCTTCTATGGAACCAAAGGCCAACACTATTGAGTTTTCCAATTCCAAGCAAGATACAAAGAGGAAAAAGTTCTTTCAAGGAAAAGGCAAGCCGAATGAACAATCTTGAAATTCTAAGGGACATGTTTTATTTGTAATAAGCTTGACCATCGGGCCAAGGATTGCAAAAAGCGCTTGAACAAAGGCAAGGGCGATAGTGTAGTCAAATAGCTAAATCTGACAGATTAAACAGAGGATGAGAGACTAATTGTTGTGGTTGTGTATGAGGTATCCTTGGTATTAAATAATACTAATTGGTGGTTGGAAACAAGTACCACAAGTCACATTTATGTGGATAAACACATGTTTTCATCTTACAAGAAGGCCGAGGAAGAAGAGAAGTTTTTATAAGGCTAACTCCACATTAGCAAATATTGATAGAAGAAGAAAAGTGATCTTGAAATTAACCCCTAGCAAGGAAATCACCTAGCTAAATGTGTTGCATATATTGAAGATCCAGAAGAATCTAATTTCTAGCCCCATACTTGTCTAGAAAAGTTTCAACATTATATTGGAATTGGATAATTTTGTACTTTCCAAATAGGGTGCATGTGGGAAAATGGTGCTTATGTAATGACCCGTTCAAAGTAAATGTGGCTGTCATTGATGTAAACTTGAAATTCTTGTACCCAAAGACTATCGATATTGAGAAGTCTTTGGTTTACACTATTGTGTCTTCTTATCTATGGCATGGTAGATTATGACATATAATCTATGCTACAACAAAAAATATAGCAAAATTGGGGCTAATTCCAATGTTTGAGTTGGATGTCCACCACAAGTATAAGACTTGTGTTGAGGCTAAGTTTCTTAAAAAACCATTCAAATTGGTTGAAAGATTGAGTGAACCTTTACAGTAATCCGTAGTGATCTATGTGATTTAAAATTTGTAGAAAGTAGAGGTAAAAAAAAGTATTTCATCACTTTTGTAGATGACTTTACTCAATTTTACTATATTTATCTATTAACTAGCAAAGATAAGGTTATGAGCATGTTTGTTAAGTATAAAAATGAGGTCGAGAACTAACTTGATAAATGAATTAAAGTGCTTATGTCACGATCTCGACTCCATTCTTAGGGTCTTGAGTGACAGGGGTTATTTCACGACGTCTTAGGCTCATCGCCGTCTCGATTCTTTTTATTTTGTTATCATGCACATGCAGAAACGTGAATAAACAACTCCTTAGACAAACAACTGCTGGAAGATTGGGATAAATGTTACACAAAACACACTAGTTTATATTATAACAATACTTTTACAAACCTCTTTTCTATGGGGTTCTCTTTCCTTTTTTTGCATCACACTACAAGTTTCCATAAAGGCCAAAGGAAATTACTATTTCTTTGAACGTAATTGCAGCTCCTAAAACTGACGTGAGACTTTCATGCCTACAAGACTGAAAGATGAGAAAGTGAGTCTTGGGAACTCAGTAAGTAAAATTCTTAGTTCTCTACTAGGAAAATATATTGTCATCAAAGTGTAGCAAGTATAACACTTGCAAACAGTGTCGATGGTAGATCAATCACAAATCATATGTCATGCTTTATTTAAACACATGCCATCCATGTCAAAACTACCATCGGCTTAACAATAATTCATGCTCATGCATAATCGGCATTCATGCAAATTTATTTATCTTCATCCTAGCTCGAATAGAGCTTCCAGCTTCTTGTTGGGCTTCTTGGCTCGACCAGGGCATCTCGGCTTGACCAAGTCTTCTCGAGGCTAGCTTCTCTAGGCTTCTAGGTTTAAGACCTAGGCATCCTGGCTCAACTAGGGCATTTGGGCTCAATCGAGGCATCGCCACCAACGCTATGTGGCGGTAGGCATTTTTTTCTCTTTAAGTACAGACGTATTTACATTAAGTACAGACATATTTACATCATACAAGTTGGTTCTTATCTTTTCTCTTAGCCGACACATGCATGGCCTGAAGGTGTGCTCATCCATACGTGTGTGCCATGAATTCTTATACTACACAAGTAAACATGTTGAGAATGACTCGTGATATGTGATTTGAATTGATCACTAAGCGTTGATCCCTACACCGGACATGGTTCGGAAACGGCATGTCTCAATGCTAATCCAAGACCTTGAGGCTTGGGTACACCTCACTTTCGTGAAGATCCTTAAGCTCAACGGACCTTAGCTTCAACCCGACGTGAACATACTTCATGCCGTGAATGACCCTTAGGTCGTGGCTTGATTCAAACATCAAGCACAAAGTCCTCACACCAATAAAGGCATAAAACCGGCATGCTTTAGTGCCTTATCAAGATCTCGAGGGCTTGAGTGATCCTCGTACTGATCAAGACTTAGAGACTGCGACGGTACTTAATATGTGGCAAGTAAGGTATGTCTGTCTCCGTGATATACCTTCTGTTGACACCTAAATTTTGGCGACCCATTTAGTCATTAGAGGTTAATTTTATTTTTTTATAATTCATTTGCATAGCATTAATTTTAGGTGCGTTTATTTTTAATTTACATGTTTTGCATTTTTTTTTTTTAGGACGGTGGACGGGTCGAATTAATTGTTTTTGAGTTTAAATTAATAGGCTGGACTAAGCCCATGAAACGAGCAAAATTGGTCCGAGCCCGTTTTTTTTTAATGACAAAAATTACCTAAATCGAGATTTGATATGATATTGCGGTGGTTTTTGAAATTTAAGAGAATCGGGTTGAAATCTTATCTTTAGTCTTTAGGTGATAACATTTTTTGAAAATATTAAGGAGATAAGGATTTTTGTGATTCGGAGGATATAAGGAATTTTCGAAATATTTTGATAGGATCACATTTTTTTTTTTGGCTATAAAAGGTGTACGTAGGGTTCGGGTTTTAGAAGGGGGCCACATAATAGAAATATACGGCCATGTTGAAAGGTTTTGTTGAGTTTTCACCATCAAAAGGGTTCCTCTCTCGTTTTTTTTTTTGGGTCAGAAATTCAGCATAAGAAGAGGGGAGACTTCTCCTTTTGTGGGGGTTCCTTCGTGGGAGTCTCTTCGAAGGAAAAGAGAAAAAGCTGCAGCCATCAATCATTCCGAGTCAGTGACACCAACGACAAGTTGATCCTGCACCGAGAAGAGTCCTGCCTCGTCGCTTAGTATTCAAAAATTTATCAACTCGCGCAACGTCACTTCCTCGGAGAAGGAAAGAAGCTAAGAATTGGAGCACCACGTGCGAGCTTGCAGGAAGGCAAAAAGAAGAACGCGAGGAGGGGGGTACTCATTGGAAGAAGAGAAGTCAAAAGGGAGCACTTCTTTGCAGGGTTTGACTAGTGCGTCCAGGGACACTCACGAAATCAACATACGAAAAGAGAAAAAATTTCTCCAGTCACTCCCAACCAAGTAGTTGTTTCGCTGACCAAGCCGCGGCAATTCCTGCATCCAAGCGAAGCCTCGACGCTCCTGGTCCTACTACGTGCATGCCAATGAAGAGTTGACCTTGATTCCGTGACGACTCGTTGCTGCTTTGATCCGTGCCACGCCCAACGACGAGTTGCTGTCCATTTGAGCCGCAAAGCCACTGTTCCTATTTGCATCCGAATCAAGTCAATCCCGAAGTTTCTATTTTTGCAAGTTCGTTGGCTATGAACCGCACATCCATCACTCACCAATCGCAAGTCGTAAATTCGGAAGCCAATATTCGGAATAGGTAAAAATTTTGTCTATTTTGATTTCCGAAAATTCTGTTTCCTTATTGATATGTTTGTTGATGATATGCTGAGGTATCCGTAGTCTCGAATAGCCTTATAAGTTGGGAAATTTTCCCAATTTCATAACGTGCATATGATTGACAGTCCGATTTTCGCGCCTGAAATCTGACTCGCAATCGCACGGAAAATCGCCAATCCGATCTCATGCCCGAGATTCGATTCGTGATTTTGTTTAAATTTGGCCAACCCGATCTCATGCGCGAGATATGGTTCGTCAATTTTTTTACGGATATCGATCTTATCTTGCTTGATTTGCTATCGTGTGGTTTGAGTTGATCTTGTTTTCGTAAAAAGGAAAAAATCCAAAAAAGTTTGAATTAGGATTAGGTTTGTTTTTTTTATATTATCTTGCATGATTAGAATAGGGATTTTTATTTTGAATCATGAAAAAGAAAAAGAAAAAGTGCATTCATTTAGGATTGTTAGTTTTTCTTTTATTATCTAAATTGCATGTTTGATCTTAATTTCGAATTTCATAAAAAATTAGGAATTAAGACATGGCATTTTAGAATAAATTACGTGTTTTATTTTAAGTCTAGATTGATTTTTGCATCTTAGGATAGAACTTGCTAGGTTAAGATAATATCTTAGTTTAAATTAGGATTTAGTCTGACCTGATTCTTAATATAAACTAGATAGAATTTTAATCTAGATAATTATGTTTTGCATTTTCCTTAATTTCGAATTTCATTAAAATTTGCCTTAGGATAAATTAGTTTCAATTTCTAGAATATATTGCATTTTTAGAATAGAAAATTCATGTGCATGTCATATAGAATTAGACCCACTAAATGTACGTCATTATTATTAGGTTCATTTAATTAGAAATTGCACATCATTAGAATTAGGTCATTTTGATTAATTTAGATTGCATATTTAATTATTGCATGTTTATTAAAAATCATTAGTTTTTTTAATCATTCATATAGTTTAAGACATTTTGGCATGCCATATTATTTCATTTTAGATTACAAGCATTGCATTGCATATGGACTATATTCTCATTAAAAAGTGAAGGCAAAAATTGAGTGATTGCTTGTTAATTAAGAATCATATCTAAGATTGTTGATGTGAATTCTGATCTAACAACACAGATGCTTTCGTTGCTTTGAGGTAAGTCCTACATTATTTTATTTGTTTTCTTGAGTGTTAAATTGGTGGTTTGCGTACTTGTATGATCACCTCACATGTTAGGAAAGTGAAATTAATTCAAGCTGCTTGCCAAACATTTTTTCAAAAGATAAAAGAAAAGGTACCGAAAGGGCGTTAGAGAAATCTAACGTAATCAAGTCCCCGAACTCACAAATTTCTGGTTCGTAGGAGTAAGATGATTCTCCCATTATTTTACTTAGGTATCTAATCGACCTACCATAAACTGATTAGTGGCGACTCCCTTTTTGCATGCTAGATATTTGAATTTAAATCGCGAGTTGGTATGGGCTTGGGAGAGCCCGAGTTAAGTTTAAGCTTAACAATCCATTAACCAAACCCTAGGTGGTCTACCCGAAAATTTGGTCGCGACACCTTCGATTGGTGTTACATGTTTCCTGGACTCATTTCCACATGTGTTTTTCGGTATTTGATTGTTCGAGTATCGGTTCAATTTTTAGGAATTTATTTCCTATAGCATCTAAACTCTGAAAACTTCAAGTTGACTTCTACAAATAAAATTGAGTGGAAAGTTTACTTATGCATGCTTTTTGAAATTTATAGAGATGCACTTGATAAATGCAACGGAAGATATATAAACCCAACTTCTTGATCATGCTCGAGTTTGGCTCAATTCAATGATGAGGCTGCACGAGCTTGCAATAATTCAACGGTAGAATCACTCTAGTTAGACTTGAACTCGAAAAGAATGAAAGTGAGTTGGACTAAATAACATATTTAATCACAGTAGCTCTTGGGTAAGTTGAGTTATTTACACTAGTTAACTTGTTGACTTTGTCAATTACAGTACACAAAACCAAGGGATAAAAGTATCAGCAGTCCCTAAACCTTTACAAAAGGTAATTAGGTCCCTAATTTTTTTTGTACAATTAGATCCTTAAATCATATACTTTCATATTCGACATGGTCATTTCATTAAAAAAAGAAATAGAAGTACTGACATGACACTTAAGTCTTTCAGAATGCAAATACGATATTTTGTGTAGCATTTAAAAATTCTTTAAAGAGAATTACACATAATTCATAAATATGGAAATTTTAAAAAATAAATATTAAAAAATGAAAAATAAGGAAATTTGATAAAAAAAGAGAAACGAAAAAAAGAAGTATTGTTACTGAAGTAGGGGGGACGCGCTTGGATAGGAGGTGGGAGTCGCAGACGGCATGCACTTAACGACCCATGTTGTGCCGCGAGGCTGCCACCCACCCTAGCCAGCCAGCCCTCTATTCCCTTGTGTGTAGTTATTAGTTAGATTTTTTTTTTCCTTATCCATATCAGCACTACGTTTAAAAATAAATAAATGTCACCAAATAAGTTATTACTGTTAGTGCTAACTTATAGTGCTAGGGCGACATTCCTCATTATCATTCCATCTACACATCTATAAGGAGGGTCAACTTGAACTAAAAGATGTATAATTTCGAGGACCAAATTTACACAAAAAGATTTTGGAACCTGATTGAACACTTTACAAAAGTTCAAAAAACCGTCGTTCCTTTATCCCTAAAAAACAGGCCTATTATTATTTTATTTTTTTGAGTTAAATCTAGTTGCAAGTTGTATTATTTACTGAAATACATTATTTTGACGCAAGGGATCATTCCTCTTAGCCGCACTATATTAATGATCGAGAAGTGGTTGTGACACTAGTGGTCGCGTAGTGTATATGATCTTGATTCTGCTTTGATATTTTATAAGGAGCTAAAGAAACGTCCCCCTCCCTACTCACTCTTGAAAAAAAAAAGAGGTCAAAAGGAACACCAAGCACGTGAGAAATAACCTGTTGTTACTTGTTTAGCTGCCGTTTCTTCCTCCAAATACACGATCATGCTGTCACGCACTTCTGCCCGACATGGGCCGTCTCGTTGACGCGCTGGGTTACGAGGAGCTCTGCCGAGCAGAGACGCCGGAGAGCGCGCCAGTAGCCGCCGTAACGACCCACGGCTGGATTATATATGGATGGATCATGATAATGAATCAAGACGTATTTACAGCCTTCTTCAGCAAATTTGCATTCTTGTGTTTATTTTAGCGTAATTTGCAGTAGTGACAAAACATGTGAACCAAGACCGACCGTGTTTACGTGGGTCCTACTGCAGAGTTCACGTGATCAATTGTCCATATCGATTTGACAAGATCCGAAAAGATCATGCAGTATCTTCCTGTTACTTTTCTTTTATATTGCTCCGTTGGATCGTACAATATTATGAAATTTGACTGGTGGAGTAGCTCCACCATCACCCATTGAAAACCGCTCATAATATATAATTAGGGAATCTATTGTACAGTCTTGCGTCCAGCGAATCTGGTTCATCGCAATTGTCCATTTTGTGGACTCTAAAAGCGCGAATGATAAATATTTTGGCTAAAAATTAATTTCTGAAAGAAAAATTTCTAAATGAGTTTTTAAGCAATAATAATCATTTGATAATGATATTAAATTTTTACTCCAAAAAAAAAAATTTCGTTTGATAATGATAAAAAATTTATTCCTTTCAGATGACGGTGGACTAGCGGATGGTGGTGGACTGGCGATTGGCGGCAATAGATGGCGCCTAGCGCTAGTCGCCACTGTGGTCGGCAACGACGAATGAAGGACACGATAAAAAGAATTTTTATTTCTCATTTTTATTCTAGAAATAGAGAAATAGAAAATTTTTACTACTGATTTTTATTTCAAACCTATTTCTGAAACAAAAATCTATATCAGAAATAGAAAAATGGAATAGTTTTACCAAACGAATTTCTATTTTAAAAACAAGTCTGGAATAGAAAATTTATTTATGGAATAGAAATTACTGGTTGTCATGCAGCCCTAAGTGTGGAGCCGAATTTAGAGTAATTTTCTATTTCGACAGGTGAGGTTTTATTGATGGTATAAAGGGCAGGTGAGCTACCCTGCTACATGCTCAAGTCATACAATTCAAATGAGACCCAAATGCTAACATAAGAACTTGTAGTTTCCCTGAGATATTTGTGCAGGGATGACATCATTCTTAAGAAGTCTTCCTTGGACAGCTTTTTTATTGACACAATAACATTAGCGCTAATAACCTTAGGGTAATTATACCTCACACGCTACGTTTTTTAGATATCACTTTCAAAGGATGGAGCTTTCTTAGTGTTATTCCCACCCGCTCTTTCATGTCGAGGGTCTTTGGAGTTGAACCACCGCCTAGTTCCCAATCGAAATGGTAAAGCAGTGTTGCAAGACCAAGATGAAGCACCCTATCCCCCAATGAAAGTCCGACGCATATTCTTCTGCCTGATCCAAATGGAATTAGCTCATAGTTTTGACCCTTGTAGTCAATTTTAGATCCCATGAACCTCTCTGGTTTGAATGCCAATGGGTCCTCCCAAGCATCGGGGTCTCTTCCAATGCTCCATGCATTCACGAAAACCTGGGTATCTTTGGGTATATCAAAACCCATGAATTTGGTTTCCTTTAGAGCATTTCGTGGGAGAAGTAAAGGTACGGGGGGATGCAATCTTAGGGTTTCCTTCACCACGGCTTGCAAAAATGGCATCATTTTCGTGTCATTTTCTTCGAGCTTTCTGTTCAACCCCACAACCTGGTCAATCTCATCTTTGGCCTTTTTCATTGACTCGGGTTGGCGGAGTAGCTCCGCCATCGCCCACTCGATGGTGCTACTTGTAGTCTCCGATCCGGCGAAAAACATTTCCTGCACCATCAAGTAGACACATTTAGTACAAAGATTAGGTCTTGGATACCACAAGTGTCCGAGTCGAGTCCTATAATTAAGAGATTCTCTTTGGCTGGAAAAAGTCACCCTCGAATCGTCAGCTCAATAGTAAAAATTATCATGCTTCACCTGATCAACAATCCTGATCAAACACAGCAGTTCCTATTCTTCGAATTGGCAGAAAATTGGCACACAAAGAAAGGAACAAGAACTTGAAGTTGACAAAATGAATCCGCTAGTGACAACAGAAGAATTTATGAAAGAGATGGGGAAGGTGTTTGATTGACAAAAGGAAATAAACAACTGGAATGGCAAGAAATAGGTTGCTGGGAAATAACTGAAAGAGATTTGCAAGAGAGCAAAATGGATTAACATAAGTAAAGCTTGTTCTTCTTATGTCTGCGC
Source organism: Eucalyptus pauciflora (assembly GCA_007663325.1). Classification (NCBI taxonomy): domain Eukaryota; kingdom Viridiplantae; phylum Streptophyta; class Magnoliopsida; order Myrtales; family Myrtaceae; genus Eucalyptus; species Eucalyptus pauciflora. The sequence continues at coordinate 1,041,312 of VMYD01000193.1, read as the reverse complement.
GTTTCCATTAAGATGTGCGCTTCTTATAGTTTCAGCTACAATAATTGCTTTACTGCAATTGTCAGTCGACGACTTCGAAAATTATTCCCGCCTAAGAGTTTGATTGCAATAATTATTTGCACTGGTTTTATCCTTGCAATCGATTTGATTTCAGCCAAATTTTGTAAGCCAATGTCAAAATTTCTCGACTTGATTGACATTGACTTGACTAACCTGGTAATTTTACAATGACTAGTTGGAATGCTTGACGGAGACATAAGATTGATTTTAGTTTATTTTAATGAAAAGAAAAATCAGTGCTTGGACGGCACCATGATTGATTTATTAAGTTAGCTACCAAAACTTCTCCGTAATGCGTGATGTGACCCTAGTTGTTTAAATGTCAGTTAAGTTTGTCACGCCACTTAATCAACCGAATTAGACCTAATGTCTCTAAGTGTGGTCATGTTAAACGTGGAAGAGAGGAGCAAACTCACCAAAATGATTATATTGATGTTCTGGGAAGAGATTTTGTGAGGGCCTTCTTTTCCATCGCCCTCATAATCCAATAATGCGTCCAAGAAATCATTCGTTGTTCTCATCTCTCCCCTTAGTTTTCGCTCCTCCAACCTCTCTTTCACAAAGCCTTCGGCAATCTTCATGGCCCGACCCATGTCCTTCGCCATGCTTGCCTTGATCCCCTGCGGATCCAACCATTTCAACCATGGCATGAAGTCGGCCACGTTGGGCTTGCCGGCCCATCCCACGATCAGGTTCATGGCGTCGTAGAACTCGGGCCCATCCTTCGATTTTGGGTCCAATAGATCCCGTGAGAGCACCATGTTGCCCACCACATTAAACGCCAGGAGAAAGAGGAAGTGAGATAAATCGATTCCTTGCTCTTCATAAAAATAAAATTTCTTTATGATTAATTCTAATCTGAGAATGTATAACCACACTTAACAAATTAGACATGTGAAAAATAGATTGTACCGAGTTGTGCAACTAGTTAAAGGAAAGATGCAGTCAAATCAAGAGGAACCAATCTCTAAACTGCTCGTAAGCTCCACTTGACTTACGGTGTATGCTTCAATGTCCAACACGAAAGTTTACCTACACAATTCAATGATAAAGCCACTCGAGCTTTACATAATTCAACAGTAGAGCCACTCTAGTTCAACTCGAACTCCCAAAAAAGAAAGCAAGTTCGACTGAAAAACAAATTAAATTCCAGTAGCTCTTTGGTAAATTGAGTTATTGACATTAGTATTTAATTTGTTGACTTTGTCAATTACAGTACACAAAACAAAAGGATAGAAGTATAAGTAATCCCTAAACTTTTACAAAAGGTTTAATTAGGTCCCTTGTTTTTTTTCGGTGGAATTAGATCCCTAAATCATATACGTTCTTGTCTGGTTTGGTCTTTCCATTTAAAAGGAGACCTAAATGTTGAAATGGCAATTAAGTCTCGTTGAATGTCAACACGGTATCCTACATAAGTTTTTGAAAGGATTGTGAGAATACAAATCTATTATGAATTATAAATTCTTGAAAATGTGAGTTTCACAATAATTTATAATTATTTATGATTTGATTTTTTGTGATTTAGAATTGACAGTTATTCTTACTAAACGTTAATTGTTGTCACCCAATCATTTCTCTTTTTAAAAAACATAAAATAGAATAAAAAAATTCATAAATAAGGAAATTAAAAAATAACATAAATATCAAAAAAATAAAAAAAAAAAAGGAAATTTTGCAAAAAAAGAAATGAAAAACAGAAGTGTCGCGATTGAACTAGGGGGAGACTTTCGTGAATGGAGGCTATGCTGAATTAAGGATGGAGGCGACTCGTCGCTAAGGTGGCAAGGGTGTGCTTGCACGGGAGGTGGCGTTCTCGAACGGCGAGCACCCAACGATCCATGTCGTGCCTCGAAACTGCCGCCCACCCTAGCCAGGCAGCCCTCCATTCCCTTGTGCATAATTATTAGTTAGATTTTATATATATTTATATTTATATTTTTCTTACCCGTATCAGAACTATGTTTAGAAAAAAAATTCATTTCACCAAATAAATTAGCTTAGTTAGTGCCAACGTATAGTGCTGGTGCGACATTCCTCGTAAATATTCCATCTACATATTTAAGAGGAGGGCCAACTTGAACTAAAAAATATATAATTGAACATTTTACGGAAGTGCGAGAAGTTAAATCTAGTTGTAGGTTGCTTTCTTTACCTATATTAACAGGGCCATGCTAAGAAGACGGTGTTGTCAAGTGATGGATATACTGATCACATATTCCAAGTGTGGGAAATTTTGCAACCAAAGTATATTACTTTCAAAATCAATTTATCAAGATTGCCTCTTGTGATGTAAACCACAAAAATTAAGGCCGTTAAAACAAGAATAATAATATATAGAGTAGAATCATTTAGCATAATAAGAAACCAAAGTCAACGCAAAACCAACCTTTCATATCAATTTTAGATTCTGTGCTTGTACAAAAGTTAATTTGTAGAATGTCATGAATGATTCTCAAAGGAAAATAAAAATTTTAATTGAATTTTAGAAGTAAAAAATTACGTGAATCCAATGCTATCTAGATAATGACTTCAAATATATAGGGGTAGTACACTTCAAGATGGCAAATGAAGAACCATCGCCTAAAAGGCAAGATAGAATATTTCTTAAATCAAAACTATGTATGTTTTGATTCCCCATCATCTCTCTGCTTTCATGTTGCTCACGTTCGAGTTATTGCTTCAGCAGCCCTAGTCACACCTAAACCAGAAACTAGTAGCACATAGTTTAAATTTGTGTAGACATCGATCATCATGAGAGAGTAGATAATTTCGTGTTAGTGACCAATTAGAGAAGGGATATAAAGATGTTATATTTTACATATTACCATGATTTAATAATAATACAAAATGAAACACGGACCTTAGAAATTCTAATTTGACAAATCTTAAGCAAGCGATGGTTTCCTACAGGTGTGTAGTCATGGGCTAAATGTATATTATGTTTATATGGTCTAACTTTTCTGATTTTACTCTATGAAAGTCATTTTTTGGCAATTGAATTTTGAAAATGTTATATTCTTGTTGCTAATATCCCGCAATAGAGATTTGTGGTCAGCGTGTCCTCGTCGTTTCCTAAATAGTGATCGGACCGTCTTCTCAGCTTTTTCTTCATATTAATAATTAATTAAGGGTTGTGACCCTATAAAAATATAGGGTAGGGTATGGGACCTTCATCTTATTTATATTGAGTTTAAGATAAGTTCATCTCTATCTCCCGGTTGCTTTTTTACTTTTCTAAAAGCTATAGGACAAGTGACGCCAAGTACTTAAGAAATAACCTTTTGTTGCTTGTTTGATTGCCATTTCTTCCTCTATATACATGATCATGCTGTCGACACACTTTTGCCTGAGGTGGGCCGTATCGTTGACGCGCTTGTTCACGAGGAGCTCCGCGGAGCAGAGACGCCGGAGAGCGCGCCAGTAGTCACCATAACGACCAAAAGCGAGCGAGCCTTGGTCATAGCCAAGAGCAGTAAGCGCATGGGGACACTTGCGGTCCGCGAACACGAAGTCATGGCCCTTGAATAACTCCATGGCCGCTTGAGCTGATTGGATCACCATGGTGTTCACGGAACCGAGCTTCAACCACACGACAGGCCCATGCTTGGCTCGGAGGTTGTGGAGGTTCTGGTGCGGCATGGTCCCGAGGTCGAGGATGTTGCCGATCACGGGCCATGCTGGGGGCTGAGGGGGAAGCTTGGTGCGCTTCCGACGGTTGAGAAGGAAAACTAGAAGTGCCGGGAGGAGGAGGCCGAGCCAAAAGAGCGAAATAGAGTAGGACTCCATTGGCTAAGCTTTGAGCTATTTCTCACCTTACGCTTCTGCAATTATTGTACGGAAAACATGATATAAATAGACACTCTTATCCTGTTCACAATAAAGCAACCCAAAACAATAAATAAAAGGAAATACAGGAGAAAACATTAATTTATCTTTTGACAATGGAAAGAGGTAAATACGCTGGTCACGTTGATTCTTGTGATCCATCCATTTCATCGAAATAGGTAAAACTCGATTCTTACATCATCATAATAATTTCGTTTTTGGTCCAAAAACTTATGTAAATTATGCAATCTAATCTTCTAACTCTTAATTTGTGCAATCAACCCCTATAACTTTAATTCAATATTCAATATATTGATGTCTTTTTCTTCCTTGGATTTCACGGATTGCTTGATTAATTTATTTGTCTTGCCAAAATCAAATAGTTATATACTTACTTTTGCCTTGGTAAGATGGCATGTTATTTATCAAAAATATTATATATAAAATCCAATCATCAATTTGATCGAAATTTCTAATCTCCACTCTCCAAAGGACTACTTGATGGTGAAACATGAATTTCACCAATGAATTCATCATGGATTATCAAAGAAAATCATTTCAGCAATCAAACTCCCAGAGAATGGCTGGAGTTTACCCTTGATAAAAAAACAGTTAGTTTATATGAACTTGAATTCATTTTTCTCGTGGCGTTCCTCCTGCACATATAAACTAGAGGCACGATAGTTTATTAACAATTAGGTGTAGTTTATATGAAATTGAATTCATTTTTCTCGTGGCGTTCCTCCTGCACATATAAACTAGAGGCATGATAGTTTATTAATAATTAGGTGTAGTTTAAATGAACTTGAATTCATTTTTTCTCGTGGCGTTCCTCCTGCACATATAAACTAGAGGCATGATATTTTACTAATAATTAGGTGTCAATTCACGTGAGTTATCCGTTTATCTCATGGAGATTAGGTATCTCCTACACTCTTCAACTAGGGATGAAGTAGCATGAGAGTAGCGGGCTTGACAGTTAAAATTTTTATCGATGGTGACTCTAGAGAGGCTAGAGTAGGAAACGGCTTTGGCCAGTATGTAGATTATGCGCACCTAGAAATTGAATGCGAGAGAGAAATTGACAGCTAAATTTTTTATGGATGGTGACTCTAGAGAGGCTCGAGTAAAAAACGGTTTTGGCCAGTATGCAGATTATGCGCACCCAGAAATTGAATGCGAGAGAGATTTATAGTTGATGATCCCTCCCAATGCGAGAGAGAAATTGACAGCTAAAATTTTTATCGATGGTGACTCTAGAGAGGCTCAAGTAGGAAACGGCTTTGGCCAGTATGTAGATTATGCGCACCTAGAAATTGAATGCAAGAGAGATTTATAGTTGATGATCCCTCCCATAGTGATGGTGGAACCAAAAAGAATATGACAACTTTTGGAAGTTTGGAACAAGGCACAAATGAAGACCAGAGAGAGAAATAATGGAAATGAAAATATAGCCGCCACGGAAAAGTAAAAGGTGAACTTACTAAAGTAAATTAATTGGTCAGAAGTTCAAAGTGGTATCCGAGGGGTGTCCAAATATATCCTTTTGGATTATATTCGGATGGATCACGATAATGAATCAAGACGTATCTACAGCCTTCTCAGCAAATTTGCAATCTTGTGTTTATTTTAGAATAATTTGCAATAGTGATAAAACATGTGAACCAACACCGACCATGTTTATGTGGGTCCTACTGCAGAGTCCACGTGATCAATTGTCCATATGGATTCGACAAGATCCGACAAGATCATACAATATCTTCCTGTCACTTTTCTTTTATATGGCTCTCTTTTTTTTTTATCAGAAAGATAGCTGCATTCATTAAACCGGAGGGTAGTTAAAAGATCTAACAACAGAGAGGGAGGCGATATGGACTAGTCTTCATAAGGGGCCATTGTTCTATGAAATTTTGCGGCCTAGTCTGCTACACGATTTGCTCCTCTTCGACAGTGAGCAACCCTAGTGCAGGAGAAACTTCGCAGGATTGACGTAGCTTCCTCGAAGACAAAACGTACCTCCCACGGTGGCAGGGTAATTTCATTGACCGCCTCCACCAAAATCAAACTATCCGATTCGATGATTAGTTGATCTTGATGTCGACCAATCTTTTGCAGATGGCGAAGTGTGATTAGCAGTGCCATGAACTCCGCTTAAAGAGTCGAAGAAACAACAACAGTCTTGGTAAGTCCATCGAGCATTCTACCGCTTTGATCTTTGCAAATGGTGGCTATTGTGCCAATATTGGTGTGTGGCTGAAAAGCCCCATCAATATTAACCTTGATTGCACCGGGTTTTGATGGTCGCCATAAGTCACCGATGTTGATCACCTGTCGCGCTCTGTCTGTAGGATGAGGAGAGGATAACAAAGCTAATCAAGCACGTATGAGAGCAGAATCCACAATCTAATGAGGATCCAGCGGTTGTTGACAGAAAATAAAATGATTCCGCGCCTTCCAGAGATGCCAAAAGACGTTTGCTAATGTAGTTGAGTCAGGTGAGTTATGTTGTTTCAGTAACAGTGCTGCTATCCAATGCTCTATGCTATGCATAGTCTATATGTGGATAGGAATATGTTGAGCCAGAGTCGACCAAACAGGGACGATTATAGGACAGAATAGGAATAGGTGAGTTGCTGTTTCGGGTAGGTTATCCTGGCATAGAGGGCAAATTGGGTATGAGGTAATATGACGATGAAAGAGGTTAGCTTTGGTGGGTAAATCATTATGGCATAGGCCCAAATAAAGTATTTAACTTTGGGGGCTACTTTTAGTTTCCATAGATGTTTCCATATTGATCGAGGGAGAGGGTGAGCATGCGAACCTTGGGTCTGACTTTGGTCTACTGCTGTTTGCCGAAGTGCATGGTACCCACTTTTAACTGTATAATCACCATGTATAGATTTTGTCCAAATTAGCTTATCCTCGATATGAAAGGGTTGACGTGGATTGTGAGGATCTCCTGCACTGTGTGATGATCATACAGTCCATTCAAAGCAGAAATATTCCAATCATTGGTCCGGGCGTCTATTAATTCAGCAACCTTAACGGGTTCATTTCGATTTGCCAGACCACCTATAATACCTTTGGGCAACCAACAGTCTTCTCTTATTCTGATTCTTTGTCCATCATCTACTGACCAGCGAATGCTTTGACTAATGGAATCCCGACCTAGTAAAAGACCTTGCCATCCCCAAGAAAGTCTAGAACCTCTAGCAGCAGTAAGAAAATCCCAAGAGTGGAAATAAATACCTTTGAAAAGCTTACTCCATAGAGCTGTTGGATTTTGATGCAGGTGCCAAGCTTGTTTTCCTAGTAGGGCTTTCTTGAAATGCAAAAGGTCCCGAAAGCCAAGACCACCTTCAAATTTACTCCTCTTAAGCTCCTTCCATCGTGTCCAGTGAATCCCTAATCTAGAAGATTCATTCTGCCACCAAAAGCGTGCAATTCTCTTTTCAATGGACATATAAATAGAAACTGGAATTTTGAAGATAGACATAGCGTACTGCGGGATTGCTTGGACCACTGCTTTTATAAGGATTTCCTTCCCCCCCTTGGATATTAAATGTTCTTTCCAACCTTCTAGTTTTTTATTCACTTGCGCATGTATCCAAGTGAACATCTCCTTCTTAGATCGTCCCCAGTCCAAGGGGATTCTCAAATATTTGCCAGTTTGAAATAAAATTGGGACTCTCAAAGCATTGGCCAAATTTTCCTTTAAAGCAAGGGGACAAGCCTTGGAGAAATAAATCCCAGATTTGTTGTGATTGATTGCCTATCCCGTAGCTAAACAGTACTAATTTAGTATATTGGCAAGATTTAGACATTCCTGTAGTTTAGCGTCTACGAAGAATATAGCGTCATCAGCAAAGAAAAGATGAGATAGTATAGGACACCACCTGTTTAGCTTAATGCCTTTGAGATTGCCCATGCCGATAGCTTGACCGATCAAATTTGATAACATATTAGCTAGAAGTATAAATAAATAAGGAGAAAGGGGATCGCCTTGTCTGATACCACGGGTCGACCAAAAGAAAGGTAGTTGTTCACCATTAAATAGGAAACGGTTTTGGCCAGTATGTAGATTATGCGCACCCAGAAATTTAATGTGAGAGAGATTTATAGTTGATGATCCCTCCCAATGCGAGAGAGAAATTGACAGCTAAATTTTTTTATCGATGGTGACTCTAGAGAGGCTCAAGTAGGAAACGGCTTTGGCTAGTATGTAGATTATGCGCACCCAGAAATTGAATGCAAGAGAGATTTATAGTTGATGATCCCTCCCATAGTGATGGTGGAACCAAAAAGAATATGACAACTTTTGGAAGTTTGGAACAAGGCACAAATGAAGACTAGAGAGAGAAATAATGGAAATGAAAATGCTCTTTGCCTTTGTATAACTACAAATCTAAAGTCCACAACCTTTTAAAGTGGTTAGATGTGTGCATAGCTTAACTAACATCAAATAGAAAACAAGAAACTCCACAAAGTGTAGAAAAGACACATGAACAACAAATGAGATAAAGACATGAAGTCCTTGCTTCTTACGAACAAAGAAACCTAATGTTCTTTGACTAAAGAAAAAAAACAAGACTTTCCCCTTTCAATTTGAAAAGCATTTACTCCTTGTTGAATGGTGGAAGGGCTACTCAAACACAGCCCACCATAAATGTAACATCATGAATTTCAGGTTATGTTTTCAATTTAATAAGTTAGGGCTTTTCATCGATGCACTTATAGTTCTTTTCCTTGAGCTGATCACTCATGAGATAACTAGCCTATTAGGTGAAGCCGTTAAGGAATCTAAACACAATAGACTTGAGAATTCGACCAGGAATTAACTGCTCGACTGCGCTAATCTGCAAGGGTCATTACGGCACTATCAAAATCGATCAGAGATCAGAGATAGGTTGATTCGATAGAGGTATGTGATTAGTGTGTGTGTGATTCCACCTAATTGCAAAATTTCTGTTGAACGACACTAGACCGATTTTTCTGTCATTTTTGTATCCTATGTCCGTATTTGAAATCTCGAGATTTTCACAATAACCGAGAGTCGCCAATGTGTCGAAGATGCACAATGTGGCTCGAAAATAATCGACCATGGGTCACATGCGCTAAAAATTCATAAAAGCTACCCGATATGTTAGGTCACGTTAAAATCGCGCCAGATTGAAATTAATCGCGAACTTGAACTCGATTTTAGAAATTGAAATTTTTATTATGTCACGATTTATTTTAGGAACGTCGACTCATCCTTCGAAGAATTTTCGGCGAGTTCGAGATTTTTATGGAAAATCAATTCTGACAATTCGGAAAAGAACGTAAATTTGGATGGGCCAAATTGAAGGGATTTTTGGCCTCCAAAGTGAGCTACTTGGTGAAGGAAAATTGTAGAAATTGTGTGGGCTTCCTCCTCAGCAATATTGGACATCAATTAGTGAAGAAATTGAAGTTTATTTGAGGGAAATTCGTAAGCTTGAAGGGGGCTGCAACATTTGGCATCAAAACTTGTTATTTGTGGGGATGTAGATGCATGAAAGTGATGGGGGGACAAAGAGGATTAATTGAAGGCTTGTGGGACCAAGGATTTAATTGAGTGGATAATTTTATGGACTTCTTTCCCCCAAACTGCAGCTTCTTCCTCATGCCAAGCTGTCCCTCTCCTTCGGTCTGTCTCTTGTGCACGCCGGTTTGACTAACCCCTCTGCCTTATGCTTTCGTTCATTTATTCCTTCACCGAAGCAACTCCATCGTTTTCTCTCTCTCTCTCTCTCTCTCTCTCTCTCTCCGCCAGCACCTGCTTCCATTTCCCTCCTTCAAGTCTATCTTGCAGCTACTCCACCACCATCGCCTGTCCCACCTCCATTTCCCTGCCGCCTTACCCATCTTCATGTGGCGTTGGTTCGCCGAGTCAAACTCTAGCAACACCTTCTCCACCAACGTTGACTCCAGTAGCTCCTCTTCGCTTAAAGCTGCTTCTTCATCTGGTTTGTGGACCACCAGCGTCGATGCCACCTGCCACCTCCAGCTGCTCTCTTCACCTCCGCATGCTGTAGTCCTGAGCCACCAAGCCAAGCCCACGATGATTTCTTGAGTAGAATTGGTTTTCAGCTCAAGCAAGGAGTTTGCGAGCCGTTTTCGGCCCGGTCTAAGTCTCCATTGGTGCTGTCGAAAGTTCAAGTTTCGGCTGCCGTTGCGCCGCTGTTGCGGTGAACCGGTTTTCGCACTAAACTGATGAGTTTATGCACTAAACTCTAATTAGTAGGCTAATGATGTTTAAGGGGTGTTTAGATTATATTAAGATTATATTGGGATAGTTATTAGCTTGTTTAATTAATTTAGGTTAGTTAGATTAGTGAATTAGGTGGTTAGAACTTGTAATTAGTTAGTTTATTATGTGGCATTATAGTTAGAATGGTTAGTATAAATTAATTAGTTCAATAGGTGGTTAGATTAGCAATTTTCAGCCTAAGTTTGCATTTATTGATTTAATTTACATTATTAAATCAATTTTAATAATTATTTTTCGAAAATTATACTAGGATAGTCGGAAACCGGAATTTTGTGCTGATTGGAATGGTGTGTTTAGTTTATGCAATTTGGTGTTAATTTGTGCAAATTGAGTACTGATTGGAATTTTGGTTATTTATTCCAAAATTTGTGAATTTCAATATTTATTTAGAAAATTCTGGGTGTTGGATTTTGACACCGAAAATGGTTTTATATACTTTATAAAATTGTGGGATTTTAAAAGGAATGATATCAATTTTTTTTTCATTTGATCTGACCGTGTACCCACACATGACTATTTTCACCGGGTGTTTTTAATATGAAGAAAATGAGCCAAGTGCATTATTTTAATTGAGACATTTGAATGTAATGCATAGTGTCTTTGGCCATAATTGAATGATCGTGTGTTGGTTAAGAGAATCCGTCCTCAGTGTGTATCGGTGGACGTTAACTTTATATGGGAAGCCGGTCGCAGTAGATTCTGGACCGATGTTCCTTCGGGTATGCCGTAAGGAATGCCGTCCCTGATGTGTGTCGGCGGATGTAGTCGTGCTCAAAGGAGTGAGATGAAACTTGGCTACGCCAGAGGACCGATGTGTGTCAGGTAAAACTGCTTGTGTGGGTAGTAATAATCAATTAGAATGCATGATTAAGTGAGATAGATGCGCCGAATTATGGGACAAAATTGCATGGCACGATATGGGATGTGTCATAACGATTTGGCCCTATAATCAGGACCCCTATGTTTGTTTGAAATTTGAATGTGGCATTCTAGTTGATGAGCTTGATTGTTGCTCATGCTTTTGTGCTGTTTGTGATATGAACTGTGCTAACCTATAGGGAGGATCTGAGACAAGGTAAGTCTCTATAGTTGTGTGGTTGTGTGGTTAGAATGCCTCTAGGCGTATTACCCTCCTAATCGGGGTTTAAAGCATGAACTCGTTGAAATTTATATCTCACCCCGTCGTGGGCTTAACTTTTGAAGACCATAGGGTGGAGGACCTGGAGCCGAGCTGAGGGGATCCGTAGTGTAGGTCAGATAGGATAGTTTCTTTTTGGAGAGGCAGTTTTTTGAAGCATTTTGGTTATAGACCTTTGTACATGACTCAATATATTTATAAAAGCATGTTTTGTTTGTGAATATGTTGTTTTGCTTTTATATCCTGAGATGGTTACTATCAAGAGATTTGTTATTCACTTCCACATGTGCAATAAAATGAAAGGGTCGGTGACTCGTGCTGGGAAGTCGCATTTTTATTATTGACCACCGAGAGATGGGCACGCACTCGATGATCGGGGTGTGACATCCTCGCCTAGAGTGATATCAGAGCTAGTTGATAGTTGGAGTGATAAGGTGTGATGGGTTCTTGGGATAGTTAGTAGGAAATGCCTTTTAATTATGCTGATGCATATGAATGTTAGCTGATTAGTAGCTTGTTTGTGGGGTCACTCAAATTCTAATATGATATTGGAATTGGAAAATAGGTTTCTATAAGATCCTGTAGCATGAGTGATCAGGAGCGGAGAACTCCTAGGCAGAGGTCAGTAGGACCTGTAACTCGGGGTAGTACGTCGACAAGGGTTGGTACTCGAGGTAGAACGCAGGCTTTGGCCAGCGTGAGTGTAAGAGTACCGCCGCAGGCCAATACTGTGAGTGTAGCAGCATTGAGTGATCCTAGGTTTGATGGGATCGTTTAGGCGCTTGAGACTTTGGGAAGCATTTTGGGTCAGTAAGCATAGAATCAAGCTGTTGCTGTTGTCGCTATCACTGCCGCTGCCAATGCCGTTATCGTTGTTGTTGCCGCACCCGCTGAGGCCCAACCTAGAATTGTGATTGGGGAGTGAGCCGCCACATCTAGGTCGCGGTTTAGATCAGATAGAGTTAGCAATCGATTCGGAACCGATGACAGAAGGAAAGCACTTCAATCGTCCCACTTAAAGGAGTATAATGGGAAAGTTAACACTCAACCAGAAGGGCATGTGTCATGTTGATGGGAAAAGACATGGATCCGCCTTGTGTTTTAAAAAGACAAGGGTTTGTTATTGGTGTTGCTAGTACAACCACCTGATCAAGGACTGTCTGCTTGGGCAGATGGAACCATAATAGCTACTGCCACCGCTGCTGATGAGCCAGAGCAGAGAGAATGCGCTGCAGAACGCACAATGGGGTAATTGGGAAAGGCCTCCAGTGCAAGAAAGGGTGCGTGCCGTCACCCGACAAGAGGTAGAGGACTCACCGAATGTGTGCCAAATTTGTAGAGGAAAGCATGGATCAGCCCAATGTCTTGGTATCACGGGAGCATACTATGAATGTGGCTAGCATGACCATCAGGTGAGGAACTATCCGTGCAGGTTCAAAAGAGCATAAGCACCACTACCATAGGTAGGACGTCACTAGGATGGCGAAGGAGACAAGAATAAATTGAAGCATGTAGCGATTAGAGGAAAAATGCTTTTGGGGTGATGTTATTAATGTAGCGTAGCGAAGTTGTGGTTAAGTTTGGAGAATTTCAGTTTGTTGTAATACAATTGTAGAAAGAAGAATAACTGGCTAAAGTTGTACTTGACTAGTTTGCTTATGTATCACTTTGATGTCATATATAAAAAGGTGTGGCTCGAGGAGCTTTTTGTTGTAATGAATTATTGTCATAAGGTGACCCAGTTTAAACTGTTAGCAGGTGAAAGCTTTGAATTTATCGAAAGTTGAGGAGGACTCTTGATCCCTTTAATCACGTTGCTTGAGGCAACTTGTTTGTTAGACGGGGGTTGCCAAGGTTACCTAGCGACTGTCGTGGATACGACAGTTGAGGAGCTGAAGATCGATGACATCTCAGTAGTACAAGAATTTTCAAATGTGTTTCCAAAGGAATCACTAGGTCTGCCGCCAAAAGGGGAGATTGAGTTACCACTCGGGACAGAGCCAATCTCTAAGGCTCCTTACTAGATGGCGTTGTCTAAGTTGAAAGCACTGAAGGTGCAGATGTAGGAATTGTTGGATAAGGGATTCATACGCCCCAGCTGCTTTTATGGATCTAATTAACCGAGTGTTCAAGGAGTATCTGGATCAATTTGTGATCGTGTTTATTGACAATATCCTGGTGTCCTCGAGAAGTCCTGAGGAACACGAGAGGCATTTGAGGATGGTACTTCAGACTCTGAGGATTCACGAACTGTATGCCAAGTTCAGCAAGTGTGAGTTTTGATTAACTCATGTTGCTTTCCTAGGGCACGTGATTTCAGGCGAAGGAATCTCCGTGGACTTGTCCAAGATCGAAGTAGTTATCAACTGGCCAAGATCGACAATCGTGATAGAGATCAGAAGCTATCTGGGTTTAGCAGGGTATTACAGAAGGTTTGTGGAAGGGTTTTCCTCTTTAGCCTCACCGTTGACTCGACTATTGAAGAAGGAAGAGAAATTCGTGTGGACAGACAAGTGCAAGCGTAGTTTCCAAGAGCTTAAGCAGAAGCTGACTACCGCACTTGTGTTGATGATTCCATCTGGTCTTAGAGGATACAAGATCTATAGTGATGTGTCATTTAGAGGACTGAGTTGTGTGTTGATGCAACATGGTAGGGTTGTTGCATACGTGTCCCATCAGTTAAGACCTTATGAACTGAATTACTCGACGCATGACTTAGAACTCGTAGCAATTATTTTTGCTTTGAAGATTTGGAGACATTATTTGTGCGGAGAAAGATTCCAGATTTCACTGACCATCAAAGTCTCAAGTATTTATTCTCTCGGAAGGAGTTGAATATGAGACATCGTCGCTGAATGGTAGGACTGGAATTAGCACCTAGAGGGGGGTGAATAGGTGATTAAAACAATTTTAACAATTTAATCCGAATGAGAGATTAATGAATTAAAACCAACAATCGCAGCAAATGAAAGTAATGAAAGATAAAAGGATTAAGGATAGAGAATTAAGACTTCAGATTTATAGTGGTTCGGCTTAGACCAAGCCAACATCCACTCTCCCGCACGGACAACCTTTCTGGTTGCATTTCACTAAGAATAAAAAAGAGTGATTACAGTCTCACGCTCTTGAGTCCACAGTGTAGAAGCTCTACTACACTTCCTCAAGGTCTCACCACAATATGATCTCTCTTTTGATTACATATAACGCTCGAAAAATAAGATCACAAAATAGAGAAGGAGATTCAGACTTTGGAATTCTTCTATCCGACACCCTTCAACAACTGGAGCATCTCTCTTATATACTTCTTCATGCCTTCATTACCGTTGGCACCTTCCAAAGAAGTTCTTCCAATCAGCCTGTTGGACAGAATCAATTAGAGAGATCTTGAGCTCTTTAAGGTAAGTGTTGATAGCCCATCAATCCTGCTCGCCCATACAATCAGGATCTTGGTTTCCATAAGTAGATCCTTCCAAATATAAGTTGCGAATCTTTAGAGAATCTATATATATTCGAATACGAAAATAAGATCTTCTAGTGCTGAATCCAGTAGAAAGATATTCCCTAGCCGTTGGAGTAAGAACCATATTAGATCAGAATATAAGTTTTTATCTTGTTGGTCTGGAAACTGTCCATGAGGGTAGACTTTGAAACTTGAGTCTTGCTAGCTTCAGACTTTGATCTTCGGACTTTGCTAGTAGAGTCTGTAAGTCTTCAGACTAGACTGAGGAAAATGTTTTGTCAACTTCAAAATACCTGAAGAGAATTTATCCAACAATCTCCCCCTTTTTGATGGTGACAAAACTTTTCTGCAGATTTGAATATTATTGCCCTGCAATACAACTTTTAAGCAAGCATTGATGTCTCATAAAAAGATTAGAATAAAAATAGTAGAAGTTATCCTGTACACAGACTTACCCTGTACACAGATCTGCACCACAGAAACCTCATTAGTCATGTGCAGGCATTACTATCTTTATCTAATTTAATTGCTTAAAGTAATGCGATAATGAGCACACATTCAAAAACTCAAGATAAAGTCAAAATATCAATCACAATCATAACAAAAAAAATATATGTTTAATGTTTAAAAGTGAAGATTTGGTTTGGAGTGAGGATAGAGGATAGAGTGAAAGTCTTGAAATTTGCAAAGTCTTCTCCCCCTTTTTGTCAGCATTAAAAAGAAATCAAGGAGCACGAGGAATGCGAACAAGTTGAAAGTCCTCCATAGACTTGACCATTCCTTCCAGCTTCCTCAAATCTTCCTGTAGTTGAGCAAGAGCAGTACCTTTTGCAGTGGCTTGAACCTGACGCTGAACCTCTTTAAGCCGATCATGCATGGTGATGAACATGGCATGATTCTCATTCTGTAGAGTCTGAAATTCATACCCCATAGCATAGATTTGGCCTTTGAGCTCCAAGATGATGTCAAGCAATCTTCCAAAATCTCCTGAATTGTTAGTCTGTGTGCTTGCGTCAACTCGGTCTGATGATGGAGTCAAGCTAGTGTGAATATCAGCAGGGAGATCAATATTTGGAGATGATGCATCTCCCTCAGGAAAATGAGCAGCATGAACATCTTCTACATCAGGAGGCAATCGACTAACACTTGCACTGTTAAAAGTCAGTAGAAGAGGAGTACATTCTCTTTGGACATCTCCCCCTGTTTCAATGTCTTCTGGAGGTGAGAAGTACTCTTCTTTCTGAGGAGTTTCCTCAGTGATAGGATGTCTTTGATCCTCTTTTTCTGCTGGAGAATATGTTTTTGCTGGTTCTTCCTCTTCATCTTTTTCTTCTTCCTCTTCTTCTTTTTCCTCTTTCTCTTCTTTCTCTTCTTCTTCTTCTTGTAAGGATCCCTTTCTCTGGAGTCCTTTCTCAGTGTCTTCTGCAGAATGTTGTTCTAGAACAGCTGAAACGGGTGCAGAAAACTGAGAAACAAGAGTAGAGATAGGCAAATCATCCTCATTATCTTCATCCTCCAAGATGATTGCCCTCCTCTTCTTGATAGGACCAGTCACCAGTTCCTTTCCTTTTCTCTTGGCCATAGAAGGGTCTGGTCTAGACTTAACAGGAGTCTTCTCCTTGAACTGCTCCAGCTTCTTGCTGAGTTCTTTTAGACGCATCTTTGTTATCATCCTCAGTCCGATGACCATTTAATCAATAGTCTTCACAGAGAGAATGTGAGGAGGCTGAATGTTCAAGTGTTTGAAAAGACGAGTGATGAGAGCAGCATAAGGAAGTTTTCCCTTGTCCTTTGCCATGGACCTATACATGTGAAACATGATAGTGTGTGGCAGAGAGAAGTGAAGACCAATCTTGATTGCATACATCAACTTAGCCTTTGAGATGGATACATCTGTCTTTGATGTTGATTTCGGTCTTAGACAGTTGATTACTATCTTGTGAAGCAGAGTGTTTGTTGCATTCATCCTGGAGTAGGAGAGACGACCTTCAGCAATTCAGTCTCTCGCAAGTTCTAGAGTTGCATGATTTACAGACACATAAATTGATTGGAAAGCACCTCTTTCCATACCAATTATATCCGCCAGAGTGTCCGTATCAACAACATATTCTCTATCTCTCACACTGAATGAAAAGTTATTCGCATCAAGGAAACTGAGATTGGAATAAAAATATGCTGTGAATTCAGAATAAGCCACATCACATTCTGTACAGAATTTATGAAGTTGAAGTTTCTCAAACTTCTCTCTCAGATTGATGCTTAATAAATCCAGAAAATCAAAGTCCACTGTCCGTGGATTCATCACCCCACGCTTCAGCAGTTTCTCATACATCTTCCTCTGTCCTTCTGATCGAAACAGATCATCCTTCTTTCCTCGAAGGTTTGCAGCCACACCCATCCAAGGTTTAAAATGTAAAAACATTTTCTCATCATCATCCTTTCCCTCAGGTTGATTTACAGCACCAAATCGAGGGTCACTAGGAAAGTTTGCAAAGACTTTTGCTGCCGTTCCAACAGGAACAACGCCTGATCTCTTCATCACAGTGAGAAAGTGTGTCTCATTTTTATAACATTTTTCTTTCAAAAATTCATCAATGAAGGTCATCGCAGAACCTCCTTCCTTCAACACAGAGTATAGCGTATAAAGAAAAGCATGCTTGAGTGATCTTACAGGTTCAACATTTTCAAGAACTTCTTCTGCATGTTGAGGACGATGATCATGAGATCTGGTTGAGGAGGTGCGCTGTTGAGATTGTTGAGTATGTTATGTTGGAAAGTCACTTTCTTCTGTGAGATCGAAGTGCGTAGGCCTCTCACTAGAGCCCTGTGGTCCTCTGTTTGCTATCCTTGAGGATTTCCTTTGGAAAGACAATGTCGCTTTCTTGGAGAAACTTTCACACTTGTGTCGCAAGAAAGTCAAAAGCTTGAGAGGTAGAAATTTATGAGTGAAAATTCAGAGGAGTGAAAAGCTTTTGAATTAAGGTTTCTGGGTAAAGTAAAAACGTAGAAGGAGAAGATGTATATAAAAGATAACTGATACAGGGTATCTCAAGTGTCGCAATTTGGAAATATTAAGAATTTCCTTTAAAAAAAATAACTGCCTTAATAAATCGATAACCACATTTAAAAAAAAAAATTAATTGCCTTAATAAGCTCAATTAGAGATAAACAGACAATCTTACCTTTTCGAAATAACAGTTTAAGTAAATAAATGAACATACAGCCGTGTCGGATTGGTAATCTCAGTCTACAACCTTTTGAGTCTGATGCTCTGTC
Organism: Eucalyptus pauciflora; assembly: GCA_007663325.1. NCBI lineage: Eukaryota > Viridiplantae > Streptophyta > Magnoliopsida > Myrtales > Myrtaceae > Eucalyptus > Eucalyptus pauciflora. The sequence goes on along the minus strand of VMYD01000193.1, from coordinate 1,023,258 downwards.
AGACTTTAGATTCTGAGTCTGAGCTTCAACATTCTTCAAGAGATAAAATATTGAGTCTTGAGCGAATAGACTCAAATAAGCTTTTCTCAAGTGGCTTTGTGAAGATGTCTACCAGTTGATTATTTGAGTTTATGAATTGTATCAAGACTTCTTTGTTTTGAACATGATCTCTTATAAAATGATGTCGAATCTCAATATGTTTTGCTCTTGAATGTAGGATAGGATTCTTTGTAAAATTGATTGCGCTGGTATTGTCACATTTGATCTTTGTGCAAGAATATTCAATGCCAAAGTCTTGTAGTTGTTGTTTTATCCACAATATTTGAGAACAGCAACTTCCAAGGGCTACGTATTCTGCTTCAGCTGTTGAAAGAGCCACAGTACTTTGTTTTCTTGAAAACCAAGATACTGCCCTGTTTCCAAGCAATTGACAAGTACCTGAAGTGTTTTTTCTTTCAACTCTACAACCTGCAAGATCTGCGTCTAAATAACCAAGAAGAGTAAAGTCTCATTCTTTGGGATACCATAGACCAAACTTAGCAGTAGTAGCAACATATTTAATGATACGTTTAGCAGCATTTAAATGAGATTCCTTAGGATCTGATTGAAACCTAGCGCATATGCAAACATTAAATAATATGTCAGGTCTGGATGTAGTAAGATAAAGAAGTGAACCAATGATACTCCTGTATAACTTTTGGTCGATTTTATTCCCTGCTTCATCTTTGTCTATCTTCAAGGAACTTGACATTGGTATGTCAGTCTTTTTGCAATTTTCCAGACCGAACTTTTTAACGAGTTCTTTTGCATATTTCTCTTGATTAATAAATATTATTTCCTTTAGTTGTTTCACTTGTAGACCAAGGAAAAAGGATAGTTCACCCATCATGCTCATCTCGAATTTATCCTGCATAGACTTAGAAAATTTCTTACACAAAGTCTCATTACATGATCCGAATATAATGTCATCAACATAAATCTGAACAAGTAGAAAACTTTTACCTTCCTTTTTAATAAACAAAGTAGTGTCTACCTTTCCTTTAGAAAAGCCATTTTGAATTAAGAAATTACTTAGCCTTTCATACCAAGCTCGAGGAGCTTGTTTCAATCCATATAAAGCTTTCTTCAGTCTGAACACTGAGTCTAGTTTCTTTGAGTCTTCAAATCCAAGAGGTTATTCCACGTAGACTACTTCTTGAATAAATCCATTTAGGAATGCGCTTTTGATATCCATTTGAAATAACCTGAAATTCTTATAACAAGCAAAAGCAAGTAGTAATCTGATTGCTTCTAACCTTGCTACAGGAGCATAGGTTTCATCATAGTCTATCCCTTCTTCTTGCGTGTATCCTTTAGCTACGAGTCTTGCTTTGTTTCTCGTTACTTTGCCTTTTTCATCAACTTTATTCCTGAAAACCCATTTGGCTCCAATAACTGATTTACCTTTTGGTTTAGGAGTCAATTCCCATACGTCGTTAATACTGAATTGTCTGAGCTCTTCTTGCATTGCTTCAATCCAACTTTCATCAGCTAAAGATTCTTCAATATTTTTGGGTTCTATTTCAGAAGTAAGAGCAATAGCACTAGACTCTTCTCGCCTTTTGGATCTTGTTCGAATTCCCTCATTAATGTTTCCAATAATGAGTTCTTCAGGATGACTAGACTTGTGCTTCCAGTTACTGGACAGTCTGATAGATTGTTGATCTTTTTCTTCAGTAGATTCTTTATCAGTATCTTGTTGTACTGCTTTTGAATTTTTAACTGCTTTAATGGAGGTAGATCTAGCAGAGTCTGGAACAGATTCTGAATCTTCAGTATGAGTTGACTGAATTTGTGGAGAGTCTTGAAATTTGACATTCATTGATTTTTCCACAGTCTGAGTCTTCTTGTTGAATATTCTATAGGCTTTGCTTGTAGTTGAGTAACCAAGAAAGAATCCTTCATCTGATTTCTCTTCAAACTTACCCACATACTTGAAAATAAGAAACTGCTGGTTTCTTTTCTTTAAAAATTTCTTAAGGAGTTTTCTCAAGAATTGGCCTTAAAAACACTTGGTTTATAATATAGCAAGCAGTTGAAATAGCTTCAGCCCAAAACCTGAAAGAAATATTACTTTCAATTAAAAGAGTTCTTGCCATTTCTTGTAAAGACCTATTATTCCTTTCCACAACCCCATTCTGTTCTGGTGTATATGGAGAAGAGAATTTGTGCTGAAAACCAAATTCATCACAAAATTTAGTAAAATCTTGATTTTCAAACTCACCTCCATGGTCCGTTCGAATGCTTGAGATAATGTGACATTTCTCATTCTGTACTTTCTTAGCAAACTTTTTCCACCAATGCTTTGCGTTCTGGTAGGTCTAAATAAATCCATATGTAGAAGCTGCAGTACATGATTAGTGGAAACTTTATTTATAGGTTTGTAAGAGTTTCTAACCTGTTTACCAGTACGCATGGTGTGCATAGATCAAACTTTGAGTAATTGAGAATAGGCAATCCTCGAACAAGTTTCTTTGAAGAGATCTTGGTGATTTGCTTCATATTGGTATGGCCTAGCTTTTTGTGTCATAGATTGGCTTCATCTTGTACTGATATTAAGCACTGTGATTTTTCATGATTCACATCCAGAAGATAGATATTTCCATGTCTTCGTCTAGTAAAAGATTGAGTAAAGTCTTTACTAATTCCAGAGCACGTTTTTTCTTGGAAATTGATCTTGAAACCAGTATCACACAACTGGCTTATGCTAAGCAAGTTGTAATTTAATCATTCAACTAAGGAAACATTTTTGATTGACAAACTTCCAATATTTACTGTTCCTCGACCAGTAATTATTCCTTTGTTGTTACCACCAAAAGAAACTTTTCCTCCATCTATCTGGACAAGTTTTATGAAGCAACTTGAGTCTCCTGTCATATGTCTTGAGCAGCCACTATCAAGATACCATTTAATATTCCTTTTGATAGTAACCTGCAATCAACACGAATTCAAGCTTTCTTTGGTACCCATATCATCTTGGGTCTAGAAATGTTAGAGCAAAAGACAATCTTAGCCTAGTTCCTTTTAACAGGTCTCTAAACCAAAGGACATTTTTTTTCAAAATGTTCTGAGCTTTTGCACTTGGAACATTTCAAAGCATTTCTGCCAACATGTTTTACAAAAACTTTATGGAAATGATTCTTATAAACAATTCTGGCTGGTCTCTATTTGATTCATTCCTTTACCTTTGGGAAATCAATTAGTGGAATAGTTTCAGAAGTCATACGAAGACCTAACTTATCAAAGTATGGTCTTTGTATTGAAAGAATCTTATCCAACTTTTCAGAACCATTTGAAAATCTTTTTGATATGTTAGTAATATCATTTTTCAAAAGATTATTTTCATTTGAAATAAAGTCTGAGTTTTCTTTCACAACAGCAAAGTCCTTTTCCAACTTTTCAAATTTTTCTTTCATAAGTTTTTCCTGTTACTTTAATGTAGAATTTTCCCTTTTTAATTCGGAGATCCTCTTGAGAGAGGTTTTTAGACTAAGACAAAGTTCATCAATATATTTAGAAACCTTGATAGGAATTTTTAGGTTACTAACCTCAAGTTCACTGTCTGAGTCTGTGTCTGAATCAAGGTCTGAGTCTGAATATGATTTTACCATTAAATAGATATTGGCATAATCGTCATCACTTTCTTCACATTCAATATCACTCCAAGTCTCTGCTTTGAGTGCCTTCCTGTATTTCTCAGTCTTTCCTTTTCTCTTCTTTAACAGAGGACAGTTGGGTCTGATGTGTCCCTTTTTCTTGCATTCAAAGCAAGTCACTTCTTTGTTAGAATCATCTTCCTATGTTGATTTGTTTTGAAACTTTTGTGAGCTTTGTTTCTTCCAATTGAATTTCCTTCCTTTTCTGTTCAACTTTCTGAATCTCTTTATCATGAGTGCCAGTTCTTCATCATCTAGATCTTCTTCAGAGTCTGTAGCATCAGAATAGTCATTAGACTTTAAGGCAATAGATTTCTTACATTTTGAATCTTCCTCTTCGTTGGTCTGTTCCACTTCATAAGATTGAAGAGTCCCAACCAGTTTGTCTACAAAGAGTGGAGCAATCCTCTGCGTCTCTCTTATTGAGGTTTTTATGTAATTCCAGTCTTTAGAGAGTCCTCGTAGGAGTTTGTTGACCTTCATATGTCCTGAGATTGGATGTCCCTGATATTCAAGACCATTCACAATTTCAGTAAAGCGACTAAACATGTTAGTTATTGATTCTCCTGATCTCATCTTAAAAACTTCATATTGTCCCAAAAGAATATTGATCCTTGTTTCTTTCACTCGATCAGTCCCTTCATAGGTAATGTGAAGCCTATCCCAGACTTCTTTTGCTGTATCACAAGAAGATATTCTGTTATACTCAGTAGGGGATAAAGCACAATATAAGGAGTAAATGGCTTTAGCGTCAAGAGTCTATCTCTTGGTGATTTCTTCTTGAGTCAGTAGAGTGGGATCATCAACTTATTTTCCTCTCTCTGATTCTGATGCAGCAGCATGAATGATTCTTTTATCTACCACTTCCCATTCCAAAGGATCTTTCGATTTTAGGAATGCTTTCATCTTGTTTTTCCATATGCTGTAGTCTTTTCCATCAAAGTATGGATGTCTGGTATTGTTTTGACCTTCAACCAACCCTGTAGGCAACATACTAGCCATAGATCTTTTACTTAGAAGTAAAGACACTTCTTATGAACGAGTACACTCGCTCTGATACCAATTGTTAGGACTAGAATTAGCACCTAGAGGGGGGGTGAATAGGTGATTAAAACAATTTTAACAATTTAATCCGAATGAGAGATTAATGAATTAAAACCAACAATCGCAGCAAATGAAAGTAATGAAAGATCAAACGATTAAGGATAGAGAATCAATACTCCAGATTTATAGTGGTTCGGCTTAGACCAAGCCTACATCCACTCTCCCGCATGGACAACCCTTCTGGCTGGATTTCACTAAGAATAAAAAAAGAGTGATTACAGTCTCACGCTCTTGAGTCCACAGTGTAGAAGCTCTACTACACTTCCTCAAGGTCTCACCACAATATGATCTCTCTTTTGATTACATATAACGCTCGAAGAATAAGATCACAAAATAGAGAAGGAGATTCAGACTTTGGAATTCTTTTATCCGACACCCTTCAACAACTGGAGCATCTCTCTTATATACTTCTTCATGCCTTCATTACCGTTGGCACCTTCCAAAGAAGTTCTTCCAATCAACCCGTTGGACAGAATCAATTAGAGAGATCTCGAGCTCTTTAAGGTAAGTGTTGATAGCCCATCAATCCTGCTCGCCCATACAATGAAGATCTTGGTTTCCATAAGTAGATCCTTCCAAATATAAGTTGCGAATCTTTAGAGAATCTATATATATTCGAATACGAAAATAAGATCTTTTAGTGCTGAATCCAGTAGAAAGATATTCCCTAGCCGTTGGAGTAAGAACCATATTAGATCAGAATAGAAGTTTTTATCTTGTTGGTCTGGAAACTGTCCATGAGGGTAGACTTTGGGTGCGTTTGGTAACACTTCTGTTTAAAAATTGTTCCAGGGAACAGTAATAGAAAAAGGTGTTTCTATTCCGAGGAACAATTTTTTAAAGAAAAAACGCGTTTGGTAAACTTGTTCCAGGAATAAAAAATGAACAGAAACCCGTTTGGTAAATTTGTATTTTTTTTTTATTTTTTTTTAATTTTTTAATTTTTTAATTTTTATTTTCTTTTATTTTCTTTATTTTTTATTTTTTTCTTCTTTTGGCCGGTCGCCGGCTCCGGCCATGGCCGGCGACCGGCCGACGAGGGCCGGCGGCCTCGCCCAGCCACGACGAGGCTCGCCGGCCCTCGGGGATGCCGAGCCTCGCCGTGGTTGGGCGAGGCTCGCTCGGCCCCCTCCCGCGCCGATGATGGCGAGCTAGCCTCGTGTCCGGCTCCTTCGGGATCCCGAGCCCGACGACCCTTTCGATGCCCCCAGTCCGCCCGCGACTCCCGAAACCCGTAGGCAAGGTCTGACCGGCAAGGTCACCGGCCCTCGACAGCGTCACCGGCCCTCTCTGGCCGGTCGCCGGCCATGGCCGAGGCCGGTGACCGGCCAAAGAAAAAAAAGAAAAAAAAAAAGAGAAGAAAAAGAGAGGAGAGAGAAAATATGTTTTTAATTTTTGTTCCAGAAACAAGAAACAAGTTTTTCTTGTTTCTCGTTTCTGTTCCAAAAGTGTTCCCGGGAACAAAAAATAGATTTGGAACAAAAACACAAACAAACGCGTTTCTGTTGTTTTTTTGTTCCCTGGAACAAAAAAACACAATATCTGTTTAAAAACAAAAAACAGAAACATTAACAAACAGCCCCTTTGAAACTTGAGTCTTGCTAGCTTCAGACTTTGATATTCAGACTTTGCGAGTAGAGTCTGTAAGTCTTCAGACTAGACTGAGGAAAATGTTTTGTTAACTTCAAAATACCTGAATAGAATTTATCCAAGAAATGGAACTCTTGAAGGACTATGATTGTGATATTCTGTATCACCTTGGAAAGGCTAACAAGGTCGCATACACGCTAAGTTGGAAATCTTCAGTTGTGCAGATGGTACTCAAGGAATGGATCTTACTTGAGAGGGCTCGATATTTGGTTTTCAAATTTGAGGTAGGCCACCTTTCAAATCTTATGGCCACCCTCATAATTGAGTCGGAAGTGCAGATCAGAATCAAGACGCTTTAGTCGACAAATCTAGAGATTCAGAAGATCTTGCAAGAGGATACCGAAAAGAGGAAACCTGACTTTCAGATTTCTGATGATTAAACACTAAGGTTCTGAGGACGATTATGTGTACCTGATGATGCAGTGCTTAAGGAAAAGATCTTGTCAGAAGCTTATCGTAGCAATTACAGCATTCATCTTGGCAGTACGAAAATGTATCAGAACCTGTGTCAATATTATTGGTGGTTTGGTACGAAGGCAGATGTTGCCAAGCATCTCGCCAAGTGTCTGACATGTCAACAAGTGAAGGCACATCATTGTAAGCCGGGGGAACTTTTGCAACCTCTCGAGATTCCCGACTGGAAATGGGAACACATCACAATGGATTTTGTGATAGGCTTACCAAGGAGTCAGAGAGGGAATGATTCCATTTGGGTAGTAGTCGACGGATTGACGAAATTGGCTCACTTTATCGCCGTACGAAAGGACTTTGATTTGGACAGGCATGCATAATTGTACGTGCGTCAGATTGTTCGCTTGCATGGAATGCCAGTGACGATTACATCAAACAAAGACTTGAGGTTTACCGCCATTTTTTGGAAGAGCCTACAGACTGTTTTAGGAATGAAGCTGCAGTACAGTACGGCTTATCTTCCTCAGACGGATGGCCAGTCTAAGAGGACAATTTAAACTCTCGAAGACATGCAGCGAGCTTGCGTATTGGATTTCAAGAGAAGTTGGGAGGAATAGCTTCATCTTGTTGAATTCGCCTATAGCAACAGCTACCAGTAGAGCATTCAGATGGCTCCCTTCGAAGCGTTGTATAGCATAGCGTGTAGAACACCGGTTTGTTGGGAAGAGGTTGGAGAATGAAAGATCACAGGCCTAGAGTTGGTTTAGCAGTTTGTGGATGTAGTTGCCGTCATCAGGGACATATTATAGACCGCTCAGAGCCGCCAGAAAAGCTACGCTGATAAGCGTCGGAGACTGTTGGAATTCCAAGCTGGTGAGCATGTCTTTCTGAAAATGTCACCAATGAGAGGTACTTGTGCTTTGGCAAGAAAGGGAAGCTGAGTCCGAGGTATGTAGGTTCCTTTGAGATTTTGGAAAGAATATGGACTTTAGCGTATTGCATTACCACCGAGGTTGGCGCAAGTGCATGACGTCTTCCACGTGTCAATGTTGTGTAAGTATGAGCCTGACCCGACCCACATGCTGAATTTTGAGGAATTAGACATGGATGATAGAGTGTTGTACATGGAAAGCTCGGTTCAGATCGTGGATCGGAAAGAGTAGGTTTTGTTGGATAAATTTTCTTCAGGTATTTTGAAGTTGACAAAACATTTTCCTCAGTCTAGTCTGAAGACTTACAGACTCTACTGGCAAAGTCTGAAGATCAAAGTCTGAAGCTAGCAAGACTCATGTTTCAAAGTCTACTCTCATGGACAGTCTCCAGACCAACGTTTATTCCGATCTTATATGGTTTTATTCTAACGGCTAGAGAATATCTTTCTACTGGATTCAGCACTAGAAGATCTTACTTTCGTATTTGAATATGTATAGATTCTCTAAAGATTTCGCAACTTATATTTGGAAGGATCTACTTATGAAAACCAAGATCCTGATTGTATGGGCGAGCAGGATTGATGGGCTATCAACACTTACCTTAAAGAGCTCGAGATCTCTCTAATTGATTCTGTCCAACGGGTTGATTGGAAGAACTTCTTTGGAAGGTGCCAACGGTATAGAAGGCATGAAGAAGTATATAAGAGAGATGCTCCAGTTGTTGAAGGGTGTCGAATAGAAGAATTCCAAAGTCTGAATCTCCTTTTCTATTTTGCGATCATATTCTTCGAGCGTTATATGTAATCAAAAGAGAGATCATATTGTGGTGAGACCTTGAGGAAGTGTAGTAGAGTGTCTACACTGTGGACTCAAGAGCGTGAAACTGTAATCACTCTTTTTGATTCTTAGTGAAATTCAGCCAGAAGGGTTGTCCGTGCGGAAAAGTGGACGTAGGCTTGATCTAAGCCGAATCACTATAAATCTGAAGTCTTGATTCTCTATCCCTAATGCTTTTATCTTTCATTACTTTTATTTGCTATGATTATTGTTTTTAATTCATTAATCTCTCATTTGGATTAATTTGTTAAAATTGCTTTAATCACCTATTCACCCCCCTCTAGGTGCTAATTCTAGTCCTAACAATTGGTATCAGAGATGCGTACTCGTTCATAAGAAGTGTCTTTACTTCTGAGTAAAAGATCTATGGCTAGTATGTTGCCTACAGGGTTGGTTGAAGGTCAAAGCAATACCAGAGCTCCATACTTTGATGGAAAAGACTACAACATATGGAAAAATAAGATGAAGGCATTCCTAAGATCGAAAGATCCTTTGGAATGGGAAGTGGTTGATAAAGGAATCATTCCTGCTGCTGCATCAGAATCAGAGAGAGGAAAAGAAGCTGCTGATCCCACTATTCTGACTCAAGAAGAAATCACCAAGAGACAGACTCTTGACGCTAAAGCTATTTACTCATTATATTGTGCTTTATCCCATACTGAGTATAACAGAATATCTTCTTGTGATACAGCAAAAGAAGTCTGGGATAGGCTTCACATTACCTATGAAGGAACTGATCGTGTGAAAGAAACGAGGATCAATATACTTTTGGGACAATATGAAGTCTTTAAGATGAGATTAGGAGAATCAATAACTGACATGTTTAGTCGCTTTACTGAAATTGTGAATGGTCTTGAATATCAGGGACATCCAATCTCAGGACATATGAAGGTCAACAAACTCCTACGAGAACTCTCTAAAGACTGGAATTACATAAAAATCTCAATAAGAGAGATGCAGAGAATTGCTCCACTCTCTGTAGACAAACTGGTTGGGACTCTTCAATCTTATGAAGTGGAACAAACCAACGAAGAGGAAGATTCAAAATGTAAGAAATCTATTGCCTTAAAGTCTAATGACTATTCTGATGCTACAGACTCTGAAGAAGATCTAGATGATGAAGAACTGGCGCTCATGATAAAGAGATCCAGAAAGTTGAACAGAAAAGGAAGGAAATTCAATTGGAAGAAACAAAGCTCTCAAAGGTTTCAAAACAAATCAACAGAGGAAGATGATTCTAACAAAGAAGTGACTTGCTTTGAATGCAAGAAAAAGTGACACATCAGACCCAATTGTCCTCTGTTAAAGAAGAGAAAATGAAAGATTGAGAAAAACAGGAAGGCACTCAAAGCAGAGACTTTGAGTGACACTGAATGTGAAGAAAGTGATGACGGTTATGCCAATATATGTTTAATGGCAAAATCAGATTCAGACTCAGACCTTGATTCAGACACAGACTCAGACAGTGAACTCGAGGTCAGTAACCTGAAAATTCCTGTCAATGTTTCTAAATATATTGATGAACTTTGTCTTAGTCTAAAAACCTCTCTCAAGAGGATCTCCGAATTAAAAAAGGGAAAATTCTACATTGAAGCAACATGATAAACTTATGAAAGAAAAGTTTGAAAAGTTGGAAAATGATTTTGTTGTTGTGAAAGAAAACTCAGACTTTATTTCAAATGAAAATAATCTTTTGAAAAATGATATTACTAACATATCAAAAAGATTTTCAAATGGTTCTGAAAAGTTGGATAAGATTCTTTCAATACAAAGACCATACTTTGATAAGTTAGGTCTTGGTATGACTTCTGAAACTATTCCACTAATTGATTTTCCAAAGGTAAAGGAAAGAATCAAACAGAGACCAGCAAGAATTATTTATAAGAATCATTTCCATAAAGTTTTTGTAAAATCTGTTGGCAGAAATGCCTTGAAATGTTCCAAGTGTAAAAGCTCAGAACATTTTGAGAAAGAATGTTGTTTGGTTTGGAGACCTGTTAAAAAGAGCTGGGCTAAGACTGTCTATTGTTCTAACACTTCTAGACCCAAGATGGTTTGGGTACCAAAGAGAGCTTGAATTTGTGTTATTTGCAGGTTACTATCAAAAGGAAGATTAAATGGTATCTTGATAGTGGCTGCTCAAGACATATGACAAGAGATTCAAGTTGCTTCATAAAACTTGCCCAGATAGACGGAGGAAAAGTTTCCTTTGGTGGTAATAACAAAGGAAGAATTACTGGTCGAGGAACACTAAAGATTGGAAGTTTGTCAATCAAAAATGTTTCCTTAGTTGAAGGATTAAATTACAACTTGCTTAGCATAAGTCAGTTGTGTGAAACTTGTTTCAAGATCAATTTCCAGGAAGAAACGTGCTCTGGAATCAGTAAAGACTCGACTCAATCTTTTACTGGACGAAGACATGGAAATATCTATCTTTTGGATGTTAATCAAGAAAGATCACAGTGCTTAATATCAGTACAAGATGAAGGGTACTATGGCACAAAAAGCTAGGCCATACCAATATGAAGCAAATCAACAAGATCTCTACCAAGAAACTTGTTCGAGGATTTCCTATTCTCAATTACTCAAAGTCTGATCTATGTACACCGTGCGTACTGGGTAAACAGGTTAGAAACTCTTACAAATCGATAAATAAAGTTTTCACTAATCATGTACTGCAGCTTCTGCATATGGATTTGTTTGGACCTACCAGAACACAAAGCATTGGTGGAAAAAGGTTCTCGCTAGTAATTGTGGATGATTACTCGTGATTTACTTGGGTCTACTTTCTTTCAAGTAAGTCAGAGACTTTCTCTCTCTTTTCAAAGTTTGCTAAGAAAGTGCAGAATGAGAAAGGTCATACAATCTCGAGTATTCCTACAGACCATGGAGGTGAGTTTGAAAATCAAGACTTTAGTAAACTTTGTGATGAATTTGGTTTTCAGCACAAATTCTCCTCTCCATATACACCAGAACATAATGGGGTTGTGGAGAGGAAGAATAGATCTTTACAAGAAATGGCAAGAACTCTTTTAATTGGAAATCAAATTTCTTCAAGGTTTTGGGCTATAGCTGTTTCAATTGCTTGCTATATTATAAACCGAGTGTTTTTAAAGCCAATTCTTGAGAAAACCCCTTATGAAATTTTTAAAGGAAAGAAACCAATAGTGTCTTATTTTCAAGTATTTGGTTGCAAATGTTTTATTCTAAAGAATGCAAATGATCGTGTTGGTAAGTTTGAAGAAAAATCAGATGAAGGATTCTTTCTTGGTTACTCAACTACAAGCAAAGCCTTTAGAATATTCAACAAGAAGACTCAGACTGTGGAAGAATCAATGAATGTCAAATTTCAAGACTCTCCACAAATTCATCAAATTCAGACTGAAGATTCAGAATTTGTTCCAGACACTGCTAGAGCTACCTCCATTGAAGCAGTTACTAATTTAGAATCAGTACAACAAGCTACTAATGAAGAATCTACTCAAGAAAAAGATCAGCAATCTATCAGACTGACTAGTAACTGGAAGCACAAGTCTAGTCATCCTGAAGAACTCATTATTGGAAACATTAATGAGGGAATTCGAACAAGATCCAAAAGGCGAGAAGAGTCTAGTGCTGTTGCTCTTATTTCTGAAATAGAACCCAAAAACATTGAAGAAGCTTTAGCTGATGAAAGCTGGATTGAAGCAATGCAAGAAGAGCTCAGACAATTCAGTATTAACGACGTATGGGAATTGACTCCTAAACCAAAAGGTAAATCAGTTATTGGAGCCAAATGGGTTTTCAGGAATAAAGTTGATGAAAAAGGCAAAGTAACGAGAAACAAAGCAAGACTCATAGCTAAAGGATACATGCAAGAAGAAGGGATAGACTATGATGAAACCTATGCTCCAGTAGCAAGGTTAGAAGCAATCAGATTACTACTTGCTTTTGCTTGTTATAAGAATTTCAGGTTATTTCAAATGGATGTGAAAAGTGCATTCTTGAACAGATTTATTCAAGAAGAAGTCTACGTAGAACAACCTCCTGGATTTGAAGACTCAAAGAAACCAAACTCAGTGTTCAGACTGAAGAAAGCTTTATATGGACTGAAACAATCCCCTCGAGCTTGGTATGAAAGGCTAAGTAATTTCTTAATTCATAATGGCTTTTCTAAAGGAAAGGTAGACACTACTTTGTTTATTAAAAATGAAGGTAAAAGTTTTCTACTTGTTCAGATTTATGTTGATGACATTATATTCGGATCATCTAATGAGACTTTGTGCAAGAAATTTTCTAAGACTATGCAGGATGAATTCGAGATGAGCATGATGGGTGAACTATCTTTTTTCCTTGGTCTACAAGTGAAACAACTGAAGGAATGAATATTCATTCATCAAGAGAAATATGCAAAAGAACTTGTTAAAATGTTCGGTTTGGAAAGTTGCAAAAAGACTGACATACCAATTTCAAGTTCCTTGAAGATAGACAAAGATGAAGCAGGGAAGAAAATCGACCAAAAGTTATACAGGAGTATCATTGGTTCACTTCTTTATCTTACTGCATCCAGACCTGACATATTATTTAGTGTTTGCATATGCGCTAGGTTTCAATCTGATTCTAAGGAATCTCATCTAAGTGCTGCTAAACGTATCATTAAATATGTTGCTACTACTGCTAAGATTGGTCTATGGTATCCCAAAGAAGGAGACTTTACTCTTCTTGGTTATTTAGACGCAGATCTTATAGGTTGTAGAGTTGAAAGAAAAAGCACTACAGGTACTTGTCAATTGCTTGGAAACAGGGCAATATCTTGGTTTTCAAGAAAACAAAGTACTATGGCTCTTTCAACAGCTGAAGCAGAATAAGTAGCTCTTGGAAGTTGCTGTTCTCAAATATTGTGGATAAAACAACAACTACAAGACTTTGGCAATGAAGATTCTTGCACAGAGATCAAATGTGATAATACCAGCGCAATCAATCTTACAAAGAATCCTATTCTACATTCAAGAGCAAAACATATTGAGATTTGACATCATTTTATAAGAGATCATGTTCAGAACAAAGAAGTCTTGATACAATTCATAGACTCAAAGAATCAACCGGCAGACATCTTCACAAAGCCACTTGAGAAAAGCTTGTTTGAGTCTATTCGCTCAAGACTCAATATTTTATCTCTTGAAGAATGTTGAAGCTCAGACTTAGAATCTAAAGTCTGACAGAGTATCAGACTCAAAGGTTGAAGACTGAAAATAACAATCGACACGACTGTAAGTTCATTTACTTAAACTGTCATTTCGAAGAGGTATGATTGTCTGTTTATCTCTAATTGAGTTTATTAAGGCAGTTATATTTTAAAAAAGGGTGGTTATCGATTTATTAAGGCAGTTATTTTTTTTTTAAAGGAAATTCCTCATATTTCCAAAATTGCGACGCTTGAATCACCCCTTATCTGTTATCTTTTATATACTCATTCTCCTTCGTTTTCACTTTACACAGAAACCCTAGATCAAAAGCTTTTCACTTCTCTGTATTTTTCTCTCCTAAATTTATACGTCTCAAAGCTTTTAACTTTTTTGCGACACAAGTGTGAAAGTTTCTCCAAGGAAGCGACAATGTCTTACCAAAGGAAATCCTCAAGGATAGCAAACAGGGGACCACGGGGCTCTGGTGAGGGGCCTATGCACTTCGATCTCACATAAGAAAGTGACTTTCCAACAGAACAGACTCCTCAACGATCTCAACAGCGTACTTCCTCAAATAGACCTCTTGATCGTCACCCTCAAGATGCAGAAGAAGTTCTTGAAGGCATTAAACCTGTAAGATTACTCAAGCCTGCTTTTGTATATAGGCTCTACTCTGCATTGAAGGAAGGAGGTTCTGCAATGACATTCATTGATGAATTTTCTGAAAGAAAAATGTTACGCAAATGAGACACACTTTCTCACTATAATGGAAAGATCAGGCGTTGTTCCTGCTAGAACGGCAGCAAAAGCTTTTGCAAACTTTCCCAATGACCTTAGGTTTAGTAGTGTAAATCAACCAGTGGGCAAAGATGACGATGAGAAAATGTTTATACATTTTAAACCTTGGATGGGTGTGGCTGCAAACCTTCGAGGAAAGAAGGATGAACTGTTTCGATCAGACGGACATAGAAAGATGTATGAGAAACTGCTGAAGCGTGGGGTGATGAATCCACAGACGGTGGACTTTGATTTTCTGGACTTATTAAGCATCAATTTAAATGCGAATAGCCTCTCATTCAGTGTGAGAGATAGAGAATATGTTGTTGATACGGACACTCTGGCAGATGTAATTGGTGTGGAAAGAGGTGCTTTCCAATCAATTGGTGTGTCTGTAAGTCATGCGACTCTAGAACTTGCGAGAGACCGAATTGCTGAAGGTCG
Organism: Eucalyptus pauciflora; assembly: GCA_007663325.1. Lineage (NCBI taxonomy): Eukaryota > Viridiplantae > Streptophyta > Magnoliopsida > Myrtales > Myrtaceae > Eucalyptus > Eucalyptus pauciflora. The sequence continues at coordinate 1,008,243 of VMYD01000193.1, read as the reverse complement.
TCTCTCCTACTCTAGGATGAATGCAACAAACACTCTGCTTCACAAGATAGTGATCAACTGTCTCAGACCTAAATCAACATCAAAGACAGATGTATCAATCTCAGAGGCTAAGTTGATGTATGCTATCAAGATTGGTCTTAATTTCTCTCTGCCACACACTATCATGTTTCACATGTATAGGTCCATGGCAAAGGATAAGGGAAATCTCCCTTATGCTGCTCTCATTACTCGACTTTTCAGACACCTGAACATTCAGCCTCCTCACATTCTCTCTGTGAAGACTATTGATAAAATGGTCATAGGACTGAGGATGATAACAAAGATCCGTCTGAAAGAACTTAGCAAGACGCTGGAGCAGTTCAAGGAGAAGACTCCTATTAAGATTAGACCAGACTCTTCTGCGACCAAAAGAAAAGGAAAGGAACCGGTGACTAGTTCTATCAAGAAGAGAAGGGCAATCATCTTGGAAGATGAAGATGATGAGGATGCTTTACCCATCTCTGCTCTTGTATCTCAATTTTCTGCACCTGTTCCAGAACAATATTTTGCAGAATAAGAAGAAGAGAAAGAAGAGAGAGAAGAAAAGGAAGAATCGAAAGAAGAAGAAGAGAAAGAAGAAGAGAAAGAAGAAGAAGAAGAGAAAGAGGAAGAAAAGAAAGAAGAACAAGGAGACGAACTTGCAAAAACAGATTCTCCAGCAGAAAAAGAGGATCAACGACAATCTGTTACTGCGGAAACTCCTCAGAAAGAAGAGTATTTTTCTCCAGAAGACATTGAAACAGGGGGAGATAACCAAAGAGATCATACTCCTCTTCTACTGACTTTTACAGAAGAAGATACACAAACATGTGTTAGTCGATCATCTCCTGATGCAGAAGATGTTTATGCTGCTCAGTTTCCTGAAGGAGATGCATCATCTCCAAATACTAATCTTCCTGCTGATATTCATACTGGCTTGACTCCACCATCAGACCGAGTTGACGCAAGCACACAGACTGATAATTCAGGAGATTTTGGAAGGTTGCTTGACATCATCTTGGAACTCAAAGGCCAAATCTATGCTATGGGGTATGAATTTCAGACTCTGCAGAATGAATATCATGCAATGTTCATAACCATGCATGTTCAGCGTCAGATTCAGGACACTGCAAAAGGCACTGCTCTTACCCAACTACAGGAAGATTTGACGAAGCTAGAAGAAACTGTCGAGTGTATGGAGGACTTTCAACTTGTTCGCATTCCTCGTGCTCCTTGATTTTTTAATGCTGACAAAAATGGGGAGAAGACCTTGCAGATTTCAAGCACATTTTCAAGACTCTATCTTCAAACCAAACCCTTTTAAACTTTTTGATTTTGTTATGATTGTGATTGATATTTTGGCTTTATCTTGAGTTTCTTTTTGAATGTGTGCTCATCATTGTAGTACTTTAAGCTATTTAGTTAGATAAAGATAGTAATGTCTGCACTTGACTAATGAAGTTTCTGTGAATGCAGATCTATGTACAGGGTAAGTCTGTGTACATGACATTTGTGTACATGATTACTATTACTATTTTTATTCTAATCTTTTATGATATATCAATGCTTGCTTAAAAGTTGTATTGCAAGGCAATAATATTCAAATCTGCAGGAAAGTTTTGTTACCATCAAAAAGGGGGAGATTGTTGGATAAATTTTCTTCAGGTATTTTGAAGTTGACAAAACATTTCCTCAGTCTAGTCTGAAGACTTACAGACTCTACTGGCAAAGTCTGAAGATCAAAGTCTGAAGCTAGCAAGACTCATGTTTTAAAGTCTACTCTCATGGACAGTCTCCAGACCAACTTTTATTCCGATCTTATATGGTTTTATTCTTACGGCTAGAGAATATCTTTCTACTGGATTCAGCACTAGAAGATCTTACTTTCGTATTCGAATATGTATAGATTCTCTAAAGATTTCGCAACTTATATTTGGAAGGATCTACTTATGGAAACCAAGATCTTGATTGTATGGGCGAGCAGGATTGATGGGCTATCAACACTTACCTTAAAGAGCTCGAGATCTCTCTAATTGATTCTGTCCAACGGGTTGATTGGAAGAACTTCTTTGGAAGGTGCCAACGGTATAGAAGGCATGAAGAAGTACATAAGAGAGATGCTCCAGTTGTTGAAGGGTGTCGAATAGAAGAATTCCAAAGTCTGAATCTCCTATTCTATTTTGCGATCATATTCTTCGAGCGTTATATGTAATCAAAAGAGAGATCATATTGTGGTGAGACCTTGAGGAAGTGTAGTAGAGTGTCTACACTGTGAACACACATTCAAAAAGAAACTCAAGATAAAGCCAAATTATCAATCACAATCATAACAAAATCAAAAAGTTTAAAAGTGGAGGTTTGGTTTGGTTTGAAGATAGAGTCGTGAAAATGTGCTTGAAATCTGCAAGGTCTTCTCCCCCTTTTTGTCAGCATTAAAAAAATCAAGGAGCACGAGGAATGCGAACAATTGAAAGTCCTCCATAGACTTGACAGTTTCTTCTAGCTTCCTCAAATCTTCCTGTAGTTGGGTAAGAGCAGTGCCTTTTGTAGTGTCCTGAATCTGACACTGAACATCTTTAAGCTGATCATGCATGGTGATGAACATTGCATGATTTTCATTCTGCAGAGTCTGAAATTCATACCCCATAGCATAGATTTGGCCTTTGAGTTCCAAGATGATGTCAAGCAACCTTCCAAAATCTCCTGAATTGTCAGTCTGTGTGCTTGCGTCAACTCGGTCTGATGGTGGTGTCAAGCCAATATGAATATCAACAGGGAGATCAGTATTTGGAGATGATGCCTCTCCCTCAGGAAACTGAGCAGCATAAACATCTTCGGCATCAAGAGGTGATCAACTAACACATGTTTGTGTATCTTCTTCTGTAAAGGTCAGTAGAAGAGGAGTATGTTCTTTTTGGGTATCTCCCCCCGTTTCAATGTCTTCTGGAGGAGAAAAATACTCCTCTTTCTGAGGAGTTTCCTCAGTGACAGATTGTCGTTGATCCTCTTTTTCTGCCGAAGAATCTGTTTTTGCCGGTTCGTCTCCTTGTTCTTCTTTCTTTTCTTCCTCTTTCTCTTATTCTTCTTCTTCTTCTTCTTCTTCTTATTCTTCTTCTTCTTCTTCTTCTTCTTCTTCTTCTTCTTCTTCTTCTTCTTCTTCTTCTTCTTCTTCTTCTTCTTCTTCTTCTTCTTCTTCTTCTTTCTCTTCTTCTTCTTTCGCTTCTTCCTTTTCTTCTCTCTCTTCTTTCTCTTCTTCTGCTTCTGTAAAATGTTGTTCTGGAACAAGTGCAGAAAATTGAGATACAAGAGCAGAGATGGGTAAAGCATCCTCATCATCTTCATCTTCCAAGATGATTGTCCTTCTCTTCTTGATAGAACTAGTCACCGGTTCATTTCCTTTTCTTTTGGTTGCAGAAGAGTCTGGTCTGATCTTAATAGGAGTCTTCTCATTGAACTTCTCCAGCTTCTTGCTGAGTTCTTTCAGACGCATCTTTGTTATCATCCTCAGTCCGATGACCATTTTATCAATAGTCTTCACAGAGAGAATGTGAGGAGGCTGAATATTCAGGTGTCTGAAAAGTCAAGTAATGAGAGCAGCATAATGGAGATTTCCCTTATCCTTTGCCATGGACCTATACATGTGAAACATGATAGTGTGTGGTAGAGAGAAATTAAGACCAATCTTGATAGCATACATCAACTTAGCCTCTAAGATGGATACATCTGTCTTTGATGTTGATTTAGGTCTGAGACAGTTGATCACTATCTTGTGAAGCAGAGTGTTTGTTGCATTCATCCTGGAGTAGGAGAGACGACCTTCAGCAATTCGGTCTCTTGCAAGTTCTAGAGTCGCATGACTTACAGACACACCAATTGATTGGAAAGCACCTCTTTCCACACCAATTACATCTGCCAGAGTGTCTGTATCAACAACATATTCTCTATCTCTCACACTGAATGAGAGGCTATTCGCATCAAGGAAATTGAGATTTGAATAAAAATATGCTGTCAATTCAGAATAGGCCACATCACATTCAGTGCAGAACTTATGAAGTTGAAGTTTCTCAAACTTCTCTCTCAAATTGATGCTTAATAAGTCTAGAAAATCAAAGTCCACTGTCCGTGGATTCATCACCCCACGCTTCAGCAGTTTCTCATACATCTTTCTGTGTCCGTTTGATCGAAACAGTTCATCATTCTTTCCTCGAAGGTTTGCAGCCACACCCATCCAAGGTTTAAAATGTATAAACATTTTCTCATCGTCATCTTTGCCCACTGGTTGATTTACACTACTAAACCTAGGGTCACTGGGAAAGTTTGCAAAAGCTTTTGCTGCCATTCCAGCAGGAACAAAGCCTGATCTTTCCATTATAGTGAGAAAGTGTGTCTCATTTGCGTAACCTTTTTCTTTCAGAAATTCATCAATGAAGGTCATTGCAGAACCTCATTCCTTCAATGCAGAGTAGAGCCTATATAAAAAAGCAGGCTTGAGTAATCTTACAAGTTTAATGCCTTCAAGAACTTCTTCTGCATCTTGAGAGTGACGATCAAGAGGTCTATTTGAGGAAGTACGCTGTTGAGATCGTTGAAGAGTCTGTTCTGTTGGAAAGTCACTTTCTTTTGTGAGATCGAAGTGTGTAGGCCCCTCACTAGATCCCTGTGGTCCCCTATTTGCTATCCTTGAGGATTTCCTTTGGTAAGACATTGTCGCTTTCTTGGAGAAACTTTCACACTTGTGTCGCAAGAAAGTGAAAAGCTTTGAGACGTAGAAATTTTGGAGAGAAAAAAAAATACAGAGAAGTGAAAAGCTTTTGATCTAGAGTTTCTGTGTAAAGTGAAAACGAAGGAGAATGAGTATATAAAAGATAACAGATAAGGGGTGATTCAAGCGTCGCAATTTTGGAAATATGAGGAATTTCCTTTTAAAAAAAATAACTGCCTTAATAAATCGATAACCACCATTTTTTAAAATATAACTGCCTTAATAAACTCAATTAGAGATAAACAGACAATCATACCTCTTCGAAATGACAGTTTAAGTAAATGAACTTACAGTCGTGTCGATTGTTATTTTCAGTCTTCAACCTTTGAGTCTGATACTCTGTCAGACTTTAGATTCTAAGTCTGAGCTTCAACATTCTTCAAGAGATAAAATATTGAGTCTTGAGCGAATAGACTCAAACAAGCTTTTCTCAAGTGGCTTTGTGAAGATGTCTGCCGGTTGATTCTTTGAGTCTATGAATTGTATCAAGACTTCTTTGTTCTGAACATGATCTCTTATAAAATGATGTCGAATCTCAATATGTTTTGATCTTGAATGTAGAATATGATTCTTTGTAAGATTGATTGCGCTGGTATTATCACATTTGATCTCTGTGCAAGAATCTTCAATGCCAAAGCCTTGTAGTTGTTGTTTTATCCACAGTATTTGAGAACAGCAACTTCCAAGAGCTACGTATTCTGCTTCAGCTATTGAAAGAGCCACAGTACTTTGTTTTCTTGAAAACCAAGATACTGCCCTATTTCCAAGTAATTGACAAGTACCTGTAGTGCTTCTTCTTTCAACTCTACAACCTGCAAGATCTGCGTCTGAATAACCAAGAAGAGTAAAGTCTCATTCTTTGGGATACCATAGACCAATCTTAGCAGTAGTAGCAACATATTTAATGATACGTTTAGCAGCACTTAGATGAGATTCCTTAGGATCAAATTGAAACCTAGCGCATATGCAAACACTAAATAATATGTCAGGTGTGGATGCAGTAAGATAAAGAAGTGAACCAATGATACTCCTGTATAACTTTTGGTCGATTTTCTTCCCTACTTCATCTTTGTCTATCTTCAAGGAACTTGACATTGGTATGTCAGTCTTTTTGCAATTTTCCAAACCGAACTTTTTAACAAGTTCTTTTGCATATTTCTCTTGATGAATGAATATTCCTTCCTTCAGTTGTTTCACTTGTAGACCAAGGAAAAAAGATAGTTCACCTATCATGCTCATCTCGAATTCATCCTGCATAGTCTTAGAAAATTTCTTGCACAAAGTCTCATTAGATGATCCGAATATAATGTCATCAACTTAAATTTGAACAAGTAGAAAACTTTTACCTTCATTTTTAATAAACAAAGTAGTGCCTACATTTCCTTTAGAAAAACCATTATGAATTAAGAAATTACTTAGCCTTTCATACCAAGCTCGAGGAGCTTGTTTCAGTCCATATAAAGCTTTCTTCAATCTGAACACTGAGTTTGGTTTCTTTGAGTCTTCAAATCCAGGAGGTTGTTCTACGTAGACTTCTTCTTGAATAAATCCGTTCAGGAATGCACTTTTGACATCTATTTGAAATAACATGAAATTCTTATAACAAGCAAGAGCAAGTAGTAATCTGATTGCTTCTAACCTTGCTACAGGAGCATAGGTTTCATCATAGTCTATCCCTTCTTCTTGCGTGTATCCTTTAGCTACGAGTCTTGCTTTGTTTCTCGTTACTTTGCCTTTTTCATCAACTTTATTCCTGAAAACTCATTTGGCTCCAATAACTGATTTACCTTTTGGTTTAGGAGTCAATTCCCATACGTCGTTAATACTGAATTGTCTGAGCTCTTCTTGCATTGCTTCAATCCAGCTTTCATCAGCTAAAGCTTCTTCAATGTTTTTGGGTTCTATTTCAGAAATAAGAGCAACAACACTAGTCTCTTCTCGCCTTTTGGATCTTGTTCGAATTCCCTCATTAATGTTTCCAATAATGAGTTCTTCAGGATGACTAGACTTGTGCTTCCAGTTACTAGTCAGTCTGATAGATTGTTGATCTTTTTCTTGAGTAGATTCTTCATCAGTAGCTTGTTGTACTGATTCTGAATTAGTAACTGTTTGAATGGAGGTAGCTCTAGCAGTGTCTGGAACAGATTCTGAATTTTCAGTTTGAATTTGATGAATTTGTGGAGAGTCTTGAAATTTAACATTCATTGATTCTTCCACAGTCAGAGTCTTCTAGTTGAATACTCTAAAGGCTTTGCTTGTAGTTGAGTAACCAAGAAAGAATCCTTCATCTGATTTTTCTTCAAACTTACCAACACGATCATTTGCATTCTTTAGAATAAAACATTTGCAACCAAATACTTGAAAATAAGACACTATTGGTTTCTTTCCTTTAAAAATTTCATAAGGGGTTTTCTCAAGAATTGGCCTTAAAAACACTCGGTTTATAATATAGCAAGCAATTGAGACAGCTTCAGCCCAAAACGTTGAAGAAATTTGATTTCCAATTAAAAGAGTTCTTGCCATTTATTGTAAAGATCTATTCTTCATTTCCACAACCCCATTATGTTCTGGTGTATATGGAGAGGAGAATTTGTGCTGAAAACCAAATTCATCACAAAGTTTAGTAAAGTCTTTATTTTGAAACTCACTTCCGTGGTCTGTACGAATGCTCGAGATAGTGTGACATTTCTCATTCTGCACTTTCTTAGCAAACTTTGAAAAGAGAGAGAAAGTCTCTAACTTACTTGAAAGAAAGTAGACCCAAGTAAATCGTGAGTAATCATCCACAATTACTAGACAGAACCTTTTTCCACCAATGCTTTGCGTTCTGGTAGGTCCAAACAAATCCATATGCAGAAGCTGCAGTAAATGATTAGTGGAAACTTTATTTATCGATTTATAAGAGTTTCTAACCTGTTTACCCAGTACGCATGGTGTACATAGATCAGACTTTGAGTAATTGAGAATAGGCAATGCTCGAACAAGTTTCTTGGTAGAGATCTTGTTGATTTGCTTCATATTGGTATGTCCTAGCTTTTTGTGCCATAGATTAGCTTCATCTTGTACTGATATTAAGCACTGTGATATTTCTTGATTCACATCCAGAAGATAGATATTTCCATGTCTTCGTCCAGTAAAAGATTAAGTAGAGTCTTTACTGATTCCAGAGCACGTTTCTTCCTAGAAGTTGATCTTGAAACTAGTATCACACAGCTGACTTATGCTAAGCAAGTTGTATTTTAATCATTCAACTAAGGAAACATTTTTGATTGACAAACTTCCAATCTTTACTGTTCCTCGACCAATAATTCTTCCTTTGTTGTTACCACAAAAGGAAACTTTTCCTCCGTCTATCTGGACAAGTTTTATGAAGCAACTTGAATCTCCTGTCATATGTCTTGAGCAGCCACTATCAATATACCACTTAATCTTCCTTTTGATAGTAACCTGCAAATAACACAAATTCAAGCTCTCTTTGGTACCCATACCATCTTGGGTCCAAAAGTGTTAGAACAAAAGACAGTCTTAGCCCAGCTCTTTTTAACAGATCTCCAAACCAAAGGACATTCTTTCTCAAAATGTTCTGAGCTTTTACACTTGGAACATTTCAAGGCATTTCTGCCAACAGGTTTTACAAAAACTTTCTAGAAATGATTCTTATAAATAATTCTGGCTGGTCTCTGTTTGATTCTTTCCTTTACCTTTGGGAAATCAATTAGTGGAATAGTTTCAGAAGTCATACCAAGACCTAACTTATCAAAGTATGGTCTTTGTATTGAAAGAATCTTATCCAACTTTTCAGAACCATTTGAGAATCTTTTTGATATGTTAGTAATATCATTTTTCAAAAGATTATTTTCATTTGAAATAAAGTCTGAGTTTTCTTTCACAACAACAAAGTATTTTTCCAACTTTTCAAACTTTTCTTTCATAAGTTTATCATGTTGCTTCAATGTAGAAATTTCCCTTTTTAATTCGGAGATCCTCTTGAGAGAGGTTTTTAGACTAAGACAAAGTTCATCAATATATTTAGAAACCTTGACAGGAATTTTCAGGTTACTAACCTCAAGTTCACTGTTTGAGTCTGTGTCTGAATCAAGGTCTGAGTCTGAATCTGATTTTTCTATTAAACAGATATTGGCATAATCGTCATCACTTTCTTCACATTCAGTGTCACTCCAAGTCTCTGCTTTGAGTGCCTTTTTGTTTTTCTCAGTCTTTCCTTTTCTCTTCTTTAACAGAGGACAGTTGGGTCAGATGTGTCCATTTTTCTTGCATTCAAAGCAAGTCACTTCTTTGTTAGAATCATCTTCCTCTATTGATTTGTTTTGAAACCTTTGAGAGCTTTGTTTCTTCCAATTCAATTTCCTTCCTTTACTGTTCAACTTTCTGAATCTCTTTATCATGAGCGCCAGTTCTTCATCATCTAGATCTTCTTCAGAGTCTGTAGCATCAGAATAGTCATTAGATTTTAAGGCAATAGATTTCTTACATTTTGAATCTTCCTCTTCGTTGGTTTGTTCCACTTCATAAGATTGAAGAGTCCCAATCAGTTCGTCTACAGAGAGTGGAGCAATTCTCCGCGTCTCTCTTATTGAGGTTTTTATGTAATTCCAGTCTTTAGAGAGTCCTCGTAGGAGTTTGTTGACCTTCATATGTCCTGAGATTGGATGTCCCTGATATTCAAGACCATTCACAATTTCAGTAAAGCGACTAAACATATCAGTTATTGATTCTCCTGATCTCATCTTAAAGACTTCATATTGTCTCAAAAGTATATTGATCCTCGTTTCTTTCACACGATCAGTTCCTTCATAGGTAATATGAAGCCTATCCCATACTTCTTTTGCTGTATCACAAGAAGATATTATGTTATACTCAGTAGGGGATAAAGCACAATATAATGAGTAAATAGCTTTGGCGTCAAGAGTCTGTCTCTTGGTGATTTCTTCTTGAGTCAGAAGAGTGGGATCAGCAGTTTCTTTTCCTCTCTCTGAATCTGATGCAGCAGCAGGAATGATTCCTTTATCAACCACTTCCCATTCCAGAGGATATTTCGATCTTAGGAATGCCTTCATCTTATTTTTCCATATGCTGTAATCTTTTCCATCAAAGTATGGAGGTCTGGTATTGCTTTGACCTTCAACCAATCCTGTAGGTAACATACTAGCCATAGATCTTTTACTCAGAAGTAATGACACTTCTTATGAACGAGTACACAAAGCTCTGATACCAATTGTTAGGACTATAATTAACACCTAGAGGGGGGTGAATAGGTGATTAAAGCAATTTTAACAATTTAATCCGAATGAGAGATTAATGAATTAAAACCAACAATCGCAGCAAATGAAAGTAATGAAAGATAAAAGGATTAGGGATAGAGAATCAAGACTCCAGATTTATAGTGGTTCGGCTTAGATCAAGCCTACATCCACTCTACCGCACGGACAGCTCTTCTGGCTGGATTTCACTAAGAATAAAAAAGAGTGATTACAGTTTCACGCTCTTGAGTCCACAGTGTAGACACTCTACTACACTTCCTCAAGGTCTCACCACAATATGATCTCTCTTTTGATTACATATAACGCTCAAAGACTATGATCGCAAAATAGAAAAGGAGATTCAGACTTTGGAATTCTTCTATTCGACACCCTTCAACAACTGGAGCATCTCTCTTATATACTTCTTCATGCCTTCTATACCGTTGGCACCTTCCAAAGAAGTTCTTCCAATCAACCCGTTGGACAGAATCAATTAGAGAGATCTCGAGCTCTTTAAGGTAAGTGTTGATAGCCCATCAATCCTGCTCGCCCATACAATCAGGATATTGGTTTTCATAAGTAGATCCTTCCAAATATAAGTTGTGAAATCTTTAGAGAATCTATACATATTCGAATACGAAAGTAAGATCTTCTAGTGCTGAATCCAGTAGAAAGATATTCTCTAGCCGTTAGAATAAAACCATATAAGATCGGAATAAAAGTTGGTCTGGAGACTGTCAATGAGAGTAGACTTTGAAACATGAGTCTTGCTAGCTTCAGACTTTGATCTTTAGACTTTTCCAGTAGAGTCTGGAAGTCTTCAGACTAGACTGAGGAAAATGTTTTGTCAACTTCAAAATGCCTGAAGAGAATTTATCCAACACTAACAGGTTCTACGCATTAAGATGATCCCGTTGGTTAGAGTGGTCTGGCAACACCACGGCACAGAGGGAGCAATATGAGAAAGTAAAGATTCGATGAGATGATTGTACCCTCACATTTTTTTTTAAAGATTTGTATGGTTTAAATTTCGAGGACGAAACTTTTATAAGGGGGGAATAGTTGTGACATCTTGAATTTCATGTTCTGTTTTCAATTTAATGAGTTGGGCTTTTAATTGACGCGTCTATAGTTCTTTTCCCTGAGCTGATTACTCACGGGATAACTAGCCTATCAGGTGAATTCGTTAAGGAATTTAGACGCAATAGACTCGAGAAAACAAGTAAACGAACATTTGAGCTGTCCCTCGGTTTATGGTCCTTCTAAGGAAAACACAACCTATGGGGAAATAACAAGTAAACGAATGTCTGAAGAACAGAATGGTCGAGCCAACGATGATTGTGGTCCGGAAAAGGTTGACTTATGTGTAGGATTGCTTGTCTTGGACGGTGGTGTGCGGTGTATTAAGAAGTCATGTTTTCTTTTAGGGATCTTTTACTGGTGTTAAAATGCGTAGGTTGAACCGAAATGAAGTCACCAAAACATGAAGAAAGCATGCGAATGTGTGGCCGTGAGTTGACTTTAGCTGTCCTTCGGAAAATGTTTAATAAACAAAAGCTTTTTGTTGTTGTCATTGTTCTTCTTCTTCTACAATGATGGGAAAATTACGTGATGATGCGCCGGCATGCTGCGATGTCTGGACATATTTAAGGAATACGGTTCCATGAGGTTCACGTGTTCAAAAAGAGTATCCCCTTAACCACACAAGACATATTTAAGGAATACGGTTTGCTTTTGAATCACTCAAGAGTCTCTCTTCCATTAAGAGTGAGTTATCATTCTTCAGGATTCTCCTTCAATCCAATATTGGATTCTCAAGCAGACAACTTTTGAAGAAAAACTCCATACTATGTCATTCTTCTATAAAAAATAAATCGTCAGTGACGCATACGGAGAATAGTAGTAGTTAAGGAACGTCAACCTGCGACCAAAAACCATAAATTCTTGCGGGTACTTGCATCGATTGAGACAGAGGACTGTAATCGTTTTGGGTAAACTAAGGACAATAGAAATCCCCCGCAAAGTACAACCCTCTTCATTTTACGCTCTCATGATACGCTTGAGAAAACCATGCTGTGTACCGATGCCAACTAATGCTTTCACGTCCTAATTGAGTTGCGATGCAAACAAGACTTCCTACTCTACATGGAAGTGATTTTCAAATGTTTGCCATAGCAAAATCATGAATTTCAAAATAAAGCACAAAGTCGAATATAGGGGTCAGATGTCTGAGCACCAGACTTGACATCAAGGGCCCCACCAAGGAATTCTAGCCCAGCTGTTGCGGATCAAGGTGTGGCTACTGGGTCCCACGATAAGTTGATCACGAGCCTTGGTATTTCTATCCCTAAAAGCCTAGGTAAAAGTAGCTGGGTCATTTTACCCATGCTTCTCTCACTGGCTCCATAAATGTTAATAGAATATGTATCATTTTTGTTAGTTCTAATTATCCCTTTTATCAAATTTTGCATTGTTCTTCAAGGATCGTGTAATGTTTGTCTTTCCTTTTTTTTTTTTATAGATATATTTTAGAATCCATAGATGATCTAGTTTAGTTAGATTGAGAGAGAGGGAGAGAGAGATTGAAGTCAAACGCCTTTCTCTCCGATGGGCTTCCGAAGCCAGCTCTACGGGTCGGATTTTCCCCAAGCGAATCGTACATGGACATGAGCCTAATTGAAGTTGAGCGTGAAATGGGCTGTTAGGAAGGTGAGTTGGTTGGCTTGACTAGTGAGGTAACGCTGATGGACCGAGTTGAAGTCAAATGGCCGGATGGGCTGACACGATGGGCCGGCTTTGGTTCCTTGCAAGCTATAATATCCCAGTGGGACTCTCTCTCTCTCTCTCTCTCTCTCATCCATTTATTTATTTATTTTTTCTCTTTTTTTGTTGTATTCATTTTTTATTTTTGCAAAAATACATACTTTACAAGTCGACAAAAATTCAGGCAACACCAATTGATAATTGCCAAGGGAAGTTGAATTAGTAAGAGTTTGTGCACAAAGTGTGTGTGCTAGAAAAGGTGAGTGACATGAATGAAATGTCTAATTATAGGATTTTACATTGCATAAATGTGCAGCTTTTGGTATTGCCCAATATAGGAAGAGATCTTAATGGATTTTTTTTTATTTAATTAGAGAAAAATAAATAAATAAGTAAAGCAATAACGTAGAAGCATTACTCATAGGAAGCAAATAAATTTGAGAGATTAGTAAGGAGAGGGAAGTTCGCTAATCAAGCTGCAATTTTTTAGTAAAATAATAGTGAGAATGTTACGTGAAGAAGTGTTTCCAACTGAGAGATATAGTGATCACATCTGAATTTTAATAAATGAACCATGTAATCTAAGCATATAGAAATTTCTATTTTCACGAAATGAATCTCCATCCTAATATGGGCTCCATAGGTATAAATATACATACATATATATGAGTAACTAATAAATTGCAGCTCACACCTCATAGATCCCATAAAAGCTAACTAATATTCCCTATGTTCATAACTTAAGTTCTAATATCAACTTTATCATATCGCAAAATGCATCCCAAGATTTAGAAAATGACTAGCTATCCTTTGGAAAATATAAAGGACGGAGCCTTTAACAAAAAACAATAATTTTAAATAAATGTATTGACTACGTGGAACCTTTCATTAAATAATAGTTATAACAAAATCCAGTGAGCCATGAATTAATAAAAAAATTATAAAGTAATTAATCCCCTCAGAATCGCTCTCCACGTGTATTAAAACTAAAAGATGAAAATTAATGCGATATTTAAAAAATTGGGAGAGTCACTATCAAATTGATCTGAGTACTGGAATAATTTTTGAAACTGCTTCGGAATAAGCTTAAAGAAACATAGGAAGATGAAAAAGGCCACATTCTTCTTAGAAAAATAGACATGCAGGGAAATTTAATTTACTTAGGAAATTACGCACCAATAACTATACCTATTAAATAGGTTTAATTCTTGAGTAACTACAAAAAACTTTGGAGGATTAATTGATATTGCATTTATCATGTTGTTACGACTTTTTAGGATGATGGATAGAGGATGACAATACCATGGAAAATGTACAAAAGTACACCGCAAGTGTTAAAATTTGACACGGATAGACACTTAAATGACAAAACTTCCAAAAAATACACTTAAGTGTTATTTTTTTTTTTTTTGAAAATTGGGACATCTAAGTATCAATTTCAATGATGATAGCTAGAAATCTGATGTAACATTAATTTAAGAATAAATGCAGTCTAAGTGGCTCGTCGGAGTTCCTTACTCAGCAATAAAAGTGCAAAATAACGTTGTTTTGCCCCAAAATTGATTTTTAATATAAATATTAAATAAGTTAAATTAAAAAATATTTTAAAAAAAAAGGTTTTAGCAAAGCAACGAGGGCCTTTACGTACCTTGCCATCATTGTTGTCACTGTCGCCACCGCCACCTCTACCGTTGTCAAAAGGGCCGATGATTAAGGGGTGAGGGTCGGCTGATGTCGAGCCCTGGCCCAAGCTTGTTGTTGGCAAGGGCTCGTAGCCCTCCCCTAGATCCAACGAGTGTTGCCGCTAACAGGGGTAGGGTCGTCTAGCCACACCACAATTAGTGATGGCCTTTGCTAGCGGTTGGCCATGGTCACCGGCCACTAGTCGAGGCCTGAGAACCTCAACTGACCTTCGCTCCACCGTCATGGGGCCTCCGGATGGTGATGCTCCGACCATTTGCATTGCAGATTAACCAAAATTTCATAAAATGTGCTGGGAGGTACAAGCAACAGAGGCATCTTGTCTTAATCTGAAATGTTAGTCCCCAAAAGGGGTGAGTACAACCACCCAGCAGTTGAAGATCTACTAAACTATACTATGCAAGCCACCCCAATCTAAGTCCATGCAAGATACACAAAACATGAAATAAGAAGAATGAGTATGCATCAAATAGATAAAACCTTTTAAAGCAATGATGATGTAATTTCAAAACCAAGATGCACTATTTCAGTCACACGAGTCTTGATTATAGAATCAAACTGTTATGACACGTCCCATTATGTGCCATACAATTTAGTCCTATAACCATACCATACACACACTTAGTAGAACCATAAGTTTTAATATTCAAAAGGTTTCACCTCCCAAAGGACCAATGTTTGCGTCCTTTTGGGCATCGCACCCAACCTGGCGTCCCAAAAACCTCTGGCATTTAGCCATTAGGCCACCAGGCATCCAGAGTGTGTTCGTTACACCTCTTAAGCATCTCACACCCCACCTGGCATCACGAGGAATCTCCAGGGCTCGCCATGAAAATGGTTACCCCTACCCTCCGGAATTATGTACCGACATACAACCGAGCATCCTGACACTCCCAGGGAAACCTCTAGGGTACTGCGGACCCCAGGCATCCAAAGGCATTGCCACTGCGATCCTATGGGCCTCCCGACTCTTGGGGCATCGTTGACCCGAGGGTCCAACGGCAGCATTAACATCTTAAATTATTTCAATACCGAAAAAACACTTTCAATGCAACAATGGTGGGCTTTGAAATCATATGCCATTTCTATGTCAATAAAACCAATGAACAAATTTCAGCGGTAAAATATCAAGCCCAAGGTCCATTCCCATGGCTAACCTTCCAATGCATTTCAAAAATCACGTGCAATCTCATAGACCGCGCTTGCAATTCATGACCAAAATTGAAAAGAGTTGTCAAAACAAGTAATTTGAATTCGGCACGTTGACAAAGTCTAAACCTCACTCCCGACTTTGTGGTTTATAAAAATTGGTTCACATCAAAGTTCAAGATTTCAAGAGCGCCAAAAACCTTTTTCTTTCCTTTTTGAAACGTTGATGAACGGCGCCTCGGTATATATAAAAATTTCAGCAAGGTTGGGAGGCTTTTCCAAATCATTTTATGGCTGATTTTGTTCAAAAGCGATAACCAAATTAAAAAAAAAAAAAAAACTCGTGTGGTTAACTGATATATCAACCCGACCTTCAATGGTTTGGACAACTCGATACAAAACTCGAAAATTTTGGAAGTACCGTGTAGTTTTTAAAACACTTGAAGCCGGTGCCATAGTAAATAGAGTTTCAAAACACAAGTCTAAGAGGTTTTTCCTTTCCAAATCCAAAACAATCGCCGAATTCTTCAAGATTTCTTAGTTGCCAAAATCTGTTTTGACTGAAATTCAAAGAATCAAACACATGCATGAGAAATCTGAACACTTCATTAATTGCTAAACCTCAAAACAGTCTTGGTTGCTCAATTAAACCATCACTCAACATCAAAATCCAACAATCCAGCCTATCAATAAATTTCCTAAGACAGCAACAGCATTACACTATATAGTTTAGTAGATTTCAACTTGCCTCAAGTCCTAAGGTGCTAACGGTGAGAGGTTTGGTGCGGTGGTGTGGCTCAATGGCGGCGACGATGAGCGGCATTGATGGCGGCGGCGCACGAGCACGGGCGGAGAGTAGTCCTCTCTCTCCCTTTTCCTCGCTGCTCCCACTCGCACGCTCACTTCTCTCTCGCACGCTCACAAATTCCTCTTGTTCACTCGCTCTCTCTTTGCCTTATTTCACTCGGCTCTTTCTCTCTCTTGCTCACTTGTACGAGCCTTTTGTTCCTTTGATTAGTCGACTAATTCAGTGAACTAAGAAATCTAGTGGCAGTAGGAAACGGTGACACCTCACACGTCCATGCAAGTGACGTGTTCCTTCTTGCTCGAGCCTCCCCCATGCGTTGTCCACCAACAGTAGCTTCACGTGGCTGCTAAGTGAAAGCGTTTTCCTTTTGTTGACTTATTTGCCGACAGGGGAAGCTCGGGCAACTTGGGCCAATAATGCGTGGCCGCATGGTCTCCGTGCATGGCCCAACTTCTCCCAAAAGTTGACCATGAATTTCTACATGTATATGAATTGCATGGGCCGTTCATGTGGCCGTCGAAGGGGAGGGGTGGTGATGACGTCGCATATAAAATCGAGGTCTTCAACTTAGATAATTGGTGAGAAGGCTTCCAAAATCGGTGCTAATGGCGGAATTCGACACAACTTCGTCAATTTGCAGCGTATCATCATTTTTCCAAGATCGGCTAAACATAGATGAAGTTGGTCTCACTTGAACATATGAAAGGTTTCCAACAAGACTATGGTTTACTTGACGATCGGACCATTACTAAACGTGACATATCAGTTCGATGATAATAACAAAATGATGTCCGTTGTGGTGTCAATAACATCGTCTGACGATACTTCCATTGCTTAGTCACGGACCATTGCATATCCGAGGGTTGTCAAATTTCTTGGACGCCACAACTTGTGTGTTGCTCACGTTGTGTCGAAGAGATTTCTAGGAGCGCATTCACCCGCTCCGTTTGACCATCAGTTTGGGGATGCAAGCTCGTGGCAAAGTTGAGGTTCGTCCCAAACAACTTGAAGAGCTTGGTCTAGAACTGCCCAGTGAACCGAGGAGCGTGGTCGCTCACGATCGTGCATGGTATGCCCTAATACTTGACGACGTGCTTGAGGAATAGCTTGGCTACCCTTGGCTGGACAATCTTTTGTGGTTGGTATGAACGTCACGTATTTGGAGAAACGATCCACAACGACCATGAGGGTTCGACATCCTTCGGACTTCGGCAGGTTCATGATGAAGTCCATGGAGACGCTCTCCCATGGACGCTTTGGAATATGCAACGGTTTAAGGAGCCCTGCCGGTGACCGTTGCTCTATCTTGTCTTGTTGGCACACAACACATGTCCACACGTAGGCTTCGATGTTGTCTCGCATGTGTGGCCAATGGTATTGATCCTTAATGAGTGCCATGGTGCGGTGGATTCCCGGATGACCCGTCCATTTAGAATCGTGGCAATTGTGCAGGACTTCCTTCTTGAGTTTCCCGTGGAGCGGCACATAGTCGTTGTTGCTTGGTATAGAGGAGATCATCCTCGCACCATAATCACCTTGTCTTGTCTTGTTACACCTCGAACCCCAGGTATGCACACATCCCTCGGCGGTTGATTAAAAATGCGATGTCTTAGGACACGTCGCCGACCCATTCTTTTTGTCTTTTGATTAAACGCATGCGGAAGCGAAATAAATAAACCCCTGGTCAACAAACAAACATAGGGATAGTAAACACTATGAACAATTTCTCAAAAAACAACGATTTCCTTATCAATTGGTTAACCCAAGGAGCTTAATACTTATAAGCCTTTCTACGGCCACTTCCTATCGACCCTTTTCAAAAACCTTTAGGGACTAGGGTTAACCTAAACTCCACTAACGGCAGGGCTAGCCAAAATGTGTCGCATCTTGCACTCACCACATCCGCACTCAACAAATCTCCACGCTATAGCCCTGAAAAATGGTTGTCAACAACGGGGTGAGATAAAATATTAGTGAGTTAACAACCTAAACCATAATTAGGACGCAAATTCGCCTCGAAGGCGGCCTAAGCACGTGCCAAACATAAACTCACTTCGCCTCAGCACACCCCTGCTTGTTAGCATGTCACACATGCCTTTATCAATGCCATAAGCAAAATCAACAACCGGAACACAAAATTCTCATTCTCCAAGCACTCACATGGGTCTCAATTATAAGGCAAAACCATTTTGGCATGTCCCATACCATGCCTAATAGTTTTACCCCATCATCAAGCACAATACATCACAATCATACACATGTGTTTCGATTATTATGACCCCTTGGGCCACGAACAACATAAGAGTCGGTGGTCTTTCGGCATAACTGGGCATTGTCTCGCCCTATTGAGCACATCAACGTCTCGCGTAAACGCATCAAGACGACATTCTTGTAAGGAGCATCGTTCCGAAATCCATCCGTGAACGGCATCCTATTGACTTGGGGACATCGGAACTTAATCAGGCATCGTCCCTTGTAAACGCATCAGGACGGGTTCATTATCCCGCGTAAACACATCAGGGTATTTAGGTGATCACATGAGCACACAATCAATCAAACCACTTTTTATTGCCATTATTTAGCCGAGAAAACCAAAATCCCTTTTCAAATAATAAACCTTGTAACTTTTTTTTTTGGTTCAAACTTTCCGAAATAAATTTGTACGGGGTCATGTATTTGAAATCAACCCATCAAATTTTGCACGAATCTAGATTGAAACCTCACGGTTTTATTGAGCACATAAAATTGGGCGTCCAAACCCGACACCATATTTTTTTTCTATTTCTTTGTCCAACCATCCTTTGGAAACAATCTTTGGTAACCATTTTTTTTCTTTAAAACTGTTGGAAAGAAATTCGTACGTGCTCCCGTACTCAAAATTAATCCGTCAAACTTTGCATGCACCTAGTTTAAAACCCTACTGTTTTATTGAGTAAATAAGTTTTGGTGTCCGACCTCGCCACCTCATTGTTTTTCTATTTAATTGCCCATAAAACCAAGTTTTGTAATAAAAATTGGAACCTACCATCAAGCAAATAATCACATGATATCGAACGTGCAAGCCATCAAAATCACGCATAAGTTCTCAGCATTCCAAAAATCAACCAAATCACAAAATATACATTTTCCAGCAAGCAAGACACCAAGAATAATCATAAGACCACAACCGGTCCTCACCAGCGGAAATCGAGTCCACTTGTACGTCTCCAAGATTAATTCCAAAAACATAACCAAATGAGTTTAGAAAATTCTCAAATTTAAATATGTTATAAAGGACACTTAAAGGAACATTTTTTATGAAGACACATTGACCTAGATCTTCTTAGAATAGGAGAAGTAAATTTCTCAAATCGTAACCAAAACTGTATCCGTGTCCAGAAATTATGTTTTTCCAAAACCATCTTGGTTCGAGGTCAAAAACTTGTCCATTTGCTCCGAAATTTGACTATGTTAAAGTTCAAGATGTGATGAAATTTTTTTGTGAAGAAACTCTTTCAAAAATTGAACCCTAAGAGTTGATAAAAATCCTTTAAACACCAAAAGGTCACGGGTTCCAACACAAAACGAGAATCTGCCTTGCATGCAACGGAGTTGAAATATTATTCTTTTAAATCTAGAAAATCTTGAGTAAAATATATGTCATAAAAGAAGACGTTTAGACATTTTTCAAGAAGGAAGCAACTTTAAAATCGTAGCACATTTTTAACCCATGAAAATAATAAACAACGAGTGTCCAGTAAACAGATCTGAAGAGACGTCTAGACTCAGCTCCTTTGAGCACGTCTCTTGCAAGCTTAGTAGCCATAAACCTTCAAGAAACTCACCCGAAAACCTACTAGATCTAGCTAAACCACCCTCATTAGCACTAATCTAACCACCCCTAAGCGTAATTACTGGCCTAATTAACGATTAGGGAGTTAACTCACAGTTTTTTACGGCAGTGGGCTCGCGGTGACAGCGACAAAAACATGAGACAACCACGGCTCGAACGAAGGCGATGGCTGCTCTACAAGTGCTCGGCCAAGGGGAGGGGACTCGGCTACTTGGGGTTGGTCTCGATGGCTCGACTGGACGATGGAGGCTGCGGCTATGGCGGTATGGTGTTTTGGTGGTGGTGGGAAGGGAAGTGGTGGGTGGTGTTGTGGGCATGAAGGGAACGGTGCTGGTGGTCGGTGAAGATGGGAAGCTGGAGTTGGCGGTGGCTGTGGAGTTGCTAGTGTGGTGGATGGAGGCGTGCAGCAAGAAGGGGATGATGTAGATGGAATGATGATGGAGGGAAACGTGGGGGCTGTTCTTTGCGGGTTGGGGGAGGGGATTACATGAGAGAAGAGGGGAAAAAGAGAGGGGCAGATGAGAGTGGTCGGCAGTAGTTGGGGGGAAACTCATGCATGAAAAGAGAGAGAGAGAAAGAAAGAAAGAAAAGGAAATCAAAGGAACCACCAATCAAAAGCTTAATAAAATATATAAGCACTCATCACATAAGCCTCAAAGTCTTCATGCCCCAAAGTCAAGTGCCTAACCAATCACAATTTAAACTATAATTTCCCAATTTAGAGCTTTTTGGCATAGAAAAATCCAAATTGGTTTACCCATTTGAATTTCTTTTCCTTTTTCCTTTTGTCTGAAAATCGTTTTTCTGTAAAATTTTGAACTCGTTGAAAATTCGCTGAAAGATGAGATGACGTCTAATAAATAAATCGTGATACGCTCGAACGTCCGATTCCCGAAACCGAATTTAAATTTTGTGGTTGAAATCGATTGAACATGACTTTAGTATGACCTAATCTATCGGGTAGCTTTTATATATTTTAGCGCGTTTGACCCATGGTCGATAATTTTCGATCCACGTTTGTGCATTTCCGAATGATAGATGACCCTTGGTTGTCACATAATCGCGATGGTTCAATTACGTGTCCCGAATGTAATATCGATAGAAAATCGGTTTATTGTCGTTCGACGCGAATATCATAATCGTGCGGAATCACCTGCAAATCTAGTTGCAAGTTGTACTCTTTACTGAAATACATTATTTTGACGGAATGGATCATTCTCTTTTAACCGCACGTTTGTAGAAGTCTTAACATGTCTTAATCATTGATTTTACCTATATTAAAATCAACATGTGGTTGTGACACTAGTAGAAATATCGTGTAGGGTATATGATTTTGGTTTTACTTTGATACTTTAGAAGAAGCTTGAGAAACGTTTCCCCCTCCCTCCTTTCTTTGGAAAAGAGAAAAGAAAAGAAAGTCAAAAGTAACACCAAGCACGTAAGAAATAACCTGTTGTTAATTGTTTAGCCGCCATTTCTTCCTCTAAATACACGATCATGCTGTCGACGCACTTCTGCCTGAGATGGGCCGTCTCGTTGACGCGCTTGGTCACGAGGAGCTCTGCAGAGCAGAGACGTCGGAGAACGCGCCGGTAGCCGCCGTAACGACCCACGGCGAGCGAGCCTTGGTCGTAGCCGAGAGCCGTCAATGCATGGGGACACTTGCGGTCCGCGAATGCCAAGTCGTGGCCCTTAAAGAACTCTGCGGCGGCCTGAGCTGATTGGATCACCATGGTGTTCACGGAACCGAGCTTCAACCACGTGACAGGCCCGTGCTCGGCTCGGAAGCTGTGGAGGTTCTGGTGCGGCATGATCCCGAGGTCGAGGATGTTGCCGATCATGGGCCATGCGGGGGGCTGAGGGGAAAGCTTGGTGCGCTTCCAACGGTTGAGAAGGAAAAATAGAAGTGCCGGGAGGAGGAGGCCGAGCCAAAAGGGCGAAGTAGGGCAGTACTCCATTGGCCAAGCTTTCAGCTATTGCTCACCTTGCACTTATGCGATTATTGCGTGCAAAACAGGAAAAATATACACTCTTATCCTCTTCACTTCACGAGAAACCAACCCAAAACAATAAAGAAAGAGAAATATATGCCGTCCACATTATAAAAAGGAAAAAATAATAATATATCTTTTGGCTACGAAATGGAGTAAACATGCTGGTAATGTTGATTCTGGGAGAAGTGCCAAAAAAGTCCTAAAACTTTTGCATTTGTGCCGATTTAGTCCTAAACATTTTTTTGGTGCCGATTTAGTTTTAAACCTTTTTACGGTGTGTCAATTTAGTCCTTTCCGACCAATTTTGGCCGGATTTTGCTGACTGGACGCCGGTCAGCTGACCTGGCCTGATTGGCGCTAACGTGGACAATTTTTAATAATATTTTAATATTTTTGAATTTTATTTTTTTATTTTTTTGTTTTTTTCCTTCGTTGTGCCAATTTAGTCTTTTCCGACCAATTTTGGCCAGATTTTGCTGACTGGACGTCGGTCGACTGACGTGGCCTGATCGGCGCTAACGTGGACAATTTTTAATAATATTTTAACGTTTTTGAATTTTTTTTATTTTTTATTTTTTATTTTTTATTTTTTATTTTTTATTTTTTATTTTTGTCTTTTTCCTTCGGCCGGTCACCGAGGTCTGGCGACCGGCCAAAGTCAAAGGCCGGCGAGGGCAAGGCTAACCTTGCTGGCCACCTCACGGGCGAGACCCTTGCACATGGCTAGCGAGGGCAAGCCTCGCCCATGGCCGGATCTGGCGAGGTCGAGCCTCGTTGGCCATGGGCGAGGCTCGCCTCGTCAGATCCGGCGAGGGGGAGCCTTGCCCATGGCCGGATCTGGCGAGGTCGAGCCTCGTTGGCCATGGGCGAGGCTCGCCTCGTAAAATCCGGCGAGGGGGAGACTCGCCCATGGCCGGCGAGGCTCGACCTCACCAGATTCGGCCATGGGTGAGGTTCCCCCTCGCTGGCCATGGGCGAGGCTCCCCCTTGCTAGCCATGGGCGAGGCTTGACCTCACTAGATTCGGCTTGTGAGGGTGAGCCTCGCCCATGGCTAGCGAGGCTCGACCCTTGCCCATGAGGTGGCCGGCGAGGTCGGCCTCGCCCTCACCGGACTTCGGCTCTGGCCGGTCGCCGGACCTCGGTGATCGGCCGGAGGAAAAAGACAAAAAAGACAAAAAAAAAAATCAAAAATATTATTAAAAGTTGTCAACGTTAGCGCCGATCAGGCCAGCCGGTCGGCGTCCAGTCAGCAAAATCCTGCCAAAATTGGCTAGAAATGACTGAATTGGCACAACGTAAAAAGGTTTAGGACTGAATTGGCACAAAAAAAAGGTTTAGGACTAAATCGGCACAAAGGCAAAAGGTTTAGGACTTTTTTGGCACTTCTCCCTGTTGATTCTCGGACATCCATTTCATCGAATTAAGTAAAATTAGATTCTTCGTTTTAATAATTTCAATATTGGTCCAACAACTTACGCAAATTATGCAATCAAATCTTGTACTTAATTTATGCAACTGAGTCTTATAACTTAAGTTTGGTATTCAATGTAATCTCCGGCTACCAAAGATTTGAAAATTCTTGTCAAAATTATGATGTCTTGTTCTATCTTGAATTTCACGGACTGCTTTATCAACTTATTTGTCCTAAAAAGTCAAATAATCATGCACTTACTTTTGCCTTAGTAAGATGGCATGTCATTTTTCCAAAATTACTATATAAATTATTCAATCAAGAAATTTCTGATCTTCACTATCCAAAGGACTACTTCATGTTGAAACATGATTTTCATCGATGAAATCATAATGTATTTTCAAAGAAAATTATTTCAGCAATCAAATTCATCAATGAGGACGGAGTTTGATCCTTGATATAAAAACAATCATTTTATATGACCTTGCATTCATTTTTCTCGCTGCGTCCCTTATGCACGTTTTAGCTAGAGGCATGATGGTTCATTAATAGTTAGGTTTCACTATGATTAAGTCATCCATTTATCTTATGAAGATTAGGGATCTCCTACACTCTTCAACTAGGGACAATATCTCATGAGAACCTTGGGCCGATGCTATTTTTTTGATTGACAGCGACTCTATGGTTCTTACTTGGACTCAATTTTCTTCTCGATAATTTTGAATTGGCTTCTCCTGATTAATTAGAGACCCTAACAAGCTCAAAAGATTGCAAGCTAAGTATTAAGAAGAGCGTTTTCGAGTCTCTTTTCTAATGATATAGTTCATGGACTAATTCTAAGTGTAGTTTCCTAAATTTGTATTTTTCTAAGAAACATTGGCTGATCCTGTACTGGGCCGTCTAAATGAAAAACGGTGATGTCGGACTTTCAAAAGTGGATTTCACAATAGCTGTTCGGCCAAAAAATTTTACACAAGTTACGTCAGCCTGTTGACTAACTCTTTTTAGTATTTCAACTCAATTGAATAAATGAGGAGCGTGTACTGTTTCCGCACGATTGCGCGGTCTGCCCATGTCTGATCCGAGAAACTCACTTTCCTTTTTCTTTTTTTTTAAATTTTTAATTCCCGTTGCCATCTTCTAATTGCCCACAATTAAACCCCTAAGCCAGCCTCCATCTAATCCCAATTGGACTAGAACCAAACAAGAATTGAACTAGAGAATCAAAGAACCAAACTAGCTTCCAAACCAGCACCATCCCTGGTGATGTCCACCTAGAATGGCGTGAATACAGCTGGAGGTTGCAGTAAACCGTCAGAGAAGGGACCGGACCTTCGCCAATTATATGGACACACGAAAATTGTCAGAGAAAATAAAATGAGGAATGATAAATGACATGAGAAATTGACGTTCGATAGAAATGTTGAAACTTGTATTGGTAAAAAGAGTAAGCTGTTAATGACCTACTAGTAAATTGGAGAACACATTATTACAATCAATGACACACTTTTAAGTAATTTCCAGTCCCATAATTACACCAAATACCCACGGTGTTTATGGAACAAATTTCATAATATACACCAAAGAGAGAGAATCCCTTCCGGTCAGATAAATGGAAGAAAAAGAAAAGACAAAAAAAAAAAATGACCAAGGGCCACCAGAACTAATGTATTTGCTTCTCGTGTTGACAAAATTTTCCAACAAGCTCCCCTATTTCTACTCAATCATGAGCTTCTCTTCTATAAAATTATCCTACTAGAAGAAGGCTCTTCATTAGATGTTGCTGCTGCTTGTGAAGAGCAACGAAAGAAGACGACAAACTTCATGTGTAGCGGTTGAACACACATGTAAGGAATCTATTGCAGGTTCGAACCAAATCGAAGAGGTAGTTGAATTTCATTAATTCGATCGGACTTGCTTTAGACCGTGTTAATTAACTGGTTCAAACTCAAGGCCTTATTTTGATGTAAACAAAACTAGAAAAGGGCGGTCAGAGCAGGAAGTGGGACTGGTTTCAGCAAAGGAAGAGGACCAGTTTTTGGTGAAAATTTGCAGGGATCAAAGCTGGAATGGGCCCACTGTAGGCAGCCTGTTGGGTCTGAAGTGAGCTGCGTATGAGCCCATTTGATAGTGTTGCGACCTAATTTTTTCGGTGCACCACCTAAAACTAGGTTAATGGACTGCTAAGTTTTAAACTTAGCTCGGGCTCTCCCAAACCCATACTAAATCGCGACTTAAATCTAAATTTTTAAACATGCAAAAGATTATTAACTAAGAGTCGTCACTAATTGGTTTATGGTAGGTCGATTAGATACCTAAGTAAAATAAAGGGAGATTTACTTTACTCTTATGAACCGGAGACTATGGGTACGGGGACTTGGTTACATTAAAATTCTCTAATGCCCTTTCGGTACTATTTCTTTTTAAAAAATATATTTTTTTTGCAAACAACTTGGATTTATTTTAACCTAAATTACTACCATGTCAAAAGGTGATCACACGGGTGCTCAACCATTATTAAACATTCAATAAATAAAATAAATTGCATCATACAAAACAAATCACATAATGCAAAGGATTTTTTTTTTTTTGGGTTTTCTTAAAAATTAGAATTCTTTTCTAAAAATGCATTTTTTAACTGAATGACTTAATCTTACAAATATGCAAATTCTAATTAAATTGGCCTATTATGCAATCTAGCTAACATGCACCTCATGACCTAATTTTACTAGTGAACATATTCTAATAATCCTATTATGCAAACTAGTTAATATGCATCTAGTATTTTGTATTTTTTTTTATTGAAATTCGAAATTAATAAAAACCCTAATTAAGCTATCTAAAAGGGAATACTTTTCTAATACATTTTTGGGATTAATTTGACTAAAACCCCATTTTGTCTAGAAAACTATTTTTTTTTTATTTTTTAAATGAGAATATAAAAATATGCCAATTTTATCTAAGACTCTATAAAAAAAAAGGTTGTTTAAGATTGACCCTAACCTATTTTAAAAAGATATCTAAAAATGCAATCCTAAAAATATAGTACTAAAATAATTTACTAAACCCGCGTGTCTAATTTATTAAACCTACATGTCCTATATGCTCATGCAAGATTTTGATTCTTTATATTTTATATTTTATAGTTTTTTTTAAGATGAGTAATTATTAAACAAATATTAAATCTAAACAATCAACATAGTCAACAAATAAAGGATTAAAAAAAAATAATAACCCGTTGTCTCAGGGGTCAAATTAACGATTATTCTAACCCTAATTATCACAATAAGGAAATAAAAATAATTAAAAATCTCATCCAAAGTCTTACGGACCAAATTAAGTAATTATTGTGATTTAACAATTGGAATTTTACAAAAAAGCCCAAAAATTAATATAATTAAAAAATGTGATCCGATGTCTCTCGGATCAAATTAATAATTACATTAATTCCGGACAAAATCCCTGTTGATAATGCCTACAAAAATTACAGATATTAACATCCAATATTACAAATTAAATAACTAAAATAAAAAAGCTATCGAATAAAATAAACAACATAACATAAAAAATAAAAAGAGTCAAACTAAATTAAACTAAACTACCAAAAGTGAAAAAGTAAAAGTAAAAAAAAAACTACCTAGGGGGTTTGGGATTGATGATACGGGAGGTCAGCGTTGGGTGGAGGATGATTGGCAGTCAGCATCGGCTCCGGGCGACGGGCATGCTGGCGGCGCTGAGGGCAGGGAGCGGAGACGGCTGTCGTGGGAGCTTGACGCGAAGCATCAACAGGCATCGAAGCCGCCATATGTAACCGGGCGTATGCCGGGTACTGGGTCTCCTGGCGAGGCCGTGGGTTGTTGGGGCTTCGACGCTGAAGTCGCTGGGCTCGGTGGCTGGCAGTGGCATTGCCGCGGGTGGCGAGGGGCTCACCAGGCGACCGAAAGTGGCGGCGGCGTCGCGGGGTCGGCGCTGGAGTCGTAGATCGAAATGGATTCCCGAAGTCGTAATTTATCGACCTTCGGGATCCGGACGGAGGTGGGTCGCAGATGGCGTAGAGGTGCCGAGATGATCTAGGTGGTGGTGGGCTTGATCGCCGTCATTTCGTTGGCGACCGAAAGTGAATCTCGGAAGCTGGTGCTCGGCGGGAGCAGAGCCATTGGCGTCGGGCGGGTGACGTAGATGTAGCGAGATCAAGTCGACGCCGGGCCGAGGGTCACGGACGACCAGGCTACGGCGGCATTGCGGGTCGGGGCTGCACATCAAGAGGCGGATCCGGTGATGGCGGCTCCGGCAGACGGCTGGTGCAATGGCCGGCGCAGACGTCAGATAGGCACCAGAGAGGAGGGAGACGAACGAACAACTATTTCCTTTTTTTTTTTTTTTTAGTTTTGACCCTTTTTTTCTTCTTTTTTTTTGCACGGAAATGGAGGCTTCTCTCCCTCTTTTCTGATTTTTTTTTTTTACTTTTCTTTTCAAAAGAATTTAAAATTCTCTTCCTCTCTGGATTTTGCTCTCAATTTTTTCAGAAAAAGCCCTCGATCACGAAAAATGAACCTCTCTTTTATAATGATTCCAAATGGCCGCTTTGTATGGCATTTTTTAAGTTCCCATCTCTTGTCACTTTAAATCAGATATGTAAATTAGGGCATAATTTCACAATCAGCTCGATCTTGCTCAGATTTCTTCCATTTTACAACATTCTTGCCCCTTATTCACTTGATTTTTAAATTGCTTATGCATTTAACAAAATCCGAAAACCCATCAAAATTTCAAATTTCTATGCATAATCAATCAAATCAATTGCCCCCATTTTCTTTCATTTTATCCTTTTATTTGTTCAAAATACAATTTTTATTTTCCTTATTTTCCTAAGTTTGCTAAAATTAGGTGTCAACAGCTGCCTCTCTTTGAAGGTAAGCTCATAGAGGTTGCCTTCAAAGACAAGTTGAGACCTAAATTTTGATCATGTACATGTACTAAATGACTTTTTGTTGGAAAATGAATTTCATTTTTTGAATGCAATTTATATGATGCATGGAGAAGCTAATGCAAATGATAAATGAACTTACCTGGAATAACTTACCTTTACGGAGGGTAGACTAATTCGAGAGAGTTGGTGTTACATGTTCAGGACCCGTACCATTTTACAATCACCTAGAATAGTAACCTGACTTTACAAATGGACTGCTTTCCCAGGACCCGTACCATTCTACGGTTCCCTAAATTGGGATTCATTTTCTAGGACCGGTATCATTCTACGGTCGCCTAAACTGGGATCCATTTTCCATGACCCGTACCATTCTACGGTCGCCTAAACTGTGATTTATTTTCCAGGACTCGTACCATTCTACCGTCGCCTGCATAGGTGTGAATCGGGAAAAAATCTTTGGGAGGCAACTCCATCAAGCACCGATGCTTGAAAAGGAATACATGTACAATGACAAGTATTTAAGGTATGGATCGAGATATACTTACCTGGTTGTCTCCCAAATTAATAAGGTGACTCTGGGCTACGGAAGCACACCATGTTGATGAAGGGAAACTTTGGGTTATGGAAGCATGCCGATTTGATAGGGGGACTCTGGGCTACAGAAGCACACCATGTCATATTAAGGGACACCGGGCTATGGAAGCACGCCGGGTCAACAAATAGGGACATTGGGCTGTGGAAGCACATCGAGTCAATGAAAGGGACTCTGGGCTATGAAAGCACGCAGGCTTAATATAAGGGACTCTAGGCTATGAAAGCACGCAGGCTTAATATAAGGGACTCTAGGCTACGAAAGCACGCCGGGTCAATATAAAGGACACCGGGCTACAAAAGCATCTCAGGTCAATGAAAGGGACTCTGGGCTACGAAAGTACGCTAGGTCGATATAAAAGACACCGGGTTATGGAAGCACGTCGGGTCGATGTAAGGGACTCTGGGTTACAAAAGTACGCCTGATCAATATAAATGACAACTAGACCGCGTCAAGTGTCGAGAATACCCGTACAATGACAAGTATTTCTAGTGATATCTCTGATTCTTAGGGATGTCTTTTGGGACTTAAAAATCCTGTGGAGGCCTCTCATCTCTTGGTAGAAATACATCTTGGAATATCAAGGATGCACCTTGAATGTACATGATGATTTTTTTATCTCCTAATATCATGAGGCATTCTGAAAGGAACTTGAATGTCAGGAGCTCTTGAGTTTTTGAGGAAACATTACCTATCAAACATGATTTAGAGCAAAAATGCATTTACCAAAGAAATGAGCAATTAGGCTATTCTGGAATGCACACTTCAAAATCCACTAAAGTTTTTATCAATTCAATCGAGGTTCATGTATAATGACTTTTGCATTACCTAAATTTCCACTAGAGAGAATTATTGTTCAAGACAATTTTCATTCAAGACATGGATTTCTTAAGAATACTATGTGAGAGACTTTCGGTTAGAAATGACTTTTACTCACTCTCATTTAGAAGAGAATCACTCCATCTCACCATATCGACAGGGGTTCGAGTATTATTGCAAGCAGTACGACCTTACCAATCTCAGAGGTCTTTAACAGGGACCATATTGTGGGCTTGGTCAGTGGCTTAACGAAGGGATTCTTTAAGTCAAGGCTATTGAAAGAACATCTTTGCAATCATCTTCGGGTTTACAAGTCAAGAATCTTGCAAAATGAGAAAGAAATAATCTTGCTCGCATTTCTTCGAGCAATACTTGTAAACATATGAAGTTTTATGTTAATTCAAGTGCCATAATTTGAAGAGACTTTGTAAGGGACATAACGTAGGTTGGGTTCATGGGTTGAGAAATGAAAGGATCATTAGGCTTAAAATGTGTGTAAAAGGTGAGAGTTGATGATCATCTTGACATTGCCACTAGTTTTCTTTTTCACCATCGGGGATTGTCTTCATGAAGTGCCCCATTGATTGTAAAAACTCAGCATTTGAGTTCTTTGAGTAATCCTCCATTGGGATTCAATTCTTGCAATTGATAGTCACCTATCTTGACTTTCTTTTTTCATCTATGAGCATTGGCCTTGCTTTTACGAAGCACACCGCTTTTTCATGCCTTTAGTTCTCATGCATTTTTTTCTTCACTTCTTTTCATGAGCATTGGCTTTGCTTTTACCAGGCATACTACTTTTTCATGCCCCTTAGTTCTATTTTGAATTCAATTCTTGCGCACAATGCATGCGTCAAGCAATTACACTTTGAACAACACTCGAACTTTTCAAGAGTCTTCATCTGCCTTTTGCCTTACCCTAGTGTGGGGGATGATTACCTACTGGGTTTAAAGAAATGAAATTGCAGGCTCAAGTGGGCTATGCAAAGGATATAAATGTATATGATAGAGAAAGAAATGATCTTCATCATCTTAAGGCACTTAAATTAACACATAAATTCAATGTAATAGCATGACGTGAAGATTGATGCAAGTGAGAGCAAGAAAATTTCAATTCATTTTCCTCACCTCATGATACTATTTTATCTCATAGTTGCCCCGATGTGGAGTGATTCTTGACAGGGGTAATTTGAAAAGAATATCCATAAGTGTATGGGCTCAAAAAGGGTTAAGTAATGGATTACCTATAGTGTTTGGGATAGAGAAATGAATTGCCCCTCATCATTTCAGTTGCCGTACCTTTTGCGAGAGAACTCTTTACCTTGTGTATATGAACCTTCCTACACTTATCTCACAAGTGTATGAGTAGGGGACTGTGTAAAGGATAATGTTTGTCTTTCATCATCCTGACTCGTCTCATTTAGTATGCTCAATCAATTCCACATCGTTCATTAAATTAGTCCATCTTGATGTTCTTTAGTGGAACTGGTGGATAAAACATGTAAGAGTCATCATGCAAGATCCCTTTTTTTAAAAGAGCCCAATAGCTTTAAGCATGAAAAAATGTCAACTTCAAAATAAACAATTTTCCACACTAAAAAATGGTTTTAAGCATTTATTCAGGAGTTGCTTCACAAAGGGATTGCCTCAGCAATGAATGTCCTTGGATTGTCCCAAGACTGAAAATCCGCTTTTGTCCCTGCATAAGAGAAAGTGCATGAATAGGATATTATGCCACATCAAAGTAAATTCAAATTACACATCCACTTTGGCTCGGATAAGGATTTTATTTCAGTCATGTCATTACTAGAATCTGTAGTGTTCCAAATTTGTCATCACTTCCACCAAAGATGGATGGTCATCTTTTACTCTCTTTAGAAGTGTGTTCTCAAACTTGTTGAGTAACAGTTGAGCCAAATCATTGCAATCCGATGTGCCTTCATATGCTTTCTCATCAGGCCAATAAAGTAATGCTTTGAAACATGAAGTAAAGGAGTTAGAAAATTAAACAGGGCTAACCTAATGCATGTTTTTGGAAATGGCTTCAAAAATGTTTTTTTTATTCTTTTTTTTTTGGATTTTTTTATGAGGAAACATGAAGAAGCCTAGTCTTCAGAATTCTCCTTTGATGATATTTTCTTTTCATTGTTGGATATCGTTACTGGGCTGGTTTGGCATACCTCATCATGTCCTCAAAACAAAACTTGTAATTTTATTAATATTCATCAATCAAATTATATTTATTAAATGTTAAATGCAATGCTCAATTCATAAATGAAAAACAAAAAAGGAATAAATTGAAAACATTTCCTAGAAAGCAATAAAAATTCCCACGCAGGGGAGTGGGCGAAAGTAATAAATGAGTCACTCTCCTGGGTCGGGGCTCATTTCTTCTGATGGTGAGACTAGATGAGACGATGATACCCCACCTTTTTGTTTAAGGATTGGTAAAGGTTTAAATTTCGAGGACGAAATATTTATAAGAGGGGAAGAGTTGTGACATCCCAGAATTTCAACCTTGTTTTCTATTGGATAAATCAAGCATTTCATTGACGCGCCTATAGGGCTGTTCTCAGAGTTGATCACTCTCGAGATAACTAGACAATCTGGGGAAGCCATTAAGAATTTTAAGGCAAATAGATTTAAGAATTCGACCAAGAATCGGCTTCTTGACCATGTTCATCTTTAGAGGTCATTACGACACAGATATAAATCGATTTGAGATCAAAAATAGGTCGGTTCGACTGAGATGTGTGTCTAATCGTGGGTGACACTACTAAATTAGAAAATTCTTGTCAACCGGCACTAGACTGATTTTTCTATCATTTTGGTGCCCTGTGTCTGTATTTGAATCATCGAGATTTTCACGATAAAAAAGAGTCGCCAATGTGTTGAGTGGGTTCATAGTGGTTCAAAGAAAATCGACCACGGGTCATTTACACTAAAAATGTCTGAAAGTTACCTAGTAGTCTAGGTCATGCTAAAAACGCGTCGAATAGAAATTAACCGTCAATTCGAGTCCGATTTCAGAAATTGAAGATTTTTTCATGTCACAATAGATTCTAGGAGCGTTGACTCAGTCCCAGAAGATTTTTCTGACACCCAACACTTTTTGGGAAAAAGTCGTTGCCGGGTCGTTTTTGTGGAAAAAAAAGCCGAGGATTGGTTTTGATTGCAAAATTGAGATGCAAGAGGGATTCTTGAGTGAGGAAAAATGCAGAGATGATCAATGAGTGATCAATTGAGTTTATTAAGGTCATTTGAGATTAATTCAAGAGAGAATTTAAGTCCAATTGAAGAGAGATGGTGCCAAATTCGTAACTCCCCCTACCCCTAGCATTTTTGGACTACTTGGAAGGTTGAATGTAGTGTCTTGGTGGCTCAATGGTGGCCATGGAACCTTGCTTGGAGGGCAAGCACTTGAGGGGACAAAAGGATGGAAAATAAGGCCACATGGGACCTTGTCTCCCTTCATCTCTATCCTCTCCATCTCTCTCATTTCCACCATCCAAGACCCTCTCTCTCCCTCCATCATTGTTGTTGTTCGTACTCCAGAAAACACAGAGAAGAAGTCGAAGCAGCCCCTCAAGCCGTCGCACACCTCCACCCGGCGCCACCGCCGGTTTCTGCTCCAACCGACCTTTCGTCAAAGATTCGAGTTAAAAGTGGTCTTCCCGAATGAATCAGAAAATGAGCCACCTATTGCCGTGAAGATGACATCCATAACGTTCCAAATAGCCTGACATCACCCCGAATGGAGCCGCCGTTCGTCCCGTATGGCTGCTGAAGTCCGCCGCTCACTGGACCGTCTGGAAGCTGCCCGCCGGCACTGTTTCACATTTTCTTGCTATTTTGCCCCATTTTAGCCATTCATTTGCCCATTCCATCCACCCACAAGATCCCTAAGACCCCTGGGAGCCACGGGTTGCCAACCACCTGCTCGCCGGAGCTCCGATCGGGCCGTTTTCGCGGTAGAAGCCATTGGTTTCCTCTCTGTAGCCCACAAGCTAAACCCGCGGTTCAGCCCATTGGGATTCGGCCCAACTTCGGCCCAAGTGAACTTCAGCCCACAAGACCAAATGGCCTAGCAAGCTCAGCCCAAGTTGGTTTAATTTATTTGAAGCCCAAGTCCACAGGTGCAGCCCATTAATTGAGTCTTTGGCCCAAACAAGTTCAGCCCAAGTTCAGCTTACGAAGAAAGCCCAATCGTAGCCAAGCCCAAGCCCAAGAGCGAGCCCAGTCCAGTGTAAGAACAAATCTCAGTTGGGTTGAGATTTGTTGGGCCCAAGTTTAAGGCTTGGTCCAAGCCTGCTGGTGTTGTCGAAAGCCCGATTTCAGTCGTCGTCACGGTGTTTCGGTTCCCGCTTTTAACCAAGTGAGTTTTACTCACTAATGCTTTCTTACTTTACTAATGATGCCTAAGGGTTGGTTAGGTTTAATTAAATGTAATTAGGTGGTTAGATAATTTAGATAAATTAAATTAGAGACTTAATGATGCATGTTAGATGGTTAGAAATAGACATTAGCAAGTAAGCATGCCATGTTATTTATTGAACGAGTCTTGGTAATTTTCCGGGCTCGTCTCGGCTTCCAATCAGGCATTACGGGCCTAAATTAGATTTTTAATATTTATTTATTTATTATTCGAAATTAATTATTTAATTATTTATTTTTCCAGAAATTCAACCAGTGTGACAAGTGACTAGAATTTCGTGTTGATTATCGTGGTGCAGTCCGTTTATGTAATCGAGCTTTATCTTGTGCGGAAATGATTTATTTGTGAATTTAGGATTTATTCCCTAATTTAAATAATTTTGGAAAGTTAATTGAAAAATAACCGAGTGTCGGTTGACAGTAGCAAAAATATTTTGGTGGATTGGATAAAATGGTGGGATTTGTGGAAAGGAAAATCTTGTATTTTGGCTAAGGCCAACCGTGTCCCCACACACTGCTATTTTATCGAGAATGATAAAATAGTGAATTGATTGAATGGTCAGGATAGTATACTATATCAGCCTACGGGCGATATGTCAGCTTAACGAGAGTTGTATACTGGTGTACTATATTAGCCTACGGGTGATATGTCAGTTTAGTATGAGCAGTACACTTTATCAGCTTAAGATGAGCATCAAGGGTATACTATATCAGCGTACGAACGATATGTCAGCTTAGCGAAAGTAGTATACCGGTATACAATATCAACCTGTGGGTAATATGTCAGCTTAGTGAGAGCGGTATACCTTAACCTTATCAGCTTAGAGAGAGCTATACTATCTATTTATCAGCTTAGAGTGAGCAGTCCTGGTATAGTCGGACTTTATAGATAGTATTGATTGAATTGACCATGGGATAGTCCGATGATATGTAATCGACTAAGTCGATTGATCATTGCCTTGAATTGATGTCATGAATTGATTGAGTTGAAATGACCAAGAGTGGGTCCAGTTGACATGTAATCGACTAGGTCGATTTGATCGATGCTTCGATCTATTGAGATTGTTGGGTGCCTATTGAACTGTACTGATTTGCAGGTTGGGACTGAGGCCAAGGTAAGTCCTCCGACTCATGTTGTGCATAGGTAGCCTTAAGGTGTATTGATTTACTAATCGGGTCTTCGGGGGTAGAACTTGTTGAGACGTTGTCTCATTGGTTATTGAATAAACATTTCGGGTCCCTAGATGCAGTAGACGTGGATTTTGAAGATCTTGAAAGTCTGGTGTAGTCTATTGAAGGCTCCAGTTGAAGTGGGGAGGATGATGAACAGGAGGAGGAGGATCTGTAGTTTGTGGAACCCCACCCCTACTTGTAGACCTTCTTTTTAAACCAGCTTGAGTTGAATTTGAATTACTAGTTCACCTTGTATATACATGCATTGGTTTGCAATGTATATAAGTGTGGATATTTTTAAAGGTTTGAAATTTACTCCTACTATTCTATCCCAATGTTTTATTGTCTGAGGATTTAATATATGCTTCCGCTTGCGCATAAAACAAATAGGGTTGGCGATACGTAGTCTTGGGATATCGCTTTTAAAATCAACTAAGGTAAGGGATGTGCGTGTGCCTGAGGATCGGGGCGTGACATAACCCCTTCTTCCAAGACCATATGACATCATCTTGAATCTCAAAAGTGGAAATGAACGGTACGACAGTTTTCCCTAAGGCAAATATAACAAGACTAGGGGAAAGCTATTGTCATGGACCGACAAAATTGCCATAAAGTAGGTAAATTGCAAAGTGAGAGTTCAGACAACTTACCTTCACCGGGAAGGGATGACAATCACATAAACACACGCATGAAGTGTGAGGCTTGATTTCTATCTAGATGGCTTAACAAAGTGGAGTTAAGATGATGATCTGATCGTTGCAGTCTCGCATTAACGTGTCAGGTTCCCTAACTCTGACTCAGTCGAATGGAATGTCCAATAATCACGCAGCCTCGCGGATATGGACAAACACATTCGGCACCATGAAAGAAATTTTGGAGAAGAGAATGTCAACCTCTACACAGCAGTCTCGCTTTGGAAGAAGTATCATCCTCAACACCATCTTAGAAATCCTATCGCAACCTAGGTCCGGCTACAGATTGAGTGTGCAATAGTGTAGTGCTAAAAAATAATAAAACATGCACAACAGTTTTAATGCAAACAACACTTCTAAATCAGGAAAAATAAATTATTCATCCCCACACCTTTCTGCAAGACAAGGGTTAGAAAAGACTACTCCTTTTATACCTCCCATCTGCAAGAACATTTAACACCTTAGAAATATTAGGGACATACTCGATGTCCTCGCTGCCAAATAAAAAACATTTTTTTTGAAGGAAAAAGAAAAATTGGCTAAGTTCACTAAGTGTTTTAGCACAAGTTCCCAGCGGAGTCGCCAAGCTGTCGCGACCTAATTTTTTCGGTGCACCACCTAAAACTAGGTTAATGAACTGCTAAGTTTTAAACTTAGTTCGGGCTCTCCTAGGCCCATACCAAATTGCAACTTAAATCTAAATTTTAAAATATGCAAAAGATTATTAACTAGGAGTTGCCACTAATCGGTTTACAGTAGGTCGATTAGATACCTAAGTAAAATAAATGGAGATTTACTTTACTCCTATAAACCATAGACTAAGGGTACGTGGACTTGTTTACACTAGAATTCTCTAATGCCATTTCGGTACCATTTATTTTTAAAAAAAAAATTTTGCAAGCAACTTGGATTTATTTTAACCTAAATTACTACCATGTCAAAAGGTGATCACACGGGTGCTCAACCATTATTAAACATTCAATAAATAAAATAAATTGCATCATACAAAACAAATTACACAATGTAAAGGATTTTTATTTTTTTTGGGTTTTCTTAAAAATTAGAATTCTTTTATAAAAATGCATTTTTTAATTGAATGACTTAATCTTATTAATATGAAAATTATAATTAAATGGACCTATTATGCAATCTAGCTAACATGCACCTCATGACCTAATTGTACTAGTGAACATATTCTAATAATCCTATTATGCAAACTAGTTAATATGCATCTAGTGTTTTGTATTTTTTTTTATTGAAATTCGAAATTAATAAAAACCCTTATTAAGCTATCTAAAAGGGATTAATTTTCTAATTCATTTTTGGGATTAATTTGACTTAAACCACATTTTGTCTTAGAAAACTATTTTTTTATTTCCTTTTATTAAAATGAGAATATAAAATATGCCAATTTTATCTAAAACTCTATAAAAAAAAGGTTGTTTAAGATTGACCCTAACCTATTTTAAAAAGATATCTAAAAATGCAATCCTAAAAATATAGCACTAAAATAATTTTTTTAAGATGAGTAATTATTAAACAAATATTAAATCTAAACAATCAATATAGTCAACAAATAAAGGATTAAAATAATTGAAAAAATAACATGTTGTTTCACAGGTCAAATTAACGATTATTCTAACCCTAATTATCACAACAAGGAAATCAAAATAATTAAAAATCTGATTCGAAGTCTTACAGACCAAATTAAGTAATTATTGTGATTTAACAATTGAAATTCTACAAAAAAGCCCAAAAATTAATATAATTAAAAAAATGATCCGACGTCTCTCGGATCAAATTAATAATTACATTAATTCCGGACAAAATCCCTGCGGATAATGCCTACAAAAATTATAGATATTAACATCCAATACTACAAATTAAATAACTAAACTAAAAAAGATATCAAATAAAATAAACAAAATAACATAAAAAATAAAAAGAGTAAAAGGAAATTACACTAAACTACCAAAAGTGAAAAAGTAAAAGTAAAAAAAAAACTACCTAAGGGG
The DNA here is from genome assembly GCA_007663325.1 of Eucalyptus pauciflora. Taxonomy (NCBI): domain Eukaryota; kingdom Viridiplantae; phylum Streptophyta; class Magnoliopsida; order Myrtales; family Myrtaceae; genus Eucalyptus; species Eucalyptus pauciflora. Next base: position 969,888 of record VMYD01000193.1, on the reverse strand, counting down.
TTTGGGATTAACGGTACGGGTGGTCGGCGTCAGGCGGAGGATGACCGGCAGTCAACGTCGGGGCTTTGACAATGGGTGTGCTGGCGGCGCTGAGGGCAGGGAGCGGTGACGGTGTCGCGTGAGCTCGACGTAGTGACCAACAGGTGTCGGGTTGAGGCGAATCGGTGTGCGTCGGGCGCTGGGTTGCCGGAAGGAGGCCGGTGGCTGTTAGGGGCTTTGGCGCAAGTCGCTGGGTCGCAGGTCACTGGGCAACGGTGTCGGTTGCGGTGCGGGGCTCGGTTGTGTGATCTCGAGCGGCGGGCGAGTTGTGGGCCGGCGCGGGGTCGGAGACCGAGTGGATCTCGAGTCAGCGACGACCTTCAGATCCGGACGAAGGTGGGTCAGCCAGGGAGGCGATGTAGAGGTGTCGGGACGACGAGTAAGGCTTGATCGGTGCCACTGGGTTGGCGATCGAGCGGATCTCGGGCGCGAGTGTTAAGGAGCAGAGCGACGAGGTCAGCGATGACAGAGATATAGCGAGATTGGGGCGGCGTCAGCCGGAGTGTCGCGGACGACTAGGCTATGGTGACGTTGTGGGCCGAGGCTGCACGTCGGGAGGCGGATCCAGTGGTAGGGATGCGGTGGTGGCTCCGGTGGATGGTTGGTGCAGTGGCTGACACAGATGTTGGACAGGCATCGGAGAGGAGGGAGACGAGAGGACAACCGTTTCCCCTTTTTTTTTTTGACTTTTGACTTTTGACTTTTGACCTTTTTTTTCTTCTTTTTTTTCACGGAAATGGAGGCTTCTCTCTCTTTTTTGATTTTTTTTTTTACTTTTCTTTTCAAAAGAATTTTCTCGAAAATTCTATTTCTCTCTAGATTTTGCTCTCATTTTTTTTTTCAGAAAAAGTCCCCAATCACGAAAAATGAACCTCTCTTTTATAATGATTCCAAACGGCCGCTTTGTATGGCATTTTTTAAGTTTCCATCTCCTGTTACATTAAATCAGATCTGTAAATTAGGGCATAATTTCGCAATCATCTGGATCTTGCTCAGATTTCTTCCATTTTACAAAATTTCTTGCCTCTTATTCACTTGATTTTTAAATTGCTTCTGCATTTAACAAAATCCGAATACTCATCAGAATTTCAAATTTCCATGCATAATCAATCAAATCAATTGCCCCCATTTTCTTTCATTTTTTCCTTTTACTTGTTCAAAATGCAATTTTTATTTTCCTTATTTTCCTAGGTTTGCTAAAATTAGGTGTCAACAGACAGTTGCGATTCTCGACCAAAAAGGGCTCGATGACTTGACATTGTATTTGATATTTTCTCAACAACCGTAGGAGTAGGCTCCGCTGAATTGTCTGGAAATGGCAGAGCTAAACGTGCAGGAAAAAAAGAGAAAAGAACAGAGGATAATGAACGCAAAACTATTAGAGACTGTAATCTTTTTCCTTCTTCACAGTAAAACATCATTGAAAGGACAGGCATCGATCACGTGTGGCCTTCAAAAGGAAATTTCCTTTTTCTTTCTTTAAGAGTTGGTGGAAAAAGAAATTAGGAAAGATTCTAAATAAATGTATCAAATGAATCTTATTGCAAATACGTGCCTCCAAAAAGGACATGACCTCGTTGGCTAGTCAATGACATTCCCCCCCCCCCTTATGTTTTCTTTCCTTTTTCTTTTCTCCTTTTCATCAGTGGCTAGTCTGAAGGCCATCGGCGATATGTGGAGAGGGCCAGTTGAGGGTCACCCTCACCTTACTTGGGCAAGGCCACCCTCGAAAGCCATAGATTAGGACTCAGATTTTGTGTAAAAATCGAGTTTTTCCGCTAACTCCATTTAATTTAACAAACGAAAAATTTAAATATTTTATCTCTTCCACTTAGTGTCCTACGTACATTAAGATTAACTAAAGCGCTAAAATGACATCGTTTTAATCTGAATCCTAATTTTTACACAAAATCTTAATTAAATTAAGTTTCATCCATAAATTTTTCCATAAAAAGACAAACTCAAAAAGAAAAAAAAAGGGCAAAAACATACACAAAAAAAATAAAAAAACCCAAGGTTGTGATCGCCAACCCATCGCTGGTAGTAGAGGTGAGCATGGTTTCAAGGTAGAACTTGGAATTTGAGAATTAGACGGGTGAGAACTTGTAGATTCCAAGTTCCAATGTATACAAGATAGGTTCCAAGCTCCCATAAATGAGGAACTTGTTTCAACGAGTAGATTTTAGGTTCTTGATTAAAGGAACTTGGAACCTAAAGCCTGAAACCTAAAATCCAGAATGAGTGATAATATTTTTCTTAGTCCATATTTTCATGCAATTCGGTGATATTCCATGTCATTCGATGATGAATGTATAATCTAGAAGCACTAGTCTGAGCTTTCATTTTATAACTAAGACATTTACTTTATTAATGTCCATATTTTTCGTGTGTTTGAATATAAGTTATGAAGTAAATTATAGTAGCAAGTGATGATCATTAAAGGTTTAATTCACTACAATCGGTCAATTGATAATATAGGTGGAACTTGTGTAGACCCTAGAATCGACCTTGGAACTTGTGATAGGGTAAGTTCTAGATTCTAAGATATGCAGGGTAAGGTTTATGTTCCAAAAAATAAGGAACGTGTTCTAATGGGTAAGTTTCAAGTCTCAAATGGAACATATATGAAACCTGAAATCACTCATCCCTATCCAATAGGGCGTTGAGGTTGCAGGCACCTTGACGAGGGCCGCAACCCTTGCCGACCAAAGGTGAGGGCCCACACTGCATGTATTTTTTTTTTTTGAAAAGCTTTTAGATTAATTTTTAATCTAAATTTAATTAAAATTTGGGTTAAAATTGTCTTTGGACAAAAATGTCCTTTTTCGCCTAGAATATTTAGCTAGATGGCGAGTTTAGATCTTTATTTGAAACTCCTATGGCAATTTCAAGCCTTTTTTTTTTTTTGAAAAAAAGATCCGCTTTAAATCTTTTTTTTTTTTGAGAAACTGATAGAATCTTGGACCCTTATTTGAAAATTTTCCAACGCAGTCCCTCCAAAATTAGACTAGGATAAGCAAGGTTGGGCTAGTTCAAGGTCGGTCTAAGGTTGACCCTAGATCGATGCTTGGCCTTACTATCACGTGTTAGAAAGTAGAGCAATCAAATAAAACTAACGAAGTAATATCTGCAAGCATTACACGAAGCAAATCAAATGAGTCATATTCAAGCCCAACGAAGTCGGATGATTTAGTGCAAAATACTCGTACATTACACAGTAAGATTTTATTAAATTAGTAAATTTACAAGTGGGCGAAGAATTCCCAACTATTGAAGGAATTTAACGATGAAAAAATAAATACTAAATTATCAACCTGTTTGGATGTTTGGCATTATAGCAAAATCTTACCTTGGTAACATACAAAGAGATTCAGAAATTTGTATACATTTACCATCATGCACTTCAGATGACTAATGTTTGGCAACAAATTTTAAATGAGCATCTAAAGTGGGGTTATTTTTTCAAAAGATGGCCTAAGGTGGACATTATTTCAAATAAAGGTTTGAAGTTGCCAAATTAGTCTCAAATGAAGACCTAAGCTCGCTGGTTGGCCAAATTTTTGCTAGTTGGCAAGTACTTGATTTTTTTTTGGGTGGTTGGAAGGGTACCCTTCTAGTAGAGGATATCACACTGATTTTTTTTCTTTGGCCCAGAGGGTGGCCAGTCAGTCCGGCAAACATGCAATTTTTCTCCTCCAAGTCCCCCTCCATGAGCATCTCACTTAAGTACTTAAGAGTCGAATTGGATTTCACTATCTTATGTAGATTCCACCGCTATGCTACTAGAAGCCAGTGATGCAATAGCAATCATGTTATTAGGCTCAGCTTTGTGTTTAAATCCATTAACAGGATTTCAATTTGGATGCGGATCAAAGTCAATCCATGTCAAGCTTCAACCCATTCAAGAAACTTGTATTGTTCATGGTCTGTGATTCAAGACTATTATATGGACTGTTGTCTAGTGGACTGAGTTCATCACAATCATTCATTTATTGGACTCTTGTGTAGAACCAACTTTAGGGCAATTTTTTTTTTTTGACAAGTAAAGTTTTATCATTGGCTTAAAAGGCAAGTGAGTGAGCTACATGCTACATGCTTAAGTCATACAATTTAAACAAGACCCAAATGTCGACATAAAAACTTGTAATTGCCCAAAGAAATTTGGGAAAAATTACCAAAAAAATCATAATATATTGTACTTTTGCCAATTCAGTCATTAACCTTTTAATTGTGTCAATTGAGTCCTAAATTTTTTCAAGTTTCACTAATTGAGTCCGTCTAGCCAATTTTGACCGAAAATCATTAAAGTAAGTGCCATTGGATTTCAGACCAAAAAAAAAAAATGCCATTGGATTTTTTTTAGTATTTATTATTTTTAATTTTCTCTTTTTAATCTTTATTTTTTATTTTTTCCATTTTCTTCCTTTGGCAAGCCTTGATGATGGCCGGTGATCGGCCATAGGTTATGACTGACAAGTGTTGCCCTTGCTAGCCTTAGGTGAGGTCACCCTTGTTGGCCTTGAGTAAGGCTTGTCCAAACCAGATTTGACAGGGTTGAGCTTTGCCTGAAGTTGGCTAGGTTGGCCCTTGCTAGCCTTTAGGGAAGGCTGGCCTTGCCATCTTTGGGCAAGCCTCGCCCGAGACCAGCCTTTGTGAAGGCTGACGAGGTTGCGCCTTGCCCTCACTAAATTGGGCAAAGTCGAGCCTCGTGTGAAGTTGTGACTTACTGAATTTGGTGAGGTAGCAAGGTCGTCCCTTGCCATATCTTGGCAAGGGTGACCATCATTGGTTGTAGCCTATCGTTGGTCAGTAGTCATCCCCAAAGCTCGACAACCATCAAAGAAAGAAAATAAAATAAAAAATATTAAAAACTAAAAAAATATTAAATTTTTTCCATGTTTGTGCTAGATGTACCATGTAGGATGCCTGAAATTCATGTTAGTGATTTTCGATCAAAATTGATCATATAAGCTCAATTGGAAAAGCATGAAAACGTCTGGGACTAATTTGCATAATAAAAATGTTTATAACTAAATTGGTAAAAGTATAATAGGTTTAAGAACTTTTTGGTAATTTTCCTAAGGTATTTGTGGAGTAAAAACACCATTCTTAAGAAGTCTTCCTTGGGAAGGTTCATTAATCCTCGACACAATAACATCAACGCCAACAACCTGTAATAATATGTTGAAATCATGTTCATGAAACTTAACATCTTGTGCTTGTTTTGGATACATGACATCACGTCTTGTCATTTCCTTATTAACCAGTAAGGAATATAACTAGTTACCATGAATGACATTCTAAAGACCTCACACACTACGTTTTTTAGGTATCACTTTTAAAGGATGGAGCTTCCTTAGTGTTATTCCCACCCGCTCTCTCATGTCGAGGGTCTTTGGAGTCAAACCATCACCGAGTTCCCAATCGAAATGGTAGAGCAACTTTGCAAGACCGAGATGAAGTACCCTGTCCGCCAACGAAAGTCCGACGCACATTCTTCTGCCTGATCCGAATGGAATTAGCTCAAAGTTTTGACCTTTGTAGTCAATTTTAGATCCTAGAAACCTCTCTGGTTTGAATGCTAATGGGTCCTCCCAAGCATCTGGGTCTCTTCCAATGGCCCATGCATTCACGAAAACCTGGGTATCTTTGGGTATATCAAAGCTCATGAAATTTGTTTCTTTTATAGCATTTCGTGGGAGAAGCAAAGGTACTGGTGGATGCAATCTTAGGGTTTCCTTCACCACAGCTTGCAAAAACGGCATTTTTTCCGTGTCACTTTCTTCGACTTTTCTGTTCAACCCCACGATCTGGTCAATCTCATCTTTGGCCTTTTTCATTGACACGGGTTGGCGGAGTAGCTCCGTCATCGCCCACTCGATGGTGCTGCTTGTAGTCTCTGATCCAGCGAAAAACATTTCCTGCACCATCAATTAGACCCATTTAGTACAAGATCATGTCTTGCCATGGTTACCACCAATGTTGATTCTTTTGCTATAATTAAGATATTCAGTTCGCTCGAAAATCACTCCCTCAAATCGTGGGCTTAATAGTAAAGATCATCATGCTTCACCTGATACAATCCTTATCAAACATAGTAGCTCCTATGCTTCGAATTGACAAACAATTGCGCATAAAGAAAGGAACAAGAATTTGATGATTGGATCCTAAAATTGACGAAATGAATCCACTAATGACAACGGAAATATTTATAAAAGGGCAAGAGCAGGTGTTTGATTGGAAAAAATGAAATAAACAACTGGAATGGCAAGAATTAAGTTGCTGAGAAATAATTGAAAATGAATGGCAAGAAAGTGAAGTGTGTTCTTTTTATGTTTGTGCGTTTTTTTCCCTTAAGATGTGCTCTTTTTGTAGTCTCGGCTACAACGATTGCTTCACTGCAACCGCCGGTCAACAACTTTAAAAATTGTTCCGTCCTAGAAGTTTGACTACAATAATTGTTCGCGCTAGTTATATCCTTGCAGTCGGTTTGATTCGACCAAATTTTGTGAGTCAATGTCTATACTTCTCGACTCGACCGACATTAACTTGACTTTCATTTATAAGTCCATGGACAAAAACTGTTCATGCCTTGTCAACTTAATTTTATTGGCTTCTTATAATCAATGCCGGTGTTTGAGCATCGATTATATTTATAGTCAATATCGGATCACACATCTGATCAACATACTATTTACTCATTCATTGTGGATACCCAACATGTTCTATTAATCAGTCAAATTAACATCGACTTAATTTAATAAATCATTCAATGTGTCTTTCTAGCACTAGATTTTCTTTTTATAAAAAATAATGATAAATCAATCTTGTGTTTTCGTAGATCATTTTTAGCCAGTTATTACAAAATGAGCACAGATTGGCTAAATCAGGAAAGAATGGTAACATCTTTATAACAGTAGTAGCTTTTTGTTATGCAACGTTCTCTACAAACTTAAAGTGTAAAATTTTTACATAGATAGTTGATTGGAAAAGGCTAGTTATTATAAAATCTAGTGCTAGAATGTTCTACGAAAACACAAGTTTATAGAGAATGACGCGTGATATGACCTGCTTGTTAATTGCCAATTAAGTTTACCACCCCACTTTACAAACCGAACTGGACCTAATATCCTTAAGATGTTAATCATTTCTTTTTTGCCAAGAGGGGAAGAGAGGATACCAGAATTATTATGATGACGTTCTGGGAAGAGATTTTGCGAGGGCCTTCCTTTCCATCGCCCTCATAATCCAATACCGCGTCCAAGAAGTCATTTGTTGTTCTGATCTCCCCCCTTAGCTTTCGCTCCTCCAACCTCTCATTGACAAAGCCTTCGGCAATCTTCATGGCTCGACCCATGTCCTTCGCCATGCTTGCCTTGATCCCCTGCGGGTCCAACCATTTCAACCACGGCAGGAAGTCGGCTACGTTGGGCTTGCCAGCCCATTCCATGAACCGGTTCATGGCATCGAAGAACTCAGGCCCGTCCTTCGATTTTGGGTCCAACAGGTCCCGCGAGAGCACCATATTACCCACCACATTAAATGTCATGAGAAAGAGGAAGTGGGATAAGTCGATTCCTTGCTCTTCATAAAAATTAGAAATTTTTAACAATTAATTATAATTAGAGAATGTATAGCAGAACGTAATGAATTAGACATGAAAAAAAAAAATTATTGCACCAAGTTTTGCAACTAGTTTAAGGAGGGATGGAGGAATCAACCTCCAAGCTGCAATGTTCAAGACAAAAGTTGGATTTTTCAAATAAAATAAAGTGGAAAGTTTACTTTTGCATTCTCTTGCATAATAATGGGGATATACGTGATCAATGCATCAGAAGATAAATAAAACCCAACTACTTGATCATGCTCGAGTTTGACCCAATTCAATAGTAAAGCTACTCGAGCTTGGCATAATTCAACAGTAGAGCCACTCTAATTCGACTCAAACTCGAGAAGAATGAAAGCAAGTTCGACTAAATAGCACTTTAAACACCAGAAGCTCTTGGGCAACTTGAATTATTTACACTGGTATCTCTTTTATTGAATTTGTCAATTACAGTAACAAAACAAAGGGATAAAAGTATCAGCAGTCCCTAAACTTTTACAAAAAGTTTTAATTAGGTTCCTAAATTTGTTGTGCAATTAGATCCTCGAGCCGTATAACTTCTTCTTTGATTTAGTCCTTCCATTAAAGTAGTAAACATAAATGTTGACATGGCGGTTACGTCCTCATTTTTTTTTTTTTTGGTTAGTCCTACTCTATTCGTATTCTACACTCACTCTCAGACTTTTGCCTTGTCTCTTGCAGGGCGTGGGAGTCGAAACCCACTTTTGAAACTTACGCGTCCCCACCCCATCCCCCCTGAGAAGGTGGGGATTTGAACCCCTCACCTCTCCCTTACATGTTGGAAGGGTGGCCACTAGGGCGAATCCCAATGGCTCGTTACGTCCTCATTGAAAGCCAACATGGTGTCCTAAATGACTTCTTTTAAAACCTAAAAATAGAATGAAACAGAAAAATTGAATAACTAGGGGTGGAGGTGAGTTGTCGCCCGGGGTCATGCAATAAATTGAGGCAACGCTTGGGTTGGTGAATGTTTACTTGGATTTAGATTTCTTTATTTTTATAATCTTTCTTACCCATCTTAGCACTAAGTAAAAAATAATTCATGTCTCCCTAATTAGTTAGTCTAGTTAGTGCTAACATATGGTAGGGATGCAATATTCATCGTAACCAATGCATTCGCATATTTAAAAGGAGGGCCAACTCAAATTAAAAGATGTATAATTTAAGAACTCAATAGTAGAAAAAAGAAAAAAATAAAGAAGATTCTGAAACTTAATTGTACATTTTGCAAAAAAAAAAGGATTGCCTATTCCTTTATTTGTAAAAAGCAAGCCCAGTGTCTTCTTAAGTAGATCTAGTTGTAGGTTGCATTCTTTACTGAAATACGATTCTTTTGATAGCGTGGATCGTTAACTCCTAATTGTGTAGAAGTCCCAACATATCTTAACCGATGATTTACATATATTAATAATTGAGAAGAACTTGTGACACTAGTGGGAATATTGTGTAGGGTATAGGCCTTCATCCTCTTTTGATATTTTATAAAAAGTTTAAACGTTCCTCTCTCTCTCTCTGTTGCTTTCTCTTCTTCTTCTTTTTCCTTTGAAGAAGAAAACTATTATTTCGGTCATTCCAGGTTACACATGCAACGCAAACGTCCGAAGTAACACAAAGCACGTAAGAAATAACCTGTTGTTACTTTGTTAACCACCATTTCTTCCTCTAAATACACGACCATGTTGTCGACGCACTTCTGCCTGAGATGGGCCGTCTCGTTGACGCGCTTGGTCGCGAGGAGCTCAACAGAGCAGAGACGCCTGAGAATGCGCCAGTAGCCACCGTAACGACCCACAGCGAGCGAGCCTTGGTCATAACTGAGAGCTGTCAATGCATGGGGACACTTGCGGTCTGCGAACGCGGAGTCATGGCCCTTGAAGAACTCTGCGGCGGCCTGAGCTGATTGAATCACCATGGTGTTCACTGAACCGAGTTTCAACCACGTCACAGGCCCGTGCTTGGCTCGGAAGTTGTGGAGGTTCTGGTGCGGCATGGTCCCGAGGTCGAGGATATTGCCGATCACGGGCCATGCGGGGGGCTGAGGGGGAAGCTTGGTGCGCTTCCGGTTGAGAAGGAAAAGTAGAAGTACCGGGAGGAGGAGGCCGAGCCAAAAGAGCAAAGTAGGGTAGTACTCCATTGGCTAAACTTTGAGCTATTGCTCACCTTGCACTTACGCGATTATTGCGAGGAAAAAAATGATATTTATAGACACTCGTATCCTGTTCACAAGAAAGCAACCCAAAACAATAAAGAAAAAGCAGGAGATGCAATTATTTCCCGTCCACAATAAAAAAAGGAGGAAACATTAATATATCTTTTCGCTATGAATAGGAGTAAACATGCTGGTCACGTAGAGTCTGGTGATCCATCCATTTCATCGTATTAGGTTAGATTCGATTCTTGTTTCATTGGAATAATTTCATTTTTGGTCAAACAACTTACACGAATTATGCAATCAAATCCGTGACTCTTAATTTGTGCATTTAAGTCCTATAACTTTACTTCAATACCACAAAAATATGATGTATTGTTCTTTCTTGGGTTTCACTAATTGGTTTATCAACTAATTTGTCATATCAAAATCGGATAGTTATGTATTTACTTTTGTTGAGAGTGTATAACAGATGTCCAATATCTTTACCCTAGGAGATTGCTAAGAAGGAGCCCAACTCTAAGCCTATTAACATATCTAATTGGACCTATCTTTACTCAAAAGCTTAAAGTAATGAGTTATTGGCCAACTAGATATATTAATTACTTCACCCTACATCAATTCTCCACTGTGGGACTTCCCTAATGCAACTTACATATGTATCTCAACAATCTCCCCATCATGTGTGAGCTCAATGTTAAGTCCGTTCCCCCATAATTTATGTATATTTCTATATTAATTTATCTCAACTTGAATCTCCAACATTCACCTTCATCCATGTTCATTTTCATTGGACCGAACCATGAAAATTGCCATTGGATTGTGTTGCAACACCACAACACACATTGCTCAGAAACTGTGTTAGTCACTAGATTCCTACTTACATATGTATCTCAACATTCTCCTCATCACGTGTGAGCTCAATGTTAGGTCCGTTCCTCCTTAATTCAAGTATCTTTCTATGTTAACTTATCTCAACTCGAATCTCCAACATTCACCAACACCCATGTTCTTTTTCATTTGACCGAACCATGAAAACTACCATTGGATTGCGTTGCGACACCACAACACACACCACTTGGAAACTGTGTTAGTCATTAGATTTCTACTTACATATGTATCTCAACAATCTCTCCATCACGTGTGAGCTCAATGTTAGGTCTATTCCCCCTTAATTCATGTATCTATCTACATTAACTTATCTCAACTTGAATCTCCAACATTCACCTTCATCTATTATCTTTTTCATTGGACCGAACCATGAAAACTACCATTGGATTGCATTGCAACACCACAGCACACACTGCCCGGAAACTGTGTTAGTCACGATAACTCACATGTATATCTCAACAATCTCCCCGTCACATATGAGCTCATTGTTAGGTTTGTTCCCCTTAATTTAGGTATCTTTTTATATTAACTAATCTTAACTTGAATCTCCAACACCCACCTTTATCCATGTTTTTTTTTCTTCGATTTGAACCATGAAGACTACCATTAGGATTGCGTTATACCACAACACACACTACCTAGAAATTGTGTTGGTCACTAGATTCCTTTTCTTGAGATATCTATAAAAGATTGGGGGCCGCCAATCTACTATTGGCTCTAACACCGATGCTTTGTAGTCTTGGGCTTCTCTCACCTCATACGTTTACTCAAAGGGTGAGACTTTCTCTCATATATATAAACTAACCACTAGACAATTTCAATAATTGATGTGGAATAACTCCAACAGCTTTTGTCTCAGTAAGGTGGCTTGTCTTTTTCAAAAAAACATCATATATATAAGTCCAATCATCAATTTGATCGAAATTTCCAATCTTCACTATTTAAAGGACTTTTTGATGCTGACACCTGAATTCCAGTGATGAATTTATCATACATTTGCATCTCATAAATTTGACGCATGATAAAAATAAAACAATCAATTTATATAACACCGCATTCATTTTTCTCATGGCATTCCTTTAGCACATATAAACTAGAGGCATGATCTTTCATTAATAGTTAGGTTTCAGTTCACATAGGTCATCCGTGCATATGATGAATATTAGGAATCTCCTACATTATTCGACTAGGGACAATGTAGTATGAGAACCTTTGGGCTCCACGACAAAAAGTATGATCACTCCAAAGAGCTATAACAGCACCAATTCACACTTGGACTCAATTTTCTTCCTACTAATTTATACCCAACTTCTCTTGATTGATTGAAGACCCAAAAAAGCTCAAAACAATTGCAAGATAAGTATCACGACGAGCGTCTTTACATCTATTTTCAAACAATATAAGGTTCACGTGCTAGTTCCAAGAATAGTTCCTAAATTTGCATTTTTTCAAGGAATGTTGGATGATCTTGCACCAGGATGCCTGGACAAAAAGACAATGTTGTCAAGCCTTCAAAACTCAACTTTTTAATATCTGTTTGGTCTAAAACTTTTAAACAAGCTTCGTCGGCTTGTTGACTAACTCCTCTCAACATTTTAGTGCAATCGGATGAATGAGGAGTGTGTATTCATTGTTTCCATGCGATTGCTTGGTCAACTCATCTCTTAGCCAACAAGCTCACTTTTCCTTTTTTAATTTAGTATGGTACCATTGTCTAATGCGGGCTCCCCAACAATCACAACTTTGGGGTTTTAATTAAATTATTTAGACATCCAATTCAATTCATTTAAGAATTGCCATTAGTCTACTATGGTTGATTAAAAACCCAAGTAAAATGCAAGAGAACACTTTACCTTTGTGAACTAGAGATTTCATGTATTGGGGACTTGATTATGCTAGATAAATCTATGTCCCTTTGGCACCTTCGCTTTATTTCACAAAATGTTTTGCAAGTAACCTTGATTGATGTGGTCTTAAACCACTACCATGCGATGGATGATCATACAGGTATGGAAATAAGAAAGTAACACTCTATCAAAATGATAAATAAAATGCTTGAGCAGACAGAAAAACCTTGATGAGAATTATCTCTTCTTTTTTGTTTTTTCTTGTTCGTTTTCCCTTCAACGTTAATCACCTTTTTGCACTCTTGAAATCCAATTCAGAGCTTGCAGAACTTCATATTTTTTGTTACCGGCTGGGAATGAATATAGAAATTTCTCCAATTGTGCCCCCTACTTGGGCATGATCAAGAATTTGAGGAACCTTCTTGGACTTCCAACTCAATGCAAAATCCCATTCTCCAGTTTGCTTTTTCAGAGAATGATGTAAGCGAGACAAGGTAGTTTTGTTTCTCCACATCTTCATAACTGTTTCACTCTGACCTTCATTTTTCTTCCTTTGTGGTGTGGTTCTTGACGGGATAGTTTCAAATTCACTCTCTTTTATCTTAAGTAAGTTAATAATGAATATCTGTAGCGTTCATGGTAAATGAACTAGAATGCCCCTCGTTATTGCGATATATGTACTCTTCGCAAGTGATTTGTCAAATGAGATGTGCCCCAGTCGTGTTAGGGGCTGTGCTTGGAATGCGGTTGCCTTGTGTCCTCCCAGGATTGTCCATTAGGTCCAATGATTGGACTTTCAGTGCTCGAGATTCGCCCAGTGAGACTTGTTCTTCGTTTACATGTTTCCCGCGAGTTAATATCTCAAATGGAAAACCTGCAATTTGCAGCAAAAAAGGCTTCTCTTTCTTCTCAAAAAAAGATTTTTCTTTCGTGAAAAGGAGTGACATGCATAAAATGTCTAAATACTAGGAGTTTACAAAATGTGCAAGTTTTGTTATTGCCTAGTATAGGAAGAAATAAACTATATAGAAGCATTTTACTCATAGGAAGCAAATAAATCTGAGAGATTAGCAAGGAGAGTGAAATTCCCTAATCAAATTGCAATTTTTAAGTAAAATAATAGTACTAATGTCTTGTGACAATATGAAGAATAGTTCAAACTGAGAGGCATAACATTTGCATCAGAATGCTAACAAATCGATCATGTTACCTATGCATATAGAACTTTCTATATTCACTAAAAGAGTAGCTATGCGTAATGCATGAGCGTATATTGTGTGTGACGCATGTGCGCACACGTCTAGTTACTAACTGTAGGATTTAATCATGGGCCTAAGTCGGCCCGGCCACTATGGGCCTAAGGGCCCGGCCCACGGGAATTAGGCCCGTGGAAAAAGGGCACCTATAAAAGGGATAAGAAAGAGAATGAACGTACCTTTTCGCATTTAGTACATTCAGATTTCTCTCCCAAGAAGCTCTCTCCCTCTCGAAGGCCAAGAAGCGACGCCATTTCCACTTCACGGCCAATCTTCGACATCGGATCGAACGGAACTGAAATCTCTTCTTCAATACGGCATCGGTGTCTAATCTGTGGCCAACAAGGTACGCTCGAATTCCGTGGTGTGCTTTTGATCGGTGATACGTGACATTTCCGGGCTTATCTTCCGCATATGAAGGGGTTCGGTTTCGGTGCCGAATCCGGTTTGTCGGGGATCTATCGATCCCAACATTGGTATCAGAGCCCGTGTTAGCGTTTTCCCGACTTGTATGATGTTTTATGATGTTGTATGATGTTTCACGATTGATTTTTTCGCAAATGAACTTCGGCCGTACGGATCGGGGCAAGGAATCCCGACACCCGAGAGTTGTTCGCATATTTTTTCGATTTTTCGTAAGTCGAAACCAAAATCTGATGGCATAGGGAGGAAGGCGACGTCGAGACGAGTCCGGGAAGATGTCGTGCGCCGCCGGAGGACACCGCACGCGCCCAGACGCGCGGCCGGATGCCGCTGCGAGTGGGCGCGACGCGCCCAGACGCGCTGGTTCGTCCAGCGCGTGCGGCACACGCGCCGGTGACGAACCGGCGCCTGCGAACCGCCGGCCGGCGAACCGGCACGCGCCAGTCCACGGACCGATGCGTGGTGACTTCAGCATGACGTCACCCAACGGTCGGTAACCGCCGGGGTGACGTCATCGCTGACGTCATCGCCGATGTCGTTTGGCCGGACGGTCACCGGCCGGCGACCCGACCCGACCGCCTGGCACGCGCGCGGCACGTGCTGGATGACGTCAGCGTGACGTCATCCCTCGCACGCGCGCGGCACGTGCGGTTGGTCCGTCTGACCCGAGCGACCGGTCCGACGAACGTTGACCGTTGACTTCGGTTGACCGTTGACTTTCGTTGACCGTTGACCGTTGACCAACAAAAAAAAAAGAAAAAATAATTTGTTTCTTTTTTCAATTAATGTCTATGTGGATTATATGTAATCCAATTTTGTTCTGCATTCGTTGCAGGAACAATGCCTCCCTTTCAGTTACATACGCCTATTCGTGTGATTACCGATAAACAAAAGGCAAAGCTTTCTAAGTTGATAGCTGAGTTGACTGATTATCGATGGGAGAAATGTGACTTAATTGATCATGTTCTTGAAGTCAACGGAAAGATTCAACTGGTCATATGGAATGGTCATCCCATGTCGCAGTCAGAGATGGTGCGATTTTTCATTAACGCTCTTCCACCTGAATGGCAAGATGTGTTGAATCGCATATGGGATGTCAATGGTGCTGCTTCATATAAAAAAATTGTGATAGATTTTGTAAACGAATATTACTGCATTGTTGCAAGGGAAAATGTCAAGAAATTGACCAAAATAGGATCTTTCCCAGTTCGTGTGAAGGTTATTTGTAAAATGTATTAGCTGTTTTTTTGTTGAGTGTGCTATGTGGACATCCTATGTAAATGTTATCTACCTGATTGTTGTTGATGTAGCAACCTATATGTTAGCCATATTATGTGAAAGCCTTATTGTTATATTGTATGTCAATTATCTGTTGCTTTCTGTGATTGCTGGTTGCTGTGGGTAGGTAGCTGTGGGTAGTAATAGAAGTTTTTGTAGCTTCATAGAATTGATTTTGCATATGACAATCATATTAATGATAGTTTTAAGTTAGGATTTTTGGAGGATGATTGGAAACATAGTGACCTTTTGATTCTGAAACCTTACTTAAAATTATTAATTAATATGATGGGTTTGTGCAAAATAGATGCATAAATAATAGGCATTAATAACTCGTGCATATATGTCTGATGTGTTCAGATCAATGGCTTCAGCCACAAAGAGCATAGTTGTCGAGCTGAACAAAGGTGAAAAGCTCAAATGTGACAACTATGAAATTTGGCAAATGAAAATTCAATGTATGCTAGAAAAGCAAAAAGCACTAAAAGCTCTTGACCATGTTATGGAAGATCTAGAGGATGCTGTGCGCCACCTTGAGTTAGCTGATCATCGCCTCAAGGCATTAGAGCAGGAAACAGATATTTTCTGTGTTGCTTTAAGCTCAGAAGGGGCTTTATGCTCTAAGCGCAAGCGCATTGATTCGTTCAATATGTGGAAATGCAAGGGATCAAGTCCTTCTTGCAAGAAACCAAAAATTAACCAACAAAAGAGAGGAAAACGTCCTCATGTGAAGAATATCTCAAGGGTGAAATGTTACAACTGTGACCAGAAGGGTCACTATGCCCGCGATTGTCGCGAGCCAAAGAAGGTACACACCCTTGGTACAATTGGGAACTTTGCGTATGTGTCAAGTTCTGTATTCTTGACTGAATCTAATCCTCTGTGGACTGTGGATTCAGGAGCGACAGACCATGTAGCGAAGGATAGAGGATCCTTCGTGGAATTCCGACGAGTACCTACTGGAACTAAGTGGATCTATGTGGGAAACAACTCCAGAGCTGAAGTGAAAGGAATTGGCACATGCCAACTGAATATGCGTGATGGACGCACTTTGTTCCTTCATGATGTATTGTATGCTCCGGAGATTCGTCGGAATTTAGTGTCTGTTTTAGTGTTGGTTAAATTAGGTTTTAATATGAACTTCCATAATAAAGGTGTAGATTTGTATTTGGATACAAACTACTATGGTCATGGTTATTTTCTGGATGGTTTCATTGTATTAGATATTGATTATGTTAATGTAAATATTTGTTATTCCCTTCTCACGTCTCACAATTCATATGATAATGATGTGAATGTGTGGCATGCTAGACTTGGTCATATTGGCCAACAGCGTATGAATAGACTAGCCAAAGATGGCTTGTTGGGCAAAATTGAAAAAGTCGATTTGTCTATCTGTAAGCATTGTCTAGAAGGGAAAACGACAAGGAAACCATTTGGAAAAGGTAAAAGAGCTGAATTTCCTCTGCATTTAATCCATTCTGATATCTGTGGTCCAATGAATGTGAGAGGAAGGCATGGGGCTGTTTATTTCATCACTTTTATAGATGATTATACTCGATTCAGATATGTCTATTTAATTTCTCACAAATCTGAAGCAATAAGTTGTTTCAAAAGGTTTATGAACCTGGTAGAGAATCAAGTAGACAAGAAAATAAAAGCATTGAGATCCGATCGAGGTCGAGAATATTTATCTGATGAGTTCAGAAAATTATGTGATGAAAAAGGAATAGAAAGACAATTATCTATTCCATATACACCTCAACAAAATGGTGTTGCAGAGAGAAGAAACAGAACCCTACTAGAAATGGTTAGGTCCATGATGGCGCATGCTAACTTGCCTATCACCTTTTGGAGTTATGCGTTGTTATCTGCTGCCTATATACTTAACCGTGTGCCTTCCAAATCAGTTGCTTCCACTCCATATGAGTTATGGACAGGTAGAAAACCAGACTTAAGTTTTCTTAAGCCATGGGGTTGTGCTGCCTATACACATGAGTCCTCTCACAAGTTTGGGAAATTAGGTCCCAGAGGAAAGAAGAGTATTTTCATAAGATACTCGGAACACTCAAAAATGTATGTGTTCATAGGTGAGCAGGAAAGTGGGAGTATAACTGAATTTGAATCACGTGATGTCACATTCTTAGAGGATGAATTTCCTAAGAAGGGCGAAATAGGGGAAGAAAACACCCTATTTGAAACCTCGGATCAAGATAATGATCTTAGTGGAGTTCGTCCAAGTGGGAGTAATATGAGAAGTGATGAATTGAATTCGACTCATTCTCAATTGCAACCACATGATGAGACGACATCATTATCTAATCCCAGTGGGAGCATAATGGGGAATGATGTGCAAAGAGCACAAACTCCCATACGGCGAACAAGTCGCCAAAGTATTCCCCGTCGACGTTTTGACATTGAGGGGGAAACTTTTATGGTTGCTCCACAAGATGAGGATGAGCCTAGAAATATTAATGAGGCTCTAAATTGCCCTACTAAGGAAAAATGGATTCATGCAATGGAAGAGGAAATGGAGTCAATGAAATCAAACCAAGTCTGGGAACTGGTTGATCTTCCAAAAGGACGCAGAGCTATTGGGAACAAATGGGTTCTCAAAGTAAAGCGAAAGGCTGATGGCTCGACAGAAAGGCATAAGGCTCGCCTTGTAGCGAAGGGGTATAATCAACAGGAAGGGATTGATTATGAAGATACGTTTTCTCCTGTAGTGAGATTTACCTCGATTCGCATTATTCTGGCAATAGTATCTAGTTTGGATCTTGAATTACATCAAATGGATGTAAAGACTGCTTTCCTCAATGGAGAATTAGAGGAAGAAATATACATGGAACAACCAACTGGTTTCATGGTAAAAGGCCAAGAAGAAAAGGTGTGTCGACTTTTGAGGTCAATATACGGCCTTAAGCAGTCATCGAGACAATGGTATATACGTTTTCATAATGCCATAATGGCATATGATTTTACAATGATTGATGAGGATCATTGTGTATATATCAAAAGATCCAAGGATCAATTTGTGATCATATCATTATATGTTGATGATATACTGATTGCCGGAAGTAATATGGAGTTTGTTCATACTGTCAAGAGTTGGTTGTCTTCCAACTTTGAAATGAAGGATATGGGTGAGGCTGCATACATTCTTGGAGTTAAGATTTCAAGAGATCGTTTGAAGAGATCGTTGTCTCTTTCGCAAGAAACATATATAAATAAAGTTCTTGAACGATTTCGTATGCAAGATAGTAAACCCATAGACACTCCTATTGCGAAAGGTGAAGGATTGAGCCATAGACTGTGTCCGAGGACTCCACAAGAAAAGGAACAAATGAAACATGTTCCTTATGCTAGTGCAGTTGGGAGCTTGATGTACGCTATGATGTGTACAAGACCCGACATATGTTTTGCAGTTGGAATGGTGAGTAGATACCAATCCAATCCAGGTCCAGCACATTGGAAAGCTGTAAAGAGAATACTGAGGTATCTGAAGGGAACTGCTGATTTCAAGTTGAATTATCAAGGAAAGGATTTGCGACTTGAAGGCTATTCTGATGCTGATTGGGGAGGAGATTTAGATGGAAGGAAATCTACCTCTGGTTTTGCTTTCTTACTGAACAATGGCGCCATATCATGGAGCAGTAAGAAGCAAACCTGTATAGCCTTATCCACGATGGAAGCTGAGTTCGTGGCATTATCAGCAGCAGTACAAGAAGGAGTATGGCTTAAGAGATTTTTGGATCATTTAGGTATTGTTGAGAAAGCTGCATATCCGTTATTGGTTAACTGTGATAGCCAAGCAGCTATAGCATACACTAAAGATCCAAAATATCATGGCAAGACCAAACATATAGATACCAAGTATAACTTTGTAAAAGATATGGTTGCACGAAAGGATGTGAACTTGCAGTACATATCTACGCATAGAATGGTAGCAGATCCTATGACAAAGCCAATACCTAGAGATGTGTTTTGTGGTCATGTGAAATCTCTAGGATTGCGTAGAGTCTGATGTACTGGATTGTAATTTCCCTGAGTTGTTCACATGTATGAACTAGTGTTGTTTCATTATTAAATGCCTATGAGTCTTTTGTTTGATCTTTATGCATCTTAATGCTTAGTGCATTATATATTATGTTGAGAAAGTATGTCGGACAGATAAGAGATTAGCCCACTCACACGGGTAATCGCCTCTATTTACTATGTGATAGATAGAGATGAGACTGTTTTTAAGCTTATTATCTAGGTGATAATCGAGAGCTCAAGCTTAAAATAAATATGTCGCCTTAACTGAGTGTTAAGATGAGGACATAATACTTACGATGTCCGAAAGTAAAATAACCCACACATTTTACTTTATCTGTCTAAGATGCCAGATGTGAGTTCTGATGAATTTTGTGAATGAGTAAATACGTGAACTCAAGTTAGACATTGGGTATGTCTGAACTATCATCTGTACGGTATTGATTGTGTAGACATACGCTCCATGGGAAAGGAGTTAATACCGTAATACGTATTTCATACTACGTATGCATGAGACGACCTAAAAGAGTGACAAAAGTTTGATCTCAACTTTTATGACGTGTGAGACTCTTGAGGAATAGAGTTCCTCAATTTTTTAGTGCCCTCATGACTCTTACTTATTCTCAAGATTTCTATTTAGTGTTTGCTATCTTAGAATGTTGCCAATGGTCATGAGATGATTCGATCTAATGGGACATTTCTAGAAAAGCAAGTTGAATTGAAATTGAGAGTTTTGAAGGAAAGAGGAAGATCGGATTTGTAGAATCACATTGTGGTTTTGTATTCACAGGTCGACCAATTATGACTATCTTTGGGAAAATCATAATTGTGAATACAATATATATATCAATGAGATTAAGAGAGATATAAATGTGATCGATCGATCTAGGGTACTGCATACTAAATTTACTCGGAAAATGATGCCCAATATGAGCTGCTATATATTCCTAACAGATGTATAGCAACGAGCTCTCAAAGTATGCTGGTCGCACGGATTATTCACCGGTATGAATGTTGAAAGAGGAACAGAGGGATTTTCAGTTGATGGGCCTAAGTTGGGCCTATCCGCCCATGCTGGTTTTTTGAACCACCATGTGCGAGTGGGAGATGTAGGATTTAATCATGGGCCTAAGTCGGCCCGGCCACTATGGGCCTAAGGGCCCGGCCCACGGGAATTAGGCCCGTGGAAAAGGGCACCTATAAAAGGGATAAGAAAGAGAATGAACGTACCTTTTCGCATTTAGTACATTCAGATTTCTCTCCCAAGAAGCTCTCTCCCTCTCGAAGGCCAAGAAGCGACGCCATTTCCACTTCACGGCCAATCTTCGACATCGGATCGAACGGAACTGAAATCTCTTCTTCAATACGGCATCGGTGTCTAATCTGTGGCCAACAAGGTACGCTCGAATCCGTGGTGTGCTTTTGATCGGTGATACGTGACATTCCCGGGCTTATCTTCCGCATATGATTTAGGGGTTCGGTTTAGGAGCCGAATCCGGTTTTCGGGGATCCGACCGATCCCAACACTAACTAATCGCATGTCATAGTGCCCGAATTAATGCTAGCTAATATTCTCTGGTTTTATAACCTAAGTTGTGTTCCAAACTTGTCATACCCAAATTCATCCCAAAAATTTAGATAATGATTCCCTATTATTTGGGAAAAATAAAAAGAAATATAAAATTAAAGATAAAGAACGAATGCTTCCACGAACAGCAGTAAGCATATATATTGACTAAGCAAATTATTTCATTGAATGATAAATATAACAAAACCCATTGTATCATGAAGTAACCAAAAACTAGAGACGCCTTAACCCTCTTCAGATTGCTCTCCACGTGTATCGAGAGTCAAAGTTGAGAATTAACGCAATGTTTGAAAATTTTGGACAATAGTTTTCGAAACAGTTTCCAAATAAACCTGAAGAAAAGAATAGATGAAAGTGACCATAATCTTCCTAAAAGATTGATATGTGGGGAAAGTGATTTAATTAGAAAATGATGCACCGATAATTATAGCCATTTTAAATAGATTCAATTATGATTTTTTACAATTTTTTTTTGTCGGTAATTTTTTTACAATTGATTGGTATTGCATATAGCACGTGATTAGGACATTCCAAGGAGGCGGTTATTTTTATGGAAAAAGAGTGAACGTAGGCAACTTAGTCCAATCCTTCTAATTTATTACTCTTAATTTATTATTATTATTGTTAATTTAATCTTCTAAATGAACATGGATTTCAATTCAACGCCAGCCTTTTCATTGCCTTTGCAACTTGCAAGCGTGTTAAACGAGTAAACTCTAGAAGCACGAAATATCTTAGACAAACCAAATCAGTGGGTCCTATATGCATTATTGACATAGGCTTGCGTGGATGATGAGAATCCTACCTTCAACAACTCAACTCCATCGAAGAAGTTAAAAAATAGGTCACATAAACTTGTTATAAATACCTGAAGTCTCTGGCCTTGGAATGACTCGACTAATATATTATGAGAGAGAGAGAGATGGCATCTGTCATCGTCAGCATTGCTGGAGATATGGCTCCACAAGCATTAGAAAAAATTAGAAATTTATAGGGCATCAGGCATGAGATCGGTGTGCTCAGGGACACATGTATAACAAGTTTATTTGACCTAATTTTGGCTTGAGCAACTGAAGGATGCTTTCTATGATGCACATGGCGTACTCGATGAATTCAAATTAGAAGCTCTTGTGACAAGAACTGAGGGGGGCACAATGTGTTGTAATTATTATTGTAATCATAGGTTTTAATGGCTCAACGTTAATGAAATGTCTCTTCAATTCACGCCTTTTTCGATTCACATGCAATCGTTATGTCTCTTTGGATCAATGCCCTAATTGTTGCAATTATGGGTTAATAACTCTTTGTTCTCCTGTAGTTTCTGATTTAATAATATTGTTATTAAGGGTTAATGGCTCATAATCTATGTGACTCTTGAGTTCATGTCCTTTCAGTTTTCTAAGCTAGTTCCCTTGTCTATAAATAGACGTGTCTTCTTAATTCAAAATAACAACAAAAACTTAAAGTATTCCTCTAGTTTCCTGGTAGTTTCTTTAAGTGTGCTGATTTAAAGAAGTGTTTGATAGAATCTCCTTCATATAGTGCTTATGCAAATGGGTTTGCTGTGTTGTATTTTGAGAGACATAGTTCGTGAAACTAATTGGCACCGTTGACATGAACTAATCGCCTCGAGGAGATTTGATTAGCCGTACCTTACCTCTTGTTTATTTTGCTATTGCTTTCTTGGAATTATTATTATTTTCCCCCAATACGTATTAATATTTCCCATAATCTTTAAATGATTATCTTTTACTGCTTGTTGGGTTTATAAAAAAATCAAGATGACTAATAATAATCAAGTACCCAATAATGTCTGGAATGTTTGTGAGGACGTTCATATGGCCGTTTCAATGAGTGAGGTTCAAACCGCATGGTCTAGTGTTGCGGCAACAAATTTGGCAAGCTTTCGGGCTGAAACCATCTATGGTGGTACCTGTAGAAGTCGCTTGACCAATACACTGGGGATTGTTTTTCAAAAAAGTACATATCCAATGGTGTATGGTTTAATTTCTGGAGAGATGGTTTAACAAGCTTTGCCTAATCTACCTTCTCCAATAAACATTGAATGAGAAAATGTATGAGTTAACTAGTGTGGGCATTAAGCAGTGGTAACATAAGATGTTCTTCTATTTGACCACAATGAATTTAGTTAAGTACTCATTAGAGGTGTGCTCAATAATTAGTCCAGATGAGCAAGATGTCACGATGCATGGGGAGCTAGAGCCTTGGAAGCATGGGGATTTCCTATGCCAAAACTATATCCTTAATTGTCTAGCAAATTCCTTGTATCATGTTTATTGTAACATTGAAACTACTAGACAATTATGGGAGTCCTTAGAAAAGAAATACAAAGTTGAGAAATTTGTGGTAGCCAAATTCTTGGACTCAAGATGGTGGATTCTAAATCTGTCATGAACTAGGTCCATGGAGTGCAAATGATTTTGAACATCTTTGTTGAGGAAATGTTCTTACTGAATCATTCCAAGTGGCATTTATTAGTGAGAAGCTGCCTCTGGGCTGGTCAGACTTTAAAAATATATGAATGACAATCGGAAAGAGATGAGCCTTGAAGATCTCATTCCGTGCCTCATAATCAAGGAAGACAATATGTGGATTGCATATCCTTCTATGGAACCAAAGGCCAACACTATTGAGTTTTCCAATTCCAAGCAAGATACAAAGAGGAAAAAGTTCTTTCAAGGAAAGAGCAAGTCCAATGAACAATCCTGAAATTCCAAGGGACATGTTTTGTTTGTAACAAACTTGACCATCGGGCCAAGGATTGCAAAAAGTGCCTAAACAAAGGCAAGGGCGATGGTGTAGTCAAGTAGCTGAATTTGACAGATTAAATAGAGGATGAGAGACTGATTGTTGTGGTTGTGTATGAGGTATCATTGGTATTAAATAATACTAATTGGTGGTTGGAAACAAGTACTACATATCACATTTATGTGGATAAACACCTGTTTTCATCTTACAAGAAGGCTGAGGAAGAAGAGAAGTTTTATATGGCTAACTCCACATTAGCAAATATTGCTAGAAGAAGAAAAGTGATCTTGAAACTCATCCCTAGAAGGAAAATCACTCCATACCTATCTAGAAGAGTTTCAACATTATATTGGAATTGGATAACTTTGTACTTTTTAAATATGGTGTATGTGGGGAAACGGTACTTATGTAATGACCCGTTCAAAGTAAATGTGGCTGTCATTGATGTAAACTTGAAATTCTTGTACCCAAAGACTATCGATAATGAGAAATCTTTGTTTTACACTATTGTAATTCCTTATCTATGGCATGGTAGATTACGACATATAAGCTATGCTACAACGAAAAAGATAGCAAATTGAGGCTAATTCCAATGTTTGAGTTGGATGTCCATCACAAGTATGAGACTTGTGTTGAGGCTAAGTTTGTCAAAAAACCATTCAAATTGGTTGGAAGATCAAGTGAACTTATATAGTCATTTATAGTTGTCACGCCCCGAACCTTGTGGGCGTGCCCATCCCTTGGTGGTTGATAAAATTTTGCGACTTCCTAGGACAAGTCGCCGACCCTTTCATTTTATTACACATGCGGAAACTAGACCGACCCTGGACTAGTCCAACCTAACCAGTCCTGGTCCGGTTCCCAAGGAGACTAGGTCGGTCATTGGTTATAGAATTCCTGGACCAGCACTGTGCGGGTCAGTTCTCGGTCCTGAGAATTCCGGGTCAGTCCAACCCTAACTATATATATTATTTATAATTTTTTTATATAGAGAAAACCTTAAAATAAAGAGCATTAACAACATTAAATAGCTAATTAGTGAGGACTTCAAATAATTTTACATTATTTTTTTAATAGCTTATATTTTTAATGTCTTTTACAGTATCAATAGTCATAATTTACGAATGAGGAAAATGTTTTTGTGAGGAGTCTTCACGGTGTCCAAAAAGGCATAAACAACTCCTTATGGCATCCTCCTCTAGTATTCGTTCTCTTCTATCTTATTTGTCCTCTTAGTCTTCAATTTGCCAAAATCGAAAGAAACAACTTTTCCGCTCGCCACTCGACACTCGCCTTGCTCACTTTGGGTCATTCGTACCGCTCACCGCTCGATGCTCGCTTGGCTTGTTGCTCCTCGCTTGACATTTGATACTCATTTTGTTTGACGCTCACCCCACTTGACCCTCACCGCTTGTATTTCGTAACTAACCTCACTCATCATCGAACCATTGAGTCAGTACAGTCCTCGGTTGCCATTTCAAGGAGTACAAAAAATGAAACAAAAAATTATTGATTGGTCCTAGGGTTGACTTGGAAACCGGACCAAAACCATTAAGTCAATTCGGTCCTCAATTGCTTTTTTTTAAGGAGTACAAAAAATGAAATAAAAAATTATCATTTGGTCCCGGGTTGACCTTGGGACTAGACTAAACCTATTGAGTAGGTCCAGTCCTCGGTCCGAAGCTTAATGGGGTCGGTCCTCGGTCTCAAAAATTGAGAATCGGCACCGTGCGGGTCGGTCCTAAGGTTAGGGGGTGGACCGACCCAACTCGGACCATGCTCACCCTTAATCTGACCTACACCTTTGATCACCTCAGCTAGGCTCTAGATCCTCCACTCTACGATCCTGAAAAGAATTGAGCCCACGACGGGGTGAGATATAAATCTCAGCAAGTTCAGGCTCTAAACCCCCAATTAGGAAGGTAATACACCTAGAGCATCCTAACCACACAATACAGAGAACACATCTCACCTCAGTTCCCTCCTGCATGTTAGTACAGTTCATATACACAATGCATATAATCATAGCACACAACAATTAAAACGCCTCATCAACTCAATCAATCATGTGTTCTAATTATTAATTTCGTCCCTCAAGGGTACGGCCTACTCCCAAGTTTGGCGGTCTACTGGCGTCACCATGCATCGTCTCTTCCCCATTTAGCACGGCTACGTCTCTCAAAGACGGCTTTCACAAAGGAACATAGGTCCAGAATTTACTGCGACCCGATACCCATTAAGTGGGTAACCCATATAGGGATTTAGTAACGTCTGACGTAATCGCTCAAGACGGGTTCTCTTAACCAACACACGACCGTTCAATCTCGGCCCAGGACACTGTGCATTGCACTCAAATGCCTCAATTAAAATAGTGATCCTGGCTTATTTTCTTCGTATTACAAACATCCGGAAAATAGTCGTGTGTGGGTACATGGTCAATTCGAACCAGAAAAAAGTGATATCTTTAAATTTAAAATCCCACTGTTTTATATAGTATATAAAACCATGTTCGGTGTTAAAATCCAACACATGGAATTTTCTGAATAAATTCCACCACGGATCAATGGATGATCATGAATTGATCCTGAATGGTTGTGTTTCGATCGCAGGTGATTTCTCTCCGTCATGTACTAACCATGGATGACCATGAGTCAACCTAGTACGACCAAGTGTTGGCTATGGATTGATCGATCTTGAACAATCACATGACCATCGGAAGCCGGCTAGGACTAAGCCTGGGGTCGGTCCGCTTGACTAGTGCCAATCCAAGGATCGGCCATTAAGCACATGCCCTAAGCTATTGACTTAGCCAAGAAGGAAAATTTTGCCTATGACAACCACACCAAGGGTGGCTTTGCCATGAACCTCAAGTGTGTCGAAATGGTCGATAGGGGATGCACACAAAAAGACCTTGTCTAGTCTCGGTTGCACTTCCAATAGTCTATCTCCCATGTTTGCCATATTATTTGGAAATGGACAAAAGAGGATATTCTAGAAACCCCTAGGTCATTCATGAAGGGGGATGACTCATCACCTTAGGTGGGTAATGATTACCAAATATTTGGCTTGGAAATTAAGCAAAGGAATCTTGACAAATGTACTAATAAGAAGGAGACACCATGGCCAATCATTACCATCCTAAGGCCTAGGTGCCACATAACCATCTTTAGGGTGCCACCTAATTAAAGTGGCTTGTTCTCCAAGAAGGGCCAAGTACTTATGTGGGCCAATAAAAGGAAGAAAAATAAGCCTCCAATCATTATATTAGGCCATTAGATTTCCACCTCATAAGCTTAGGTGTGCCACCTTACAAATTAGGCTTGGCACCTCAATGTTATGGCCATGCCACTTTGAGAAAGATAATTGGGCCATTTGGATAAGTAATGATGAAGATGGTGCCTATAAATAGGATGAGCTCCTCATTCATTTCCACCATTTCTTGCCATTCACACACCATTTTCCCCTTTCTTTCCTTTCTCTTGACCTTTCACCGCCGCCCCTCAACAAGCTGCTCACGCTTACTTTCTCAAGATTCATCGAGGTAAGTAAGATCCCTAATTCTCCTCTAGGGTGGTAGACGCCATTGTTGAATCTAGTTAGGTGCTCATTCATTCAAGCCATTGGTAGATGTAAGATCTTTTGTGTGGTTTTCTCATGTTTGTGCTTGAATATGTGCTTGAGTTGTTCATGCTCTGAATGAGGCCAAGGTTCACTCAGGTTGAGTTCAACATGAGGCAAGGTCAACCAAGGTCACGAGGCCATGGATTGGCATTAAAGCATGTCAGTTCCAAGTCTCATTCAGCACAGGTATCGCCTAAGGCTATGAGGTCTTGGATCGACGTTAAGGCGTGCCCATTCCAAGTATTGATCGGTATGGGGATAGCCCAATCCAACAAGGTTTTGATAGCGCATTAAGGCATGCTGATTTTATGCCTTGGTTGGTGCGGGCACTTTGTGCTTGGTGTTTGAATGAAGTCACAAACCAAGAATCATTCACGGCATGAAGTATGTTAACGCTAGGTTGAAAAGAAGGTTTGTCAAGCTTATGATCTTCATGAAGTGAGGTGTACCCATGCCTCAAGGACTTGGATCGTCATTGAGACGTGCTATTTTCGAGCCTTATCCAATGCGAGGATCGACGCTTAGTGTTCGGTTCAAGTCACAGATCAAGGATTGTTCTCGATATGTTGCATAGTACAATATAAGGAGTCATGGCACACACGTGTGAATGAGCGCGCCTTCGGGCCAAGTATGAGTAAGCTAAGAAGAAAGATAAGAACTGGCTTGTCTGATGCACTAATGTGTACACTTAAAGTGGAAAAAGCGCTTGTCGCCACATGGCGTTGGCGGTAATACCTCGTTCATAAAACGGGATGTCTTAATTGAGTCAGGATGCTTGAGTCTTAAGCTTGGAAGCCTCAGAAAGTTAGTTTTGAGAAGTCTCAATCGAGCCAAGATGCCCTGATCAAGCCAGAAAGTTTAACAAGAAGCTGGAAGTCTCGGTTGAGTTGAGAGGACCTAGTTGAGCTAGGACAATTGTAAAAGAATTATTGTATGCATGTCGGTATATACGTAAACATGATATGTTAATGTGTTCATTATTAAGTCAAAGGTTTTTACATTGACATCATGTATTTAGTCAAGGCATGTCAAGTAATTTGCTATTGATCCGTCATCAATGTTGTTTGTGAAAATTGTACTTGCTAGGCTTCGAGGATGAAATGCTTTCCTAGTAGAGGATTAGGAATTTTACTTACTAAGTTCCTCAATTCACTCTCTATCTTTCAGACTTGTAGACATGGAAGTCTCACGTTAGTCTTGGAAGTTGCAGTCACGCTAGAGGAGATAGGAATTTTCAGGATTATGTGAAAATTTGAAGTGTGATGTTAAAAGGAAAAGGGCTTGTAAATGTACTATTGTAATATAAAGTAATGTGTTATGCGTGGTGTATATCCTAGTTTTCTAGTTTTTGTTTGTCTGGGAAGTTTGTTCATTCTCACTTCCACATGTGTTTATTAACAAGATAAACAGAATTGGGATCGTTACGAGCCCAAGACGTTGCAAAAATAACCATTACTGCTTAGGACCCTAGAGATAAAGTTGGGGTTGTTGCAATTATTTATCAAATACTTTCGAGTAAAGGTTTGGTATTGCATTGTAACTGTAAATAGTCAAGTGTACATGTACGACCCCGACCTCATCTCTAGGGTCACGTGTGATATGGGTTATATTTTTTTTTCTCGACATCCCAGGTGTGTCGCCGACTCGTACTTCTTTCTTTTTATAAGTTTTTGAGTTATGCACACGTGGAAGCAATAATAAATCAACGTCCAATCACCATAGTGTTGCAACATCAAAAGTAGTAGAAAACACACATGCAACCATATTTTTACATATACATGACATACTACATATAATTACATGTCTTTCCTTTTAATATTACAAGCCCTTCTACTTGAGCTAAGCTTTACAATACAAAAGCATACTGTCTTTTCCAAAAGTACATCAACTTCGGGGTAACCCTATCTCCTCTAATGAGATTCTAACAAAAAACGATTCCCCTTATAAGTACCAGCTAACTAGTAGTCATTTATGGTGCTGTCGGATGGAGCATCTCCATCAGGCCCCGGTGGACCATCGAAGCCACGGAGTGGACCAACAAAATCCCCATCGAGACACTTGTACCAAGCTCGGTACTTGTGGGGAATGAGTTCATTCAGCCTTTCATCCACCCAAACGGTCATAGGGACCATCCGATAGTATTTATCTCTACTAACAAAGTAGAGTAATGTTTCCGAAATGGTCATCTTCGTGGGGATGCCGAACCTCATGGGCAGCACGGCCATCCTACAAGTCGGAAAAGAGACAACGGGTGAGTATAACTCTGTAAGTAAAACTTACCAAAATCCAGGTAGGATGACGCCTCGTCTTTCCACAAGCACATAACTTCTCCTCAAAACTTGTCAATGACAGATCAATAGCAAGATGAAAATCATGCCTTTAGTAAAATCATGAGCGACCCTCAAACATTTAAATGCAAGCATGCACCAAGGATCCATTTCGTAATGTCAAAAACTCATGCACATAGGGTTCGTTTATTAATAGTTGAAATCCATCGACTCTTTCAAAATCCACTGAGCATCCGAAATCCATCGAGCAACGTCACCGAATCCATTGGTCGACGGCTAGAATTTAGTCCCTTGTGTGTCCATGCATCAAGTATCATAATCCGGTTCTTATCTTCATCTTAATCCAAGGCCTAAAGGCGTGCCATGCATAAATATGTGGAATGTCTTACCGATTTCAAGTCCTTGAGCATGCCGAGCATGAATTAGGGTTCGTGGCTTGGTTCAATCCGCTTGCTACACTAATTTAGTACCAAACTTGGCTTGGTAATGATACGCCTCAATATCGTACGGAGACCATGAAATGGACCAATTCGTTGTGGTCTTGCGTTCGTCCAAAGCCAACGAAAGTCTTATTCAGAACTCGGGTTGTGAACATACATTTACAAAAGTAATTTGGGATAAGTGTTCCAGAAGTCCTAAAACTTGTAGCGAAAATGCATTTTAGTCCTAAAACTTGCAAAAAGTGCATTTAAGTCCTAAAACTTGTCAAATTGTTTCAAACGAGTCCTAAAATCAACGCCGTTAGCCTTTTCCGTTAAAAATGCTGACGTGGCATTTTAAATATTTTTTTATTTTCCACGTGGATTTTTTAATTATTTTTTATTCATTTTTTAAAATATATATATTTAAAAACTAAAAAAATTAAATTTATTGATTTTATCTTATTTTCACCAAAAAATTACAAAAAGTTAAAATATTAATTTAAAAAAAAAAAAAAAAACGGCTCCTCTCCGGCTTCTCTCCTCCATTGCCGCCGCCCATCGCTGGAGGGGCCGGGCGACGGTCGACGGCACTGGTTGGGGGTGGCCGGGCCTCACCGGCCCCTGGCGAGGGGGCGGCTCCGCCCGCCCTGGGCAAGGCCTCGTCGCCCCTCGCTGCGGGCGTTCCAGGGGCAGTAATGCTGCTTTTCCTCATGAGGGCCGACGACGACCGCCCCGCAGGGTCCCGCCCGTGGACAGCTCAGACACCCCGCATCCCCAGCCGCTGGTTTGATACCCCCCGCCGGGGTCGGCTCGTCACTGGCGAAGTCATCGGCCGTCTCACTCCCGGCGACCGCCGCCGCCTCGGCCTCCGGCCCCTCCCGCCTGGCCGAGGGCTCGCAGGGCTAGCGGAGCTTGCCGGCCCTCGCTTGGGGCCGGCGAGGCCCGGCCAGCCCCGCCTAGGGCCGGCGACCGTCGCTCGGCCCCTCCGGCGAGGTGCGGCGGCGGCGGGAGAGAGGAGCCGTGTTGGTTTTTTTTTTTTACAATTTTTAAAAATGAAGTTTTTAACTTTTATTTTTAGTTTTTGTTGAAAATAATATAAGAATAAATTTATTTTTTTAGTTTTTAAATCTATTTTTTTAAATGAATAAAAAATCATTTAAAAAATACACCTGGAAAATAAAATATTATTTAAAATGCCACGTCAGCATTTTTAATGGAAAAGGCTAACGGCGTCGATTTTAGGACTCATTTGAAACAATTTGACAAGTTTTAGGACTTAAGTGCACTTTTTGCAAGTTTTAGGACTAGAATGCATTTTCGCTACAAGTTTTAGGACTTCTGGAACACTTATCCCAAGTAATTTAGAATGGTTTATAAAACAACATCGAGTTTTCTTCGAATACCTTTCGACTATTAGGATCAAAGTAAAACAAAGGCATAGTAGAACAAGTACAAGAACCGGGACACTTTAAATTCACAAGCCAAAGCCTAAACCAAGGTCCAACATTAATCTAAAGTCAACTCAAGAAAGCATGAATCAAACCACAATCAGAACAACAAATCAAGCATGGACTAGTTACAAGCTTAGATGGAGGCAACACAACATCTTAACCAAACGTTAGTAAGTCTACTTACTATTTTCTAGACCAACGGCCTCAAGTGACGGCGAACGGCGGCAAGGACACCTAAAGAGCGAGTTGAGGAAAGAAAGATGGAGGAATCGGTGTGGGCGGCCAAGGAAGAAGAAGAAGAAAGGAGGAGAAATTTGTGAGCCTTCCCCCTAATTATAGAACACCCTTCATTAATGATCTTGATAAGGCATTTAATGTTAATAGCTTAAATGGAAAGTCTAAAAGCAATGTGGCAAGTCTATAGGTTCTTTCAAAGGTTCTAAGCTCCAAGTGGCAAGCTCCTATTTGGTTCATCTAGATTTGTATTGATGGCTATTAGTAAATGAAGTGGTCCTCCTTATCTCCCCCAATAATTGCTATCCAAGTTGCCCCCACTTCCCCTTCCAAGTTGGCCATGTGGCCCTCTTATCCTGGGTGAAAACCATTTCAAGTAATTTTTGAAATCGGCGTCAATACCTTGTCAAATGCCCTTGAAAATTATAAAATTTCAATATGTTGTAGATAAGACCCTAAATGAATCTCCAAAAATGGGGATCCAAGTCAAGACAATCAATGGAAACTTTGTGAAGAAAGCCAAGTCCAATTCGTTTTGTGGAAAGAGCAGTAAATCACTGAACATAGCCCAAAAATTCGTCTGTCGAGCAGATTCAACAATTGGAGAGAGTGACTCATTTCGGAATCCAAATATTCACAAAACTCTTTGAAATTTCTGTATGTTGTAGAAATAGATGTCCTTTAAAACTTTTGTGAAGGAAACATGTTCAAATTAGAAAGGGAAAATTTTATAAAAAATCGATAAGGCGATTGGGTCATTGTTTTTACTGCACTAGGCAAGTTTTGTACGGTAATTGATTGGGCCATCATCCCAACCATTTTACCTTAGAAAAATATGAAATTTAAGTATGTTATATATTAAGATGTTTTGAACAACATTTGTTGACACCTAATTTTGACCATGCTATTTACTTATTACATTAAGCATTTCATAGCATTGCATTTAGGTAATAATAACATTTATGATCAAACTTATCTTTTAGAAAATAAAAAATAGAGGGTGTTGACACCTAATTTAGGATCAAGTTCATCCTTTAAAAAATAAAAATATAGCATTTGGTTGTGGAGGGAAATTTTGAAATTTTTTTCAGTAATAAAACATTTGGTCGTTAAACATATCTCTTCATTTCAAATTCAAAATTCAACGGTCGTGTGATTTTGGAGCCACTAATCTTGTTTGAGTAGTTGAGTGAATATTGGGAAATCTTCACTTATTTATTGAGTTTTCCCTCTATAAATAGAGAGTGCGAGACGTAAATTTAGGGGGGGCTTTTTGGAGGTCAAAAATTTTTCACAAAAGAGAAGAAAAGGAAAGTTCTTCCCCTTTGGCCTTTTCGTTCGAAAGGGAAAGGCAGAGAAGTCAAAGCTTATGCAGAAAAATAGCAGGAAGACAGAGGGGGGAAAGAACTGAAAAGTAAAAAGGAAAAGAAAGAAAGAGAGGAGACCGGTCAAACAGCAGAGCACAACAGTGAGAGAGAGAGGAAACCGGTGAGAGAGAGAAGTGACGTGAGGGACGTGCGACAGGTGAGTGAAAAAATAAATCAAAAGAGAGCCACTGTTCGTCTTCCTCGTGCAGCCCCTCCTCAATGCTGCCGCACCTCCAGACGCCAGCATCTCCCTCTGCCAGCCACTGTTGCTCTGCCTATGACCCAACAACGCTGCTGCTGTGACCTGGGGCAGCCCGCAAGCCCCCTTGCCAAGTCCCTGCCGCATCTCTGCTCACCACCATCCTCTTTCCAGCAATCCAGTGCCTGCACCGCCGTTCCTTTAGCCATCCGCGACTTGCATCTGTCGTGCCTTGCCATAGCCCGCTTTGACCCGCGACGCGTAGCCAGCCATGATGCCATGCTATCGTTGTTCCAGGAGACTGACCTTACCGCACCACTACCTCTGCAACAACACCCCGCAAATCCAAATTGTTGCCTTCAGCATCAACCAATCCTGAGCCGGTCATCACCCGACGACGCTCGTCTGCGCCTTTGCTCAAGCTCGAGTCAGTCTTTATGACTCCAAAACCCGCGATCTATAGCACTGCGGTCACCGCACCATCGTAGCTCGCCGTCGCTTCGGAGCTCCATTCACCTATCGTCAGTCTCCACATGACGACCCGTGACTCGCACAACAACCCTCCTGCCCGCTGCTGATCTATTGGCCATCGCCCCTTGCCGGCAGCTCTTCCGCCCATGATGACCGCACCACTCCACCCCATCTCGCTTGCGACTCGCGCCGGTTTGCAACCCACACCGCTACCTACGTCGCTGCCCAGTAACCCACGATCTAGCTCTGCCTCCGCCGATCCGCTGCGCCGGAGCCTGACGCCACCGCGTTGTCGCCCATGACTCCCCTCATCGTCACCGCCCGCCAGCTCTCACAGGAATTCCGACGCCGGTCACCGTCCATCCAGTGCCCACCAACGCTACTGCAAGTTCCCCCTTTTTGGTAGTTTAGTTTGTTTATTTTTATTTTTATTTTTATTTTTCGTGTTATTATTTTATTTGATAGCATTTTTTATGTTTAGTTATTTAAATTGCGATATTGGATGTTAATATTCATAAAATCTTGTAGGCATTATCCGTAGGGATTTTGTTCGGAATTATTGTAAATATTAATTTGATCTGAGAGACGTCGGATCATTTTTTTAATTATATTAATTTTTTAGCTTTTTGGTAGAATTTCAATCGTTAAATCATTATAATTATTAATTTGATACATAAGACTTGGGATCGGATTTTTAATTATTTTGATCTCTTTGTCGTGATGATTAAGGTTAGAATAATTGTTAATTTGACCTGTGAGATGGTAGGTTATTTTTTCAACTATTTTAATCCTTTATTAGTTGACTTTGTTGATTATTTAGGCTTAATATTTCATAATTACTCACCTTAAAAAAAAACTAAAAGAAACAAAAAAAAATTAATCAAAAATAATCAAAATCTTGCATGAGCATATAGGACATGTAGGTTTAATAAATTAGAAATGTAGGTTTAGTAAATAATTTTTTTTTTAGGATTATATTTTTATGACTGCATTTTTAGATATCTTTTTAAAATAGGTTAGGATCAGACCTAAATACATTGTCTTTTTTTTTAAAAATAGAGTCGTAGATAAAATTGGCATATTCTCATCATTTTTTAAATAATAAATAAAAAATAGTTTTCTAAGATAGGATAGGGTTTAAGTCAAATTAATCCCTAGAATAAATTAGAAAATTATTCATTTTTAGATATTTTAATTAGGGTTTTTATTAATTCCGAATTTCAATAAAAAAATACAAAAATACTAGGTGCATGTTAACTAGTTTGCATAGTAGGATCATTTAATCAGAATTTGTTCATTAATAAAGTTAGGTCATGAGGTGCATAATAACTAGTTTGCATAATAGGCTCATTTAATTAGAATTTGCATATTAATAAGATTAAGTCATTTAGTTAAAAAATGCATTTTTATAAAAGAATTCTAATTTCAAAGAAAATCCAAAAAAAAAAAAATCATTTGTTTTGTGTGATGCGATTTATTTTATTTATTGAATGGTTGAGCACTTGTGTGGTCACCATATTTGCATGGTAGTAATTTAGGTTAAAATAAATCCAAATTGCTTGCAAAAACATTTTTTGAAAATA
Organism: Eucalyptus pauciflora; assembly: GCA_007663325.1. Classification (NCBI taxonomy): domain Eukaryota; kingdom Viridiplantae; phylum Streptophyta; class Magnoliopsida; order Myrtales; family Myrtaceae; genus Eucalyptus; species Eucalyptus pauciflora. Next base: position 934,350 of record VMYD01000193.1, on the reverse strand, counting down.
AAAGAAACGGTACCGAAAGGGCATTAGAGAAATCTAGTATAAGAAGTCCCCGTACCCTTAGTCTCTGGTTCGTAGGAGTAAAATAATCTTCCCATTATTTTACTTAGGTGTCTAATCGACCTACCGTAAACCGATTAGTGGCGACTTCTAGATAAAATCTATTTGCATGTTAAGAAATTTGAACCTAAGTCGCGAATTGGTATAGGCTTGGGAGAGCCCGAGTTAAGTCTAGGCTTAGTAATCCATTAGTCTAATTTTAGGTGGTGCACCTGAAAAATAGGTCACGACAGCTTGGCGACTCCACTTGGGATTTGTGTTAAAACACTTAGTGGACTTAGGCCAAAATTTCTGTTTCTTTAAAAAAAAATGTGTTTGTTTGGCAGTGATGACACCAGGTACGTCCCTAACATTTCTAAGGTGTTAAATGTTCTTGCAGATGGGAGGTATAAGGGGAGTAGTCTTTGCTAATCCTTGTCTTGCAGGAAGGTGTGGGATGAATGATTTATCTTTTCTGATCAGAAGTGTTGTTTGCATTTAAACTGTTGTGCATGCTTTATTGCTTTAGTACTACACTATTGCACACACAACCTGTGGTCGGACCTGGGCTGCGATAGGATTTTTAAGATGATATTGAGAAGGATACTTCCTCCAAAGCGAGATTGCTATGTAGAGGTTGACCTTCTCTTCCCTGAAAGTTTTTCATGGTGTCGAATGTGTTTGTCCATATCCGCGAGATTGCGTGACTATTGTACATTTCATTCGACTGAGCCGAAGTTAGGGGGACCTGACATGTTAATGCGAGACTGCAACGATCAGATCATCCTCTTAGCTCCACTTTGTTAAGCCATTTAGGTAGAAATCGAGCCTCACTTACCATGCGCATGTTTATATGATTGCCATTAATTTTCCTTGGTGAAGTAAGTCTTCTATCCTTATACCATGCCATTTATTTTGTTGCGGTTTTGGTTAGTTCATGACAATTTAGGTCAATCATTGATTTAATTCATTTGTCAATTAGGAATGAAATGAGGAAATTGTCATGCAATGAAACATTTGGAAAATAAAAAAATTGGAAAATTGCTTTTAATTCATGCCTTGACTCTTCCTAGCTCATGTCTAGGAAATTTCGTCCCTACTAGGGCATCCCATGTCTTTATTTTCCTAGTCCACTTCTAGGAAATCATCTTCATATGTGGACTTTTCTTGACTAAAAAATAGATTGTTGTCATAGATTGGCTCTCTATTTACACTTTCTACTTATATATTTTTGTTCATTTGAATTAGGTGATAACGAATCCTCCACATATTACATGATCAAGAGCTAAAATGACCAACCAAACTAAAATGCGTGATTGTATTTCCGCTATAGAATACCAACTCCAACAGTTGCTCACCTTTATGCAACTCATGATAACTCAAATCCAATCCCTCCGAGCGGATTTGACTCCGACACCTGCTTTCCCCAAGATAGTAGTTCCGAATGAGGAAGACAAGACCCAAATGAGCGATAACGATATGCCTAAACTGGAAGATAACCCACTATTGGTCATTGCCAAACTTGATAGTATCCCTAAGACGAAGCAAGATGAAGCAAATGTGATGAATACTCTGGGGCAGCCAAGTGGCAAATTCAATTATTTGGTGAAGTATTCGGCTCCTCCCAGCTTTTATATTGATCCCTGCGACATAGTTCCAAACAGATGGGACGGCATGGATGATCCGACTCCTCCAAAGACAGAGAACTTTGATGACGCCTTGGAAGGGATCACAAGTCTTTTCAATGGCCTCTTCACAGGAGCCAATGATGAAGGACTTTCGGAAGACATGGATGTTAGCCCGCAAGAGTAACTTGTTACTTTTGCACACATTCCCTTGCGCAGGAATTTTAATCGCTTTCTAGGAATTATTGTTGCTCTTTAGGAATTGTTTTCGCCTTCTAGGAATTGTTTTCAATTGATTATTTTGCTCTCTTTTTAGAGATTAGGAATTGCATTTTCAATTCCAATAATGTAATTCATTTGATTCTATTCAATGAAATTACAATTTTTATTTCCAAGTTTTGAGAGTATGACGAGGTACATCAAACTAGTCCAATGACGATATCCAACCATGAAAAAATATCATCCATAGAGAAATCCTGAGAACTATACTGTCTCATGCTTCCTCCCAAAAGTTTTTTTCGAAAACAAAAGCATTTCACTGCTAAAAAATAGAAACAAAAAATTCCCAAAGTTTGTAGCAGATTAAACCTGTTTATTTGTTTGACTCATTTACTTCTTGTCTCAGAGCATAATTCTATCACTTGTTATGACAAGGGACATTTGAAAATAGCGTATCAAGTTTCAATGATCATAAACTGACTTGTGATCAACGGGCTTAGAGCGCACTTGCAGTGAAAAGCAAGTTTTGGGCAAGTAAAAGAGGACCATCATTCCCTGGTAGAAGAGATGACAAATTGGCAGTATGACAGATTTTGGTAGTCACTCGATTGAGACAAAATCTTCACCCAAACCAAAATGGATATTCCATGTGCATTTACTTTGATGTTACATAGTATCATATTCATGCACGTTCTCTTATGCATGGGCAAAAGTGGATTTTCAGTCTTACATGATAGGGACAATCCAAAGACATCAACTGCTGAGGCAATCCCATTGTAGAGGAATCCCTGAATGAATGCTTAAAACCATTTTGCAGTGTGGAAAACTGTTTATTTTAAAGTTGACAATTTTTTCATACCTAAAGTTGTTGAGCTCTTTTAAAAAAAAAGGATTTTGCATGATGACTCTTACATGTTTTATCCACAAAATCCACTAAAGAACATCAAGATAGACTAATTTAATGAATGATGTGGAATTGATTGAGCATACTAAATGAGACGAGTCAGGATGATGAAAGGAAAACCCTATCCTATACACAGTCCCATATTCATATACTTATGAGATGAGTGTAGGAAGGTTAATATCTATAAGGTAAAGAGTTCTCTCGCAAAAGGTACGGCAACTAAAATGATGAGAGGCAATTCATTTCTCTATCCCAAACACTACAGGTGATCCATTGCTTAACCCTTTTGAGCCCATACACTTATGGATATTCTTTTCAAATCACCCCTGTCAAGAATCACCCCACATGGGGCAACTAGGAGATAAAATGGCATCATGAGGTGAGGAAAATGAATTGAAATTTTCTTGCTCTCACTTACATCAATCTTCAAATCGTGCTATTACATTGAATTCATGTGTTAATTTAAGTGCCTTAGGATGACGAAGAACATTTCTTTCTCTATCCTATACACTTATATCATTTGCATAGCCCACTTGAGCTTGCAATTTCATTTATTTAAACCAAGTTGGTGATTATCTCCCATACTAGGGCAAGGCAAAAGGCAGATGAAGACCCTTGAAAGTTTGAGTGTCATTCAAAATGTAATTCCTTGACGTATGCATTGTGCGCAAGGATTGAAATCAATATAGAACTAAGGGGGCATGAAAAAATAGTGTGCTTGGTAAAAGAAAGGTCAATGCCCATGAAAAAGAAGTTAAGAAAAAATGCATGAAAACTAGGGGCATGAAAAAATGATGTGCCTATTAGAAGCAATGCCAATGAAAATGAAAAAGAAAGAGTCAAGATAGATGACTATCGATTGCAAAAATTGAATCCCAATCGAGCAGTATTCAAAGAGTCAAGATCAATGGGGGGCTTTATGAAGACAATCCTTGATGGTGAAAAGAAAACTGGTGGTAATGCCAAGATGATCACCAACTCTCACCTTTCATGCTATTTTGAGCCTAATGATCATTTCGTTTCTCAATCCATGAACCCAGACTATGTTACGTCCCTTACAAAGTCTCTTCAGATTATGGCACTTGAATTAACATAAGGGTTCACGTGTTTTAAGCATCGCTTGAAGAAGTGCGAGCAAGATTATTTCTTTCTCATTTTGCAGGGTTCTTGACTTGTAAACCCGGAGATGATTGCGAAGCTATTCTTTCGATAGCCTTGATTCAAAGAGTCCATTTGTTAAGCCATTGACCAAGCCTACATTATGGTCCCTATTAAAGACCTCTCAGATTGGTAAGGTTATACTGCTTGCGGGAATACTCAGACCCTTATTGGTATGATGATAGTGAGATTGGGTGATTCTCATAAAATAGCCATTCTGAATGAGAGTGAGTGAAAGTCCTTTTTAACTGAAAGTTCCTCATTTAGTATTCTTAGAAAATTCATGTCATGAAAATTGTCTTGAATGATGATTCTCTCCAGTGAAAATTTGGGTGATGTAAAGGTCATTATGCATGAACCTTGATTGAATTGATAAAAACTTCGGTGGATTTTGAAGTGTGCGTTCTAGAATAGCCTTAATTGCTTTTTCTTTTTTTGGGAAATGCACTTTTGCTCTAATCATGTCTGATAGATAATGTTTTCTCAAAAACTCAATAGCTCCTGATATTCAAGTTCCTTTCATAATGCCTCATGATATTAGGAGATGAGGAGCCTTCACGAATATTCAAGGTGCATCCTTAATGTTCCAAAAATTTATTTCTACCATGAGGTGAAAGACTTTCACAAGATATCTAAATTCCAAAAGACATATTCCCAAAAAAATCAGAGATATCATCAGGTAAGTATATCTCTACTCATATTCTAAATACTTGTCATTGTGTAGGTATTCCCTCTCAAGTGCATCGACACTTGACTCGGTCAAGCTGTTCTCTTCATCAACATGGTGTGCTTTTGTAGCCTAGAGTCATCTCATTAATTTGGGAGACATATCTCTAAGGATCAGAGATGCCATCAGATAAGTATATCTCTATCCATACCTTAAATACTTGTCATTGTACAAGTATTCCTTTTCAAGCACCGTCACTTGATGGAGTTGCCCCCTAAATATTTTTTCCAAATTCAGTCTGATTCAGGCGACCGTAGAATGGTATAGGTCCTGGAAAGTGAATCCTCGTTTAGGAGACTGTAGAATGGTACGGGTTCTAGATAGCATATATTTCCCGTTTAGGCGACCGTAAAATGGTACGGGTCCTAGACAACATTTATTTCCCTATTCAGGTGACCGTAGAATGGTACGAGTCCTGGAAGGCGAACCTTAGTTTAGGCGACCATCGAATGGTACGGGTCCTAGACAACATTTATTTCCCTATTCATGCGACCGTAGAATGGTATGGGTCTTGGAAGGCAAATCCCCGTTTAGGCAACCGTAGAATGGTACGAGTCCTAGAAAAGCAATTTCCCCATTCAGGTGACTGTAGAATGGTATGAGTCTTGGAAAATGAATCCTCGTTTAGGCGACAATAGAAAGGTACGAGTCCTAAACACAACCAAACACTGTCATACTATGTCACGCCCCGAACCTCGAGCACGCGAACATCCCACTCTGGTCGATAGAAATTATGCGACTTCCCAGGACACGTCGCCGACCCATTCATTTTTATTGCACATGCGGAAGCGAAACAAATCCCCTGACAACATTTAACTTGGGATAGAAAAGCAGGCAATCAATTACAACCAAACAAGCCTTCTTATAAACACATAGGTTTATATACAACACTGGATTGTCTACAAAATAGACAGGCTCAACAAAAAGGGAACTGTCCTATGACCACTAGTCAGACACGTTCGCCGATTCTTCGATCTCTACCTCCACAAATGTCCATGGCTTCGAGTCCTCCACGACCGCCATCTAGGGACCTGAAATATTTTCCCCAAACTGGGATGAGACAATGTCTCAGCGAGTCCTACCCCCTAAAACTCGCTTAGGAAGAAAATAAGCCTCAGGGCGCTCTAGCCACACAAATAGGATAGAGGACTTACCTCGCCTCAGTCCCTTCCTGCACGTCAGTACAATTCATATTCAAACAATGCTCGCACAAGCTGAAACTACCGACACACCCATCGGTCTATCAATTCAGTCAATCCAATTGATCTCATACGATCCACACATCTATCAATTCATACCATCTATTCATCCATCAATACAATCACGGCTCACACAAGCTGAAATGGATGCAATGCTCTCACAAGCTGATATAGATGGTAGCTCGCACAAGCTGATATATACATAGATGATAGCTCGCACAAGCTGATATATACATAGATGATAGCTCGCACAAGCTGATATATACATAGATGATAGCTCGCACAAGCTGATAGATGATATAATAGCTCTCCAAAGCTGTATATATATGTATATAATAATTGCTCGCCCAAGCTGATACATATATATATAAACAAATGCTCGCCAAAGCTATCATTCAATAATAAACCATAGAACTGGATATTCAATCCAATAACAACCAACGATTCAAACTAGCCATACAAAGCAATTACGGTGCTAAAAGCCAACACCGGGTATTTTCAAGTTAAATACCACAACTTCATCAATATCACTCAATTCCACACTTTTGGAATTATTAACCATAATCATCAATCACTCAATTTCTCAATTTAAACATACAATTGGCACAAACTGACCACACTGCTGCGATCAGCACGAAATTCTAACGACCGGCCATCCCGGCAAAATTTTCGAAATTATTAAATAATTAAATTTAATTCCGAAAATTAAATAATTAAATATTATATTATAATAATATAATTTAATAAAATAATATTTATAAATTCGAAATAATTAATTAATTAAAAATAATTAATTAGGGCTTAAACAAGATTACACTAATTTAAGCATACAATTAGCCCTAATTAAACACCCATTAAACTAATCATACAACTAATCTAATTTACATTAAAATAATCTAATCTAACCACCTAAACCTAATTAGACTAATCTAAACATCCCTTAAGCATGATTAACTTACTAAGCGAGGATTAGAGGATAAACTCACCGGTTTTGCGCGCCGGTGAGTTCACGGCGACCACGACGCCAAGGCGGTCGATAAACCCCAAAGCGGCGACACCAACGGAGGCCGGGAAGGGCTTGAAAACGGGCCACGACGACTGAAAACCCTTGCTGGTTTTCTGCTTCTGTTCTTGGACTGCAGAGGCTGAACCGGTGGCTGAAACAGCGAGGAAACGGGCCAATCGGAGCTCCGGCGAGCAGGTGGTTGGCAACCGGTGGCTCCCGGGGGTCTTGGGGATCTTGCTGGTGGTTGGTATGGGTGGAGGAATGGTCGGAATGGAAGAAAAACGGAAGAAAACGCTGAAATGGCGAAACCGGGCGAACTGCCAGGCGGACCGACGGACCGGCGGCCGGTAACTTCACAACGACGTACCGGACGGACGGCGGCTCCGTTTTGGGCGAGGCCGGACTCTTTGGAACGGTCTGGATGTCCTCTTCGCGGAGATGGGTGGCTCGTTTTCTGGTTCAACCGGGAAGTTAACTTTTTACTCGGATATTTGGCGAAAGGTCGGCTGGAGCAGAAACTGGAAGAGAGGAAAACTGGGGAGAAAAATGGTCCGATGGGCATGCGACCGACTTGGGCTGTTGATGGCTGATCTCCTCTGGTTTTCTCAAGGTCTCAAGGCTCCTCAACAATGGAGAAAGCCACAAAATAAGGAGGAAGAAGGCTGCTGCAAGAGAGGGGACCCCAAAGTGGCTTCCATGCCTTCAACACTTGGCCATTCACTCAAGTGGCTGCCCCCACCTTGTCTGCCCTATCCACAGACCACTTGCAGCTCACAAACTTCCCTTAGAAGCTTTCTCAATTGGTCCAAAGGTTGTGCACCATGGGGGCTACGAATTTGTGGCATTTCCCCTTCAATTCCCCTTCCATTCCAATCAATTCTCACTCAAATAAATCCAATTGAGCTCAAATTGAAGTCCAAATAAATCCACCAAGGTGTCCTCGTCCATCTCATGACTTTTCCCGTCATATGATCCAACTTGCATCCCAAAGATGCGATCAAAACCGGCCCTCTGACTTTCCCGAACAAAAATGGCCTTACTTTGCTTTTCCGCCAAAAATCCCGATTTGCAGAAAAATACTCTGAGGATGAGTCGACGTTCCTAAAATGAATTGTGACATGACAAAACCTTCAATTTCTGAAATCGAGTTCAATTTCTCGGTTAATTTCAATCTGGCACGACTTTAGCGCGTCCTAACCTACCGGGTAGCTTTAAGGAATTTTCGTGCATTTGACTTGTGGTTGATTATTTTCAAGCCACAATGTACATCTTCGACACATTGGCAACTCTCGGTTGTCGTAGAAATCTCAAGGTTTCAAATACGAACACAGGGTACCAAAACGACAGAAGAATCAGTCTAGTGCCGGTCGACAAGAATTGTGCAATTAGGTGGAATCACCCACACTTAATCACATACCTTTGTCGTCTCATCAATTCTGCTCCTTCATTCTGCTTCGTACTGCTATCCAAGATCCTCGGTGCTGCCGAAACATTTCCAAATTGACCAAACCAATTCTTGATTCCAAAAGGCTAAGCACTTGTCCATCTTTACAAAAATGAAAATTGCAAAATTTTTTTGGTTCTTTTTCTTTTTTCTTTTTTTTTTTCTTTTTCTTTCCACTAAGCGGCTAACTGCCGCGTTGGGGATTCGAACTCCCGACTTCGGACCTGCAGCTTCACCCCGGGTACCACTCGGCTAGAGGCGCCGACAGTGCACCAAACTGCTTCCTTTTTCCATATAAAGCCAAATTTCTTATTTGATCCCAAACTCGAGGTATTCCACGGTTTAAATAGTTCTGACTCTCCTTTCTTAACAATTCGAGATGTCCCTTTCATAGGCGACATCCAAGGATGAACAGGGTTCTCAACTTGAAAATTCAAAGGTTTTCGACGCATAATTGCATAAATTTCCCGGCGGCTCTGAGCAGTCCTTAATCTGTCACCGATGTTCGCAACTGCATCCACTGATTGCTGAACTGACTCTAGACTGCGACCTTTCATTTTCTAATCTCAACTCAACAACTGAAGTTCTGTACACTCTGCTCTGCACTATCTCAAAAAGGAACCATTTGTCTGATCTGCTGAAACTGGGAACCTCTGGTCTAAATCTGATATAACTCTGACACTAACACTCTATGCAAACGAATTATCTGATGCACAAACACGTCTACATGCTTAATCAAATCAAGATCCTTTCGCACAGCCACAAGGTGGGCTGATTTCATCCATCTGTCAATTACTACCCGAAATGAAATTATTAACACATTGACTCCTCGATAGACCTGTCACAAAAATCTATTGTGACGAGTTCCCAATTCCTCGCGGAGATCTCGAGAGATTACAAAGGTCCTCTCGCCTTGTAAAACCGTGCTTTCTCTTGTTAGCACATCTGACACTTGCGACCTATCAGTGATATCTGTCTTCATACCGGTCTGCCAATCCTGTTGATGCAAATTCTGACCCATCTTCGTACTGTTTGGACAAAGCTGAAGCTGCTACGACCAGCTTCCGATAAGATCTCTTCTTTAATCTCTGTATCTTTAGGTACACACAATCGTCCTCAAAAATCTGAAAATCAGTTCTCCTTTTCTCGGTATCCTCTTGCAGAATCTTTTGAATCTCTGAGTCTATCCACTGAAGCGTCTGATTCTAACCTGATTATCCGGTTCAATTCTGAGGGTGGCCATAAAATTTGAAGGTGGCCTACCTCAGATTTGAAAATTGAATTTCGAACTTTCTCAAGTAAGGTCCATACTTTAACCAGCATATGCACAAATGAAGACTCTCGACTCAACGCATCAATGACTTCTTTCATCCTTCCAAGGTGATACCAGATACCACCATCCTAGTCCTTTAAAGATCTGGTTCACAGTGTTATCTCCTATTCAATTCCTTCTGAGAGAATAAATACTTTGAGACTTTAACGGTCAACGAAGATCTGGAGTCTTTCTCTGCACAATTAATGTTTCCAAATCTTCAGAGCGAAAATAATTACTGTAAGTTCTAAGTCATGCATCTGTAATTCCGTTCACGAGGTCTCAACTGACAGGACGAGTATGCAACAATCTTGCCATGCTGCATTAGCACGCAACCCAATCCTCTAAACGACGCACCACTGTAGATCTCATAAGCTCCAGGACCAGACGGAATGGTCAGCACATGTGCGGTAGTTAGCTTCTGCTTAAGCTCCGCTCGCACTTGTTTGTCCACACGAACTTCTTTTCTTTCTTCAGTAGTCGAGTCAACGGCGAAGCTAAAGCTGAAAACCCTTCCACAAAACCTTCTGTAATACTCTGCTAAAACCCAGAAAACTTCTGATCTCTGTCACTGAAGTCAATCTTGGCCAATTGATCACTCCTTCAATCTTGGCGGGGTTCACGAAGATTTCTTCACCTGAAATCACGTGACCTAGGAACGCAACACGAGTCATCCAAAACTCGCATCTGCTAAGCTCATCGTAAAATCCAAGAGTCCTCAAGATTTGAAGTACCATCCTCAAATGTCTCTTGTGCTCCTAGGCACTCTTTGAACACAGCAGGATAACATCAATGAACACGATCACAAAACTAATCCAAGTACCCTTAAACATTCTGTTCATCAGACCCATACTAACAGCTGGAGTGTCCATCAAACCACACGGCATTACAGTGAACTCACAATTGCCGTATCAAGTGCGAAATGCCAACTTCGGTATATCTTTCTTCTTGATCCTCAACTAATGATACTTTATCCTCAAGTCGATCTTGGAGAATATCGATACACAAACGCAACGAACCATCTTTCTCTTCACGAACAGAATTGGTGCTCCCCAAGGTGATGCACTGGAACGTACGAATCCCTTATCTAACAATTCCTGTATCAACACTTTCAGTTCTTTCAAATCAGATAAAGCCATCCGGTAAGGAGCCTTAGGGACTGGCTCTGATTCGATTGCTAATTCAATCACGAACTCTATTTCTCTTTCTGACAGCAGACCTGTCAATTCTTTAGAAAACACCTCAGACAACTTCTGTACCATGGCTATGTTCTCCATATTCGGTTCCTCAACTGATGTATCCACTATAGTTGCCATATAGATTTGGCAACCTACAACCAGAACCAGGTTGTCTTCAGTGACGAATAACAGGGATTGGAGGTCCCTTCCGACTTTTAGTAATTCAAAACTTTCACACGCTAACTGAACAAACTGAATTATATCTCTACCACGATTCATAACCCTAGAAAGCTCCTCGAGCTAGACCTTTTTATAAATGACTTCCAGGTCATATATAAGCAAACCCTTCAAGAACGGATATAGTCAGAGATTCATTTTTCTATTACTTTATCACCGCAACGAAAATTCTACAACCTTCACTGAAAATCTCGCTGCGATACTCTGATAAAAACATCTCAAAACATTCTTCCTTTGATTGATGCATGGTCAATCCATTCCTATTCCTTTTGCCATCCTAGTGGCGTCCTGCCGGTGGTAGCGATGCTCAAGTTCTCTTTGACTTATGTGGACGGTTCCTATCCCGATGGCCGTGCTGGCCACATTCAAAGCATGCTCCCGTTGTAATTGGTCATCGGGCTGACACACACTTCTTTTCTCAAACTTGGCATACAATCAGTGAGTCCCCTGTCTACTGTCAGGTGACAACATGCACTCTTTCTTATACTGAAGGCCTGTTCCAAAAACCCCACGATGTGTTCTATGGCGTACTCCTTTCGATCTGTCCCATCGGCTTTCTAAGACTGTTTCTAGCCAGGTAACCTTGTTGGTCACACAGAGAACAAGTACCTGTCTTACCAGGACACAGGGCTGATCCATGTTGGCTTCCGTCAGCACGACACACTCCATTCTGATTCATTGTTGACCGGACCATCCCACATTTCCAATTGGACGAAAATGGGATACTTTTCTCCAATCATAAGCTCCTTCCCAAACTGGTTTCCATCTCTACTGAATTTGAACCTCGACTCGGATGCAACGGCTTGCTCCCACATCACAACTCCAGGCTGGGCCTCAACAGGCACGGCAACAACAGCGGCTCGATCCTGAGCTTACTAGCTCAACGAGCTCCCAAAGAACACTAGCGCCAGAACGATCTCATCGAACCTAGGATCGCTCGGTGCTGCTACACTAGTACCGACCTACAGCGGTACTCTCACACTCGCGCTGGTCTAAGCCGGCGCTTCGCCACGACCACCTCGGGTACCGATCCCTGTCAGCATACCACCCCGAGTAACTGGTCTAAAGGTTCTCTCTAGGAGTCCTCTACTCCTGATCACTCATCTACAGGATCTTTACAGAAACCTATTTCTCAATTCTAATCCCATATTAGAATTTGAGTGATCCACGCCAAACAATCTACCAAACAGCTATCAGCCACATGCACCAGCATGAAATAAAAGCCATTCCTACTAACTATCCCATAACTCATCGCACCTTATCACTCCATTCACAGACCCGCTCTGATACCACTTAAACGGGGATGTCACGCCCCGAACCTCGAGCACGCGAACATCCCACTCTGGTCGATAGAAATTATGCGACTTCCCAGGACACGTCGCCGACCCATTCATTTTTATTGCACATGCGGAAGCGAAACAAATCCCCTGACAACATTTAACTTGGGATAGAAAAGCAGGCAATCAATTACAACCAAACAAGCCTTCTTATAAACACATAGGTTTATATACAACACTGGATTGTCTACAAAATAGACAGGCTCAACAAAAAGGGAACTGTCCTATGACCACTAGTCAGACACGTTCGCCGATTCTTCGATCTCGACCTCCACAAATGTCCATGGCTTCGAGTCCTCCACGACCGCCATCTAGGGACCTGAAATATTTTCCCCAAACTGGGATGAGACAATGTCTCAGCGAGTCCTACCCCTTAAAACTCGCTTAGGAAGAAAATAAGCCTCAGGGCGCTCTAGCCACACAAATAGGATAGAGGACTTACCTCGCCTCAGTCCCTTCCTGCACGTCAGTACAATTCATATTCAAACAATGCTCGCACAAGCTGAAACTACCGACACACCCATCGGTCTATCAATTCAGTCAATCCAATTGATCTCATACGATCCACACATCTATCAATTCATACCATCTATTCATCCATCAATACAATCACGGCTCACACAAGCTGAAATGGATGCAATGCTCTCACAAGCTGATATAGATATATACATGATGATAGCTCGCACAAGCTGATATATACATAGATGATAGCTCGCACAAGCTGATATATACATAGATGATAGCTCGCACAAGCTGATATATACATAGATGATATAATAGCTCTCCAAAGCTGTATATATATGTATATAATAATTGCTCGCCCAAGCTGATACATATATATAAACAAATGCTCGCCAAAGCTGATCATTCAATAATAAACCATAGAACTGGATATTCAATCCAATAACAACCAACGATTCAAACTAGTCATACAAAGCAATTACGGTGCTAAAAGCCAACACCGGGTATTTTCAAGTTAAATACCACAACTTCATCAATATCACTCAATTCCACACTTTTGGAATTATTAACCAAATCATCAATCACTCAATTTCTCAATTTAAACATACAATTGGCACAAACTGACCACACTGCTGCGATCAGCACGAAATTCTAACGACCGGCCATCCCGGCAAAATTTTCGAAATTATTAAATAATTAAATTTAATTCCGAAAATTAAATAATTAAATATTATATTATAATAATATAATTTAATAAAATAATATTTATAAATTCGAAATAATTAATTAATTAAAAATAATTAATTAGGGCTTAAACAAGATTACACTAATTTAAGCATACAATTAGCCCTAATTAAACACCCATTAAACTAATCATACAACTAATCTAATTTACATTAAAATAATCTAATCTAACCACCTAAACCTAATTAGACTAATCTAAACATCCCTTAAGCATGATTAACTTACTAAGCGAGGATTAGAGGATAAACTCACCGGTTTTGCGCGCCGGTGAGTTCACGGCGACCACGACGCCAAGGCGGTCGATAAACCCCAAAGCGGCGACACCAACGGAGGCCGGGAAGGGCTTGAAAACGGGCCACGACGACTGAAAACCCTTGCTGGTTTTCTGCTTCTGTTCTTGGACTGCAGAGGCTGAACCGGTGGCTGAAACAGCGAGGAAACGGGCCAATCGGAGCTCCGGCGAGCAGGTGGTTGGCAACCGGTGGCTCCCGGGGGTCTTGGGGATCTTGCTGGTGGTTGGTATGGGTGGAGGAATGGTCGGAATGGAAGAAAAACGGAAGAAAACGCTGAAATGGCGAAACCGGGCGAACTGCCAGGCGGACCGACGGACCGGCGGCCGGTAACTTCACAACGACGTACCGGACGGACGGCGGCTCCGTTTTGGGCGAGGCCGGACTCTTTGGAACGGTCTGGATGTCCTCTTCGCGGAGATGGGTGGCTCGTTTTCTCGTTCAACCGGGAAGTTAACTTTTTACTCGGATATTTGGCGAAAGGTCGGCTGGAGCAGAAACTGGAAGAGAGGAAAACTGGGGAGAAAAATGGTCCGATGGGCATGCGACCGACTTGGGCTGTTGATGGCTGATCTCCTCTGGTTTTCTCAAGGTCTCAAGGCTCCTCAACAATGGAGAAAGCCACAAAATAAGGAGGAAGAAGGCTGCTGCAAGAGAGGGGACCCCAAAGTGGCTTCCATGCCTTCAACACTTGGCCATTCACTCAAGTGGCTGCCCCCACCTTGTCTGCCCTATCCACAGACCACTTGCAGCTCACAAACTTCCCTTAGAAGCTTTCTCAATTGGTCCAAAGGTTGTGCACCATGGGGGCTACGAATTTGTGGCATTTCCCCTTCAATTCCCCTTCCATTCCAATCAATTCTCACTCAAATAAATCCAATTGAGCTCAAATTGAAGTCCAAATAAATCCACCAAGGTGTCCTCGTCCATCTCATGACTTTTCCCGTCATATGATCCAACTTGCATCCCAAAGATGCGATCAAAACCGGCCCTCTGACTTTCCCGAACAAAAATGGCCTTACTTTGCTTTTCCGCCAAAAATCCCGATTTGCAGAAAAATACTCTGAGGATGAGTCGACGTTCCTAAAATGAATTGTGACATGACAAAACCTTCAATTTCTGAAATCGAGTTCAATTTCTCGGTTAATTTCAATCTGGCACGACTTTAGCGCGTCCTAACCTACCGGGTAGCTTTAAGGAATTTTCGTGCATTTGACTTGTGGTTGATTATTTTCAAGCCACAATGTACATCTTCGACACATTGGCAACTCTCGGTTGTCGTAGAAATCTCAAGGTTTCAAATACGAACACAGGGTACCAAAACGACAGAAGAATCAGTCTAGTGCCGGTCGACAAGAATTGTGCAATTAGGTGGAATCACCCACACTTAATCACATACCTTTGTCGAGTCGGCCTATCTCCGATCTCTAATCGATTTTTAACTGTGCCGTAATGACCCTTGCAGATTAGCTCGGTCGAGAGGTCGTTTCCTGGTCGAATTCTCAAGTCTGATGCATTGGAATCCCTTAACGGCTTCACCTAATAGACTAGTTATCTCGTGAGTGGCCAACTCAGAGAAGAGAGCTATAGGCGCGAAGATGAAATGCCCGACTTATTCAATTGAAACCAGAATTGTAAAATCGGGATGTCACAACTCTTCCCCTCTTATAAAAATTTCGTCCTCGAAATTTAAACCATTAAAATTCTTCTTCAAAATGGTGGGGTATTGTCGTCTCATCAATTCTGCTCCTTCATTCTGCTTCGTACTGCTATCCAAGATCCTCGGTGCTGCCGAAACATTTCCAAATTGACCAAACCAATTCTTGATTCCAAAAGGCTAAGCACTTGTCCATCTTTACAAAAATGAAAATTGCAAAATTTTTTTGGTTCTTTTTCTTTTTTCTTTTTTTTTTCTTTTTCTTTCCACTAAGCGGCTAACTGCCGCGTTGGGGATTCGAACTCCCGACTTCGGACCTGCAGCTTCACCCCGGGTACCACTCGGCTAGAGGCGCCGACAGTGCACCAAACTGCTTCCTTTTTCCATATAAAGCCAAATTTCTTATTTGATCCCAAACTCGAGGTATTCCACGGTTTAAATAGTTCTGACTCTCCTTTCTTAACAATTCGAGATGTCCCTTTCATAGGCGACATCCAAGGATGAACAGGGTTCTCAACTTGAAAATTCAAAGGTTTTCGACGCATAATTGCATAAATTTCCCGGCGGCTCTGAGCAGTCCTTAATCTGTCACCGATGTTCGCAACCGCATCCACTGATTGCTGAACTGACTCTAGACTGCGACCTTTCATTTTCTAATCTCAACTCAACAACTGAAGTTCTGTACACTCTGCTCTGCACTATCTCAAAAAGGAACCATTTGTCTGATCTGCTGAAACTGGGAACCTCTGGTCTAAATCTGATATAACTCTGACACTAACACTCTATGCAAACGAATTATCTGATGCACAAACACGTCTACATGCTTAATCAAATCAAGATCCTTTCGCACAGCCACAAGGTGGGCTGATTTCATCCATCTGTCAATTACTACCCGAAATGAAATTATTAACACATTGACTCCTCGATAGACCTGTCACAAAAATCTATTGTGACGAGTTCCCAATTCCTCGCGGAGATCTCGAGAGATTACAAAGGTCCTCTCGCCTTGTAAAACCGTGCTTTCTCTTGTTAGCACATCTGACACTTGCGACCTATCAGTGATATCTGTCTTCATACCGGTCTGCCAATCCTGTTGATGCAAATTCTGACCCATCTTCGTACTGTTTGGACAAAGCTGAAGCTGCTACGACCAGCTTCCGATAAGATCTCTTCTTTAATCTCTGTATCTTTAGGTACACACAATCGTCCTCAAAAATCTGAAAATCAGTTCTCCTTTTCTCGGTATCCTCTTGCAGAATCTTTTGAATCTCTGAGTCTATCCACTGAAGCGTCTGATTCTAACCTGATTATCCGGTTCAATTCTGAGGGTGGCCATAAAATTTGAAGGTGGCCTACCTCAGATTTGAAAATTGAATTTCGAACTTTCTCAAGTAAGGTCCATACTTTAACCAGCATATGCACAAATGAAGACTCTCGACTCAACGCATCAATGACTTCTTTCATCCTTCCAAGGTGATACCAGATACCACCATCCTAGTCCTTTAAAGATCTGGTTCACAGTGTTATCTCCTATTCAATTCCTTCTGAGAGAATAAATACTTTGAGACTTTAACGGTCAACGAAGATCTGGAGTCTTTCTCTGCACAATTAATGTTTCCAAATCTTCAGAGCGAAAATAATTACTGTAAGTTCTAAGTCATGCATCTGTAATTCCGTTCACGAGGTCTCAACTGACAGGACGAGTATGCAACAATCTTGCCATGCTGCATTAGCACGCAACCCAATCCTCTAAACGACGCACCACTGTAGATCTCATAAGCTCCAGGACCAGACGGAATGGTCAGCACATGTGCGGTAGTTAGCTTCTGCTTAAGCTCCGCTCGCACTTGTTTGTCCACACGAACTTCTTTTCTTTCTTCAGTAGTCGAGTCAACGGCGAAGCTAAAGCTGAAAACCCTTCCACAAAACCTTCTGTAATACTCTGCTAAAACCCAGAAAACTTCTGATCTCTGTCACTGAAGTCAATCTTGGCCAATTGATCACTGCTTCAATCTTGGCGGGGTTCACGAAGATTTCTTCACCTGAAATCACGTGACCTAGGAACGCAACACGAGTCATCCAAAACTCGCATCTGCTAAGCTCATCGTAAAATCCAAGAGTCCTCAAGATTTGAAGTACCATCCTCAAATGTCTCTTGTGCTCCTAGGCACTCTTTGAACACAGCAGGATAACATCAATGAACACGATCACAAAACTAATCCAAGTACCCTTAAACATTCTGTTCATCAGACCCATACTAACAGCTGGAGTGTCCATCAAACCACACGGCATTACAGTGAACTCACAATTGCCGTATCAAGTGCGAAATGCCAACTTCGGTATATCTTTCTTCTTGATCCTCAACTAATGATACTTTATCCTCAAGTCGATCTTGGAGAATATCGATACACAAACGCAACGAACCATCTTTCTCTTCACGAACAGAATTGGTGCTCCCCAAGGTGATGCACTGGAACGTACGAATCCCTTATCTAACAATTCCTGTATCAACACTTTCAGTTCTTTCAAATCAGATAAAGCCATCCGGTAAGGAGCCTTAGGGACTGGCTCTGATTCGATTGCTAATTCAATCACGAACTCTATTTCTCTTTCTGACAGCAGACCTGTCAATTCTTTAGAAAACACCTCAGACAACTTCTGTACCATGGCTATGTTCTCCATATTCGGTTCCTCAACTGATGTATCCACTATAGTTGCCATATAGATTTGGCAACCTACAACCAGAACCAGGTTGTCTTCAGTGACGAATAACAGGGATTGGAGGTCCCTTCCGACTTTTAGTAATTCAAAACTTTCACACGCTAACTGAACAAACTGAATTATATCTCTACCACGATTCATAACCCTAGAAAGCTCCTCGAGCTAGACCTTTTTATAAATGACTTCCAGGTCATATATAAGCAAACCCTTCAAGAACGGATATAGTCAGAGATTCATTTTTCTATTACTTTATCACCGCAACGAAAATTCTACAACCTTCACTGAAAATCTCGCTGCGATACTCTGATAAAAACATCTCAAAACATTCTTCCTTTGATTGATGCATGGTCAATCCATTCCTATTCCTTTTGCCATCCTAGTGGCGTCCTGCCGGTGGTAGCGATGCTCAAGTTCTCTTTGACTTATGTGGACGGTTCCTATCCCGATGGCCGTGCTGGCCACATTCAAAGCATGCTCCCGTTGTAATTGGTCATCGGGCTGACACACACTTCTTTTCTCAAACTTGGCATACAATCAGTGAGTCCCCTGTCTACTGTCAGGTGACAACATGCACTCTTTCTTATACTGAAGGCCTGTTCCAAAAACCCCACGATGTGTTCTATGGCGTACTCCTTTCGATCTGTCCCATCGGCTTTCTAAGACTGTTTCTAGCCAGGTAACCTTGTTGGTCACACAGAGAACAAGTACCTGTCTTACCAGGACACAGGGCTGATCCATGTTGGCTTCCGTCAGCACGACACACTCCATTCTGATTCATTGTTGACCGGACCATCCCACATTTCCAATTGGACGAAAATGGGATACTTTTCTCCAATCATAAGCTCCTTCCCAAACTGGTTTCCATCTCTACTGAATTTGAACCTCGACTCGGATGCAACGGCTTGCTCCCACATCACAACTCCAGGCTGGGCCTCAACAGGCACGGCAACAACAGCGGCTCGATCCTGAGCTTACTAGCTCAACGAGCTCCCAAAGAACACTAGCGCCAGAACGATCTCATCGAACCTAGGATCGCTCGGTGCTGCTACACTAGTACCGACCTACAGCGGTACTCTCACACTCGCGCTGGTCTAAGCCGGCGCTTCGCCACGACCACCTCGGGTACCGATCCCTGTCAGCATACCACCCCGAGTAACTGGTCTAAAGGTTCTCTCTAGGAGTCCTCTACTCCTGATCACTCATCTACAGGATCTTTACAGAAACCTATTTCTCAATTCTAATCCCATATTAGAATTTGAGTGATCCACGCCAAACAATCTACCAAACAGCTATCAGCCACATGCACCAGCATGAAATAAAAGCCATTCCTACTAACTATCCCATAACTCATCGCACCTTATCACTCCATTCACAGACCCGCTCTGATACCACTTAAACGGGGATGTCACGCCCCGAACCTCGAGCACGCGAACATCCCACTCTGGTCGATAGAAATTATGCGACTTCCCAGGACACGTCGCCGACCCATTCATTTTTATTGCACATGCGGAAGCGAAACAAATCCCCTGACAACATTTAACTTGGGATAGAAAAGCAGGCAATCAATTACAACCAAACAAGCCTTCTTATAAACACATAGGTTTATATACAACACTGGATTGTCTACAAAATAGACAGGCTCAACAAAAAGGGAACTGTCCTATGACCACTAGTCAGACACGTTCGCCGATTCTTCGATCTCGACCTCCACAAATGTCCATGGCTTCGAGTCCTCCACGACCGCCATCTAGGGACCTGAAATATTTTCCCCAAACTGGGATGAGACAATGTCTCAGCGAGTCCTACCCCTTAAAACTCGCTTAGGAAGAAAATAAGCCTCAGGGCGCTCTAGCCACACAAATAGGATAGAGGACTTACCTCGCCTCAGTCCCTTCCTGCACGTCAGTACAATTCATATTCAAACAATGCTCGCACAAGCTGAAACTACCGACACACCCATCGGTCTATCAATTCAGTCAATCCAATTGATCTCATACGATCCACACATCTATCAATTCATACCATCTATTCATCCATCAATACAATCACGGCTCACACAAGCTGAAATGGATGCAATGCTCTCACAAGCTGATATAGATGGTAGCTCGCACAAGCTGATATATACATAGATGATAGCTCGCACAAGCTGATATATACTTAGATGATAGCTCGCACAAGCTGATATATACATAGATGATATAATAGCTCTCCAAAGCTGTATATATATGTATATAATAATTGCTCGCCCAAGCTGATACATGTATATAAACAAATGCTCGCCAAAGCTGATCATTCAATAATAAACCATAGAACTGGATATTCAATCCAATAACAACCAACGATTCAAACTAGCCATACAAAGCAATTACGGTGCTAAAAGCCAACACCGGGTATTTTCAAGTTAAATACCACAACTTCATCAATATCACTCAATTCCACACTTTTGGAATTATTAACCATAATCATCAATCACTCAATTTCTCAATTTAAACATACAATTGGCACAAACTGACCACACTGCTGCGATCAGCACGAAATTCTAACGACCGGCCATCCCGGCAAAATTTTCGAAATTATTAAATAATTAAATTTAATTCCGAAAATTAAATAATTAAATATTATATTATAATAATATAATTTAATAAAATAATATTTATAAATTCGAAATAATTAATTAATTAAAAATAATTAATTAGGGCTTAAACAAGATTACACTAATTTAAGCATACAATTAGCCCTAATTAAACACCCATTAAACTAATCATACAACTAATCTAATTTACATTAAAATAATCTAATCTAACCACCTAAACCTAATTAGACTAATCTAAACATCCCTTAAGCATGATTAACTTACTAAGCGAGGATTAGAGGATAAACTCACCGGTTTTGCGCGCCGGTGAGTTCACGGCGACCACGACGCCAAGGCGGTCGATAAACCCCAAAGCGGCGACACCAACGGAGGCCGGGAAGGGCTTGAAAACGGGCCACAACGACTGAAAACCCTTGCTGGTTTTCTGCTTCTGTTCTTGGACTGCAGAGGCTGAACCGGTGGCTGAAACAGCGAGGAAACGGGCCAATCGGAGCTCCGGCGAGCAGGTGGTTGGCAACCGGTGGCTCCCGGGGGTCTTGGGGATCTTGTTGGTGGTTGGTATGGGTGGAGGAATGGTCGGAATGGAAGAAAAACGGAAGAAAACGCTGAAATGGCGAAACCGGGCGAACTGCCAGGCGGACCGACGGACCGGCGGCCGGTAACTTCACAACGACGTACCGGACGGACGGCGGCTCCGTTTTGGGCGAGGCCGGACTCTTTGGAACGGTCTGGATGTCCTCTTCGCGGAGATGGGTGGCTCGTTTTCTCGTTCAACCGGGAAGTTAACTTTTTACTCGGATATTTGGCGAAAGGTCGGCTGGAGCAGAAACTGGAAGAGAGGAAAACTGGGGAGAAAAATGGTCCGATGGGCATGCGACCGACTTGGGCTGTTGATGGCTGATCTCCTCTGGTTTTCTCAAGGTCTCAAGGCTCCTCAACAATGGAGAAAGCCACAAAATAAGGAGGAAGAAGGCTGCTGCAAGAGAGGGGACCCCAAAGTGGCTTCCATGCCTTCAACACTTGGCCATTCACTCAAGTGGCTGCCCCCACCTTGTCTGCCCTATCCACAGACCACTTGCAGCTCACAAACTTCCCTTAGAAGCTTTCTCAATTGGTCCAAAGGTTGTGCACCATGGGGGCTACGAATTTGTGGCATTTCCCCTTCAATTCCCCTTCCATTCCAATCAATTCTCACTCAAATAAATCCAATTGAGCTCAAATTGAAGTCCAAATAAATCCACCAAGGTGTCCTCGTCCATCTCATGACTTTTCCCGTCATATGATCCAACTTGCATCCCAAAGATGCGATCAAAACCGGCCCTCTGACTTTCCCGAACAAAAATGGCCTTACTTTGCTTTTCCGCCAAAAATCCCGATTTGCAGAAAAATACTCTGAGGATGAGTCGACGTTCCTAAAATGAATTGTGACATGACAAAACCTTCAATTTCTGAAATCGAGTTCAATTTCTCGGTTAATTTCAATCTGGCACGACTTTAGCGCGTCCTAACCTACCGGGTAGCTTTAAGGAATTTTCGTGCATTTGACTTGTGGTTGATTATTTTCAAGCCACAATGTACATCTTCGACACATTGGCAACTCTCGGTTGTCGTAGAAATCTCAAGGTTTCAAATACGAACACAGGGTACCAAAACGACAGAAGAATCAGTCTAGTGCCGGTCGACAAGAATTGTGCAATTAGGTGGAATCACCCACACTTAATCACATACCTTTGTCGAGTCGGCCTATCTCCGATCTCTAATCGATTTTTAACTGTGCCGTAATGACCCTTGCAGATTAGCTCGGTCGAGAGGTCGTTTCCTGGTCGAATTCTCAAGTCTGATGCATTAGAATCCCTTAACGGCTTCACCTAATAGACTAGTTATCTCGTGAGTGGCCAACTCAGAGAAGAGAGCTATAGGCGCGAAGATGAAATGCCCGACTTATTCAATTGAAACCAGAATTGTAAAATCGGGATGTCACATACTAGGCGACCGTAGAAAGATAGAGCTCCTAGGAAAGTAGTCTCCTTATAAAGTCTTGTTACTGTTTTAGGCGACCGTAGAATGGTACAGGTCTGGGACATGTAACACTAATTATCTTGAATCTACCCTCCTTAAGGGTAAGTTATTCTATGTAGGTTCCTTATCATTTGCATTTCCATGCATCATATAAATTGCATTTTAAAATGGAATTCATTTTTCGACAAAAAAAAATCATTCAATGCATGTATATGATTTAAATTTAGGTATTAATTTGTCTTTGAAGGCAACCTCTATGAGCTCACCTTCAAAGCGGGGCAAAAAAATTCTCAACAAGTACTTGAAATAAAATTCGAACTCTTGTCGACAAGATGATGATAAAATTGAGTGATATATTCTCACATCAATGGTCGAGACAAATAACCCCTCCTAAGTGAGAGCGAGTGAAAAGCCTTTTCACACTAAAAGTGTCTCATTTAACATGTTCAAGAGATTCACGCTATAAGTGAAAATTGTTTTAATGATAATTTTTCTGGTGGAAGTTTGATAAAGCCATCATGTATGGACATTCATTGAATTAAAAAAATGAAATGCATTTTTCCTCAAAGACCAAAGGATTTGTCTTTGAAGCCCTAAGTTTGTTCAGTCATATTTGAATACTTGATGAGAATTCCAAGTACCTATTTATAAAATGTTTTCAAATGTCTAGTGTGAATTCCAGATATTTGAACCTTTAAACGCTTGATGTGACTTCCACGTGTTTTGTCTTTTCAAACATCTGATGTGATTTCCAGATGTTTAGTAAATGTTTTCAAATGTCTGTCATAAGAATCAGATTTTTGAAATTTCAAGTACTTGATGCAAATTTCAGGTACTTAGAATCTGATGAGAATTTCAAATCCCTAAAGACTTTGAGCCTTTCAATTATTTGAAGGGAGTTCCAAATGATTATCAAGTCTCATAGGAATCATTTCACACCTAAATCCCAAGACAAGTACGACATGTACGTGTTCTTCTTGTCATTTGCATTTTATTGGGCATAGACACATTGAGATCTATGTTCCTAACCAAATCATTGCATTTACATTGCATTCTTTATTGCATTACCTTGCATTTCAAAAGGGATTAAATTTATTTGAGTCCATTTAAAAAAAAAAAAGTCATTGCAATTAACATGTATATTCATTTTGCATTCATTATGCGTGGTCTAAATTTAGGTGTCATTTATTTTTGAAGGAAACCTCTACGAGCTTCCCTTTCGAAGAGGGGCAACTGTTGACACTTAATTTTGACCATGCTATTTACTTATTACATTAAGCATTTCATAACATTGCATTTGGGTAATAATAACATTTATGATCAAACTTATCTTTTAGAAAATAAAAAATAGAGGGTGTTGACACCTAATTTAGGATCAAGCTTATCCTTAAAAAAAATAAAAATAGAGCATTTGGTTGTGGAGGGAAATTTTGAAAATTTTTTGAGTAATAAAACATTTGGTTGTTAAACATATCTCTTCATTTCAAATTCAAAATTCAACAGTCGTATGATTTTGGAACCACTAATCTTGTTTGAGTAGTTGAGTGAATAATGAGAAATCTTCACTTATTTGTTGAGTTTTCCCTCTATAAATAGAGAGTGCGAGACGTAAATTTTGGGGGGGGGGGCTTTTTAGAGGTAAAAAAATTTTCACAAAAGAGAAGAAAAGGAAAGTTCTTCCCCTTTGGCTTTTCCGTTTGAAAGGGAAAGGTAGAGAAGTCAAAGCTTCTGTAGAAAAGCAGCAGGAAGATAGAGGGGGGAAAGAACCGAAAAGTAAAAAGGAAAATAAAGAAAGAGAGGAGACCGGTCAAACAACAGGGCACAACAGTGAGAGAGCAAGGAAACCGGTGAGAGAGAGAGTGACGTGAGGGACGTGCGACAGGTGAGTGAAAAAACAAATCAAAAGAGTCACTATTCGTCTTCCTCGTGCAGCCCCTCCTCGATGCTGCCGCACCTCTAGACGCCAGCGTCTCCCTCTGCCAGCCACTGTTGCTCTGCCTGTGACCCAGCGACACCGCTGCTATGACTTGGGGCAGCCCACGAGCCCCCTCGCCAAGTCACTGTCGCATCTCCACTCACCACTGTGACATCCCATAATTTCAACCCTATTTTCTACTGGATAAATCGAGCATTTCTTTGACACGCCTATAGGGCTATTCTTAGAGCTGATCACTCTCGAGATAACTAGACTATCTGGGGAAGCCATTAATAATTTTAAGGCAAATAGACTTGAGAATTTGACCAAGAATCGGCTTCTCGACCGTGTCCATCTTTAGAGGTCATTACGACACAGATATAAATCGATTTGAGATCAGAGATAGGTCGGTTCGACTGAGATGTGTGGCTAATCGTGGGTGACACCACTAAATTAGAAAATTCTCATTGACCGGCACTAGACTGATTTTCTTATTGTTTTGGTACCCTGTGTCTATATTTGGATCCTCGGGAATTTCACGATAACCGTAAGTCACCAATGAGTCGAGTGGTTTCATAATGGCTCGAAGAAAATCGACCACGGGTTATTTGCACTAAAAATGTCTAAAAGTTACATGATAGTCTAGCTCACGCTAAAAACGCGTCAAATAGAAATTAACCGCCAATTCGAGTCCGATTTCAGAAATTGAAGATTCTGTTATGTCACCCCTCATCTCTCGTATCTCTTCCCTCTTCTCTATCCTCTCCATCTCTCTCACCTCTCCACCATCCAAGACCCTCTCCTCTTAATTTTCGAAACCCTCAAGCCAGCAAGAAGACGGGCAGAAGGAGCTGCAGCCGTCGCACGCCTCCACCCGCGCCACCGCTGGTTTCTGCTCCAGCCGACCTTTCGTCAAAGATTCGAGTTAAACGTGGTCTTCCAAGATGATCCAGTGAACGAGCCACCTATCTCCGTGAAGAGGACATTTAGACCGTTCCAACAAGCCTGACCACACCTCGAACGAAGCCGCCATTCGTCCCGTACAGCCGCTGGAGTCCGCCGCTCGCCAGACCGTCTAGAAGCTGCCCGCTAGCACTGTTTCGCGTTTTCTTGCTGTTTTGCCCCATTTCAGCCCTTCATTTGCCCATTTCATACACCCACAAGATCCCCAAGACCCCCAGGAGCTATCGGTTGCAAACCACCCGCTCGTTGGAGCTCCGATCGGCCTGTTTTCACCGTAGAAACCGCTAGTCTCCTCTTTGCAGCCCGCAAGCCAAACCCACGGTTCAGTCCATTGGGATTCGGCCCAACTTCAGCCCAAGTGAACTTCAGCCCACAAGACCAAGTGGCCTAGCAAGCTCAGCCTAAGTTAGTTTAATTTAGTTGAAGCCCAAGTACACAGATGCAGCCCATTAATTGAGTCTTTGGCCCAAACAAGTTCGGCCCAAGTTCAGCCCACGAAGAAAGCCCAATCACAGCCAAGCCCAAGCCCAAGAGTGAGCCCAGTCCAGTGCAAGAACAAATCTCAGTTGGGCTGAAATTTGTTGGGCCCAAGTTTAAGACCCGGTCCAAGCCTGCCGGTGTTGTCGAAAGCCCGATTTCGGTCGCCGTCGCGGTGTTTCGGTTCCCACTTTTAACCAAGTGAGTTTTACTCACTAATGCTTTCTTAGTTTGCTAATAATGTCTAAGGGTTGGTTAAATTTAATTAAATGCAATTAGGTGGTTAGATTAATTTAGATAAATTAAATTAGAGACTTAATGATGCATGTTAGGTGCTTAGAAATAGACATTATCAAGTAAGCATGCCATATTATTTCTTGAACAAGTCTCGGTAATTTTCCGGGCTCGTCTCGGTCTCCAATTAGGCATCATGGGCCTAAAGTGGATTTTTATTATTTATTTATTTAATTTTCGAAATTAATTATTTAATTATTTATTTTTCCGAAAATTCAACCGGGATGGCTGGTGACCGGAATTTTGTGCTGATGATCGTGGTGTAGTCCGTTTATTTATTTGAGCTTTATTTTGTGCTAAATTGATTTATGAGTGATTTTAGGATTTATTCCTAAATTGAATAATTTTCGAAAATCAATTGAAGAATAACTAAGCATCGATTGACAATGCCAAAAATAATTTGGTGGACTACAGAAAATGGTGGGTTTGTGGAAATGAAATTATAATATTTTGGCTAAGGCGAACTGTGTCCCTACACACATCTATTTTATCGAGAAGGATAAAAGATGGAACGGATTGAATGGTCGGATAGTATACTATATCATCCTACGGGCTCTGATGTGTTAGCTTGGCGAGAGCAGTATACTAGTGTACTATATTAGCCTACGGGCGATATGTTAGCTTAGCGTGAGCAGTACACTTTATCAGCTTAAGGTGAGCATCAGGGGTATACTATATCAGCCTACGGGCGATATGTTAGCTTAGCGAGAGAAGTATATCGGTATACTATATTAGCCCGCGGGCGATATGTCAACTTAGCGAGAGCAGTATACCTTAACTTTATCAACTTAGAGCGAACTATACTATCTATTTATCAGCTTAGAGTGAGCAGTCCTGATATAGTCGGACTTTATAGATAGTATTGATTGAATTGACCATGGGATAGTCCGATGACGTGTAATCGACTAAGTCGATTGATCATTGCCTTGAATTGATGTCATGAATTGATTGAGTTGAAATGACCAAGAGTGGGTCCGACTGACATGTAATCGACTAGGTCGATTTGATAGATACTTCGATCTGTTGAGATTGTTGGGTGCCTATTGAACTGTATTGATTTGCAGGTTGGGACTGAGGCCAAGGTAAGTCCTCCGACTTGTGTTGTGCATAGGCAGTCCTAAGGTGTATTGGTTTACTAAAATCGGGTTTTAGGGGATAGAACTTGCTGAGACGTTGTCTCATTAAATATTGAATAACCATTTCAGGTCCCTAGATGTAATAGACTTGGATTTTGAAGATCTCGAAAGTCTGGTGCAGTCTGCTGAAGGCTCTTGTCGGAGTATGGAGGGTGATGAAGAGGAGGACTAGGATCTGTAGTTTGTGGAACCCCACCCCTACTTGTACACCTTGTTTTTAAACCAGCTTGAGTTGAATTTGAATTACTAATTCACCTTGTATATACATGCACTAGTTTGCAATGTATATAAGTGTGAATGTTTTTAAAGGTTTGAAATTTAGTCCTACTATTCTATCCCAATGTTTTATTGTCTGGGGATTTAATATATGCTTCCGCTTGCACATGAAAAAGATAGGGTCGGCGATACGTAGTCTTGAGATATCGCTTTTAAAATCAATCAAGGTAAGGGATGTGCGCGTGCCTGAGGATCGGGGCGTTCCACCGTCCTCCTTATAGCGATCAAGTGCCTGCATCACCATTCCTTCAGCCATCCGCGACTTGCATCTGTCACGCCTTGCCGCAGCCCACTCTCATCCGCGACGCGCAGCCAGCCACGACGATGTGCCATCGCTGTTCCAGCAGACCGACCTTACCTCGCCACTGCATCTGCAACAACACCTCGCAGATCCAAATCGTTGCCTTCAGCGTCGACCGATCCCGAGCCGGTCATCACCCGACGACGCACGTCCGCACCTCTGCCCGAGCTCAAGCAAGTCTCTATGACTCGAAAACCCGCGATCTGTAGCACTCCGGTCACCGCACCATCGCAGCTCGCCGTCGCTCTAGAGCTCCATTCACCTACTGCCGGTCTCCACTTGACGACTCGTGACCCGCACAGCAACCCTCCTGCCCGCTGCTGATCTATTGGCCGTCGCCCCTTGCCGACAGTTCTTCTGCCCACGACGACTGCACCGCTGCACCCCATCTCGCTTGCAACTCGTGCTGGTTCATGCCCCGCATCGCTGCCTACGTCACTACCTAGCAACCCACGATCCAGCTCCACCTTCGTCGATCCCTTACGTCGGAGCCTGACGCCATCACGCTGCCGCCCATGACGCCCCTCGTCATTGCCACCCGCCAGCTCTCACTGGAGTTCCGATGCCGGTCACCGTACGTCCGACGCCCACCAACGCTGCTGCAAGTTCCCCATTTTTGGTAGTTTAGTTTGTTTATTTTTATTTTTATTTTTCATGTTATTATTTTATTTGATAGCATTTTTTATGTTTAGTTATTTAAATTGTGATATTGGATGTTAATATTCATAAGATCTTGTAGTCATTATTCGCAGGGATTTTGTTCGGAATTATTGTAATTATTAATTTGATCCGAGAGACGTCGGATCATTTTTTTAATTATATTAATTTTTGGGCTTTTTGGTAGAATGTCAATCGTTAAATCATTATAATTATTAATTTGAATCGTAAGACTTCGGATCAGATTTTTAATTATTTTGATATCTTTATCATGATGATTAGGGTTAGAATAATCGTTAATTTGACCTGTGAGACGACAGGTTATTTTTTCGACAATTTTAATCATTTATTGGTTGACTATGTTGATTATTTAGGTTTAATATTTCATAATTACTCACCTTAAAAAAAACTAAAAAGAAACAATCAAAAAAATCAAAATCTTGCATGAGCATATAGGACATGTAGGTTTAATAAATCAGACACGTAGATTTAGTAAATAATTTTTTTTATGATTATATTTTTATGACTGCATTTTTAGATATCTTTTTAAAAATAGGTTAGGATCAGACCTAAATACCTTTTTTTTTTTTAAATAGAGTCTTAGATAAAATTGGCATATTCTCATCACTTTTTTTAATAATAAATAAAAAATAGTTTTCTAAGATAGGATACGGTTTAAGTCAAATTAATCCCTAGAATAAATTAGAAAATTATCCCTTTTTAGATAGTTTAATTAGGGTTTTTATTAATTCCGAATTTCAATAAGAAAAATGCAAAAATACTAGGTGCATGTTAACTAGTTTGCATAATAGGATCATTTAATCAGAATGTGTTCATTAGTAAAGTTAGGTCATGAGGTGCATAATAACTAGTATGCATAATAGGCCAATTTAATTAGAATTTGCATATTAACAAGATTGCATATTAATAAGATTAAGTCATTTAGTTAAAAAAAATGCATTTTTATAAAAGAATTCTAATTTCAAAGAAAAACCAAAAAAAAAATAATAATTTGTTTTGTGTGATGCGATTTATTTTATTTATTGAATGGTTGAGCACTTGTGTGGTCACCATATTTGCATGGTAGTAATTTAGGTTGAAATAAATCCAAGTTGCTTGCAAAAACATTTTTTGAAAATAAAAGAAATGGTACCGAAAGGGCATTAGAGAAATCTAGTGTAACCAAGTCCCCGTACCCTTAGTCTTTGGTTCGTAGGAGTAAAATAATCCTCCCGTTATTTTACTTAGGTGTCTAATCGACCTACCGTAAATCAATTATTGGTGACTCCTAGATAAAATCTATTTGTATGTTAAGAAATTTGAACCTAAGTCACGAATTGGTATGGGCTTGGGAGAGCCCGAGTTAAGTCTAGGCTTGGGAGAGCCCGAGTTAAGTCTAGGCTTAGTAATCCATTAGTCTAATTTTAGGTGGTGCACCTGAAAAATAGGTCGCGACAACATTCATTAAGTAAGTGTCTCTAAATTCGAAGTAAAAAGAACTCTGTAAAATTAGAGAACAGCAAAGGTCTAGGGATTTCGAGAATCTAAAGAGTCGACGCCTATGGAACCTTAACTGGCAAGCCTAAGGAGAAGGGGTGGCGCCCTACTTGATCTCTAAGATCCATTGTCATCATTTTTTAGGCTATGAATCACTCCCTACCATTAATGAACTTATGACTCACCCCCCTCTTAACATATAACCATCCAAAATTTAATGATTACATTTCAAGAGTGAAGCTAACGGGGTCAAGTGTCCTACATAATCATATTGTATTAATAAGCTACCTTCCAAGAACATTAAATGCACCATGGGAAATATCAAGTTAGAAAGCCATCTCTTTGGGCGAGAGCCAATCTAGTCAAATCACAATAGATAACCTTATTTGGCCTGAGGTTCATGCCTAAGCCATGATCAGATAAAGCTGAATGCAACCGGGCTTAACCGGTGAAACCGAGTTTAGATATCCCCTCTATCGAGAAGAGACTCATAACAAGGTCCAAGGGCTAGGCCTTGGATTGGTTGACCAGTCCTCTAGTTTGTTCCTGGGTCAATTGAGGGTCCTGCACCACAATTTATGGCTAGTCTGACGCCAAACCACGTTGAGTTTATTTGATCCATGGTTAGTTCTCGGTTGTCATGTAATCATGTAGGATTGATCGATCAGCCTCAACTTATGGTCGAATTGGATTGGTCCATGATCATCCATGACCAGCACAATGATCGGGCGGAATCATCCACAACTGGTACAATGACCAGGCAAGGTTGAGCCACAACCGTCCACTGATCGTGGTGGTGCGGAATCATCCCACAACCAATTTTTATAGTCGAATAACCTTTCCATGGTCAAATACTCTATAACCAATCCTTAGGTTGCCGATCCCCGAATAGGCTACTCGACTCATGACCGACTCTCAGGCCGGCTCATGGCCCAATCCCGCCATTGGCATACCGATCTATGACCTACTAGTCAGGCTAAAATAAGGATCGAAATGGAGAATGTTACAGTACAAGTATAAAAGCTGTCGTTGTGTCTCAATAATGTAATCTATAAATAGGGAGAAACAACACTAGTTAGTTGTAACTAACATTGCTGATTACTAGTGGGAACTAACCTACGTTAAGGCTATTGTTTGTAGAGTGGATATTGGCTTGGGGATAAATTTGAATCACTATAAATATTTGTGTGCTTTACGACTTTAGTCTACTATCTGTTATACATGTTCACTATCTTCACACACGATGGCTAATACATCATCTCGTCTTACTTGCTCTTGTTGACATTTTGTGTGAAAGATTTTCTTAATCTTCAGACAACCTATTCAATCCCCTTTTTGGTTGTACTCATAACCCAAGCAAGTTAGAGTCTAATGGGTTCGTATTAAAAAAAAAATTATATGGAAGAAAGTTGAAAAAAAGAGATAACAACAAAATGAAAAAGAAAACAAAAGAAGGGTGAAAGAAAATTGTTGATGTGAAGTTCAACTTTTGATTAAAAAAAAAAAGCTAAAGTGTTTATATGTGCAAAGTCATCTCTAGTGAAAATGTGGTGATTTCGCAAATTTTAGAAATTAAATTTTGAATTTCATAGTCAACGAAACAACTACATGAGAAGACAATTTCTAGTGAAGAAGAAGATCGGTAACAGTGTCGAAATGATTACCCACTTCAAGATCCCTTAATTTAGAATAAAAGACCTTTGAGTCTAATGGATCCTTTCAATTCTAAAAAGCAAGCCTATGTTACATTACTTATAGAATCTCTTCAGATTTTGGTAGTTACATTAAAGTAGGAGTTTCAAATGTTAAAAGCTTTACCTGAAGAAGTCCGGGTAAGATAGAGTTTTATCTCATTTTGCAAGTTTCTTGATTGTAAAACCCCAGTGATAATGAATGAATGACGTTTATTTATGAGCCATGAATTATCCCTTTTAAGCTGTTGACTAAGCCTACGTTTACGGTTACCTAAAAAACACTTTTAAACTGGTATGGTCATATAACTTGCGAGTAAACTCAGACTCTTGTCAAGATTATGATAATGCTAAGATCTAGTGTTTCTCTCTTTTTCCCGCATCAATGGTTGGGAAAAAATAGCTTTCTAAATGAAAATGAGTGAAAAGCCTTTTTAAAATTGAAAGTCTTATTTAGCATTTTCAAGAGATTCATGCCACGAATGAAAATTATCTTGATGATGGTTCTTCTCAGTGGAAATTTAGTGATGCAGATATGACAGAATGCCTATGCATAACCTACAATTAATTATGACAATGATTGATTCTAGATATGCGTGCTCATTCAAGGATAAACTTAAACTCTTTATCTCTTTGAATGCGTGTCCATTTGTTCTAGTCGTGTTTGATGGGAAATACCCCCTCAAAGACCAAAAAGTCCTTTATGCCTAGTAAGCGCTTCATTGCCTTGGGCTTACTTTCGAAATTGTTTTCCTTGAGGAGGTTTACCACGAGAAACTGGTTGAAGCCGTAAGTGCAAAACAATAGGTATTCCAAACCCTAAGTGAAAAACCTTCGGCCCTTAGTGCAAAACCTTAGGTATTCCAAATTCTAAGTGGAAAACCTTGGACAATTCAAATCATAAGCAGAAAACTTTAGACATCTCAAGTCCTAAGTGAAAATCTTAGACAATTTGAGTCCTAAGTGAAAGACCTTAGACATCTCAAGTTCTAAAGGAAAAAACTTTAGACAATTATATCCTAAGTGCAAAACCTTACACGTTTCTGGTCCTGAGTACCAATCCTTAAACGTTTCAAGTCTTAAGTGTAAAATCTTAAGCATACTAACTCCCAAGATGAACAACTAGGTAACTTCAAAGTCTTCGGATGGAAAATTCTGAGCAGTTGCAAAAATTTGAGACGAAAAACTCTAGGTGCCTCTCTTATCCAACAACAAAATTTGAGATGAGTTTCAGGTATCTAATTTGAATAATTATAGAGCTCTAGATATTTTTCTGTGAAATCTTTGAGCTCCTAGAGTGAGTTCCAAGTGTTTATTTACCAAACCTTTTTAAATATCGACGTTCATTTGTAGATATTTCGTTAAGAAATCTTTCAACTCTAGGAATGATTTCCGGGTGTTTGTTGGCCAAACCTTTTTTTTTTTTTTAATATTCAAGGTGAGTTTTGGATATTTTGTTAATAAATCTCTAAACACATGGGATGATTTCCTAGTGTTTAACAGATATATATCGTTAAAATTTACGGAGAGATCTCGCTGTTTTATCAGTTAAATATTCAAGTTTCTAGGTGAGTTCTAGATATTTCGTTAAAGAGCCTTTTCAAATATCTAAGGTGATTCTAAATATTTCATTAAGGAATTTTTAAATTTCTGGGATGATTTTGGGGTGCTTATTAGTTAAATCATTAAATACTTAAGGTGAGTTCTAGGTGTTTATCAATTAAATCTTTTCGAGTATCTGAGGAAAGTTCTAAGTATTTCGTTAAGAAATCTTTAAACCAAATCCCTGTGATGACTTCCAAATGTTTCAATTAAATCATTAAATACTTAAGGTGAGTTCCTGGTATTTTGTGGTTAGGTCCCTTCGTGTATCTGGAACGAGTTCCAGATATTTCGTAAAGAAACCTTTAAATTGTCTAAGGTGAGTTCTAGGTATTTATTGTATAATTTTTATTTTTTTTTAGAATTTGAGATGAGTTCTAGGTGTCTAAAAACTATTTAGGAATCTTCAAACCTATCAAATATTTGAGGTGAATTTCAGGTTTTTGTCAGGATTTTTAAATTTTACTTTTCCGAATCTACATGTACGTATTCTATCTCTGCACTAGCATCGATATTTTCATCACATTTCATTGCACTCTCATTGAGATCTTTCCAACAAAACAAAGTAATCACATTAAATTTGCATTGTTAAAGTTTAGGTATCAATTATCTTTGAATGAATCATTTGCATGCTTCCTTTTAAAGAAGAGCAGCTGTTAATAATTAAATTTTAATGACCCATTCATTGCAAAGAAAATTAGGAGTCAATCTTGATTCCAAAGGTAAAATATTATTGAATTACATTTGCATATTAGGAGCATTTTATTTTAATTGTAATAGGCCCACATAAATTGCATTCTAATTGGACCGGAGCTAATGGGTTTAAGTAGGGGCTATCAAATTGATTAAATTATTGGACTAAGCCTGCAAGAGTATAAAATTCAGTCAAGCCCATTGAATACCGTAGGTGGCCGAAATTTGCATGTAAGATGCACGAGGGGAGTGCAAATTAGGAAAGATCATCACCTAATAAAGTTTGGCGGAGATAGGAAAAAGAAATGCCTCAAATTCTTATCTTGGACCTATCATGTAAGGCCTGTTTGGTTCGGCTTTGGGGAAATGCCATTAGGAGAATGCAAAAACTTTTGAGGTAAAGGGATTTTTCGAAATATAACACCGTTGGGTAAACTGTAGTCTCAAATAGGATTGAAAGGTAACTTTAGCAAAATACCGTTTGGCAAAACTTACATTACAAATGGGCTTTTACTTTTATTATTATTATCTTTTTAAATTTGAAAATCAAATCTGGCAATCGGCAGTCTACCGGACGGCCAGATTTGGCCACTTGAGGTCGTAACCTCAGGCGATGCCATCGCTGCTTGGAGGCCCAACCTCAGGAGCCTAGAGGCACAGAGGCCAAATCTAGCCTCCGGATCGTCAGATTCGGCAGCCTGAGGTCGTGCTAACTTAGGTGGTGTAACTTCAAGCAACGTTGTCGCCGCTTGAAGGTGCGACTTTAGGTGCCTAAGGTTGACGAGGCCAGATCTGGCGGCTTGAGGTTGTGGACTACCAGATCTGGCAGCCTGAGGTCCACGATCACTAGGCAACACTTGAGGTTGCGTGAAACCAGGTGGGGTGACGCCGCCTAGGTCGCGGGTCACATCACCCCCAAGCGGTGGTCACTGAGGACGCGCAACTCTCAAGCGGCGGTGTCAGTTGCCAGAGAAGCCCAATGGGCGAGCAAGAAGAAGATGGCCGGGAAGAAGAAGACACAAGGGGAAGAGAAGATGAACAGTATGCGGTGAAATTTTGCATTTCCCAAATGCCCAATGCCCAAAGCAGCCCCTCTCTAGCATTCAACTTTCAACATTGGGGATGCTCACATTTGACAAATGAGCTTTCAAAAACATTTGCCAAACAAAAAAAAATTTCCCCAAGAGGTTTTTGGGGCCCAAAGCCCCTTGGGAAAGTCGAACCAAATGGGGTTCAATTTTGGAAAGGGGTATCTTTAGAAAAGCCCTAGATCTATGCCTATATAAACATTCTTTGCTCTCAATTCAAAAGGGACGTTGAACATTAAGAGGCACACGGAGCAGAATGTTTTGAGTTCAAATTTTCCCAAACCCTTTAATTACTTCCTTAATTCCATATTTCCACGCTTTTGGCTTAGTCAAAATCCATCCTACAATTGAAGGGGATGTTAGAACATTCAAATATTATAATCACCGTCATCTAATAATTTAAGCTTTTAAAATAGTTTGTAATAGTTCTACAAATTCTCACAAAATTATTGCCTTTGACCTCATTTTTCTTGAGTGATAAGACCAATAAGAGCGCGTTTGATAACGCTTCTGTTCTCGGGAATAATTTATAATAAAAAATTATTCATTTTTATTCTGCTCCTAGGAACAATTTCTAAGTATTTTAAGGCATTTGGTAACTGTCCAAAATTTCAATTCCTGGAATAGAATTGTGTTTGGTACCATTCTGAAAATTTCTAATCCAAATCATTTTTTTTTTATTTTTGTTACATTTTTTCCTTTTTTCTTCTTTTCTTTTTGTCTTTTCTTTCTCTTCTTCTCCTTCAAGGTCTGCCTGTGACCGGCCTTGATAACTCTATAAAAATAGAGTTATTTTACCTATTTTAGGCAACAATTAATACGATATCTATAAGAAAATATTTGGATTTCTTTATGATTATTCGAATTTTCCTTATTTATGAAGAATAATGATATATAGAGAAGATAAGGAAAAGAATGGCAAAACTCAAGAATTTGAATCAAGTAATAGTGGGAGATAAATATCAAATCAAAATCCTCTTATTTACTCCATGATTTTGTGCGCAATTGCTTGGAGATAAGGATCTTGGATATATCCTATAAATAGGAGAGCCAGAGAGGGAGGGCAGCGAGGTTTTAGCGAGTTTTTGCTACTAGATTGTTTTTCATTGTTTTGAGAGTTTTTCAAGTATTTTGAAAAGAAGACGAAAGTGGAGACAGAATTCTTGTTCTTTGATTCAAGATGCTGAGTTTGATTTATATTTTATTTCTTCATCTACTATGTTCTAATTTTCTTTTGTTAGGGCTACGATGTAACCTAACTATGATGATGTGAATTTCATGATTTTTGTGTTTTGCAATTGATTTCGTTCACGTAAGTTATATATTATTGTGCTTAATGTTTTTGAGTGACTAGCCATCACTTGAATGATTTGATATGCAAGTTTGAGACTGAGAAGTGATAATATGCAATTGCTCATTATAATATATAACCATGAATTAAATGTGGATAGAGATATACCACGTTATTTGTGTAGCTTTCGCTGATAAGGTGATCCAAAAGACCCATTGTAAGCCGGGAATATTCATAGTTTTTAATGCACTTATGTTTATTATAATTCACATAGAAATATAGTGAATTAATAAACTGAGTGGGTTTGCTATACCTCGAGATAGGA
The DNA here is from genome assembly GCA_007663325.1 of Eucalyptus pauciflora. Classification (NCBI taxonomy): domain Eukaryota; kingdom Viridiplantae; phylum Streptophyta; class Magnoliopsida; order Myrtales; family Myrtaceae; genus Eucalyptus; species Eucalyptus pauciflora. The sequence goes on along the minus strand of VMYD01000193.1, from coordinate 897,276 downwards.
TAGTAAATAATTTAGGAAATTATGCTATTGCATGTTTGATATCGTTCTTGTACTCACAACAATCTGAAATCCATATCTAGGGGTTATGGTGAAATCAGATGCTCTAACATATTTATTTGATTGATTTACTACATTTAGTCTTCAAATTTTGTTTTTGATTTATTCTCAATTATATTTTGATTCGTTAGATAAGTTTTAGAATTAATCTATTTTAGTATTTAACTAGTTTATTAATCATCGATCTCCGTGGGACGATACCTTATCTCATCATTATATTATTTTTTCAACACGTTCACTTGCGTGTAGAATTTTATGAACAAGTTTTTGGCACCGTTGCCGGGGATTGTTTGTTTAATACTAATTAATATTGATAACGGATAATTCTAAGTTTAATCTAGCTTTTGTTTTGTTTTATATTTCAGGGTGTACATTGGTTTATGACACGTAGCCAACAAGGGAAACTTGTTCAATTTGATTCAGAAATCGAGCATACATTCAAAAGGCAACTGAGAGAATAGAGAAATCACGCTAAGAAGATGGCAGACGATGATAATGAAAATTCACGTAGACTCTTAAGAGATTATGCTACACCAACAGTTCAAGGCACCATATCAAGTATCAGAAGACTTGCAATTCAAGCAAACAACTTTGAGATCAAGCCGTCACTCATTTAGATGCTTCTATAATCAATGCAATTAGATGGGCTACCAAGCGATGATCCAAAAGCTCACATCGATGCTTTTCTTGAAATCTATGATACCATCAAATATAATGAAGTTATAGATGATGCTATTAGATTGAGATTATTTCCATTCTCTCTTTAGAGACAAAGCTAAGAGTTGGCTTTCTTCTTTTCTTGCAGGATCAATCACTACATGGAATGATATGGCTCAGAAATTTATTGTTAAGTTCTTTCCACCTGCAAAGTCTGCGAAGATGCGTAACGATATTACTAATTTTATGCAGATGAATAATGAATTATTATATGAAGCATGGGAAAGATTCAAAGAATTTCTTAGGAGATGCCCACATCACGGACTACCTGTATGGATGCAGGTACAAACTTTTTATAATGGGTCTAGTACAAATATTCGTTCTATGATTGATGTAGTTGCAGGAGGAACTCTAAATAATAAAATACCAGAAGAAGCCTATCAACTATTAGAGGAGATGGCGTCCAATAGTTATCAGTGGACTATTGAGAGACTATCAATGCGAAAAGTTAGCGGAGTTCACGAAGTGGATGCTTTTACTACAATTGCTGCACAATTTGAAGCACTCACCAAAAAGCTAGATAATATGAGTGTTTCAGTAATGAAAATTCAGAATTTGACATATGATTTTTATAGTGGAGGACATGTTAGCACAGAGTGTCAGGTAGGTAATGCTTTTAAACAATCTAGTAAAATTTCTAACTTTGTTGGGAATTTTAACAAGTCACAAAATAGTCCGTACTCCAACACGTACAATCCGGGATGGCGCAATCATCCAAATTTTTCATGGAATAATCAGAATGTGATGAGACCACCAGGATTCAAACAATTCGAAGAGACAAAGCCCAATTTGGAAGATATAGTCACCAAACTTGCTAATACGACTCATGACTTCATCAAAAGCACGGATGTAAGATTTCAAAACCAAGAGGCTTCAATCAGAAATTTGGAGATGCAAGTGGGTCAGTTAGCAAGCATGATATCAGGGAGACAACAAGGTTCTTTGCCGAGCAACACAGAGAAAAATCCAATTGAAAACATAAAGGCTATTACCCTGAGAAGTGGTAAACAAGTGGGAGAAGAAGAGATTGTCAGAGACAAGAAAGAGGTGATCAATAAACAATCAAAGGAGACAAGCAAGAGTAAACTTTTTCCAGATAATCCCAAGCCATATGTGCCGCCAATTCCATTCCCTCAGCAACTCTAGCAGCACAAAATAGATAAGCAATTTTCTAAATTTCTTGATGTATTTAAAAAATTGCACATTAACATCCCTTTTGCAGATGCTTTAGCGCAAATGCCTAGTTATGCAAAATTTTTAAAGGTGATTTTGGCAAACAAAAGAAAACTAGAGGATTATGAAACTGTGAAGTTAAATGAGGAGTGTTCAGCCACCCTACAAAACAAATTGCCTCCGAAATTAAAAGATCCAGGGAGTTTTACTATTCCTTGCACTATTGTGGATTCTTACTTTGAAAAAGCATTATGTGATTTAGGTGCAAGTATTAATTTGATGTCTTATTAAGTTTTCAAGAAATTAGGATTGGGTGAGATAAAAGCAACCACAGTGTCACTTCAACTGGCTGATCGATCAATTAAATATCCGAGAGGTATTGTGGAAGATGTTTTGGTAAAAGTTGATAAATTTATCTTTCCTGCAGATTTCATAGTTCTTAACATGGAGGAAGATTTTGAGGTACCACTTATCTTAGGTCGACCTTTTCTAGCAACAGGAAGAGCTCTTATTGATTTACAACAAGGGAAGTTGATTCTTAGAGTTCAAGATTATCTTGTTTCATTTAATGTTTTTAAAGTAATGAAATATCCATCTGATGATAATTCTTGCCTTAGAGTTGAGACAGTTGACAAGTTGGTGAATAAAAATTTTTAGGAAAATATTTTTAAAGATTCACTTGAAGCAATATCTGATTCAACCAAGGGACAAAGATATTCAGAATGATGAGATAAAGGAGTACACAAATTTCATGGAGGCAATTCCACCATATTCAATGCAAAAGGCAATTAAATTTGAGGAGTTGGGACAACGAAGTTACAAAGCCTACACCATCAATTGAAGAGCCTCCAATTCTTGAACTCAAACCCTTAACATTCTCATTTGAAATATGCTTATTTAGAAGGAGTTTCTTCTTTACCGGTAATTATATCTTCTTCTTTGACAGATTTGATGGAGGAACAATATAAACCCACTATCCAACCTCAGAGGCGTTTGAACCTAAAGATGCAAAAAGTAGTGAATGATCAATGTTTGAAGCCCTACTTTAAAGGTGGTTACAACAAACATAAGACCACCATTGAACTTCATCCTCCAGATTAGCAACATCTGACATAGTTTGGCTGAAAACTATAAAGCAAGAACTTCTTGGGAGGCAACCCAAGCATTTTAATTATGTTTTTTTTTTATTGTTAATTTTATGTTTTGCAAAAAAAAAAAAAAAGATTAGCTTTTCTCTATTTTATCCAAGTTAATTTTTTAGGGAGCATCTTTCAAGAGTTTAATCATCAAGGTCATCTATAAACTTATCCTACAACTAGGGGAGTTTTCTTCTTCATATTTCTATATTTGCATTGAGGACACTGCTTCATTCAAGTTTAGGGGTAAGATAAAAATTTTGGATAAATTTTTTTTTTCATGATTACATTCCTGGTTGTGAATTTTTACGATTCTTAAGAAAATTTAAATTTTATTTAAACTTGCAATTGATGTGTGAGTTAATTTTAATTCTAATTATGTTGATCCATTTACTGAGCACTAAAAGTCCTTAATTTTTGAATTGTGTGTAAATCTAGAGAACATTCATGTGAAGTATGTGATTTTCTTAAAGTTCACCCAAATCTTAGAATTTGTTTGATGTTCTCTTGAGGCGAAATTCTAAGCTAAATCTAACTGAGAAAATGATTTAGGCAATTTTTGGATCGATTGAGCCTTTTAAGCTAACCCTGTTTATTTATCCCTAGTTACCCATTTGAGCCTTAATTATTACCTAATTTTTCATTGGCACCCATATATGTTTAGCCTAGCCGTTATCAAATTATATCATTGTCCCATGACCTATGAACACGTTGATTTTTCTTTGTGGGATTATTTGAGCTTAATAGAAATTTGGGAGGAAGGATGGAGTAAAAAAAAAAAGTGATTGCTATGGTTGTTTGGGGTGTATTATCAAAAAAAAAAAAAAATTGCTTTTATGGTTCCCTATCCAACTTTCAATTGAGTGAGCCTTTTGGATACTCAATGGGTTGAAAATTTTCATGTTATATTATGAGGGACTTAGGGAGAAACTCCATCATAAAGCAATTCAAAAAAAAAAAAAAAAAGAGAGAGAGAAAAAAAAAGGAAAAAAAGAAGAAGAATGAATGATGATATATGGTGGTAGAGAAATTATCTTGAAGGAGTGAAATTGGACAGTGACATTGGCTCTAATTAGATCCTAGAAATCAACGTGTTGATGGGTGATTTGAGCTTAAAATTACCGTTATCTCACCTTTAGCCCAGCCTTACATTACAAATTGAGAGGAATGAAAAGCAAACTTATGAGATTTGGTCATAATTATTGAGAATTTATGAGAGGTTGCATATCAATTTGAATTATTTGGATTGCATACCATTCGAAAAAGATGAGGACTCACACACACACTTGGATCACATAGTTAGAATTGATCTTAACATATAAATCAATTTCAATGTTTAGATGAAATTTGTGTTTTTCTTTGAATTGTGAATTTGAGCAATTATGAAAAGATTTCATGGACGAGGTTGTTAACTTAAGTATGTGTTATGTCTTGATTTTGCTCGAGGACAAGCAAAATGTTAAGTTTCGGAGTTTGATAAATCTATAAAAAAAAAAATAGAGTTATTTTACCTATTTTAGACAACAATTAATGCGATATCTATGAGAAAATATTTGAATTTCCTTCTGATTATTCGAATTTTCCTTATTTATGCAGAATAATGATATATGGAGAAGATAAGGAAAATAATGGCAAAACTCAGGAATTTGAATCAAGCAGCAATGGGAGATAGATATCAAATTAAAATCCTCTGATTTACTCCTTGATTTTGTGCGCAATTACTTGGAGATAAGGATCTTGGATATATCCTATAAATAGGAGAGCCAGAGAGGGAGGGCAATGAGGTTTTAGCGAGTTTTGCTGCTAGATTGTTTTTCATTATTCTGAGAGTTTTTCAAGTATTTTGAAAAGAAGACAAAAGTGGAGACATAATTCTTGTTCTTTGATTCAAGATGATAGAGAGTATTCACTTTCTTCCCCTTTATCACTATTATGGCACCTCGAGAGATCTTCAGTACTCCACCTTCAACGGTGTACCTGCACCCGATGTCATCGAGTGTCCCTAGAGAAATAAGGTTCTTCTTGAGCTCTGGTACATGCCTCACATTTGTCAATGTGCGAACCACCCCATCGTGCATCCGAATTCGAATTGTCCCTATCCCCATAGCCTTACAAACAACATTATTCCCCAAAAGAACTCTACCACCATCTGCAGCCTGGTAAGTAGTAAACCAGTTCTTATGAGGCGTCATGTGATAAGAACACCCCGAATCTAGCACTCATTCATCTCCTAACAAAGTAGTAGTCACACATAAGACAACTTCTACATCATTGCTCCCCTCGACAACGTTTGCCACACTGCTTGTGGCATTCTGCCTATCAACTTTATTCCTCTGCCTAGGACATTCTCTCCTGATGTGCCCCTCCTCATGACACTCAAAGCACTTCACGCATCTCATGGACTTTCTATGGCATCATTTTGATTTGCTTTTACCTCTGCTGCTATTAAGCCCTCGATGTTGTTCTTTACCCCGAACCGTCAGTGATTGCGTTGTTCCTTGCGTCGAACTATCATCTCACAACTTTCTCTGCCACTCCTTAGAGAATAAGATGGACTTTACCTCTTCTAAGGTAATAGTAGTATGCCCCTGCAACAGTAAATTAGTAAAGTGCTCCCATGACTCTGGTAAAGAGGCTAACAACATCATGCCCTGCTCTTCATCATCAAGTAGCTTACGATGTTCTTCAAATCCAACATGAGTTTATTAAATTCATCTAGGTGGGTTCTGATAGACGTACCTTCAGTATATCTAAATTGAAACATCTTCTTCAGCATCTACAAGCAATTGTTCAAACCTTTCTTCACATAGAGTACTTGAAGTTTTGCCTATAATGTTGCGGCATCCTTCTCCTCAGCAACCTCTAGTAAGACCTCATCCGTTAAATTTAATAGGATTATACTTTTTGCTTTTTCCATCAACTCTACCCTCTCTGAGGCTTTCATTATAATCGGCAACTCATCTTCACCATCCAGTGCCTTGGCCAAACCTTGTGTTGTTAATAAAGCTCACATCTTGATACTCCATAACACAGAGTTATTGCTCCTGTTAAACTTCTCAATTTCATATTTCTTCTCAGACATAATTGCAATAACATAATTTTCAAATAATAATCAGACAAGCAAAAGTTCCAAATCACAATAAAAAAATCCAACCTAAAGCTCTGATACCACTTGTTGGGATATAATACACGAAAACGACGGAATCTTGCAATTTACGTCAACGAGAAATCGCTAGAGAAATAAACGAGAAAAATAAGGACACCAGAAATTTACGTGGTTTGGTCCGAGTATTGGTACCTACGTCCACGGGGAAGCCAGCAGCAAATAATCCACTAAAATTGGAGAATCAAAGTTTACAATCACTTACACACTCAAGTGTTTCCCACACCTAGATTTAACCCAAACCCAAAGTGTTTATAAATAACAACTCAAATGGGTATAAACTCACGGCACAAAATTACCGCGCGCTCAAGTCGTACGCCAATAAAACAAAAATAATCTTCAGCTTCCTCCTACAGCTTCTCTCTCTCGCAGCGTGCGACTTCTCTTGGATCCTTCAGTAGCCGCTTCTCTTTGGAAGAAAAGAAAAGAAAAATTGCGGCGAAAGTTCTGTTTCTTTTATACGTGTGTGCCTAGCCACAAACCGATTGCCTTTTTTTCGGATTATGCAGCGAAGAAGAAAACTTACTCCCTATTTTATTTTTTTATTTCTTCTTTTATAAATCTTCAAGAGTCCAACGAATCTCAAACTCAAGTCATAAATTTAACAATTCTTTTAGTTTCTTTTGTGGACGTCATGGACTCCTTTGCTGGGGCTGCACTTCGAGGGAACTAGAACCGCGAAGACCAGACTCTGTGACTCGCCAATATTGGATTTGTTCAAGTTGACGCAGCGAAGTCTGGTGCCTCGTTGATGTTGGTTGGCGTCAAGATTTTAAGAGCAAACTCATTCGGGAAGCAGTAGCACCAGTGGAGATCGCAGGGGCATTGTTCAGCAAGGAGAGGCACTAGCTAAAGGGTGTCTCGGCCGTGAAGAGCTTTTGGCAAAGCTCCCTCTCCTCTCTCGATTCTCGCGTGTTTTCTCTAATGTGTTCTCTGTGATTCTCCCTTGCTAACCAAAAGGGTCCTCTCCTTTTACAGGGAACGGCTAGGGCAGGTAAAAGGAAAGCCCAAAATCCCATATATAATCGATTCTTCTTTATTTCTGTTTCTTTTATTGACTAAATATTGCTCCAACTTTGAATCGTGAGAAGCAAGTTTTGTCTTTATTTTATTTCATGATGCGCACACCTCCTGCTCTTTGCCAATCTACCCTTTTTTATTTTGTTTTCTTGTGACTCACCAAATCAACAATACTTTATTATTTCCTTTTCCCACTTTGTTATTTCCTTTTACTTTCCAGACGACCCACTTCCTCTAATTGACCTTTTCTTTCATTTTCTTATTCAACCACGTGAATATATACGAATTCTCAAGATCATCATAATATTGCTCGTTATAATTCCTAACTTGAAGTATCACACGTGGAGAGCATATATCGATTAAAACCTCATTAAAGGAATAATGGGCTTACATGAACGACAAGTTCAGCCGAATTTTCATTACCATGGGCTTTGAGCTCAAAACCACCAAATCAAACTCATCTGTCACCGACCCAATGTAAATGCAAATTAAATAAATGCACCTAAAACTATATGCTATGCAATTAATTAATTAACTAATATTTTTTAGAGGTTAAAATTAATCCTTAATTTTTAATGCGATAAATGACTAAACGGGTCGCTAAAATTTAGGTGTCAACATATGTCATTCGATGATTAATGTATAATCTAAAAGCACTAGTTTGAGCTTCCATTTTATATTAATGTCCATATTTTCGTGTGTTTGAATATAAGTTATGATGTAAATTGTAGCAACAAGTGGTGATTATTAAATGTTTAATTCATTGCAATCGGTCAATTGATAATATAGATGGAACCTAGATAGCCCATAGAACCAACCTTAGAACTTGTGACAGGGTAAGTTTCAGGTTTTAGGATATGCAAGGTGTTTCAGGTTCCAAAAAATAAGGAATGTGTTCCAATGTGTAAGTTCCAAGTCTTAAGTGGAATATGTACTAAACCTGAAATCTTTCACCCCTAGCTGATAGGGCGTCGAGGTTGCGAGTACCTCGATGAGGGCCACAACCCTTGCTGACCAAAGGTGAGGGCCCACATTGCATGTATTTATTTTTTTTAAAAAGCTTTTAAATTAACTTTTAAACTAATTTAATTAAAATTTGGGTTTAAAATTGTCTTTGGACAAAAATGTCCTTTTTCGGCCAGAATATTCAGCTAGTCAGCGAGGTAGACCTTTATCTAAAACTCCTATGGCAACCTCGGGTCTTTTTTTGGAAAAAAAAAATATACACTATAAATCTTTTTAAAAAAATTTCAAGAAATTTACTATCATGTGTTAGAAAGTAGAGCAATAAAAAAAACACCAACGAAAGTAATATCCACAAGCATTACACAAAGGAAATCAAAATGAGTCATATTCAAGCCCAATGAAGTCGGATGGTTTAGTGCAAAATACTCGTACTTTACACAATAAGATTTTATTAAATAAGGGTATGAAGTGGCTAAATTAATCTCAAATGAAGACCTAAGCTCGCTAGTTGGCCAAATTTTTGCTAGTTGGCACGTACTTGATTTTTTTTTTTTGGTGGTAAGAAGGGTACCCTTCTAGTAGAGGACATCACGCTGATTTTTTTTCTTTGGCCCAGAGGGTGGCCAGTCAATCCGGCAAACACTTAGTTTTTCTCCTCCAACTCCCCCTCCATGAGCATCTCACTTATGTACTTAAGAGTCGAATTGGAGTTTCACCATCTTCTGTAGATTCCACCGATGTGCTATTGGAAGCTAGCGATGCACTAGCAATCGGGTTATTGGGTTCAGCGTCGTGTTTGAATCCATTAACAGGATTCCGATTTGGACAGGGATCAAAATCAATCCATGTCAAGCTTCGACCCATTTAAGGATTTGGTATTGTTCATGTTCTCTAATTCAAGGCTTTATTATATGGATTGGCGTCTAGTGGACCGAGTTCATCACAATCATCCATTTTGTGGACGCTTGTGTAGAACCAACTTTAGGGCGATTTGTTTTTTTATTTTTTTTTACAAGTAAAGTTTTATCATTGGCTTAAAAGGCAAGTGAGCTACCTGCTACATGGTTAAGTCATACAATTTAAACAAGACCCAATTACTGACATAAAAACTTGTAATTGCCCAAAGATATTTGGAGAAAATTACCAAAAAAAAACATAATATATTGTATTTTTACTAATTCAGTCATAAACTTTTTAATTGTATCAATTGAGTCCCAAATTTTTTCAAGTTTTATTAATTGAGTCCATCTAGCCTATTTTGACTGGAAATTGTTAAAGTGAAGCCGACAGACTTTTTTTTTTAATAGTATTTTAATATTTTTGAATTTTTAATATTTAATATTTTTAATTTTCTTTTCTTTTCATTTTTTTTTTTGTTTTCTTCCTTTGCCAAGCCTTGGTGATGGCTAGTGATCAGCCACAGGTTATGATTGATGAGGATTGCCCTTAATAGCCTTAGGTGAGGTCACCCTTGTTAGCCTTGTGTAAGGCTTGTCCTAACCAGATTTGACAGGGTTGAGCTTTGCCTGAAGTTGGCAAGGTTGGCCCTTGCTAAACTTTAGGGAAGGTCGGCCTCGCCATCTTTCGGCAACTCTTGCCTGAGACCAACCCTTGTGAAGACTGATGAGGTTGCACCTTACCCTCGCTAGATTGGGCAAAGTCAAGGCTCGCATGAAGCTGTGACTTGCCGAATTTGGCAAGGCAGCAAAGTCCTCCCTTGCTAGATCTTGGTGAGGGTGACCATCATCGGTTGTAGCCTATAGTTCGTTAGTAGTCATCCTCTAGACTTGGCAACTAGCAGAGAAAGAAAAGAAAAGAAAAAGTATTTAAAAATTAAAAAAATATTAAAAAGTTTCCGCGTCTACGCCAACTGCACCATGTAGGATGCCTAACATTCATGTTAGTGATTTCCAATCAAAATTGATCATATGAGCTCAATTGGCAAAACGTGAAAACCTTTGGGACTAATTTGTATAATAAAAATATATACAACTGAATTGGTAAAAGAAGTCTTCCTTGGATAGGTTCATTAATCCTCGACACAATAACATCAGTGCTAACAACCTTAGGGTGATAATATGTTGAAATTATGTTCATGAAACTTAACATCTTGTTCTTGTTTTGGATACATGACATCACGTCTTGTCATTTCCTTTATAACCAGTCGGGAATATAACTAGTTACCATAATATTCTAAAAGCCTCACACACTACGTTTTTTAGGTATCACCTTTAAAGGATGGAGCTTCCTCAGTGCTATTCCCGCCCGCTCTCTCATGTCGAGGGTCTCTGGAGTCAAACCATCACTGATTTCCCAATCGAAATGGTAGAGCAACTTCGCAAGACCGAGATGAAGCACCCTATCCGCCAGCGAAAGTCCGACGCACATTCTTCTGCCTGATCCAAATGGAATTAGCTCAAAGTTTTGACCTTTGTAGTCAATTTTAGATCCTAGAAACCTCTCTGGTTTGAATGCTAATGGGTCCTCCCAAGCATCTGGGTCTCTTCCAATGCCCCATGCATTCACGAAAACCTGGGTATCTTTGGGTATATCAAAGCTCATGAAATTTGTTTCTTTTATAGCATTTCGTGGGAGAAGCAAAGGTACTGGTGGATGCAATCTTAGGGTTTCCTTCACCACAGCTTGCAAAAACGGCATTTTTTCCGTGTCACTTTCTTCGACTTTTCTGTTCAACCCCACGATCTGGTTAATCTCATCTTTGGCCTTTTTCATTGACACGGGTTGGCGGAGTAGCTCCGCCATCGCCCACTCGATGGTGCTGCTTGTAGTCTCTGATCCAGCGAAAAACATTTCCTGCACCATCAATTAGACCCATTTAGTACAAGATCATGTCTTGCTATGGTTACCACCAATGTTGATTCTTTTGCTATAATTAAGATATTCAGTTCGCTCGAAAATCACTCCCTCAAATCGTGGGCTTAATAGTAAAGATCATCATGCTTCACCTGATACAATCCTTATCAAACATAGTAGCTCCTATGCTTCGAATTGACAAACAATTGCGCATAAAGAAAGGAACAAGAATTTGATGATTGGATCCTAAAATTGACGAAATGAATCCACTAATGACAACGGAAATATTTATAAAAGGGCAAGAGCAGGTGTTTGATTGGAAAAAATGAAATAAACAACTGGAATGGCAAGAATTAAGTTGCTGAGAAATAATTGAAAATGAATGGCAAGAAAGTGAAGTGTGTTCTTTTTATGTTTGTGCGTTTTTTTCCCTTAAGATGTGCTCTTTTTGTAGTCTCGGCTACAACGATTGCTTCACTGCAACCGCCGGTCAACAACTTTAAAAATTGTTCCGTCCTAGAAGTTTGACTACAATAATTGTTCGCGCTAGTTATATCCTTGCAGTCGGTTTGATTCGACCAAATTTTGTGAGTCAATGTCTATACTTCTCGACTCGACCGACATTAACTTGACTTTCATTTATAAGTCCATGGACAAAAACTGTTCATGCCTTGTCAACTTAATTTTATTGGCTTCTTATAATCAATGCCGGTGTTTGAGCATCGATTATATTTATAGTCAATATCGGATCACACATCTGATCAACATACTATTTACTCATTCATTGTGGATACCCAGCATGTTCTATTAATCAGTCAAATTAACATCGACTTAATTTAATAAATCATTCAATGTGTCTTTCTAGCACTAGATTTTCTTTTTATAAAAAATAATGATAAATCAATCTTGTGTTTTCGTAGATCATTTTTAGCCAGTTATTACAAAATGAGCACAGATTGGCTAAATCAGGAAAGAATGGTAACATCTTTATAACAGTAGTAGCTTTTTGTTATGCAACGTTCTCTACAAACTTAAAGTGTAAAATTTTTACATAGATAGTTGATTGGAAAAGGCTAGTTATTATAAAATCTAGTGCTAGAATGTTCTACGAAAACACAAGTTTATAGAGAATGACGCGTGATATGACCTGCTTGTTAATTGCCAATTAAGTTTACCACCCCACTTTACAAACCGAACTGGACCTAATATCCTTAAGATGTTAATCATTTCTTTTTTGCCAAGAGGGGAAGAGAGGATACCAGAATTATTATGATGACGTTCTGGGAAGAGATTTTGCGAGGGCCTTCCTTTCCATCGCCCTCATAATCCAATACCGCGTCCAAGAAGTCATTTGTTGTTCTGATCTCCCCCCTTAGCTTTCGCTCCTCCAACCTCTCATTGACAAAGCCTTCGGCAATCTTCATGGCTCGACCCATGTCCTTCGCCATGCTTGCCTTGATCCCCTGCGGGTCCAACCATTTCAACCACGGCAGGAAGTCGGCTACGTTGGGCTTGCCAGCCCATTCCATGAACCGGTTCATGGCATCGAAGAACTCAGGCCCGTCCTTCGATTTTGGGTCCAACAGGTCCCGCGAGAGCACCATATTACCCACCACATTAAATGTCATGAGAAAGAGGAAGTGCGATAAGTCGATTCCTTGCTCTTCATAAAAATTAGAAATTTTTAACAATTAATTATAATTAGAGAATGTATAGCAGAACGTAATGAATTAGACATGAAAAAAAAAATTATTGCACCAAGTTTTGCAACTAGTTTAAGGAGGGATGGAGGAATCAACCTCCAAGCTGCAATGTTCAAGACAAAAGTTGGATTTTTCAAATAAAATAAAGTGGAAAGTTTACTTTTGCATTCTCTTGCATAATAATGGGGATATACGTGATCAATGCATCAGAAGATAAATAAAACCCAACTACTTGATCATGCTCGAGTTTGACCCAATTCAATAGTAAAGCTACTCGAGCTTGGCATAATTCAACAGTAGAGCCACTCTAATTCGACTCAAACACGAGAAGAATGAAAGCAAGTTCGACTAAATAGCACTTTAAACACCAGAAGCTCTTGGTCAACTTGAATTATTTACACAGGTATCTCTTTTATTGAATTTGTCAATTACAGTAACAAAACAAAGGGATAAAAGTATCAGCAGTCCCTAAACTTTTACAAAAAGTTTTAATTAGGTTCCTAAATTTGTTGTGCAATTAGATCCTCGAGCCGTATAACTTCTTCTTTGATTTAGTCCTTCCATTAAGGTAGTAAACATAAATGTTGACATGGCGGTTATGTCCTCATTTTTTTTTTTTGGTCAGTCCTACTCTATTCATATTCTACACTCACTCTCAGACTTTTGCCCTGCCTCTTGCAGGGCGTGGGAGTCGAAACCCACTCCTGAAACTTACGCGTCCCCACCCCATCCCCCCTGGAGAAGGTGGAGATTTGAACCCCTCACCTCCCCCTTACATGTTGGAAGGGTGGCCACTAGGGTGAATCCCAGTGGTTGGTTATGTCCTCATTGAAAGCCAACATGGTGTCCTAAATGACTTCTTTTAAAACCTAAAAATAGAATGAAACAGAAAAATTGAATAACTAGGGGTGGAGGTGAGTTGTCGCCCGGGGTCATGCAATAAATTGAGGCAACGCTTGGGTTGGTGAATGTTTACTTGGATTTAGATTTCTTTATTTTTATAATCTTTCTTACCCATCTTAGAACTAATTAGTTAGTCTAGTTAGTGCTAACATATGGTGGGGATGCAATATTCATCGTAACCAATGCATTCGCATATTTAAAAGGAGGGCCAACTCAAATTAAAAGATGTATAATTTAAGAACTCAATAGTAGAAAAAAGAAAAAATAAAGAAGATTCTGAAACTTAATTGTACATTTTGCAAAAAAAAAGGATTGCCGATTCCTTTATTTGTAAAAAGCAAGCCCAGTGTCTTCTTAAGTAGATCTAGTTGTAGGTTGCATTCTTTACTGAAATACGATTCTTTTGATAGCGTGGATCGTTAACTCCTAATGGTGTAGAAGTCCCAACATATCTTAACCGATGATTTTACATATATTAATAATTGAGAAGAACTTGTGACACTAGTGGGAATATTGTGTAGGGTATAGGCCTTCATCCTCTTTTGATATTTTATAAAAAGTTTAAACGTTCCTTTCTCTCTCTCTGTTGCTTTTTTTTTTCCTTTGAAGAAGAAAACTATTATTCCGGTCATTCAAGGTTACACATGCAACGCAAACGTCCGAAGTAACACAAAGCACGTAAGAAATAACCTGTTGTTACTTTGTTAACCACCATTTCTTCCTCTAAATACACGACCATGTTGTCGACGCACTTCTGCCTGAGATGGGCCGTCTCGTTGACACGCTTGGTCGCGAGGAGCTCAACAGAGCAGAGACGCCTGAGAATGCGCCAGTAGCCACCGTAACGACCCACAGCGAGCGAGCCTTGGTCATAACTGAGAGCTGTCAATGCATGGGGACACTTGCGGCCTGAGCTGATTGAATCACCATGGTGTTCAATGAACCGAGCTTCAACCACGTCACAGGCCCGTGCTTGGCTCGGAAGTTGTGGAGGTTCTGGTGCGGCATGGTCCCGAGGTCGAGGATATTGCCGATCACGGGCCATGCGGGGGGCTGAGGGGGAAGCTTGCTGCGCTTCCGGTTGAGAAGGAAAAATAGAAGTACCGGGAGGAGGAGGCCGAGCCAAAAGAGCAAAGTAGGGTAGTACTCCATTGGCTAAGCTTTGAGCTATTGCTCACCTTGCACTTACGCGATTATTGCGAGGAAAAAATGATATATATAGACACTCTTATCCTGTTCACAAGAAAGCAACCCAAAACAATAAAGAAAAAGCAGGAGATGCAATTATTTTCCGTCCACAATAAAAAAAGGAGGAAACATTAATATATCTTTTCGCTATGAATAGGAGTAAACATGCTGGTCACGTAGAGTCTGGTGATCCATCCATTTCATCGTATTAGGTTAGATTCGATTCTTATTTCATTGGAATAATTTCATTTTTGGTCAAACAACTTACACGAATTATGCAATCAAATCCGTGATTCTTAATTTGTGCATTTAAGTCCTATAACTTTACTTCAATACCACAAAAATATGATGTATTGTTCTTTCTTGGGTTTCACTGATTGGTTTATCAACTAATTTGTCCTATCAAAATCGGATAGTTATGTATTTACTTTTGTTGAGAGTGTATATCAGATGTCCAATATCTTTACCCTAGGAGATTGCTAAGAAGGAGCCCAAGTCTAAGCTTATTAACATATCTAATTGGACCTATCTTTACTCAAAAGCTTAAAGTAATGAGTTATTGGCCAACTAGATATATTAATTACTTCACCCTACATCAATTCTCCACTGTGGGACTTCCCTAATGCAACTTACATATGTATCTCAACAATCTCCCCATCATGTGTGAGTTCAATGTTAAGCATGTTCCCCCATAATTTATGTATCTTTCTATATTAATTTATCTCAACTTGAATCTCCAACATTCACCTTCATCCATGTTCATTTTCATTGGACCGAACCATGAAAATTGCCATTGGATTGTGTTGCAACACCACAACACACATTGCTCAGAAACTGTGTTAGTCACTAGATTCCTACTTACATATGTATCTCAACATTCTCCTCATCACGTGTGAGCTCAATGTTAGGTCCGTTCCTCCTTAATTCAAGTATCTTTCTATGTTAACTTATCTCAACTTGAATCTCCAACATTCACCAACACCCATGTTCTTTTTCATTTGACCGAACCATGAAAACTACCATTGGATTGTGTTGCGACACCACAACACACACCACTTGGAAACTGTGTTAGTCATTAGATTTCTACTTACATATGTATCTCAACAATCTCTCCATCACGTGTGAGCTCAATGTTAGGTCTATTCCCCCTTAATTCATGTATCTATCTACATTAACTTATCTCAACTTGAATCTCCAACATTCACCTTCATCTATGCTCTTTTTCATTGGACCGAACCATGAAAACTACCATTGGATTGCATTGCAACACCACAGCACACACTGCCCGGAAACTGTGTTAGTCACTAGATTCCTTTCTTTGAGATAACTCACATGTATATCTCAACAATCTCCCCGTCACATATGAGCTCATTGTTAGGTTTGTTCCCCTTAATTTAGGTATCTTTTTTATATTAACTAATCTTAACTTGAATCTCCAACACCCACCTTTATCCATGTTTTTTTTTTCTTCGATTTGAACCATGAAGACTACCATTAGGATTGCATTATACCACAACACACACTGCCTAGAAACTATGTTCGTCACTAGATTCCTTTTCTTGAGATATCTATAAAAGATTGGGGGCCGCCAATCTACTATTGGCTCTAACACCGATGCTTTGTAGTCTTGGGCTTCTCTCACCTCATACGTTTACTCAAAGGGTGAGACTTTCTCTCATATATATAAACTAACCACTAGACAATTTCAATAATTGATGTGGAATAACTCCAACAGCTTTTGTCTCAGTAAGGTGGCTTGTCTTTTTCAAAAAAACATCATATATATAAGTCCAATCATCAATTTGATCGAAATTTCCAATCTTCACTATTTAAAGGATTTTTTGATGCTCACACCTGAATTCCAGTGATGAATTTATCATACATTTGCATCTCATAAATTTGACCCATGATAAAAATAAAACAATCAATTTATATAACACCGCATTCATTTTTCTCATGGCATTCCTTTAGCACATATAAACTAGAGGCATGATCTTTCATTAATAGTTAGGTTTCAGTTCACATAGGTCATCCGTGCATATGATGAATATTAGGAATCTCCTACATTATTCGACTAGGGACAATGTAGTATGAGAACCTTTGGGCTCCACGACAAAAAGTATGATCACTCCAAAGAGCTATAACAGCACCAATTCACACTTGGACTCAATTTTCTTCCTACTAATTTATACCCAACTTCTCTTGATTGATTGAACACCCAAACAAGCTCAAAACAATTGCAAGATAAGTATCACGACGAGCGTCTTTACATCTATTTTCAAACAATATAAGGTTCACGTGCTAGTTCCAAGAATAGTTCCTAAATTTGCATTTTTTCAAGGAATGTTGGATGATCTTGCACCAGGATGCCTGGACAAAAAGACAATGTTGTCAAGCCTTCAAAACTCAACTTTTTAATATCTGTTTGGTCTAAAACTTGTAAACAAGCTTCGTCGGCTTGTTGACTAACTCCTCTCAACATTTTAGTGCAATCGGATGAATGAGGAGTGTGTATTCATTGTTTCCATGCGATTGCTTGGTCAACTCATCTCTAAGCCAACAATCTCACTTTTCCTTTTTTAATTTAGTATGGTACCATTTTCTAATGCGGGCTCCCCAACAATCACAACTTTGGGGTTTTAATTAAATTATTTAGACATCCAATTCAATTCATTTAAGAATTGCCATTAGTCTACTATGGTTGATTAAAAACCCAAGTAAAATGTGAGAGAACACTTTACCTTTGTGAACTAGAGATTTCATGTATTGGGGACTTGATTACGCTAGATAAATCTATGTCCCTTTGGCACCTTCACCTTATTTCACAAAATGTTTTGCAAGTAACCTTGATTGATGTGGTCTTAAACCACTACCATGCGATGGATGATCATACAGGTATGGAAATAAGAAAGTAACACTCTATCAAAATTATAAATAAAATGCTTGAGCAGACAGAAAAACCTTGATGAGAATTATCTCTTCTTTTTTGTTTTTTCTTGTTCGTTTTCCCTTCAACGTTAATCACCTTTTTGCACTCTTGAAATCCAATTCAGAGCTTGCAGAACTTCATATTTTTTGTTACCGGCTGGGAATGAATATAGAAATTTCTCCAATTGTGCCCCTACTTGGGCATGATCAAGAATTTGAGGAACCTTCAACGACTTCCAACTCAATGCAAAATCCCATTCTCCAGTTTGCTTTTTCAGAGAATGATGTAAGCGAGACAAGGTAGTTTTGTTTCTCCACATCTTCATAACTGTTTCACTCTGACCTTCATTTTTCTTCCTTTGTGGTGTGGTTCTTGACGGGATAGTTTCAAATTCACTCTCTTTTATCTTAAGTAAGTTAATAATGAATATCTGTAGCGTTCATGGTAAATGAACTAGAATGCCCCTCGTTATTGCGATATATGTACTCTTCGCAAGTGATTTGTCAAATGAGATGTGCCCCAGTCGTGTTAGGGGCTGTGCTTGGAATGCGGTTGCCTTGTGTCCTCCCAGGATTGTCCATTAGGTCCAATGATTGGACTTTCAGTGCTCGAGATTCCCCCAGTGAGACTTGTTCTTCGTTTACATGTTTCCCGCGAGTTAATATCTCAAATGGAAAACCTGCAATTTATAGCAAAAAAAAGGCTTCTCTTTCTTCTCAAAAAAAGATTTTTCTTTCATGAAAAGGAGTGACATGCATAAAATGTCTAAATACTAGGAGTTTACAAAATGTGCAAGTTTTGTTATTGCCTAGTATAGGAAGAAATAAACTATATAGAAGCATTTTACTCATAGGAAGCAAATAAATCTGAGAGATTAGCAAGGAGAGTGAAATTCCCTAATCAAATTGCAATTTTAAAGTAAAATAATAGTACTAATGTCTTGTGACAATATGAAGAATAGTTCAAACTGAGAGGCATAACATTTGCATCAGAATGCTAACAAATCGATCATGTTACCTATGCATATAGAACTTTCTATATTCACTAAAAGAGTAGCTATGCGTAATGCATGAGCGTATATTGTGTGTGACGCATGTGCGCACACGTCTAGTTACTAACTAATCGCATGTCATAGTGCCCGAATTAATGCTAGCTAATATTCACTGGTTTTATAACCTAAGTTGTGTTCCAAACTTGTCATACCCAAATTCATCCCAAAAATTTAGATAATGATTCCCTATTATTTGGGAAAAATAAAAAGAAAAATAAAAATAAAGATAAAGAACGAATGCTTCCACGAACAGCAGTAAGCATATATATTGACTAAGCAAATTATTTCATTGAATGATAAATATAACAACACCCATTGTATCATGAAGTAACCAAAAACTAGAGACGCCTTAACCCTCTTCAGATTGCTCTCCACGTGTATCGAGAGTCAAAGTTGAGAATTAACGCAATGTTTGAAAATTTTGGACAATAGTTTTCGAAACAGTTTCCAAATAAACCTGAAGAAAAGAATAGATGAAAGTGACCATAATCTTCCTAAAAGATTGATATGTGGGGAAAGTGATTTAATTAGAAAATGATGCACCAATAATTATAGCCATTTTAAATAGATTCAATTATGATTTTTTACAATTTTTTTTTTGTCGGTAATTTTTTTACAATTGATTGGTATTGCATATAGCACGTGATTAGGACATTCCAAGGAGGCGGTTATTTTTATGGAAAAAGAGTGAACGTAGGCAACTTAGTCCAATCCTTCTAATTTATTACTCTTAATTTATTATTATTATTGTTAATTTAATCTTCTAAATGAACATGGATTTCAATTCAACGCCAGCCTTTTCATTGCCTTTGCAACTTGCAAGCGTGTTAAACGAGTAAACTCTAGAAGCACGAAATATCTTAGACAAACCAAATCAGTGGGTCCTATATGCATTATTGACATAGGCTTGCGTGGATGATGAGAATCCTACCTTCAACAACTCAACTCCATCGAAGAAGTTAAAAATTAGGTCACATAAACTTGTTATAAATATCTGAAGTCTCTGGCCTTGGAATGACTCGACTAATATATTATGAGAGAGAGAGAGAGAGAGAGAGAGAGATGGCATCTGTCATCGTCAGCATTGCTGGAGATATGGCTCCACAAGCATTAGAAAAAATTAGAAATTTATAGGGCATCAGGCATGAGATCGGCGTGCTCAGGGACACATGTATAACAAGTTTATTTGACCTAATTTTGGCTTGAGCAACTGAAGGATGCTTTCTATGATGCACATGGCGCACTTGATGAATTCAAATTAGAAGCTCTTGTGACAAGAACTGAGGGGGGGGGCACAATGTGTTGTAATTATTATTGTAATCATAGGTTTTAATGGCTCAACGTTAATGAAATGTCTCTTCAATTCACGCCTTTTTTCGATTCACATGCAATCGTTATGTCTCTTTGGATCAATGCCCTAATAGTTGCAATTATGGGTTAATAACTCTTTGTTCTCCTGTAGTTTCTGATTTAATAATATTGTTATTAAGGGTTAATGGCTCAACTAATGTGAGCATAATCTATGTGACTCTTGAGTTCATGTCCTTTCAGTTTTCTAAGCTAGTTCCCTTGTCTATAAATAGATGTGTCTTCTTAATTCAAAATAACAACAAAAACTCAAAGTATTCCTCTTGTTTCCTGGTAGTTTCTTTAAGTGTGCTGATTTAAAGAAGTGTTTGATAGAATCTCCTTCATATAGTGCTTATGCAAATGGGTTTGTTGTGTTGTATTTTGAGAGACATAGTTCGTGAAACTAATTGGCACCGTTGACATGAACTAATCGCCTCGAGGAGATTTGATTAGCCGTACCTTACCTCTTGTTTATTTTTGCTATTGCTTTCTTGGAATTATTATTATTTTCCCCCAATACGTATTAATATTTCCCATAATCTTTAAATGATTATCTTTTACTGCTTGTTGGGTTTATAAAAAAATCAAGATGACTAATAATAATCAAGTACCCAATGATGTCTGGAATGTTTGTGAGGACGTTCATATGGCCGTTTCAATGAGTGAGGTTCAAACCTCATGGTCTAGTGTTGCGACAACAAATTTGTCAAGCTTTCGGGCTGAAACCATCTATGGTGGTACCTGTAGAAGTCGCTTGACCGATACACTGGGGATTGTTTTTCAAAAAAGTACATATCCAATGGTGTATGGTTTAATTTCTGGAGAGATGGTTTAACAAGCTTTGCCTAATCTACCTTCTCCAATAAACATCGAATGAGAAAATGTATGAGTTAACTAGTGTGGGCATTAAGCAGTGGTAACAAAAGATGTTCTTCTATTTGACCACAATGAATTTAGTTAAGTACTCATTAGAGGTGTGCTCAATAATTAGTCCAGATGAGCAAGATGTCATGATGCATGGGGAGCTGGAGCCTTGCAAGCATGGGGATTTCCTATGCCAAAACTATATCCTTAATTGTCTAGCAAATTTCTTGTATCATGTTTATTGTAACATTGAAACTACTAGACAATTATGGGAGTCCTTAGAAAAGAAATACAAAGTTGAGAAATTTGTGGTAGCCAAATTCTTGGACTCAAGATGGTGGATTCTAAATCTGTTATGAACTAGGTCCATGGAGTGCAAATGATTTTGAACATCTTTGTTGAGGAAATGTTCTTACTGAATCATTCCAAGTGGCATTTATTAGTGAGAAGCTGCCTCTGGGCTAGTCAGACTTTAAAAATATATGAATGACAATCGGAAAGAGATGAGCCTTGAAGATCTCATTCCGTGCCTCATAATCAAGGAAGACAATATGTGGATTGCATATCCTTCTATGGAACCAAAGGCCAACACTATTGAGTTTTCCAATTCCAAGCAAGATACAAAGAGGAAAAAGTTCTTTCAAGGAAACAGCAAGTAGAATGAACAATCCTGAAATTCCAAGGGACATGTTTTGTTTGTAACAAACTTGACCATCGGGCCAAGGATTGCAAAAAGTGCCTAAACAAAGGCAAGGGCGATGGTGTAGTCAAGTAGCTGAATTTGACAGATTAAATAGAGGATGAGAGATTGATTGTTGTGGTTGTGTATGAGGTATCATTGGTATTAAATAATACTAATTGGTGGTTGGAAACAAGTACCAAATATCACATTTATGTGGATAAACACCTGTTTTCATCTTACAAGAAGGCTGAGGAAGAAGAGAAGTTTTATATGGCTAACTCCACATTAGCAAATATTGCTAGAAGAAGAAAAGTGATCTTGAAACTCATCCCTAGAAGGAAAATCACTCCATACCTATCTAGAAGAGTTTCAACATTATATTGGAATTGGATAACTTTGTACTTTCCAAATAGGGTGTATGTGGGGAAACGGTACTTATGTAATGACCCGTTCAAAGTAAATGTGGCTGTCATTGATGTAAACTTGAAATTCTTGTACCCAAAGACTATCGATAATGAGAAATCTTTGTTTTACACTATTGTAACTCCTTATCTATGGCATGGTAGATTACGACATATAAGCTATGCTACAACGAAAAAGATAGCAAATTGAGGCTAATTCCAATGTTTGAGTTGGATGTCCATCACAAGTACGAGACTTGTGTTGAGGCTAAGTTTGTCAAAAAACCATTCAAATTGGTTGGAAGATCAAGTGAACTTATATAGTAATTTATAGTTGTCACGCCCCGAACCTTGCGGGCGTGCCCATCCCTTGGTGGTTGATAAAATTTTGCAACTTCCTAGGACGAGTCGCCGACCCTTTCATTTTATTACACATGCGGAAACTAGACCGACTCTAGACTGGTCCAACCCAGCCAAACCTGGTCCGGTTCCCAAGGAGACTAGGTTGGTCATTGGTTATAGAATTCCTGGACCAGCACTGTGCGGGTCAGTCCTCGGTCCTGAGAGTTCCGGGTCAGTCCAACCCTAACTATATATAATATTATTTATAATTTTTTTTATATAGAGAAAACCTTAAAATAAAGAGCATTAACAACATTAAATAGCTAATTAGTGAGGACTTCAAATAATTTTACATTATTTTTTTAATAGCTTATATTTTTAATGTCTTTTACAGTATCAATAGTCATAATTTACGAATGAGGAAAATGTTTTTGTGAGGAGTCTTCACGGTGTCCAAAAAGGCATAAACAACTCCTTATGGCATCCTCCTCTAGTATTCGTTCTCTTCTATCTTATTTGTCCTCTTTGTCTTCAATTTGCCAAAATCGAAAGAAACAACTTTTCCGCTCGCCACTCGACACTCGCCTTGCTCACTTTGGGTCATTCGTACCGCTCACCGCTCGATGCTCGCTTGGCTTGTTACTCATCGCTTGACATTCGATGCTCATTTTGTTTGACGCTCACCCCACTTGACCCTCACCGCTTGTATTTCGTAACTAACCTCACTCATCATCGAACCATTGAGTCAGTACAGTCCTTGGTTGCCATTTCAAGGAGTACAAAAAATGAAACAAAAAATTATTGATTGGTCCTAGGTTGACTTGGAAACCGGACCAAAACCATTAAGTCAATTCGATCCTCAATTGCTTTTTTTTAAGGAGTACAAAAAATGAAATTAAAAATTATCATTTGGTCCCGGGTTGACCTTGGGACTAGACTAAACCTATTGAGTAGGTCCAGTCCTCGGTCCGAAGCTTAATGGGGTCGGTCCTCGGTCTCAAAAATTGAGAATTGGCACCGTGCAGGTCGGTCCTAAGGTTAGGGGGTGGACCGGCCCAACTCGAACCATGCTCACCCTTAATCTGACCTACACCTCAGATCACCTCAGCTCGGCTCTAGATCCTCCACTCTACGATCCTGAAAAGAATTGAGCCCACGACGGGGTGAGATATAAATCTCAGCAAGTTCAGGCTCTAAACCCCAATTAGGAAGGTAATACACCTAGAGCATCCTAACCACACAATACAGAGAAAACATCTCGCCTCAGTTCCCTCCTGCATGTTAGTACAGTTCATATACACAATGCATATAATCATAGCACACAACAATTAAAACGCCTCATCAACTCAATCAATCATGTGTTCTAATTGTTAATTTCGTCCCTCAAGGGTACGGCCTACTCCCAAGTTTGGCAATCTACTGGCGTCACTAGGCATCGTCTCTTCCCCATTTAGCATGGCTACGTCTCTCAAAGACGGCTTTCACAAATGAACATAGGTCCAGAATTTACTGCGACCTAATACCCATTAAGTGGGTAACCCATATAGGGATTTAGTAACGTCTGACGTAATCGCTCAAGACGGGTTCTCTTAACCAACACACGACCGTTCAATCTCGGCACAGGACACTGTGCATTGCACTCAAATGCCTCAATTAAAATAGTGATTCTGGCTTATTTTCTTCGTATTACAAACATCTAGAAAATAGTCGTGTGTGGGTACATGGTCAATTCGAACCAGAAAAAAGTGATATCTTTAAATTTAAAATCCCACTGTTTTATATAGTATATAAAACCATGTTCGGTGTTAAAATCCAACACTTGGAATTTTCTGAATAAATTCCACCACGGATCAATGGACAATCATGAATTGATCCTGAATGGTTGTGTTTCGATCGCAGGTGATTTCTCTCCGTCATGTACTAACCATGGACGACCATGAGTCAACCTAGTACGACCATGTGTTGGCTATGGATTGATCGATCTTGAACAATCACATGACAATCGGAAGCTGGCTAGGACTAAGCCTGGGGTCGGTCCGCTTGACTAGTGCCAATCCAAGGATCGGCCATTAAGCACATGCCCTAAGCTATCGACCTAGCCAAGAAGGCAAATTTTGCCTATGACAACCACACCAAGGGTGGCTTTGCCATGAACCTCAAGTGTGTCGAAATGGTCGATAGAGGATGCACACAAAAAGACCTTGTCTAGTCTCGGTTGCACTTCCAATGGTCTATCTCCCACGTTTGCCATATTATTTGGAAATGGACAAAAGAGGATATTCTAGAAACCCCTAGGTCATTCATGAACGGGGATGACTCATCACCTTAGGTGGGTAATGATTACCAAATATTTGGCTTGGAAATTAAGCAAAGGAATCTTGACAAATGTACTAATAAGAAGGAGACACCATGGCCAATCATTACCATCCTAAGGCCTAGGTGCCACATAACCATCTTTAGGGTGCCACCTAATTAAAGTGGCTTGTTCTCCAAGAAGGGCCAAGTACTTATGTGGGCCAATAAAAGGAAGAAAAATAAGCCTCCAATCATTATATTAGGCCATTAGATTTCCACCTCATAAGCTTAGGTGTGCCACCTTACAAATTAGGCTTGCCACCTCAATGTTATGGCCATGCCACTTTGAGAAAGATAATTGGGCCATTTGGATAAGTAATGATGAAGATGGTGCCTATAAATAGGATGAGCTCCTCATTCATTTCCACCATTTCTTGCCATTCACACACCATTTTCCCCTTTCTTTCCTTTCTCTTGACCTTTCACTGCCGCCCCTCAACAAGCCGCTCACCCTTACTTTCTCAAGATTCATCGAGGTAAGTAAGATCCCTAATTCTCCTCTAGGGTGGTAGACGCCATTGTTGAATCTAGTTAGGTGCTCATTCATTCAAGCCGTTGGTAGATGTAAGATCTTTTGTGTGGTTTGCTCATGTTTGTGCTTGAATATGTGCTTGAGTTGTTCATGCTCTGAATGAGGCCAAGGTTCACTCAGGTTGAGTTCAACATGAGGCAAGGTCAACTAAGGTCACGAGGCCATGGATTGGCATTAAAGCATGTCGGTTCCAAGTCTCATTCAGCACAGGTATCGCCTAAGGCTATGAGGTCTTGGATCAACGTTAAGGCGTGCCCATTCCAAGTCTTGATCGGTATGGGGATAGCCCAAGCCAACAAGGTTTTGATAGCGCATTAAGGCATGCTGATTTTATGCCTTGGTTGGTGTGGGCACTTTGTGCTTGGTGTTTGAATGAAGTCACAAACCAAGAATCATTCACGGCATGAAGTATGTTAACGCTAGGTCGAAAAGAAGGTTTGTCAAGCTTAGGATCTTCATGGAGTGAGGTGTACCCACGCCTCAAAGACTTGGATCGTCATTGAGACGTGCTATTTTCGAGCCTTATCCAGTGCGAGGATCGACGCTTAGTGTTCGGTTCAAGTCACAGATCAAGGATTGTTCTCGATATGTTGCATAGTACAATATAAGGAGTTATGGCACACACGTGTGAATGAGCGCACCTTCGGGCCAAGTATGAGTAAGCTAAGAAGAAAGATAAGAATTGGCTTGTCTGATGCACTAATGTGTACACTTAAAGTGGAAAAAGAGCTTGTCGCCACATGGCGTTGGCGGTAATACCTCGTTCATAAAACGGGATGTCTTAGTTGAGTTAGGATGCTTGAGTCTTAAGCTTGGAAGCCTCAGAAAGTTAGTTTTGAGAAGTCTCAATCGAGCCAAGATGCCCTGATCAAGCCATAAAGTTTAACAAGAAGTTGGAAGTCTCGGTTGAGTTGAGAGGACCTAGTTGAGCTAGGACAATTGTAAAAGAATTATTGTATGCATGTCGGTATATACGTAAACATGATATGTTAATGTGTTCATTATTAAGTCAAAGGTTTTTACATTGACATCATGTATTTAGTCAAGGCATGTCAAGTAATTTGCTATTGATCCGTCATCAATGTTGTTTGTGAAAATTGTACTTGCTAGGCTTCAAGGATGAAATGCTTTCCTAGTAGAGGATTAGGAATTTTACTTACTAAGTTCCTCAATTCACTCTCTATCTTTCAGACTTGTAGACATGGAAGTCTCACGTTAGTCTTGGGAGTTGCAGTCACGCTAGAGGAGATAGGAATTTTTAGGATTACGTGAAAATTTGAAGTGTGATGTTAAAAGGAAAAGGGATTGT
The DNA here is from genome assembly GCA_007663325.1 of Eucalyptus pauciflora. Taxonomy (NCBI): domain Eukaryota; kingdom Viridiplantae; phylum Streptophyta; class Magnoliopsida; order Myrtales; family Myrtaceae; genus Eucalyptus; species Eucalyptus pauciflora. Next base: position 870,621 of record VMYD01000193.1, on the reverse strand, counting down.
AAATGTACTATTGTAATATAAAGTAATGTGTTATGCGTGGTGTATATCCTAGTTTTCTAGTTTTTGTTTGTCTGGGAAGTTTGTTCGTTCTCACTTCCACATGTGTTTATTAACAAGATAAACAGAATTGGGATCGTTACGAGCCCAAGACGTTGCCAAAATAACCATTACTGCTTAGGACCCTAGAGATAAAGTTGGGGTTGTTACAATTATTTATCGAATACTTTCGAGTAAAGGTTTGGTATTGCATTGTAACTGTAAATAGTCAAGTGTACATGTACGACCCCGACCTCATCTCTAGGGTCACGTGTGATATGGGTTATATTTTTTTTTCTCGACATCACAGGTGTGTCGCCGACTCGTACTTCTTTCTTTTTATAAGTTTTTGAGTTATGCACACGTGGAAGCAATAAATCAACGTCCAATCACCATAGTGTTGCAACATCAAAAGTAGTAGAAAACACACATGCAACCATATTTTTACATATACATGACATACTGCATATAATTACATGTCTTTCCTTTTAATATTACAAGCCCTTCTACTTGAGCTAAACTTTACAATACAAAAGCATACTGTCTTTTCCAAAAGTACATCAACTTCGGGGTAACCCTGTCTCCTCTAATGAGATTCTAACAAAAAACGGTTCCCCTTATAAGTACCAGCTAACTAGTAGTCATTTACGGTGCTGTCGGATGGCGCATCTCCATCAGGCCCTGGTGGACCATCGAAGCCACGAAGTGGACCAACAAAATCCCCATCGAGACACTTGTACCAAGCTCGGTACTTGTGGGGAATGAGTTCATTCAGCCTTTCATCCACCCAAACGGTCATAGGGACCATCCGATAGTATTTATCTCTACTAACAAAGTAGAGTAAAGTTTCCGAAATGGTCATCTTCGTGGGGATGCTGAACCTCATGGGCAGCACGGCCATCCTACAAGACGGAAAAGAGACAACCGGTGAGTATAACTCAGTAAGTAAAACTTACTAAAATCCAGGTAGGATGACGCCTCGTCTTTCCACAAGCACATAACTTCTCCTAAAAACTTGTCAATGACAGATCAATATCAAGATGAAAATCATGCCTTTAGTAAAATCATGAGCGGCCCTCAAACATTTAAATGCAAGCATGCACCAAGGATCCATTTCGTAATGTCAAAAACTCATGCACATAGGGTTCGTTTATTAATAGTCGAAATCCATCGACTCTTTCAAAATCCACTGAGCATCCGAAATCCATCGAGCAACGTCACCGAATCCATTGGTCGACGGCTAGAAATAGTCCCTTGTGTGTCCATGCATCAAGTATCATAATCCGGTTCTTATCTTCATCTTAATCCAAGGCCTAAAGGCGTGCCATGCATAAATATGTGGAATGTCTTACCGATTTCAAGTCCTTGAGCATGCCGAGCATGAATTAGGGTTCGTGGCTTGGTTCAATCCGCTTGCTACACTAATTTAGTACCAAACTTGGCTTGGTAATGATACACCTCAATATCGTACCGAGACCATGAAATGGACCAATTAGTTGTGGTCTTGTTTTCGTCCAAAGCCAACAAAAGTCTTATTCAGAACTCGGGTTGTGAACATACATTTACAAAAGTAATTTAGAATGGTTTATAAAACAACATCGAGTTTTCTTCGAATACCTTTCGACTATTAGGATCAAAGTAAAACAAAGGCATAGTAGAACAAGTACAAGAACCGGGACACTTTAAATTCACAAGCCAAAGCCTAAACCAAGGTCCAACATTAATCTAAAATCAACTCAAGAAAGCATGAATCAAACCACAATTAGAACAACAAATCAAGCATGGACTAGTTACAAGATTAGATGGATGCAACACAACATCTTAACCAAACGTTAGTAAGTCTACTTACTATTTTCTAGACCAACGGCCTCAAGTGACGGCAAACGGCGGCAAGGACACCTAAAGAGCGAGCTGAGGAAAGAAAGATGGAGGAATCGGTGTGGGCGGCCAAGGAAGAAGAAGAAGAAAGGAGGAGAAATTTGTGAGCCTTCCCCCTAATTATAGAACACCCTTCATTAATAATCTTGATAAGGCATTTAATGTTAATAGCTTAAATGGAAAGTCTAAAAGCAATGTGGCAAGTCTATAGGTTCTTTCAAAGGTTCTAAACTCCAAGTGGCAAGCTCCTATTTGGTTCATCTAGATTTGTATTGATGGCTCTTAGTAAATGAAGTGGTCCTCCTTATCTCCCCCAATAATTGCTATCCAAGTTGCCCCCACTTCCCCTTCCAAGTTGGGCATGTGGCCCTCTTATCCTGGGTGAAAACCATTTCAAGTAATTTTTGAAATCGGCGTCAATACCTTGTCAAATGCGCTTGAAAATTATAAAATTTCAATATGTTGTAGATAAGACCCTAAATGAATTTTTTTTTTTGTGAAGAAAGCCAAGTCCAATTCGTTTTGTGGAAAGAGCAGTAAATCACTGAACACGGCCCAAAAATTCGTCTGTCGAGCAGATTCAACAATTGGAGAGAGTGACTCATTTCGGAATCCAAATATTCACAAAACTCTTTGAAATTTCTGTATGTTGTAGAAATAGATGTCCTTTAAAACGTTTGTGAAGGAAACATGTTCAAATTAGAAAGGGAAAATTTTATAAAAAATCGATAAGGCGATTGGATCATTGTTTTTACTACACTGGGCAAGTTTTGTATGGTAATTGAATGGGCCATCGTCCCAACCATTTTACCTCAGAAAAATCTGACATTTAAGTATGTTATATATTAAGATGTTTTGAACAACATTTGTTGACACCTAATTTTGACCATGCTATTTACTTATTACATTAAGCATTTCATAGCATTGCATTTAGGTAATAATAACATTTATGATCAAACTTATCTTTTAGAAAATAAAAAATAGAGGGTCTTGATACCTAATTTAGGATCAAGTTCATCCTTTAAAAAAATAAAAATAGAGCATTTGGTTGTGGAGGGAAATTTTGAAAAAATTTTCAGTAATAAAACATTTGGTCGTTAAACATATCTCTTCATTTCAAATTCAAAATTCAACGGTCGTGTGATTTTGGAGCCACTAATGTTGTTTGAGTAGTTGAGTGAATATTGGGAAATCTTCACTTATTTGTTGAGTTTTCCCTCTATAAATAGAGAGTGCGAGATGTAAATTTAGGGGGGGCTTTTTGGAGGTCAAAAATTTTTCACAAAAGAGAAGAAAAGGAAAGTTCTTCCCCTTTGGCCTTTCCGTTCGAAAGGGAAAGGCAGAGAAGTCAAAGCTTCTGCAGAAAAGTAGCAGGAAGACAGAGGGGGGAAAGAACCGAAAAGTAAAAAGGAAAAGAAAGAAAGAGAGGAGACCGGTCAAACAGCAGAGCACAACAGTGAGAGAGAGGAAACCGATGAGAGAGAGAAGTGACGTGAGGGACGTGCGACAGGTGAGTGAAAAAACAAATCAAAAGAGAGCCATTGTTCGTCTTCCTCGTGCAGCCCCTCCTTAATGCTGCCACACCTCCAGATGCCAGTGTCTCCCTCTACCAGCCACTGTTGCTTTGCTTGTGACCCAACAACGCTGCTGCTGTGACCTGGGGCAGCCCGCGAGCCCCCTCGCCGAGTCCCTGTCACATCTCTGCTCACCACCATCCTCTTTCCAGCGATCCAGTGCCTGCATCGCCGTTCCTTCAGCCATCCGCGACTTGCATCTGTCGCGACTTGCATCTGTCGCGCCTTGCCACAGCCCGATCTGACCCACGACGCGTAGCCAACCATGATGCCATGCTATCGCTGTTCCAGAAGACCGACCTTACCGCGCCACTACCTCTGCAACAACACCCCGCAGATCCAAATTGTTGCCTTCAACATCGACCAATCCTGAGTTGGTCATCACCTGACGACGCTCGTCCGCGCCTTTGCTCGAGCTCGAGTCGGTCTCTATGACTCCAAAACCCGCGATCTACAGCACTGCGGTCACCGCACCATCGTAGCTCGCCGTCGCTTCGGAGCTCCATTCACCTACCGTCGGTCTCCACATGACGACCCGTGACTCGCACGACAACCCTCCTGCCCGCTGCTAATCTATTGGCCGTCGCCCCTTGCCAGCAGCTCTTCCGCCCATGATGACGGCACCACTACACCCCATCTCGCTTGCGACTCGCGCCGGTTCGCAACCCACACCGCTACCTACGTCGCTGCCCAGTAACCCACGATCCAGCTCCGCCTCCGCCGATCTGCTGTGCCGGAGCCTGACGCCACCGCGTTGTCGCCCATGATGCCCCTCGTCGTCACCGCCTGCCAGCTCTCACCGGAATTCCGACACCGGTCACCGTCCGTTTAGCGCCCACCAACACTGCTGCAAGTTCCCCCTTTTTGGTAATTTAGTTTGTTTATTTTTATTTTTTATTTTTATTTTTCATGTTATTATTTTATTTGATAGCATTTTTTATGTTTAGTTATTTAAATTGCGATATTGGATGTTAATATTCATAAAATCTTGTAGGCATTATCCGTAGGGATTTTGTTCGGAATTATTGTAAATATTAATTTGATCCGAGAGACATCGGATCATTTTTTTAATTATATTAATTTTTTAGCTTTTTGGTAGAATTTCAATCGTTAAATCATTATAATTATTAATTTGATCCGTAAGACTTGGGATCGGATTTTTAATTATTTTGATCTTTGTCGTGATGATTAAGGTTAGAATAATTGTTAATTTGACCTGTGAGATGGCAGGTTATTTTTTCGACTATTTTAATCCTTTATTAGTTGACTTTGTTGATTATTTAGGTTTAATATTTCATAATTACTCACCTTAAAAAAAACTAAAAAGAAACAAAAAAAATTTAATCAAAGAAATCAAAATCTTGCATGAGCATATAGGACATGTAGGTTTAATAAATTAGACATGTAGGTTTAGTAAATAATTTTTTTTTAGGATTATATTTTTATGACTGCATTTTTAGATATCTTTTTAAAATAGGTTAGGATCAGACCTAAATACCTTGTTTTTTTTAAAATAGAGTCTTAGATAAAATTGGCATATTCTCATCATTTTTTAAATAATAAATAATAAATAGTTTTCTAAGATAGGATAGGGTTTAAGTCAAATTAATCCCTAGAATAAATTAGAAAATTATCCATTTTTAGATAGTTTAATTAGGGTTTTTATTAATTCCGAATTTCAATAAAAAATACAAAAATACTAGGTGCATGTTAACTAGTTTGCATAATAGGATCATTTAATCAGAATTTGTTCATTAATAAAGTTAGGTCATGAGGTGCATAATAACTAGTTTGCATAATAGGCTCATTTAATTAGAATTTGCATATTAATAAGATTAAGTCATTTAGTTAAAAAATGCATTTTTATAAAAGAATTCTAATTTCAAAGAAAATCCAAAAAAAAAAATCATTTGTTTTGTGTGATACGATTTATTTTATTTATTGAATGGTTGAGCACTTGTGTGGTCACCATATTTGCATGGTAGTAATTTAGGTTAAAATAAATCCAAATTGCTTGCAAAAACATTTTTTGAAAATAAAAGAAACGGTACCGAAAGGGCATTAGAGAAATCTAGTATAACGAAGTCCCTGTACCCTTAGTCTCTGGTTCGTGGGAGTAAAATAATCTTCCCATTATTTTAGTTAGGTGTCTAATCGACCTACCGTAAACCGATTAGTGGCGACTTCTAGATAAAATCTATTTGCATGTTAAGAAATTTGAACCTAAGTCGCGAATTGGTATGGGCTTGGGAGAGCCCGAGTTAAGTCTAGGCTTAGTAATCTATTAGTCTAATTTTAGGTGGTGCACCTGAAAAATAGGTCACGATAGCTTGGCGACTCCACTTGGGATTTGTGTTAAAACACTTAGTGGACTTAGGCCAAATTTTCTTTTTCTTTAAAAAAAAATGTTTTTGTTTGGCAGTGATGACACCAGGTACGTCCCTAACATTTCTAAGGTGTTAAATGTTCTTGCAGATGGGAGGTATAAGGGGAGTAGTCTTTGCTAATCCTTGGCTTGCAAGAAGGTGTGGGATGAATGATTTATCTTTCCTGATCAGAAGTGTTGTTTGCATTTAAACTGTTGTGCATGCTTTATTGCTTTAGTACTACACTATTGCACACACAACCTGTGGTCGGACCTGGGCTGCGATAGGATTTTTAGGATGATATTGAGAAGGATACTTCCTCCAAAGCGAGATTGCTATGTAGAGGTTGACCTTCTCTTCCCCGAAAGTTTTTCATGGTGTCCAATGTGTTTGTCCATATCCGCGAGACTGCGTGACTATTGTACATTCCATTCGACTGAGTCGGAGTTAGGGGGACCTGACATGTTAATGCGAGACTGCAACGGTCAGATCATCCTCTTAGCTCCACTTTGTTAAGCCATTTAGGTAGAAATCGAGCCTCACTTACCATGCACATGTTTATATGATTGCCATTAATTTTCCTTGGTGAAGTAAGTCTTCTATCCTTATACCATGCCATTTATTTTGTTGTGGTTTTGGTTAGTTCATGACAATTTAGGTCAATCATTGATTTAATTCATTTGTCAATTAGGAATGAAATGAGGAAATTGTCATGCAATGAAACATTTGGAAAATAAAAAAAAATTGGAAAATTGCTTTCAATTCATGCCTTGACTCTTCCTAGCTCATGTCTAGGAAATTTCGTCCCTACTAGGGCATCCCATGTCTTTATTTTCCTAGTCCACTTCTAGGAAATCATCTTCATACGTGGACTTTTCTTGACTAAAAAATAGATTGTTGTCATAGATTGGCTCTCTATTTACACTTTCTACTTATATATTTTCGTTCATTTGAATTAGGTGATAACGAATCCTCCACATATTACACGATCAAGAGCTAAAATGACCGACCAAACTAAAATGCGTGATCGTATCTCCGCTATAGAATACCAACTCTAACAGTTGCTCACCTTTATGCAACTCATGATAGCTCAAATCCAATCCCTCCGAGCGGATTTGACTCCGGCACCTGCTTTCCCCAAGATAGTAGTTTCGAATGAGGAAGACAAGACCCAAATGAGCGATAATGATATGCCTAAACTGGAAGATAACCCACTATTGGTCATTGCCAAACTTGATAGTATCCCTAAGACGAAGCAAGATGAAGCAAATGTGATGAATACTCTGGGGCAGCTAAGTGGCAAATTCGATTATTTGGTGAAGTATTCGGCTCCTCCTAGTTTTTATATTGATCCCTGCGACATAGTTCCAAACAGATGGGATGGCATGGATGATCCGACTCCTCCAAAGACAGAGAACTTTGATGACGCCTTGGAAGGGATCACAAGTCTTTTCAATGGCCTCTTCACAGGAGTCAATGATGAAAGACTTTCGGAAGACATGGACGTTAGCCCGCAAGAGTAACTTGTTACTTTTGCACATTCCCTTGCACATGAATTTTAATCGCTTTCTAGGAATTATTGTTGCTTTTTAGGAATTGTTTTCGCCTTCTAGGAATTGTTTTCAATTTCTTATTTTGCTCTCTTTTCAGAGATTAGGAATTGCATTTTCAATTCCAATAATGTAATTCATTTGATTTGATTCTATTCAATGAAATTACAATTTTTATTTCCAAGTTTTGAGAGCATGACGAGGTACATCAAACTAGTCCAATGACGATATCCAACCATGAAAAAATATCATCCATAGAGAAATTCTTAGAACTATACTGTCTCATGCTTCCTCCCAAAAAAAAATTTCGAAAACAAAAGCATTTCACTGCTAAAAAAAAGAAACAAAAAAGTCCCAAAGTTTGTAGCAGATTAAACCTGTTTATTTGTTTGACTCATTTACTTCTTGTCTCAAAGCATAATTCTATCACTTGTTATGACAAGGGACATTTGAAAATAGCGTATCAAGTTTCAATGATCATAAACTTGACTTGTGATCAACGGGCTTAGAGCGCACTTGCAGTGAAAAGCAAGTTTTGGGCAAGTAAAAGAGGACCATCATTCCCTGGTAGAAGAGATGACAAATTGAAAGTATGACAGATTTTGGTAGTCACCCGATTGAGACAAAATCTTCACCCAAACCAAAATGGATATTCCATGTGCATTTACTTTGATGTTACATAGTATCATATTCATGCATGTTCTCTTATGCAGGGGCAAAAGTAGATTTTCAGCCTTACATGATAGGGACAATCCAAAGACATCAACTGCTGAGGCAATCCCATTGTAGAGGAATCCTTGAATGAATGCTTAAAACCATTTTGCAGTGTGGAAAACTATTTATTTTAAAGTTGACAATTTTTCATACCTAAAGTTGTTGAGCTCTTTTTTTTTTTTTTAAAGGATTTTGCATGATGACTCTTACATGTTTTATCCACAAAATCCACTAAAGAACATCAAGATAGACTAATTTAATGAATGATGTGGAATTGATTGAGCATACTAAATGAGACGAGTCAGGATGATGAAAGGCAAACCCTATCCTATACACAGTCCCATATTCATATACTTATGAGATGAGTGTAGGAAGGTTAAGATCTATATGGTAAAGAGTTCTCTCGCAAAAGGTACGGCAACTGAAATGATGAGAGGCAATTCATTTCTCTATCCCAAACACTACAGGTGATCCATTGCTTAACCCTTTTGAGCCCATACACTTATGGATATTCTTTTCAAATCACCCCTGTCAAGAATCACCCCACATGGGGCAACTAGGAGATAAAATGGCATCATGAGGTGAGGAAAATGAATAGAAATTTTCTTGCTCTCACTTGCATCAATCTTCAAGTCGTGCTATTACATTGAATTCAAGTGTTAATTTAAGTGCCTTAGGCTGACGAAGAGCATTTCTTTCTCTATCCTATACACTTATATCATTTGCATAGCCCACTTGAGCTTGCAATTTCATTTATTTAAACCCAGTTGGTGATTATCTCCCATACTAGGGCAAGGCAAAAGGCAGATGAAGACCCTTGAAAGTTTGAGTGTCATTCAAAATGTAGATCCTTGGCGTATGCATTGTGCGCAAGGATTGAAATCAATATAGAACTAAGGGGCCATGAAAAAATAGTGTGCTTGGTAAAAGAAAGGTCAATGCCCATGAAAATGAAGTTAAGAAAAAATGCATGAAAACTAGGGGCATGAAAAAATGATGTGCCTATTAGAAGCAATGACAATGAAAATGAAAAAGAAAGAGTCAAGATATATGACTATCGATTGCAAAAATTGAATCCCAATCGAGCAGTATTCAAAGAGTCAAGATCAATGGGGGGCTTTATGAAGACAATCCTCGATGGTGAAAAAGAAAACTGGTGGTAATGCCAAGATGATCACCAACTCTCACCTTTCATGCTATTTTGAGCCTAATGATCATTTCGTTTCTCAATCCATGAACCCAGACTATGTTACGTCCCTTACAAAGTCTCTTCAGATTATGGCACTTGAATTAACATAAGGGTTCACGTGTTTTAAGCATCGCTTGAAGAAGTGCGAGCAAGATTATTTCTTTCTCATTTTGCAGGGTTCTTGACTTGTAAACCCGGAGATGATTGCGAAGTTATTCTTTCGATATCCTTGATTCAAAGAGTCCATTTGTTAAGCCATTTACCAAGCCTACATTATGGTCCCTATTAAAGACCTCTCAGATTGGTAAGGTTGTACTGCTTGCGGGAATACTCGGACCCTTATTGGTATGATGATAGTGAGATTGGGCGATTCTCATAAAATAGCCATTCTGAATGAGAGTGAGTGAAAGTCCTTTTTAACTGAAAGTTCCTCATTTAGTATTCTTAGAAAATTCATGTCATGAAAATTGTCTTGAACGATGATTCTCTCCAGTGAAAATTTGGGTGATGTAAAGGTCATTATGCATGAACCTTGATTGAATTGATAAAAACTTCGGTGGATTTTGAAGTGCGCGTTCTAGAATAGCCTTAATTGCTTATTTTTTTGGGAAATGCACTTTTGCTCTAATCATGTCTGATAGATAATGTTTTTTCAAAAACTCAAGAGCTCCTGATATTCAAGTTCCTTTCATAATGCCTCATGATATTAGGAGATGAGGAGCCTTCACGAACATTCAAGGTGCATCCTTAATGTTCCAAAAATTTATTTCTACCAGGAGGTGAAAGACTTTCACAAGATATCTAAATTCCAAAAGACATATCCCCAAAAATTCAGAGATATCATTAGGTAAGTATATCTCTACTCATATTCTAAATACTTGTCATTGTGTAGGTATTCTCTCTCAAGTGCATTGACACTTGACTCGGTCAAGATGTTCTCTTCATCAACATGGTGTGCTTTTGTAGCCTAGAGTCATCTCATTAATTTGGGAGACATATCTCTAAGGATCAGAGATGCCACCAGATAAGTATATCTCTATCCATACCTTAAATACTTGTCATTGTACAAGTATTCCTTTCAAGCACCGTCACTTGATGGAGTTGCCCCCTAAATATTTTTTCCAAATTCAGTCTGATTCAGGCGACCATAGAATGGTACAGGTCCTGGAAAGTGAATCCCCGTTTAGGAGACTGTAGAATGGTACGGGTTCTAGATAGCATATATTTCTCGTTTAGGCGACCGTAAAATGGTACGGGTCCTAGACAGCATTTATTTCCCTATTCAGGCGACCGTAGAATGGTACGAGTCCTGGAAGACGAACCTCAGTTTAGGCGACCATAGAATGGTATGGGTCCTAGACAACATTTATTTCCCTATTCAGGCAACCATAGAATGATACGGGTCTTGGAAGGCAAATCCCCGTTAGGCAACCGTAGAATGGTACAAGTCCTAGAAAAGCAATTTCCCCATTCAGGTGACTGTAGAATGGTATGAGTCTTGGAAAATGAATCCTCATTTAGGCGACCATAGAAAGGTACGAGTCCTAAACACAACAAAACACTGTCATACTAGGCGATCGTAGAAAGATAGAGCTCCTAGGAAAGCAGCCTCCTTATAAAGTCTTGTTACTGTTTTAGGCGACCGTAGAATGGTACGGGTCTGGGACATGTAACACTAATTATCTTGAATCTACCCTCCTTAAGGGTAAGTTATTCTAGGTAGGTTCCTTATCATTTGCATTTCCATGCATCATATAAATTGCATTTTAAAATGGAATTCATTTTTTGACAAAAAAAATCATTCAATACATGTATATGATTTAAATTTAGGTATTAATTTGTCTTTGAAGGCAACCTCTATGAGCTCACCTTCAAAGCGGGGCAAAAAAATTCTCATCAAGTACTTGAAAGAAAATTCGAACTCTTGTCGACAAGATGATGATAAAATTGAGTGATATATTCTCGCATCAATGGTCGAGACAAATAACCCCTCCTAAGTAAGAGCGAGTGAAAAGCCTTTTCACACTAAAAGTGTCTCATTTAACATGTTCAAGAGATTCACGCTATAAGTGAAAATTGTTTTAATGATAATTTTTCTAGTGGAAGTTTGATAAAGCCATCATGCATGGACCTTCATTGAATTAAAAAAATGAAATGCATTTTTCCTCAAAGACCAAAGGATTTGTCTTTGAAGCCCTAAGTTTGTTCAGTCATATTTGAATACTTGATAAGAATTCCAAGTACCTATTTATAAAATGTTTTCAAATGTCTAGTGTGAATTCCAGATATTTGAACCTTTAAACGCTTGATGTGACTTCCACATGTTTTGTCTTTTCAAACATCTGATGTAATTTCTAGATGTTTAGTAAATGTTTTCAAATGTCTGTCATAAGAATCAGATTTTTGAAATTTCAAGTACTTGATGCAATTTTCAGGTGCTTAGAATCTGATGAGAATTTCAAATCCCTAAAGACTTTGAGCCTTTCAATTATTTGAAGGGAGTTCCAAATGATTATCAAGTCTCATAGGAATCATTTCACACCTAAATCCCAAGACAAGTACAACATGTACGTGTTCTTCTTGGCATTTGCATTTTGTTGGGCATAGACACATTGAGATCTATGTTCCTAACCAAATCATTGCATTTACATTGCATTCTTTATTGCATTACCTTGCATTTCAAAAGGGATTAAATTTATTTGAGTCCATTTAAAAAAAAAAGTCATTGCAATTAACATGTATATTCATTTTGCATTCATTATGCGTGGTCTAAATTTAGGTGTCATTATTTGAAGGGAGTTCCAAATGATTATCAAGTCTCATAGGAATCATTTCACACCTAAATCCCAAGACAAGTACGACATGTACGTGTTCTTCTTGGCATTTGCATTTTATTGGGCATAGACACATTGAGATCTATGTTCCTAACCAAATCATTGCATTTACATTGCATTCTTTATTGCATTACCTTGCATTTCAAAAGGGATTAAATTTATTTGAGTCCATTTAAAAAAAAAAAAAGTCATTGCAATTAACATGTATATTCATTTTGCATTCATTATGCGTGGTCTAAATTTAGGTGTCATTTATCTTTGAAGGAAACCTCTACGAGCTTCCCTTTCGAAGAGGGGCAACTGTTGACACTTAATTTTGACCATGCTATTTACTTATTACATTAAGCATTTCATAACATTGCATTTAGGTAATAATAACATTTATGATCAAACTTATCTTTTAGAAAATAAAAAAAAATAGAGGGTGTTGACACCTAATTTAGGATCAAGCTTATCCTTTAAAAAAATAAAAATAGAGCATTTGGTTGTGGTGGGAAATTTTGAAAAAAATTTGAGTAATAAAACATTTGGTTGTTAAACATATCTCTTCATTTCAAATTCAAAATTCAACAGTCGTATGATTTTGGAGCCACTAATCTTGTTTGAGTAGTTGAGTGAATATTGAGAAATCTTCACTTATTTGTTGAGTTTTCCCTCTATAAATAGAGAGTGCGAGACGTAAATTTTGGGGGGGCTTTTTAGAGGTAAAAAAATTTTCACAAAAGAGAAGAAAAGGAAAGTTCTTCCCCTTTGACTTTTCCGTTTGAAAGGGAAAGGCAGAGAAGTCAAAGCTTCTGCAGAAAAGCAGCAAGAAGATAGAGGGGGGAAAGAACCGAAAAGTAAAAAGGAAAAGAATGAAAGAGAGGAGACCGGTCAAACAACAGGGCACAACAGTGAGAGAGTGAGGAAACCGGTGAGAGAGAGAAGTGACGTGAGGGACGTGCGACAGGTGAGTGAAAAAACAAATCAAAAGAGTCACTGTTCGTCTTCCTTGTGCAACCCCTCCTCGATGCTGCCGCACCTCCAGACGCCAGCGTCTCCCTCTGCCAGTCACTGTTGCTCTGCCTGTGACCCAGCGACGCTGCTGCTATGACTTGGGGCAGCCCACGAGCCCCCTCGCCAAGTCCCTGTCGCATCTCCAATCACCACTGTGACATCCCAGAATTTCAACCCTATTTTCTACTGGATAAATCGAGCATTTCTTTGACGCGCCTACAGGGCTATTCTTAGAGCTGATCACTCTCGAGATAACTAGACTATCTGGGGAAGCCATTAAGAATTTTAAGGCAAATAGACTTGAGAATTTGACCAAGAATCGGCTTCTCGACCGTGTCCATCTTTAGAGGTCATTACGACACAGATATAAATCGATTTGAGATCAGAGATAGGTCGGTTCGACTGAGATGTGTGGCTAATCGTGGGTGACACCACTAAATTAGAAAATTCTCGTTGATCGGCACTACACTGATTTTCTTATTGTTTTGGTACCCTGTGTCTGTATTTGGATCATTCGGATTTTCACGACAACCGTAAGTCACCAATGAGTCGAGTGGTTTCATAGTGGCTCGAAGAAAATCGACCACGGGTTATTTGCACTAAAAATGTCTGAAAGTTACCTGATAGTCTAGGTCACGCTAAAAACGCGTCAAATAGAAATTCACCGCCAATTCGAGTCCGATTTCAGAAATTGAAGATTCTGTCATGTCACCCCTCATCTCTCTTATCTCTTCCCTCATCTCTATCCTCTCCATCTCTCTCACCTCTCCACCATCCAAGACCATCTCCTCTTCATTTTCTAAACCCTCAAGCCAGCAAGAAGACCGGCAGAAGGAGCTGCACCCGTTGCACGCCTCCACCCGCGCCACCGCTGGTTTCTGCACCAGCCAACCTTTCCTCAAAGATTCGAGTTAAAAGTGATCTTCCAGGATGAACCAGTGAACGAGCCACCTATCTCCGTGAAGAGGACATTCAGACCGTTCCAACAAGCCTGACCACACCCTGAACGGAGCCACCGTTCGTCCCGTACGGCCGCTGGAGTCCGCCGCTCGCCGGACCGTCTGGAAGCTGCCTTCTAGCACTGTTTCGTGTTTTCTTGCTGTTTCGCCCCATTTCAGCCCTTCATTTGCCCATTCCATCCACCCACAAGATCCCCAAGACCCCCGGGAGCTATCGGTTGCAAACCACCCGCTCGCTGGAGCTCCAATCGGCCCGTTTTCGCCGTAGAAACTGCTAGTCTCCTCTTTGCATCCCGCAAGCCAAACCCACGGTTCAGTCCATTGGGATTCAGCCCAACTTCGGCCCAAGTGAACTTCAGCCCACAAGACCAAGCGGCCTAGCAAGCTCAGCCTAAGTTGGTTTAATTTAGTTGAAGCCCAAGTCCACAGATGCAGCCCATTAATTGAGTCTTTGGCCCAAACAAGTTCGGCCCAAGTTCGGCCCACGAAGAAAGCCCAATCACAGCCAAGCCCAAGCCCAAGAGTGAGCCCAGTCCAGTGCAAGAACAAATCTCAGTTGGGGGTGAAATTTGTTGGGCCCAAGTTTAAGACCCGGTCCAAGCCCGCCGGTGTTGTCGAAAGCCCGATTTCGGTCGCCGTCGCGGTGTTTCGGTTCCTGCTTTTAACCAAGTGAGTTTTACTCACTAATGCTTTCTTAGTTTGCTAATAATGTCTAAGGGTTGGTTAAATTTAATTAAATGCAATTAGGTGATTAGATTAATTTAGATAAATTAAATTAGAGACTTAATGATGCATGTTAGGTGCTTAGAAATAGACATTATCAAGTAAGCATGCCATATTATTTATTGAACAAGTCTCGGTAATTTTCCGGGCTTGTCTCGGTCTCCAATTAGGCATCATGGGCCTAAAGTGGATTTTTATTATTTATTTATTTAATTTTCGAAATTAATTATATAATTATTTATTTTTCCAAAAATTCAACCGGGATGGCCGGTGACCAAAATTTTGTGCTGATGATCGTGGTGTAGTCCGTTTATTTATTTGAGCTTTATTTTGTGCTAAATTGATTTATGAGTGATTTTAGGATTTATTCCTAAATTGAATAATTTTGGAAAATCAATTGAAGAATAACCGAGCATCGATTGACAATGTCAAAAATAATTTGGTGGACTACAGAAAATGGTGGGTTTGTGGAAATGAAATTATAATATTTTGGCTAAGGCGAACTGTGTCCCTACACATAGCTATTTTATCGAGAAGGATAAAAGATGGAACGGATTGAATGGTCTAATAGTATACTATATCATCCTACGGGCTTTGATATGTTAGCTTAGCGAGAGTAGTATACTAGTGTACTATATTAGCCTACGGGCGATATGTTAGCTTAGCGTGAGCAGTACACTTTATCAGCTTAAGGTGAGCATCAGGGGTATACTATATCAGCCTACGGGCGATATGTTAGCTTAGCGAGAGCAGTATATCGGTATACTATATTAGCCTGTGGGCGATATGTCAGCTTAGCGAGAGCAGTATACCTTAACTTTATCAACTTAGAGCGAGCAGTCCTGATATAGTTGAACTTTATAGATAGTATTGATTGAATTGACCATGGGATAGTCTGATGACGTGTAATCGACTAAGTCGATTGATCATTGCCTTGAATTGATATCATGAATTGATTGAGTTGAAATGACCAAGAGTGGGTCTGACTGACATGTAATCGACTAGGTCGATTTGATCGATACTTCGATCTGTTGAGATTGTTGGGTGCCTATTGAACTGTATTGATTTGCAGGTTGGGACTGAGGCCAAGGTAAGTCCTCCGACTTGTGTTGTGCATAGGCAGTCCTAAGGTGTATTGGTTTACTAATCGGGTTTTAGGGGATAGAACTTGCTGAGACGTTGTCTCATTGGTTATTGAATAACCATTTCAGGTCCCTAGATGTAATAGACTTGGATTTTGAAGATCTCGAAAGTCTGGTGCAGTCTATTGAAGGCTCCAGTTGGAGTATGGAGGGTGATGAAGAGGAGGACTAGGATATGTAGTTTGTGGAACCCCACCCCTACTTGTACACCTTGTTTTTAAACTAGCTTGAGTTGAATTTGAATTACTAATTCACCTTGTATATACATGCACTAGTTTGCAATGTATATAAGTGTGAATGTTTTTAAAGGTTTGAAATTTAGTCCTACTATTCTATCCCCATGTTTTATTGCCTGGGGATTTAATATATGCTTCTGCTTGCACATGAAAAAGATAGGGTCGGCGATACATAGTCTTGAGATATCGCTTTTAAAATCAACCAATGTAAGGGATGTGCGCATGCCTGAGGATCGGGGCGTTCCACCGTCCTCCTTCTAGCGATAAAGTGCCTGCATCGCCGTTCCTTCAGCCATCCGCGACTTGCATCTGCCGCGCCTTGCCGCAGCCCACTGTCATCCACGACGGGCAGCTAGCCACAACGTTGTGCCATCGTTGTTCCAGCAGACCGACCTTACCTCGCCACTGCATCTACAACAACACCCCGCAGATCCAAATCGTTGCCTTCAGCGTCGACCGATCCCGAGCCGGTCATCACCTGACGACGTACGTCCGCACCTCTGCCCGAGCTCAAGCCAGTCTCTATGACTCGAAAACCCGCGATCTGCAGCACTCCGGTCACCGCACCATAGCAGCTCGTTGTCACTCTAGAGCTCCATTCACCTACCGCCAGTCTCCACTTGACGACTCGTGACCCGCACAACAACCCTCCTGCCCGCTGCTAATCTATTGGCCGTCGCCCCTTGCCGGCAGTTCTTCCACCCACGACGACTGCATCGCTGCACCCCATCTCGCTTGCGACTCGCGCCGGTTCATGCCTCGCTGCCTACGTCACTACCCAGCAACCCACGATCCAGCTCCACCTCCTTCGATCCCTTACGTCAGAGCCTGACGCCATCACGCTGCCGCCCATGACGCCCCTCGTCATTGCCGCCCGCAAGCTCTCACTGGAGTTCCGACGCCGGTCACCGTACGTCCAGCGCCCACCAACGTTGCTGCAAGTTCCCCCTTTTTGGTTGTTTAGTTTGTTTATTTTTATTTTTATTTTTCATGTTATTATTTTATTTGATAGCATTTTTTTATGTTTAGTTATTTAAATTGTGATATTCGATGTTAATATTCATAAAATCTTGTAGGCATTATCCGCAGGGATTTTGTCCGGAATTATTGTAATTATTAATTTGATCCGAGAGACGTCGGATCATTTTTTTTAATTATATTAATTTTTGGGCTTTTTGGTAAAATGTCAATCGTTAAATCATTATAATTATTAATTTGATTCGTAAGACTTCGGATCAGATTTTTAATTATTTTGATATCTTTATCATGATGATTAGGGTTAGAATAATCGTTAATTTGACCTGTGAGACGACAGGTTATTTTTTCGACTATTTTAATCATTTATTGGTTGACTATGTTGATTATTTAGGTTTAATATTTCATAATTACTCACCTTAAAAAAACTAAAAAGAAACAAAAGAAAATTTAATAAAAAAAAATCAAAATCTTGCATGAGCATATATGACATGTAGGTTTAATAAATCAGACGCGTAGGTTTAGTAAATAATTTTTTTTTATGATTATATTTTTATGACTGCATTTTTAGATATCTTTTTAAAAATAGGTTAGGATCAGACCTAAATACCTTTTTTTTTTTTAAATAGAGTCTTAGATAAAATTGGCATATTCTCATCACTTTTTTAATAATAAATAAAAAATATTTTTCTAAGATAGGATAGGGTTTAAGTCAAATTAATCCCTAGAATAAATTAGAAAATTATCCCTTTTTAGATAGTTTAATTAGGGTTTTTATTAATTCCGAATTTCAATAAAAAAAATGCAAAAATACTAGGTGCATGTTAACTAGTTTGCATAATAGGATCTTTTAATCAGAATTTGTTCATTAGTAAAGTTAGGTCATGAGGTGCATAATAACTAGTTTGCATAATAGGCCCATTTAATTAGAATTTGCATATTAACAAGATTGCATATTAATAAAATTAAGTCATTTAGTTAAAAACAAATGCATTTTTATAAAAGAATTCTAATTTCAAAGAAAAACCAAAAAAAAAAATCATTTGTTTTGTGTGATGCGATTTATTTTATTTATTGAATGGTTGAGCAATTGTGTAGTCACCATATTTGCATGGTAGTAATTTAGGTTGAAATAAATCCAAGTTGCTTGCAAAAACATTTTTTGAAAATAAAAGAAATGGTACCGAAAGGGCATTAGAGAAATCTAGTGTAACCAAGTCCCCGTACCCTTAGTCTTTGGTTCGTAGGAGTAAAATAATCCTCCCGTTATTTTACTTAGGTGTCTAATCGACCTACCGTAAACCAATTATTGGTGACTCCTAGATAAAATCTATTTGTATGTTAAGAAATTTGAACCTAAGTCACGAATTGGTATGGGCTTGGGAGAGCCCGAGTTAAGTCTAGGCTTAGTAATCCATTAGTCTAATTTTAGGTGGTGCACCTGAAAAATAGGTCGCGACAACATTCATTAAGTAAGTGTCTCTAAATTCGAAGTAAAAAAAACTCTGTAAAATTAGAAAACGGCAAAGGTATAGAGATTTCAAGAATCTAAAGAGTCGACGCCTATGGAACCTTAACTGGCAAGCCTAAGGAGAAGGGGTGGCGCCCTACTTGATCTCTAAGATCCATTGTCATCATCTTTTAGGCTATGAATCACTCCCTACCATTAATGAACTTATGACTCACCCCCCTCTTAACATATAACCATCCAAAATTTAATGATTACATTTCAAGAGTGAAGCTAACGGGGTCAAGTGTCCTACATAATCATATTGTATTAATAAGCTACCTTCCAAGAACATTAAATGCACCATGGGAAATATCAAGTTAGAAAGCCATCTCTTTGGGCGAGAGCCAATCGAGTAAAATCACGATAGATTACCTTATTTGGCCTGAGGTTCATGCCTAAGCCATGATCAGATAAAGCTTAATGCAACCAAGCTTAACCGGTGAAACCGAGTTTAGATTTCCCCTCTATCGAGAAAAGACTCATAACAAGGTCCAAGGGCCAGGCCTTGGATTGGTTGACCAATCCTCTAGTTTGTTCCCGGGTCAATTGAGGGTCCTGCACCACAATTTATGGCTAGTCTGACGCCAAACCACGTTGAGTTTATTTGATCCATGGTTAGTTCTCGGTTGTCATGTAATCGTGTAGGATCAATCGATCAGCCTCAACTTATGGTCGAATTGGATTGGTCCATGATCATCCATGACTAGCACAATGATCGGGCGGAATCATCCACAACTGGTACAATGACCGGGCAAGGTTGAGCCACAACCGTCCACTGATCGTGGTGGTGCGAAATCATCCCACAACCAATTTTTATAGTCGAATAACCTTTCCATGGTCAAATACTCTATAACCAATCCTTAGGTTGCCGATCCCCGAATAGGCTACTCGACTCATGACCGACTCTCAGGCCGGCTCATGGCCCAATCCCGCCATTGGCATACCGATCTATGACCTACTAGTCAGGCTAAAATAAAGATCGAAATGGAGAATGTTACAGTACAAGTATAAAAGCTGTCGTTGTGTCTCAATAATGTAATCTATAAATAGGGAGAAACAACACTAGTTAGTTGTAACTAACATTGCTGATTACTAGTGGGATCTAACCTACGTTAAGGCTATTGTTTGTAGAGTGGATATTGGCTTGGGGATAAATTCGAATCACTATAAATATTTGTGTGCTTTACGACTTTAGTCAACTATCTGTTATACATGTTCACTATCTTCACACACGATGGCTAATACATCATCTCGTCTTACTTGCTCTTGTTGACATTTTGTGTGAAAGATTTTCTTAATCTTCAGACAACCTATTCAATCCCCTTTTTGGTTGTACTCATAGCCCAAGCAAGTTAGAGTCTAATGGGTTCGTATTAAAAAAAAAAATTATACGGAAGAAAGTTGAAAAAAAGAGATAACAACAAAATGAAAAAGAAAACAAAGGAAGGGTGAAAGAAAATTGTTGAAGTGAAGTTCAACTTTTGATTTAAAAAAACAAGCTAAAGTGTTTATATGTGCAAAGTCATCTCTAGTGAAAATGTGGTGATTTCGCAAATTTTAGAAATTAAATTTTGAATTTCATAGTCAACGAAACAACTACATGAGAAGACAATTTCTAGTGAAGAAGAAGATCGGTAACAATGTCGAAATGATTACCCACTTCAAGATCCCTTAAATTAGAATAAAAGACCTTTGAGTCTAATGGATCCTTTCATTTCTAAAAAGCAAGCCTATGTTACATTAATTATAGAATCTCTTCAGATTTTGGTAGTTACATTAAAGTAGGAGTTTCAAATGTTAAAAGCTTTACCTGAAGAAGTCCGGGTAAGATAGAGTTTTATCTCATTTTGCAAATTTCTTGATTGTAAAACCCCAGTGATAATGAATGAATAACGTTTATTTATGAGCCATGAATTATCCCTTTTAAGCTGTTGACTAAGCCTACGTTTACGGTTACCTAAAAAACACTTTTAAACTGGTATGGTCGTATAACTTGCGAGTAAACTCAGACTCTTGTCAAGATTATGATAATGCTAAGATCTAGTGTTTCTCTCTTTTTCCCGCATCAATGGTGGGGAAAAAATAGCTTTCTAAATGAAAGTGAGTGAAAAACCTTTTTAAAATTGAAAGTCTTATTTAGCATTTTCAAGAGATTCATGCCACGAATGAAAATTATCTTGATGATGATTCTTCTCAGTGGAAATTTAGTGATGCATATATGACAGAATGCCTATGCATAACCTACAATTAATTATGACAATGATTGATTCTAGATATGCGTGCTCATTCAAGGATAAACTTAAACTCTTTATCTCTTTGAATGCGTGTCCATTTGTTCTAGTCGTGTTCGATGGGAAATACCCCCTCAAAGACCAAAAAGTCCTTTATGCCTAGTAAGCGCTTCATTGCCTTGGGCTTACTTTCGAAATTGTTTATCTTGAGGAGGTTTACCACGAGAAACTGGTTGAAGCCGTAAGTGCAAAACCATAGGTATTCCAAACCCTAAGTGAAAAACCTTCGGCCCTTAGTGCAAAACCTTAGGTATTTCAAATTCTAAGTGGAAAACCTTGGACAATTCAAATCATAAGCAGAAAACTTTAGACATCTCAAGTCCTAAGTGAAAATCTTAGACAATTTGAGTCCTAAGTGAAAGACCTTACACATCTCAAGTTCTAAAGGAAAAAAACCTTAGACAATTCATATCCTAAGTGCAAAACCTTACACGTTTCTGGTCCTGAGTACCAATCCTTAAACGTTTCAAGTCTTAAGTGTAAAATCTTAAGCATACTAACTCCCAAGATGAACAACTAGGTAACTTCAAAGTCTTCGGATGGAAAATTCTGAGCAGTTGCAAAAATTTGAGACGAAAAACTCTAGGTGCCTCTCTTATCCAACAACAAAATTTAAGATGAGTTTCAGGTATCTAATTTGAATAATTATAGAGCTCTAGATATTTTTCTGTGAAATCTTTGAGCTCCTAGAGTGAGTTCCAGGTACCAAACCTTTTTAAATATCGACGTTCATTTGTAGATATTTCGTTAAGAAATCTTTAAACTCTAGGATGATTTCCGGGTGTTTGTTGGCCAAACCTTTTTTTTTTTTTTTTGAATATTCAAGGTGAGTTTTGGATATTTTGTTAATAAATCTCTAAACACATGGGATGATTTCCTAGTGTTTAACAGATATATCGTTAAAATTTACGGAGAGTTCTCGCTGTTTATCAGTTAAATATTCAAGTTTCTAGGTGAGTTCTAGATATTTCGTTAAAGAGCCTTTTCAAATATCTAAGGTGATTCTAAATATTTCATTAAGGAATTTTTAAATTTCTGGGATGATTTTGGGTGCTTATTAGTTAAATCATTAAATACTTAAGGTGAGTTCTAGGTGTTTATCAATTAAATCTTTTCGAGTATCTGAGGAAAGTTCTAAGTATTTCGTTAAGAAATCTTTAAACCAAATCCCTGTGATGACTTCCAAATGTTTCAATTAAATCATTAAATACTTAAGGTGAGTTCCTGGTATTTTGTGGTTAGGTCCCTTCGTGTATCTGGAACGAGTTCCAGATATTTCGTAAAGAAACCTTTAAATTGTCTAAGGTGAGTTCTAGGTATTTATTGTATAATTTTATTTTTATTTTTGAGAATTTGAGATGAGTTCTAGGTGTCTAAAAACTATTTAGGAATCTTCAAACCTATCAAATATTTGAGGTGAATTTCAGGTTTTTGTCAGGATTTTTAAATTTTACTTTTCCGAATCTACATGTACGTATTCTATCTCTGCACTAGCATCGATATTTTCATCACATTTCATTGCACTCTCATTGAGATCTTTCCAACAAAACAAAGTAATCACATTATATTTGCATTGTTAAATTTTAGGTATCAATTATCTTTGAATGAATCCTTTGCATGCTTCCTTTTAAAGAAGAGCAGCTGTTAATAAATAAATTTTAACGACCCATTCATTGCAAAGAAAATTAGGAGTCAATCTTGATTCCAAAGCTAAAATATTATTGAATTACATTTGCATATTAGGAGCATTTTATTTTAATTGCAATAGGCCCACATAAATTGCATTCTAATTGAACCGGAGCTAATGGGTTTAAGTAGGGGCTATCAAATTGATTAAATTATTGGACTAAGCCTGCAAGAGTATAAAATTCAGTCAAGCCCATTGAATACCGTAGGTGG
This sequence comes from Eucalyptus pauciflora, assembly GCA_007663325.1. Taxonomy (NCBI): domain Eukaryota; kingdom Viridiplantae; phylum Streptophyta; class Magnoliopsida; order Myrtales; family Myrtaceae; genus Eucalyptus; species Eucalyptus pauciflora. The sequence goes on along the minus strand of VMYD01000193.1, from coordinate 847,749 downwards.
CCGAAATTTGCATGTAAGATGCACGAGGGGATTGCAAATTAGGAAAGATCATCACATAATAAAGTTTGGCGGAGATAGGAAAAAGAAATGCCTCAAATTCTTATCTTGGACCTATCATGTAAGGCCCGTTTGGTTCGGCTTTGGGGAAATGCCATTAGGAGAATGCAAAAACTTTTGAGGTAAAGGGATTTTCCGAAATGTTACACCGTTGGGTAAATTGTAGTCTCAAATAGCATTGAAACGTAACTTTAGCAAAATACCGTTTGGCAAAACTTACATTACAAATGGGCTTTTACTTTTATTATTATTATCTTTTTAAATTTGAAAATCAAATCTGGCGGCCGGCAGTCTACTGGACGGCCAGATTTGGCTACTTGAGGTCGTAACCTCAGGTGATGCCGTCGTTGCTTGGAGGCCCAACCTCAGGCGCCTAGAGGCACAGAGGCCAAATCTAGCCTCTGGATCGTCAGATTCGGCAGCCTGAGGTTGTGCTAACTTAGGTGGCGCAACTTCAGGCAATGTCGTCGCCGCTTGGAGGTGCGACTTTAGGTGCCTGAGATCGACGAGGCCAGATCTGGTAGCCTAAGGTCCATGATCACTAGGCAACACCTGAGGTTGCGTGAACCCAGGTGGGGTGACGTCGCCTAGGTCGCGGGTCACATCACCCCCAGGCGGTGGTCACCGAGGACGCGCAACTCTCAAGCGGCGGTGGCAGTTGCGAGAGAAGCCCAATGGGCGGGGAAGAAGAAGATGAATAGGGAAGAAGATGGCCGGGAAGAAGAAGACACAAGGGGAAGAGAAGATGAACAGTATGCGGTGAAATTTTGCATTTCCCAAATGCCCAATGCCCAAAGCAGCCCCTCTCTAACATTCAACTTTCAGCATTGGGGATACTCACATTTGACAAATGAGCTTTCAAAAACATTTGCCAAACAAAAAAAAATTTCCCCAAGAGGTTTTTGGGGCCCAAAGCCCCTTGGGAAAGTCGAACCAAACGGGGTTCAATTTTGGAAAGGGGTATCTTTAGAAAAGCCCTAGATCTATGCCTATATAAACATTATTTGCTCTCAATTCAAAAGGGACGTTGAACATTAAGAGGCACACGGAGCAGAATGTTTTGAGTTCAAATTTTCCCAAACCCTTTAATTACTTCCTTATTTCCATATTTCCACACTTTAGGCTTAGTCAAAATCCATCCTACGATTGAAGGGGGTGTTAGAACATTCAAATATTATAATCACCGTCATCTAATAATTTAAGCTTTTAAAATAGTTGGTAATAGTTCTACAAATTCTCACAAAATTATTGCCTTTGACCTCATTTTCTTGAGTGATAAGACCAATAAGAGCGCGTTTGATAACGATTCTGTTCTCGGGAATAATTTATAATAAAAAAATTATTCTTTTTTATTCTGCTCCTTGGAACAATTTCTAAGTATTTTAAGTTGTTTGGTAACTGTCCAAAATTTCAATTCCTTAAATAGAATTGTGTTTGGTACCATTCTGAAAATTTCTAATCCAAATCATTTTTAAAAAAATTTTGTTACATTTTTTTTTCTTTTTTCTTCTTTTCATTTTGTCTTTTCTTTCTCTTCTTCTACTTCAAGGTCTGCCTGGACCGGCCTTGATAACTCTATAAAAATAGATTTATTGTACCTATTTTAGGCAACAATTAATACGATATTTATAAGAAAATATTTGGATTTCCTTCTAATTATTCGAATTTTCCTTACATATGAAGAATAATGATATATAGAGAAGATAAGGAAAAGAATGGCAAAACTCAAGAATTTGAATCAAGCAATAGTGGGAGATAAATATCAAATCAAAATCCTCTTATTTATTCCATGATTTTGTGCGCAATTGCTTGGAGATAAGGATCTTGGATATATCCTATAAATAGGAGAGCCAGAGAGGGAGGGCAGCGAGGTTTTAGCGAGTTTTTGCTGCTAGATTGTTTTTCATTATTTTGAGAGTTTTTCAAGTATTTTGAAAAGAAGACGAAAGTGGAGACGGAATTCTTGTTCTTTGATTCAAGATGCTGAGTTTGATTTATATTTTTATTTCTTCATCTACTATGTTCTAATTTTCTTTTGTTAGGGTTACGATGTAACCTAACCATGATGATGTGAATTTCATGATTTTTGTGTTTTGCAATTGATTTCTTTCATGTGAGTTATATATTATTGTGCTTAATGCTTTTGAGTGACTGGCCATCACTTGAATGATTTGATATGCATGTTTGAGACTGAGAAGTTATAATATGCAATTGCTCATTATAATATATAACCATGAATTAAACGTGGATAGAGATATACCATGTTATTTGTGTAGCTTTCGCTGATAAGGTGATCCAAAAAACCCATTGTAAGCCGGGAATATTCATAGTTTTTAATGCACTTATGTTTATTATAATTCACATAGAAATATAGTGAATTAATAAACTGAGTGGGTTTGCTATACCTAGAGATAGGATAGTAAATAATTTAGGAAATTCCGCTATTGCATGTTTGATATTGTTCTTGTACTCACAACAATCTGAAATCCATATCTAGGGGTTATGGTGAAATCGGATGCTCTAACATATTTATTTGATTGATTTACTGCATTTAGTCTTCAAATTTTGTTTTTGATTTATTCTCAATTATATTTTGATTAGTTAGATAAGTTTTAGAATTAATCTATTTTAGTATTTAACTAGTTTATTAATCATCGATCTCCATGGGACGATACCTTATCTCATCATTATATTACTTTTTCGACACGTTCACTTGCGTGTAGAATTTTACGAACAAGTTTTTGGCGTTGTTGCCGGGGATTGTTTGTTTAATACTAATTAATATTGATAACGGATAATTCTAAGTTTAATCTAGCTTTTGTTTTGTTTTATATTTCAGGGTGTACATTGGTTTATGACACGTAGCCAACAAGGGAAACTTGTTCAATTTGATTCAAAAATCGAGCATACATTCAAAAGGCAACTGAGATAATAGAGAAATCACGCTAAGAAGATGGCAGACGATGATAATGAAATTCACGTAGACTCTTAAGAGATTATGCTACACCAATAGTTCAAGGCACCACATCAAGTATCAGAAGACTTGCAATTCAAGCAAACAACTTTGAGATCAAGCCGTCACTCATTTAGATGCTTCTATAATCAGTGCAATTCAATGGGCTACCAAGCAATGATCCAAACGCTCACATCGATGCTTTTCTTGAAATCTATGATACCATCAAATATAATGAAGTTACAGATGATGCTATTAGATTGAGATTATTTCCATTCTCTCTTAGAGACAAAGCTAAGAGTTGGCTTTCTTCTTTTCCTGCAGGATCAATCACTACATGGAATGATATGGCTCAGAAATTTATTGTTAAGTTCTTTCCACCTGCAAAGTCTGCGAAGATGCGTAACGATATTACTAATTTTATGCATATGGATAATGAATCATTATATGAAGCATGGGAAAGATTCAAAGAATTTCTTAGGAGATGCCCACATCACGGACGACCTGTATGGATGCAGGTACAAACTTTTTATAATGGGTCTAGTACAAATCTTCGTTCTATGATTGATGTAGCTGCAAGAGGAACTCTAAATAATAAAATATTAAAAGAAGCCTATCAACTATTAGAGGAGATGGCGTCCAATAGTTATCAGTGGCCTATTGAGAGACTATCAATGCGAAAAGTTAGCGGAGTTCACGAAGTGGATGCTTTTACTACAATTGCTGCACAATTTGAAGCACTCAACAAAAAGCTAGATAATATGAGTGTTTCAGTAATGAAAATTCAGAATTTGACATATGATTTTTACAGTGGAGGACATGTTAGCACAGAGTGTCAGGTTGGTAATGCTTTTAAACAATCTAGTAAAATTTCTAACTTTGTTGGGAATTTTAACAGGTCACAAAATAGTCCCTACTCCAACACGTACAATCCGGGATGGCGCAATCATCCAAATTTTTCCTGGAATAATCAGAATGTGATGAGACCACCAGGATTCAAACAATTCGAAGAGACAAAGCCCAATTTGGAAGATATAGTCACCAAACTTGCTAATACGACTCATGACTTCATCAAAAGCATGGATGTAAGATTTCAAAACCAAGAGGCTTCAATCAGAAATTTGGAGATGCAAGTGGGTCAATTAGCAAGCATGATATCAGGGAGACAACAAGGTTCTTTGCCGAGCAACACAGAGAAAAATCCAATTGAAAACATAAAGGCTATTACCCTGAGAGGTGGTAAACAAGTGGGAGAAGAAGAGATTGTCAGAGACAAGAAAGAGGTGATCAATAAACAATCAAAGGAGACAAGCAAGAGTAAACTTTTTCCAAATAATCCCAAGCCATATGTGCTGCCAATTCCATTCCCTTAGCGACTCCAGCAGCACAAAATAGATAAGCAATTTTCTAAGTTTCTTGATGTATTTAAAAAATTGCACATTAACATCCCTTTTTGTAAATGCTTTAGCGCAAATGCCCAATTATGCAAAATTTTTAAAGGAGATTTTGGCAAACAAAAGAAAACTAGAGGATTATGAAACTGTGAAGTTAAATGAGGAGTGTTCAGCCATCGTACAAAACAAATTGCCTCCGAAATTAAAAGATCCAGGAAGTTTTACTATTCCTTGCACTATTGGGGATTCTTACTTTGAAAAAGCATTATGTGATTTAGGTGCAAGTCTTAATTTGATGTCTTATTAAGTTTTCAAGAAATTAGGATTGGGTGAGGTAAAAGCAACCACAGTGTCACTTCAACTGGCTGATCGATCAATTAAATATCCGAGAGGTATTGTGGAAGATGTTTTGGTAAAAGTTGATAAATTTATCTTTCCTGCAGATTTCATAGTTCTTAACATGGAGGAAGATTTTGAGGTACCACTTATCTTAGGTCGACCTTTTCTAGCAACAGGAAGAGCTCTTATTGATTTACAACAAGGGAAGTTGATTCTTAGAGTTCAAGATTATCTTGTTTCATTTAATGTTTTTAAAGTAATGAAATATCCATCTGATGATAATTCTTGCTTTAGAGTTGAGACAGTTGACAAGTTGGTGAATAAAGTTTTCAGGAAAATATTTTTAAAGATCCACTTGAAGCATATCTGATTCAACCAAGGGACAAAGATATTCAGAATGATGAGATAAATGAGTACACAAATTTCATGGAGGCAATTCCACCATATTCAATGCAAAAGGCAATTAAATTTGAGGAGTTGGGACAACGGAGTTACAAAGCCTACACCATCAATTGAAGAGCCTTCCAATTCTTGAACTCAAACCCCTACATTCTCATTTGAAATATGCTTATTTAGAAGGAGTTTCTTCTTTACCGGTAATTATATCTTCTTCTTTGACAGATTTGATGGAGGAACAATATAAACCCACTATCCAACCTCAGAGGCATTTGAACCTAAAGATGCAAAAAGTAGTGAATGATCAACGTTTGAAGCCCTACTTTAAAGGTGGTTACAACAAACATAAGACCACCATTGAACTTCATCCTCCAGATTAGCAACATCTGAGATAGTTTGGCTGAAAACTATAAAGCAAGCGCTTCTTGGGAGGCAACCCAAGCATTTTAATTATGTTTTTTTTTATTGTTAAGTTTATTTTTTGCAAAAAAAAAAAAATATTAGCTTTTCTCTATTTTATCCAGGTTAATTTTTTAGGGAGTATCTTTCAAGAGTTTAATCATCAATGTCATCTATGAACTTATTCTACAACCAGGGGAGTTTTCTTCTTCATATTTCTATATTTGCATTGAGGACACTGCTTCATTCAAGTTTAGGGGGAAGATAAAATTTTCGGATAAATTTTTTTTATCATGATTACATTCCTGGTTGTGAATTTTTACGATTCTTAAGAAAATTTAAATTTTATTTAAACTTGCAATTGATGTGTGAGTTAATTTTAATTCTGATTATGTTGATCCATTTACTGAGCACTAAAAGTCCTTAATTTTTGAATTTTGTGTAAATCTAGAGAACATTCATGTGAAGTATGTGATTTTCTTAAAGTTCACCCAAATCTTAGAATTTGTTTGATGTTCTCTTGAGGCGAAATTCTAAGCTAAATCTAACTGAGAAAATGATTTAGACAATTTTTGGATCGATTGAGCCTTTTAAGCTAACCCTGTTTATTTATCCCTAGTCACCCATTTGAGCCTTAATTATTACCCAATTTTTCATTGGCACCCATATATGTTTAGCCTAGCCATTATCAAATTATATCATTGTCCCATGACCTATGAACACGTTGATTTTCTTTGTGGGATTATTTGAGCTTAATAGAAATTTGGGAGGAAGGATGGAGTAAAAAAAAAAAAAAGTGATTGCTATGGTTGTTTGGGGTGTATTATCAAAAAAAAAAATTGCTTTTATGGTTCACTATCCAATTTTCAATTGAGTGAGCCTTTTGGATACTCAATGGGTTGAAAATTTTAATGTTATATTATGAGGGACTTAGGGAGAAACTCCATTATAAAGCAATTCAAAAAAAAAAAGAGAGAAAAAATAAAAGAAAAAAAGGAAAAAAGAAGAAGAAGGAATGATGATATATGGTGGTAGAGAAATTATCTTGAATGAGTGAAATTGGACAATGACATTAGCTCTAATTAGATCCTAGAAATCAACGTGTTGATGGGTGATTTGAGCTTAAAATTACCGTTATCTCACCTTTAGCCCAGCCTTACATTACAAACCGAGAAAAGTCCTATTGATTTTTGGTGGGATAATTAGCTTACATTAGTGGAGAGAGGAATGAAAAGCAAACTTATGAGATTTGGTCATAATTATTGAGAATTTATGAGAGGTTGCATATCAATTTGAATTTATCTGGATTGCATACCATTCGAAAAAGATGGGGACTCACACACACACTTGGATCACATAGTTAGAATTGATCTTAACATATAAATCAATTTCAATGTTTAGATGAAATTTGTGTTTTTCTTTGAATTGTGAATTTGAGCAATTATGAAAAGATTTCATGGACGAGGTTGTTAACTTAAGTATGTGTTATGTCTTGATTTTGCTCGAGGACAAGCAAAATGTTAAGTTTGGGAGTTTGATAACTCTATAAAAATAGAGTTATTTTACCTATTTTAGACAACAATTAATGCGATATTTATGAGAAATTTTTTGAAATTCCTTCTGATTATTCGAATTTTCCTTATTTATGCAGAATAATGATATATGGAGAAGATAAGGAAAATAATGGCAAAACTTAGGAATTTGAATCAAGCAGCAATGGGAGATAGATATCAAATTAAAATCATCTGATTTACTCATTGATTTTGTGCGCAATTACTTGGAGATAAGGATCTTGGATATATCCTATAAATAGAAGAGCCAGAGACAGAGGGCAACGAGGTTTTAGCGAGTTTTTGTTGCTAGATTGTTTTTCATTGTTCTGAGAGTTTTTCAAGTATTTTGAAAAGAAGACGAAAGTGGAGACATAATTCTTGTTCTTTGATTCAAGATGATAGAGAGTATTCACTTTCTTCCCCTTTATCACTATTGTGGCACCTCGAGAGATCTTCAGTACTCCACCTTCAACGGTGTACCTGCACCCGATGTCATCGAGTGTCCCTAGAGAAATAAGGTTCTTCTTGAGCTCTAGTACATGCCTCACATCTGTCAATGTGCGAACCACCCCATCGTGCATCCGGATTCGAATTGTCCCTATCCCCATAGCCTTACAGACAGCATTATTCCCCAAAAGAACTCTACCACCATCTGCAGCCTGGTAAGTAGTAAACCAGTTCTTATGAGGCATCATGTGATAAGAACACCCCGAATCTAGCACATATTCATCTCCTAACAAAGTAGTAGTCACACATAAGATAGCTTCTACATCACTATTGCTCCCCTCAACAACGTTTGCCACACTGCTTGTGGCATTCTGCCTATCAACTTTATTCCTCCGCTTAGGACAGTCTCTCCTGATGTGCCCCTCCTCATGACACTCAAAGCACTTCACGCGTCTCATGGACTTTCTATGGCATGATTTTGATTTGCTTTTACCTCTGTTGCTACTAGGCCCTCGATGTTGTTCTTTACCCCGAACCGTCAGTGATTGCGCTATTCCTTGCGTCGAACTGTCATCTCACAACTTTCTCTGCCACTCCTTATAGAATAAGATGGACTTTACCTCTTCTAAGGCAATAGTAGTACGCCCCTGCAACAGTAAATTAGTAAAGTGCTCCCATGACTCTGGTAAAGAGGCTAACAACATCATGCCCTGCTCTTCATCATCAAGTAGCTTACTGATGTTCTTCAAATCCAACATGAGTTTATTAAATTCATCTAGGTGGGTTCTGATAGACGTACCTTCAGTATATCTAAATTGAAACATCTTCTTCAGCATGTACAAGCGATTGTTCAAACCTTTCTTCACATAGAGTACTTGAAGTTTTGCCCATAATGTTGTGGCATCCTTCTCCTCAACAACCTCTAGTAAGACCTCATCCGTTAAATTTAACAGGATTATACTTTTTTTCTTTTTCCATCAACTCTACCCTCTTTGAGGCTTTCATTATAATCGGCAACTCATCTTCACCATCCAGTGCCTTGGCCAAACCTTGTGTTGTTAATAAAGCTCACATCTTGATGCTCCATAACACAGAGTTATTGCTCCCGTTAAACTTCTCAATTTCATATTTCTTCTCAGACATAATTGCAATAATAGAATTTCCAAATAATAATCAGACAAGCAAAAGTTCCAAATCACAATAAAAAAATCCAACCTAAAGCTCTGATACCACTTGTTGGGATAAAATACACGAAAACGATGGGATCTTGCAATTTACATCAACGAGAAATCGCCAGAGAAATAAACGAGAAAAATAAGGACACCAGAAAATTTACGTGGTTCGGTCCGAGTATTGGTACCTACGTCCACGGGGAGAGCCAGCAGCAAATAATCCACTAAAATTGGAGAATCAAAGTTTACAATCACTTACACACTCAAGTGTTTCCCACACCTAGATTTAACCCAAACCCAAAGTGTTTATAAATAACAACTCAATTGGGTATAAACTCACGGCACAAAATTACCGCGCGCTCAAGTCGTATGCCAATAAAACAGAAATAATCTTCAGCTTCCTCCTACAGCTTCTCTCTCTCGCGGCGTGCGACTTCTCTTGGATCCTTCGGTGGCCGCTTCTCTTCGGAAGAAAAGAAAAAAAAAAACTTGCAGCAAAAGTTCTGTTTCTTTTATACGTGTGTGCCTAGCCACGAACCGATTGCCTTTTTTTCGGATTATGCAGCGAAGAAGAAAACTTACTCCCTATTTTATTTTTTTATTTCTTCTTTTATAAATCTTCAAGAGTCCAACGAATCTCAAACTCAAGTCATAAATTTAACAATTCTCTTAGTTTCTTTTGTGGACGTCATGGACTCCTTTGCTGGGGCTGCACTTCGAGGGAACTAGAACCGCGAAGACCAGACTCTGTGACTCGCCAATATTGGATTTGTTCAAGTTGACGCAGCGAAGTCTGGTGCCTCGTTGATGCTGGTTGGCGTCAAGATTTTAAGAGAAAACTCATTCGGGAAGCAGTAGCACCAGTGGAGATCGCAGGGGCATTGTTCAGCAAGGAGAGGCACTAGCTAAAGGGTGTCTCGGCCGTGAAGAGCTTTTGGCAAAGCTCCCTCTCCTCTCTCGATTCTCGCGTGTTTTCTCTAATGTGTTCTCTGTGATTCTCCCTTGCTAACCAAAAGGGTCCTCTCCTTTTACAGGGAACGGCTAGGGGTGGTAAAAGGAAAGCCCAAAATCCCATTTATAACCGATTCTTCTTTATTTCTGTTTCTTTTATTGACTAAATATTCCTCCAACTTTGAATCGTGAGAAGCAAGTTTTGTCTTTATTTTATTTCATGATGCGCACACCTCCTGCTCTTCGCCAATCTACCCTTTTTTATTTGTTTTCTTGTGACTCACCAAATCAACAATACTTTATTATTTCCTTTCCCACTTTGTTATTTCCTTATACTTTCCAGACGACCCACTTCCACTAATTGACCTTTTCTTTCATTTTCTTATTCAACCACGTGAATATATACGAATTCTCAAGATCATCATAATATTGCTCGTTATAATTCCTAACTTGAAGTATCACACGTGGAGAGCATATATCGATTAAAACCTCATTAAAGGAATAATGGGCTTACATGAATGACAAGTTCAGCCGAATTTTCATTACCGTGGGCTTTGAGCTCAAAACCACCAAATCAAACCCATCTGTCACCGACCCAATGTAAATGGAAATTAAATAAATGCACCTAAAACTATATGCTATGCAATTAATTAATTAACTAATATTTTGGGTTAAAATTAATCCTTAATTTTTTAATGCGATAAATGACTAAACGGGTCGCCAAAATTTAGGTATCAACATATGTCGTTCGATGATTAATGTATAATCTAAAAGCACTAGTTTGAGCTTCCATTTTATATTAATGTCCATATTTTCGTGTGTTTGAATATAAGTTATGATGTAAATTGTAGCAACAAGTGGTGATTATTAAATGTTTAATTCATTGCAATCGGTCAATTGATAATATAGATGGAACCTAGATAGCCCATAGAACCAACCTTAGATCTTGTGACAGGGTAAGTTTCAGGTTTTAGGATATGCAAGGTGTTTCAGGTTCCAAAAAATAAGGACTGTGTTCCAATGTGTAAGTTCCAAGTCTTAAGTGGAATATGTACTAAACCTGAAATCTTTCACCCCTAGCTGATAGGGCGTCGAGGTTGCGAGTACCTCGATGAGGGCCACAACCCTTGCTGACCAAAGGTGAGGGCCCACATTGCATGTATTTTTTTTTAAAAAAAAAAGCTTTTAAATTAATTTTTAAACTAATTTAATTAAAATTTTGGTTTAAAATTGTCTTTGGACAAAAAAGTCCTTTTTCGGCCAGAATATTCAACTAGTCAGCGAGGTAGACCTTTATCTAAAACTCCTATGGCAACCTCGGGTCTTTTTTTGAAAAAAAAAAACGATACACTTTAAATCTTTTTTTAAGAAATTGATAGAACCTTGGACCCCTATTTAAAAATATTTCAAGAAATTTACTATCATGTGTTAGAAAGTAGAGCAATAAAAAAAAAAACACCAACGAAAGTAATATCCACAAGCATTACACAAAGGAAATCAAATGAGTCATATTCAAGCCCAATGAAGTCGGATGGTTTAGTGCAAAATACTCGTACTTTACACAATAAGATTTTATTAAATAAGGGTATGAAGTGGCTAAATTAATCTCAAATGAAGACCTAAGCTCGCTAGTTGGCCAAATTTTTGCTGGTTGGCAAGTACTTGATTTTTTTTTTTTTTGGTGGTAAGAAGGGTACCCTTCTAGTAGAGGACATCACGCTGATTTTTTTTCTTTGGCTCAGAGGGTGGCCAGTCAATCCGGCAAACATTTAGTTTTTCTCCTTCAACTCCCCCTCCATGAGCATCTCACTTATGTACTTAAGAGTCGAATTGGAGTTTCACCATCTTCTGTAGATTCCACATCTATGCTATTGGAAGCTAGCGATGCACTTGCAATCGGGTTATTGGGTTCAGCGTCGTGTTTGAATCCATTAATAGGATTTTGATTTGGACAGGGATCAAAATCAATCCATGTCAAGCTTCGACCCATTCAAGGATCTGGTATTGTTCATGTTCTCTGATTCAAGGCTCTATTATATGGATTGGCGTCTAGTGGACCGAGTTCATCACAATTGTGGCACCCCCGACACCCGGTAGGGTCGCCACAGAAATTTCAAATACGAATAACAAATAACACCGAAGAAAGAAAGATTCAAGCCAACGCTTAGGCGTAAAAAAATTTCTTTTATATTCCTTTAAAAAGGTTTTAAGGATTTTGCGCAGCTCAGCGGAAATTAAGAGGCGAGTCTCACCAACACTTCGCTTCCCTCACGACAACACAATACACACCAACTATCTTTGATTTAATGAAAGCACGAGGCCGAACCACTTTTATTTACATATATAATTACGAAGGGCTACACGGGTCGGTACAAAAGGTTAGGCCAAGACTCATCTAATGCTCGGCCTTCAACCTCAAAAAGACACACGACCCTCAAAGAAAAGCAACGTGTAACGACCTCCCTTCAGACTACTCGTGGCGGCCAATCCAAAAAGTTGCTAACCCCCACTCCACGCGCGCAGGCCATCACACCCAACCCGGTGCATCAGGCGGTGGAGGTGCCAGCATCCCCATCGAAACACCATCGCGACGGATATGGACGGAGACGTACTCCTGGATGACTGGGCCTCCAGATAAGCCCACGTCATATGATACGATCGCGCGAACACGCAAAAAGGTCAGTCCCGGCAGGGTGGGACAATCTACCTCGGTCACCACGACCTCCACATCAGATGGAAGTCCATAGAACACTCCCCGTGGAACGACGGGGATAGGCATCGCACTAATCTGAAATGTTGGTCCCCAAAGGGGTGAGTACAACCACTCAACAAGTAAAGAGATCCAATCATCACTCAATGCATCAAACAATACATCAGTTCCAATACACATGTCATTCATACATTGTAATGTACTTACCTCGAAGCCATGTACGTGCCATCATACCTCATCATCACAAATGATCATCTTAGTACACATACATGTCATCATCATATCATAGTAAACATGCATGTCATCATCATATCATAGTAAACATGCATGTCATCATCATATCATAGTACACATGCATGTCATCATCATACCATCATGTCACTATATCAAAAGTGGTTATCATCACATCGCATCACATATATGCATGATTTAATTTCCACTTTAGTTCTCAATTGATCAACACATCACCCTTTCCCGGGATCATCCATCCCATACTTTACACTCGCACCCTCATTCGGGTCTCACGAGAAGAACCTCTGGAATTATGCCAATCATGGCCACCAGGCATCCGGCACCCCCAACGCTCCAGGCATCTCGCATCCCAACTGGCATCACGAGGTATCCCCTCGGGCAAAGACCTCCGAGGCTTCCGGCACCCATCTCATTCCAGGCATCCTGACACTTCAGGGCATAATCATCCGCCACGAACAACTTTCCCATTTAACATTACACATGTTTGCCAATTTAGGTCTCAATTCATCATGCACATGATGCAATGGCAAGACAAGATCATCTTTCTTATACATGTATCATCAAATAATTTCACATACATGTAATAGATGCATCCCCCATAGCAATTAGGTCCACATGCCACTCAAAACAATGTACTTGCCAATTGCATTTAGAATTTATTTAAATTCTAATTTAATTTTATACCTTGCAATTAATTAATTAAATAATCAATTAATTAATCACAAAAATCACTAATTCATGAAATCAAACGCATAATATTGTAATGCCATATAACAGTGATTTTACCACAGAAAAGCATAGCCAAACAAATTTCTGCACAAAAACAACATTTTCACAATTTCGTACACATTTTCGGAAAAGGGCAGAACGAACAGTTTTCTTGGTAATTAAATTAAAATACCTAAATGACCTCAGAAAATTATGAAATCTTACCAGGTTATAGTTAAGATATTAAACTAGACTTTTCATGAAGGAACCTAAGCCAAAATCATTATAGGTAAATTATTACAGATCTACGAAGCTTCTGGTTAAGTTACCGAAATTCACAGGGCACTATGTCCGAAATATGGAGGTTCGACCTACCTACACTTCTACGTTTTCTCTGAAATTTGGATATGTTATACTCCTAAGGATCCTATACAACTTTCATGAAGGAACTTAGGCCAAAACAGCAAAGGAAAACCTCCAAAAGGTACCACGAGGTCTCGGGTGTCACACCTCACGACTCCAGTTTCATCTTCTTCAAAACCAGGTTGGTTTCCTAGCCTAAACTTGTTCATTTTACTTCAAATTTGAGTATGTTCATCCTTAAGATGTAATCTACAAGTTTCTGAAGAAGTTAAAGAGAGATTCTTAGTAAAAACCAACATGCAAACCATAAATTCACCACAAGGTCAGAAAACAAACTCCAGATCTAGGGTCTCCGAAACATGAGGCTTTGACCCCTTAAATCTCCATCATGTTTCACGAAATTTCAGTATGTTATAGTTCAAAGTGTTAGCTACAACTTCCATGAAGAGATCCAAGCCAAAATCGAACTCCAAGCACACATGCAAGACCTCACAAGTTTCTGACTTCACTGGATCATGCGAAAACAGCATGCATTTTCAACAACCAAGCATCCTAGCTTCGGTTTTCTAGCTTCTAAACACCCAAACAAATCAAACATCCACACAAAACACACATGCAAAGAGAGAAGATGAATCCTAACTTGCCTCTAGCCAAGGAAAACAGCGACGAACGGCGGTGGACGGCGGCGTGCGGCGGTCGGACGGCGGTTCTCCCCCCCTCCCCCCTTCCTTCTCGCACGACAAGCCCCTCCTCCTTCTCCTTTCTCTCTTTCTCTCTTTCTCTCTTTCCCTCTCTCCCTCTCGCACGACACTCTCTCTCTCTTCCTCTCCCTTTCTTTTCTCTTTTCTTCTTCTCCCCTAATCATTTCTAAGAAGACCCTAAGCATGTATGCCAAGTGGCATACACACTAGGACACTTGGGGAGGGGCATGCAAACCCTCGCCCTCCTTCCTTCGCACGGCACAAGGCCTATTGGGCCTTATGGGCTTGGCCCTCATGGCTCACCCTTAGGCCTTCCAACCATGGGCCTAAGTCCATGCTATTGGGCCTAAGGCCCAATCCAACTCCCTTCTCTAAATTAATTAAAACAAACAATTAATTTCACCTAATTAAAAACCCATAACATTAAATCTATAACAAACAATCTATAACAAGTATGGCAACACAAAATTTTATCTTTAAAAAAAATACCTTATAGCTTAATTTAAATTAGAAACAAACAAGGCACAAAGCACAAAGCACATTGCCTTAAGAAAGAATTAAGGCTAAAACACAAACAAATAGGTAAATTCATTACCTATTTAAAAAGCTCTAGGGCACCTTAGGACATGCCCTTAATTTCTAGGATGCCACAACTCTCCCCTCCTTAGAGAATTTCGTCCTCGAAATTAAACGTTACTCACATCCTCAAACAAGAAGGGGTACTTCTCCTTCATCTGATCTTCACTTTCCCAAGTGGCTTCCTCCACATCGTGATGTTTTCACAAAACTTTCACCAAAGTAATCTTTTTATTCCTGAGAACTTGTTCCTTCCGATCCAGTATTTGCACAGGTACTTCGATATATCTCACTTTCTCATCCACTTTGATGGCTTCATGATCGAGTATGTGACTGGGGTCTGGCTGATACTTTCTTAGCATCGACACATGAAACACATCATGCAAATTTCCCAAATTTGGAGGTAGCACCAATCGATAAGCCGCATCTCCTATTCTCTCTAGTATCTCAAAAGGTCCAACGAATCTAGGACTCAACTTTCCTTTCACTCCAAAACGAGATACTCCTTTTAACGGAGATACCTTAAGAAATACATGATCTCCTATTCCGAATTCCAAGGGTCTCCTACGCTTATCCGCATAACCCTTTTGTCTACTCTAGGCTGTCTTTAGTCTTTTCCTGATAATCTCAACAGCTTCAGTGGTATCTTGTACCAATTCAGGTCCTGTCAATCTCCTTTCACCTATCTCGTCCCAACAGATAGGGGTTCTACACCTCCTCCCATATAATGCTTCATATGGGGCCATGCCTATACTTTTCTGAAAACTATTATTATAGGCAAATTCTACCAAATGCAGGTTCTCATCCCATCTTCCTTTAAAGTCGATGACACAGGCTCTTAGCATATCCTCTAGAGTTTGTATTACTCTTTCTGTTTGTCCATCTGTCTGAGGGTGATAAGCTGTACTGAATTGAAGTTTCGTTCCCAGAGCACTTTGCAAAACCTCTCCAAAAATTCGAAGTAAATCTAGAGTCTCTATCCGAGGTGATTGATACAGGTATGCCATGCAAACGCACTATCTGACTTACATAGATTTCGGCGAGTCTACTCATTGAATAGTTCTTATGGACAGCTATGAAATGGGCAGACTTAGTTAAACGGTCCACTATTACCCAAATTGAATCGTGACCACTTGATGTTCTTGGCAATCCTTGCACAAAATCCATTGTCACATGCTCCCACTTCCACTCGGGTATATCTAATGGTTTCAAAAGTCCTGCTGGTTTACGATGTTCTGCTTTTACTTGCTGGCACGTTAAACATTGAGAAACATACTTGGCTGTATCCATTTTCATACCATTCCACCAAAATTGTTGACGCAAATTTCTATACATTTTTGTACTACCTGGGTGGATACTATACTTGCTCTTATGTGCCTCTGACAAAATCTCTTTCTTTACTTCTTCGTCGTTGGGCACACAAAGTCGTCCTTGGCATCTTATTGTCCCATCTTCAGAAATTTGAAACTCTGGTCTCTTTCCTAGGGACATTGCTTCCTTCACTTTCAAAATCTCCGGATCAGACTTTTGCAAGGTCTTGATTCTCTAGATAATTTCTGGCTCAATCCTTAAGGCTTTAAGCATACCAGTAAGATTATCCGCCTTCAACTTAAATTCTGAATCTGCTACAGATTTTAATAAACTCCACTCTGCTATTCTTAAACTGGCCATTTCCATGGCTGACTTACGGCTAAGGGCATCTGCTACCCTATTCGCCTTCCCTGGATGATATCGTATCTCACAATCATAATCTTTTAACAATTCCATCCACCTTCTTTGTCTCATGTTCAACTCTTTTTGCGAGAATAGATATTTCAAGCTCTTGTGGTCCGTATAAATTTCAAACTTTTCCCCATATAGGTAATGCCTCCATATCTTCAAGGCAAACACTATAGCTGCCAATTCTAAATCATGTGTGGGGTAATTTAACTCATGGGGTTTCAGTTGTCTAGATGCATAGGCTATGACCTTACCATGTTGCATCAAAACACATCCCAATCCTTTGTGAGATGCATCACTGTATACTGTAAAACCATCCGGTCCAGAGGGTATGGTTAAAACTGGAGCTATGGTTAACTTCCTTTTAAGTTCTTGAAAGCTCCTTTCACAATCCTCACTCCATTCATATTTTGCATTCTTCCGAGTTAACTTAGTTAACGGTCCTGCCAATTTGGAAAATCCTTCAATGAACCTTCGGTAATAACCGGCCAATCCTAAGAAACTTCGTATCTCGGTAGGTGTGGTCGGTCTCGGCCAATTTATTACCATTTCCACTTTTGCCGGATCCACTGCAATTCCTCCTCCTGACACCACATGTCCTAAAAATGTTATCTGATCCAACCAAAATTCACACTTGCTGAATTTGGCATATAACCGATGGTCCCTCAAAGTTTGCAAAACTATCCTCAAGTGTTGCTCATGTTCTTTTGGTCCTTTCGAATACACCAAGATATCGTCGATAAAAACAATCACAAACTTATCCAAATAGGACTTAAATACCCTGTTCATTAGATCCATGAACGTTGCAGGTGCATTTGTCAATCCAAAAGGCATAACAAGGAACTCATAATGTCCATAACGAGTCCTAAATGCAGTCTTAGGAATATCTTCCTTCTTAATTCTCAACTGATGGTATCCTGATCTTAAGTCAATCTTAGAGAAAACCAAACTTCCCTGAAGTTGGTCAAACAGATCATCAATTCTAGGCAGAGGATACTTGTTTTTAACAGTCACTTGATTTAATTGCCTATAGTCAATGCATAAGCGCATCGACCCATCCTTCTTTTTCACAAATAGAACTGGCGCATCCCAAGGTGAAGCACTTGGCCTAATGAATCCTTTGTCAAGCAACTCCTGTAGTTGTATTTTCAACTCTTTTAATTCCACTAGGGCCATTCTGTATGGGGCTTTCGATATTGGTCCTGTTCCAGCCATCAGTTCTATTTCAAACTCAACTTCTCTTTCTGGAGGTAATCCAGGCAATTCCTCGGGAAATACATCTGAAAACTCGTTTACTACACTAATTTCATCAAGTCTCAGCTCTTCCTTGGCACAATCTTTAACCATTGCTAGATACCCTTGACATCCTTTACTAAGTAACACATTTGCCTCTATCGCAAAAATAAGTGCTACTGATAGGTGGGTCTGACCACCTAAAAATTCACAACTGGTCTGGTCGGGTAAAACGAATTGGATTACTCTTCCATAACAATCCATTCTAGCCCGATACTTACAAAGCCAATCCATTCCTAGGATAACATCAAAGTCATACATGGCCATCACAACTAAGTCTATTTCTGTGTCCCTTTCTCCTACAGTTATCTTACAATTCTTACACACCAACGTAGACAGCACCGCATCCTCTAAAGGCGTAGAAACACAAAGAGGAATTCCAAGAAAAGTCGTTTCAATTTCACTCAACAACCTATATCTGTCAAATATGAAAGAATGCGTGGCACCCGTATCAAACAATGCATAAGCCTTCTTGCCATTTATGTAGATTGTACCTGAGATGATGTTGTTGGAAGCTTTTGCTTCCTCTTGAGTGACCGCATACACCCTTCCTTGAGCTGGTGGTCTCCGAGAATTTCCTTGTGAATTTGTCTTGACAGCACTCTGATATCCTTGTCGCACTGAGCCAGCACTCACCTGCGACCTTTCTCGTGGGCAATTTCTCCTAAGATGGCCCACTTGTCCACAACCAAAGCACTTTGGCTGCCCAGTACAAGGTCCTGAGCCATGACGTCCATTACACCTTTGACAAACACCAGGTTGATAGGGCGCTTTCCCTATATTCAAACCACTCCTTTCTCCTCCAGAGTTTCCAAAATTACTTTTCTTCCTGGCATCCCAAGTTTGATCTTGACCAGAATAGGGTCTCTTACCCCTTCTCACATCATTGGAAACCCACAGTTTCTTAAACTCAAACCGCTCTCTTATCAGCTCCTGCTCCACCAACTGTGCCCTTTCATAGATCTCATTGTAATCCCTCATATTCAAAGGCACAAGTTGCTTTCTAATGTCAGTTCTCAACCCTTTCAGAAATCTCTTAGCTTTTTCCTCCTGATCCTCAATCAGTCTAGGAGCATATCTAGATAGTTCTGAAAATCTAGCCTCATACTGGTCCACTGTCCGCTCCTTTTGTTCCAGCTGAACAAATTCTGTGATTTTCTTATCCTTGGTACAGTCAGAAAAATGCTTTCTATTGAAAGCCCTGACAAACTCATCCCAGTTTATATCAATACCTGGTGGAAAGATCGTATCCCTCAAAGCTCTCCACCAAAACTTTGCATTTCCCTCCAACTGGTACTCTGCTAAAGTTATTTTCTCCGCATCAGTGCAGTCCAACAACCGGAAAATTCTCTCCATACCATCAATCCAATGTTCCGCCTCCTCAGGACTTCCCATGCCACTGAACTTGGGTGGCTTCAGCTTCAGAAACTGTTCCACAAGTCCCTGAGTACGGCGTTCAGCTCCAGGTTGTTGCTGCGCCTGCCTTTCCATCAGATTTCCAATGTTGGCCAATGCTTGCAGGATATCCTCCATTCGGGGTTCAGCCCTTGAAGCAGAGGCTTCAGCCCTCTGTGGACGTTGACTTCCAAACCGTACCATAGCTTTCCTGCAGTTCCAAGCATTTGCCTCAGGAACAATCTGAGACTCACTGCCTCCACTACTAAAGTAACATACACATGTTACTAGCAACCTAAAACAACTACTAAGGATCTACGGGCGAATATTCATCACCCGTTATTCAATTATCCTATGGTGTGCATTGTCAAAGCTTCCCTCATTTTTTTCTAAATGAGGTCTCCTTATCACTCCAAGCATAAACCTTATGCTCTGATACCACCCGCTGTGGCACCCCCGACACCTGGTAGGGTCGCCACAGAAATTTCAAATACGAATAACAAATAACACCGAAGAAAGAAAGATTCAAGCCAACGCTTAGGCGTAAAAAATTTTCTTTTATATTCCTTTAAAAAGGTTTTAAGGATTTTGCGCAGCTCAGCGGAAATTAAGAGGCGAGTCTCACCAACACTTCGCTTCCCTCACGACAACACAATACACACCAACTATCTTTGATTTAATGAAAGCACGAGGCCAAACCACTTTTATTTACATATATAATTACGAAGGGCTACACGGGTCGGTACAAAAGGTTAGGCCAAGACTCATCTAATGCTCGGCCTTCAACCTCAAAAAGACACACGACCCTCAAAGAAAAGCAACGTGTAACGACCTCCCTTCAGACTACTCGTGGCGGCCAATCCAAAAAGTTGCTAACCCCCACTCCACGCGCGCAGGCCATCACACCCAACCCGGTGCATCAGGCGGTGGAGGTGCCAGCATCCCCATCGAAACACCATCGCGATGGATATGGACGGAGACGTACTCCTGGATGACTGGGCCTCCAGATAAGCCCACGTCATATGATACGATCGCGCGAACACGCAAAAAGGTCAGTCCCGGCAGGGTGGGACAATCTACCTCGGTCACCACGACCTCCACATCAGATGGAAGTCCATAGAACACTCCCCGTGGAACGACGGGGATAGGCATCGCACTAATCTGAAATGTTGGTCCCCAAAGGGGTGAGTAGAACCACTCAACAAGTAAAGAGATCCAATCATCACTCAATGCATCAAACAATACATCAGTTCCAATACACATGTCATTCATACATTGTAATGTACTTACCTCGAAGCCACGTACGTGCCATCATACCTCATCATCACAAATGATCATCTTAGTACACATACATGTCATCATCATATCATAGTAAACATGCATGTCATCATCATATCATAGTAAACATGCATGTCATCATCATATCATAGTACACATGCATGTCATCATCATACCATCATGTCACTATATCAAAAGTGGTTATCATCACATCGCATCACATATATGCATGATTTAATTTCCACTTTAGTTATCAATTGATCAACACATCACCCTTTCCCGGGATCATCCATCCCATACTTTACACTCGCACCCTCATTCGGGTCTCACGAGAAGAACCTCTGGAATTATGCCAATCATGGCCACCAGGCATCCGGCACCCCCAACGCTCCAGGCATCTCGCATCCCAACTGGCATCACGAGGTATCCCCTCGGGCAAAGACCTCCGAGGCTTCCGACACCCATCTCATTCCAGGCATCCTGACACTTCAGGGCATAATCATCCGCCACGAACAACTTTCCCATTTAACATTACACATGTTTGCCAATTTAGGTCTCAATTCATCATGCACATGATGCAATGGCAAGACAAGATCATCTTTCTTATACATGTATCATCAAATAATTTCACATACATGTATTAGATGCATCCCCCATAGCAATTAGGTCCACATGCCACTCAAAACAATGTACTTGCCAATTGCATTTAGAATTTATTTAAATTCTAATTTAATGTTATACCTTGCAATTAATTAATTAAATAATCAATTAATTAATCACAAAAATCACTAATTCATGAAATCAAACGCATAATATTGTAATGCCATATAACAGTGATTTTACCACAGAAAAGCATAGCCAAACAAATTTCTGCACAAAAACAACATTTTCACAATTTCGTACACATTTTCGGACAAGGGTAGAACGCACAGTTTTCTTGGTAATTAAATTAAAATACCTAAATGACCTCAGAAAATTATGAAATATTACCAGGTTATATTTAAGACATTAAAATATACTTTTCATGAAGGAACCTAAGCCAAAATCATTATAGGTAAATTATTACAGATCTACGAAGCTTCTGGTTAAGTTACCGAAATTCACAGGGCACTATGTCCGAAATATGGAGGTTCGACCTACCTAAACTTCTTCGTTTTCTCTGCAATTTGGATATGTTATACTCCTAAGGATCCTCTACAACTTTCATGAAGGAACTTAGGCCAAAAAGTCAAAGGAAAACCTCCAAAAGGTACCACGAAGTCTCGGGTGTCACACCTCACGACTCCAGTTTCATCTTCTTCAAAACCAGGTTGGTTTCCTAGCCTAAAGTTGTTCATTTTACTTCAAATTTTATTATGTTCATCCTTAAGATGTGATCTACAAGTTTCATGAATAAGTTAAGGAGAGATTCTTAGTAAAAACCAACATGCAAACCATAAATTCACCACAAGGTCAGAAAACAAACTCCAGATCTAGGGTCTCCGAAACATGAGGCTTTGACCCCTTAAATCTCCATCAATTTTCACGAAATTTCAGTATGTTATAGTTCAAAGTGTTAGCTACAACTTCCATGAAGAGATCCAAGCCAAAATCGAACTCCAAGCACACATGCAAGCCCTCACAAGTTTCTGACTTCACTGGATCATGCGAAAACAGCATGCATTTTCAACAACCAAGCATCCTAGCTTCGGTTTTCTAGCTTCTAAACACCCAAACAAATCAAACATCCACACAAAACACACATGCAAAGAGAGAAGATAGATCCTAACTTGCCTCTAGCCAAGAAAAACAGCGACGAACGGCGGTGGACGGCGGCGTGCGGCGGTCGGACGGCGGTTCTCCCCCCCCCCCTTCCTTCTCGCGCGACAAGCCCCTCCTCCTTCTCCTTTCTCTCTTTCTCTCTTTCCCTCTCTCCCTCTCGCACGACACACTCTCTCTCTTCCTCTCCCTTTCTTTTCTCTTTTCTTCTTCTCCCCTAATCATTTCTAAGAAGACCCTAAGCATGTATGCCAAGTGGCATACACACTAGGACACTTGGGGAGGGGCATGCAAACCCTCGCCCTCCTTCCTTCGCACGGCACAAGGCCTATTGGGCCTTATGGGCTTGGCCCTCATGGCTCACCCTTAGGCCTTCCAACCATGGGCCTAAGTCCATGCTATTGGGCCTAAGGCCCAATCCAACTCCCTTCTCTAAATTAATTAAAACAAACAATTAATTTCACCTAATTAAAAACCCATAACATTAAATCTATAACAAACAATCTATAACAAGTATGGAAACACAAAATTTTATCTTTAAAAAAAATACCTTATAGCTTAATTTAAATTAGAAACAAACAAGGCACAAAGCACAAAGCACATAGCCTTAAGAAAGAATTAAGGCTAAAACACAAACAAATAGGTAAATTCATTACCTATTTAAAAAGCTCTAGGGCACCTTAGGACATGCCCTTAATTTCTAGGATGCCACAACAATCATCCATTTTGTGGACTCTTGTGTAGAACCAACTTTAGGGCGATTTGTTTTTGTTTTTTTTTTTTTTTGACAAGTTTTATCGTTGGCTTAAAAGGCAAGTGAGCTACCTGCTACATGGTTAAGTCATACAATTTAAACAAGACCCAATTGCTGACATAAAAACTTGTAATTGCCCAAAGATATTTGGAGAAAATTACCAAAAAAAAAACATAATATATTGTATTTTTACTAATCCAGTCATAAACTTTTTAATTGTATCAATTGAGTCCCAAATTTTTTCAAGATTTATTAATTGAGTCCATCTAGCCTATTTTGACTGTAAATTGTTAAAGTGAAGCCGGAAGACTTTTTTTTTTTAATAGTATTTTAATATTTTTGAATATTTAATATTTAATATTTTTAATTTTCTTTTCTTTTCATTTTTTTTTTTGTTTTCTTCCTTTGCCAAGCCTTGGTGATGGCCAGTGATCAGCCACAGGTTATGATTGATGAGGATTGCCCTTAATAGCCTTAGGTGAGGTCACCCTTGTTAGCCTTGTGTAAGGCTTGTCCTAACCAGATTTGACAGGGTTGAGCTTTGCCTGAAGTTGGCAAGGTTGGCCCTTGCTAAACTTTAGGGAAGGTCGGCCTCGCCATCTTTCGGCAACTCTTGCCTGAGACCAGCCCTTGTGAAGACTGATGAGGTTGCACCTTACCCTCACTAGATTGGGCAAAGTCAAGCCTCGCATGAAGCTGTGACTTGCCGAATTTGGCAAGGCAGCAAAGTCCTCCCTTGCCAGATCTTGGTGAGGGTGACCATCATCGGTTGTAGCCTATAGTTGGTTAGTAGTCATCCTCTAGACTTGGCAACTAGCAGAGAAAGAAAAGAAAAGAAAAAGTATTTAAAAATTAAAAAAATATTAAAAAGTTTCCGCGTCTACGCCAACTGCACCATGTAGGATGCCTAACATTCATGTTAGTGATTTCCTATCAAAATTGATCATATGAGCTCAATTGGCAAAACGTGAAAACGTTTGGGACTAATTTGTATAATAAAAATATATACAACTGAATTGGTAAAAGAAGTCTTCCTTGGATAGGTTCATTAATCCTCGACACAATAACATCAGCGCTAACAACCTTAGGGTGATAATATGTTGAAATTATGTTCATGAAACTTAACATCTTGTTCTTGTTTTGGATACATGACATCACGTCTTGTCATTTCCTTTATAACCAGTCGGGAATATAACTAGTTACCATAATATTCTAAAAGCCTCACACACTACGTTTTTTTGGTATCGCCTTTAAAGGATGGAGCTTCCTTAGTGTTATTCCCGCCCGCTCTCTCATGTCGAGGGTCTCTGGTGTCAAACCATCACTGAGTTCCCAATCGAAATGGTAGAGCAACTTCGCAAGACCGAGATGAAGCACCCTATCCGCCAGCGTAAGTCCGACGCACATTCTTCTGCCTGATCCGAATGGAATTAGCTCAAAGTTTTGACCTTTGTAGTCAATTTTAGATCCTAGAAACCTCTCTGGTTTGAATGCTAACGGGTCCTCCCAAGCATCTGGGTCTCTTCCAATGCCCCATGCATTCACAAAAACCTGGGTATCTTTGGGTATATCAAAGCCCATGAAATTGGTTTCTTTTATAGCATTTCGTGGGACAAGCAAAGGTAATGGTGGATGCAATCTTAGAGTTTCCTTCACCACAGCTTGCAAAAACGGCATTTTTTCCATGTCACTTTCTTCGAGTTTTCTGTTCAACCCCACAATCTGGTTAATCTCATCTTTGGCCTTTTTCATTGACACGGGTTGGCGGAGTAGCTCCGCCATCGCCCACTCGATGGTGCTGCTTGTAGTCTCTGATCCAGCGAAAAACATTTCCTGCACCATCAATTAGACCCATTTAGTACAAGATCATATCTTGTTAGGGTTACCACCAATGTTGATTCTTTTGCTATAATTAAGATATTCAGTTTTGCTCGAAAATCACTCCCTTAAATCGGGGGCTTAATAGTAAAACTCATCATGCTTCACATGATACAATCCTTATCAAACATAGCAGCTCCTATGCTTCGAATTGACAGACAATTGCACATAAAGAAAGGAACAAGAATTTGATGATTGGATCCTAAAATTGACAAATGAATCCACTAATGACAACAGAAATATTTATAAAAGGGCAAGAGCAGGTGTTTGATTGGAAAAAAATGAAATAAACAACTGGAATGGCAAGAATTAAATTGCTGAGAAATAACTGAAAATGAATGGCAAGAAAGTGAAGTGTGTTCTTTTTATGTTTGTGCGTCTTTTTCCCTTAAGATGTGCTCTTTTTGTAGTCTCGGCTACAACGATTGCTTCACTGCAACCGCCGGTCAACAACTTTGAAAATCGTTCCGTCCTAGAAGTTTGACAACAATAATTGTTCGTGCTAGTTTTATCCTTGCAGTCGGTTTGATTCGACCAAATTTTGTGAGCCAACGTCAATACTTCTCGACTCGACCGACATTAACTTGACTTTCATTTATAAGTCCATGGACAAAAACTGTTCATGCCTTGTCAACTTAATTTTATTGGCTTCTTATAATCAATGCTGGTGTTTGAGCATCGATTATATTTATAGTCAATATCAGATCACACATCTGATCAACATACTATTTACTCATTCATTGTGGATACCCAACATGTTCTATTAATCAGTCAAATTAACATCGACTTAATTTAATAAATCATTCAATGTGTCTTTCTAGCACTAGATTTTCTTTTTATAAAAAATAATTATAAATCAATCGTGTTTTAGTAGATCATTTTTAGCTAGTTGTTACAAAATTAGCACAGATTGGCTAAATCAGGAAAGAATGGTAACATCTTTATAACAGTAGTAGCTTTTTGTTATGCAACGTTCTCTACAAACTTAAAGTGTAAAATGTTTTCATAGATAGTTGATTGGAAAAGGCTAGTTATTATAAAATCTAGTGCTAGAATGTTCTACGAAAACACAAGTTTGTAGAGAATGACGCGTGATATGACCTGCTTGTTAATTGCCAATTAAGTTTACCACCCCACTTTACAAACCGAACTGGACCTAATATCCTTAAGATGTTAATCATTTCTTTTTTGCCAAGAGGGGAAGAGAGGATACCAGAATTATTATGATGACGTTCTGGGAAGAGATTTTGCGAGGGCCTTCCTTTCCATCGCCCTCATAATCCAATACCGCGTCCAAGAAGTCATTTGTTGTTCTGATCTCCCCCCTTAGCTTTCGCTCCTCCAACCTCTCATTGACAAAGCCTTCGGCAATCTTCATGGCTCGACCCATGTCCTTCGCCATGCTTGCCTTGATCCCCTGCGGGTCCAACCATTTCAACCACGGCAGGAAGTCGGCTACGTTGGGCTTGCCAGCCCATTCCATGAACCGGTTCATGGCATCGAAGAACTCAGGCCCGTCCTTCGATTTTGGGTCCAACAGGTCCCGCGAGAGCACCATATTACCCACCACATTAAATGTCATGAGAAAGAGGAAGTGGGATAAGTCGATTCCTTGCTCTTCATAAAAATTAGAAATTTTTAACAATTAATTATAATTAGAGAATGTATAGCAGAACGTAATGAATTAGACATGAAAAAAAATAAATTATTGCACCAAGTTTTGCAACTAGTTTAAGGGGGGATGGAGGAATCAACCTCCAAGCTGCAATGTTCAAGACAAAAGTTGGATTTTTCAAATAAAATAAAGTGGAAAGTTTACTTTTGCATTCTCTTGCATAATAATGGGGATATACGTGATCAATGCATCAGAAGATAAATAAAACCCAACTACTTGATCATGCTCGAGTTTGACCCAATTCGATAGTAAAGCTACTCGAGCTTGGCATAATTCAACAGTAGAGCCACTCTAATTCGACTCAAACTCGAGAAGAATGAAAGCAAGTTCGACTAAATAGCACTTTAAACACCAGAAGCTCTTGGGCAACTTGAATTATTTACACTGGTATCTCTTTTATTGAATTTGTCAATTACAGTAACAAAACAAAGGGATAAAAGTATCAGCAGTCCCTAAACTTTTACAAAAAGTTTTAATTAGGTTCCTAAATTTGTTGTGCAATTAGATCCTCGAGCCGTATAACTTCTTCTTTGATTTAGTCCTTCCATTAAAGTAGTAAACATAAATGTTGACATGGCGGTTACGTCCTCATTTTTTTTTTTTGTCAGTCCTACTCTATTCGTATTCTACACTCACTCTCAGACTTTTGCCCTGCCTCTTGCAGGGCGTGGGAGTCGAAACCCACTTCTGAAACTTACACGTCCCCACCCCATCCCCCCTGAGAATGTGGGAATTTGAACCTCTCACCTCTCCCTTCCATGTTGGAAGGGTGGCCACTAGGGCGAATCTCAGTGGTTGGTTACGTCCTCATTGAAAGCCAACATGGTGTCCTAAATGACTTCTTTTAAAACCTAAAAATAGAATGAAACAGAAAAATTGAATAACTAGGGGTGGAGGTGAGTTGTCGCCCGGGGTCATGCAATAAATTGAGGCAACGCTTGGGTTGTTGAATGTTTACTTGGATTTAGATTTCTTTATTTTTATAATCTTTCTTACCCATCTTAGCACTAAGTAAAAAATAATTCATGTCTCCCTAATTAGTTAGTCTAGTTAGTGCTAACATATGGTGGGGATGCAATATTCATCGTAACCAATGCATTCGCATATTTAAAAGGAGGGCCAACTCAAATTAAAAGATGTATAATTTAAGAACTCAATAGTAGAAAAAAGAAAAAAATAAAGAAGATTCTGAAACTTAATTGTACATTTTGCAAAAAAAAAAAGGATTGCCTATTCCTTTATTTGTAAAAAGCAAGCCCAGTGTCTTCTTAAGTAGATCTAGTTGTAGGTTGCATTCTTTACTGAAATACGATTCTTTTGATAGCGTGGATCGTTAACTCCTAATGGTGTAGAAGTCCCAACATATCTTAACCAATGATTTTACATATATTAATAATTGAGAAGAACTTGTGACACTAGTGGGAATATTGTGTAGGGTATAGGCCTTCATCCTCTTTTGATATTTTATAAAAAGTTTAAACGTTCCTCTCTCTCTCTCTGTTGCTTTCTCTTCTTCTTCTTTTTCCTTTGAAGAAGAAAACTATTATTTCGGTCATTCAAGGTTACACATGCAACGCAAACGTCCGAAGTAACACAAAGCACGTAAGAAATAACCTGTTGTTACTTTGTTAACCACCATTTCTTCCTCTAAATACACGACCATGTTGTCGACGCACTTCTGCCTGAGATGGGCCGTCTCGTTGACGCGCTTGGTCGCGAGGAGCTCAACAGAGCAGAGACGCCTGAGAATGCGCCAGTAGCCACCGTAACGACCCACAGCGAGCGAGCCTTGGTCATAACTGAGAGCTGTCAATGCATGGGGACACTTGCGGTCTGCGAACGCGGAGTCATGGCCCTTGAAGAACTCTGCGGCGGCCTGAGCTGATTGAATCACCATGGTGTTCACTGAACCGAGCTTCAACCACGTCACAGGCCCGTGCTTGGCTCGGAAGTTGTGGAGGTTCTGGTGCGGCATGGTCCCGAGGTCGAGGATATTGCCGATCACGGGCCATGCGGGGGGCTGAGGGGGAAGTTTGGTGCGCTTCCGGTTGAGAAGGAAAAATAGAAGTACCGGGAGGAGGAGGCCGAGCCAAAAGAGCAAAGTAGGGTAGTACTCCATTGGCTAAGCTTTGAGCTATTGCTCACCTTGCACTTACGCGATTATTGCGAGGAAAAAAAAATGATATTTATAGACACTCTTATCCTGTTCACAAGAAAGCAACCCAAAACAATAAAGAAAAAGCAGGAGATGCAATTATTTCCCGTCCACAATAAAAAAAGGAGGAAACATTAATATATCTTTTCGCTATGAATAGGAGTAAACATGCTGGTCACGTAGAGTCTGGTGATCCATCCATTTCATCGTATTAGGTTAGATTCGATTCTTGTTTCATTGGAATAATTTCATTTTTGGTCAAACAACTTACACGAATTATGCAATCAAATCCGTGACTCTTAATTTGTGCATTTAAGTCCTATAACTTTACTTCAATACCACAAAAATATGATGTATTGTTCTTTCTTGGGTTTCACTGATTGGTTTATCAACTAATTTGTCCTATCAAAATCGGATAGTTATGTATTTACTTTTGTTGAGAGTGTATAACAAATGTCCAATATCTTTACCCTAGGAGATTGCTAAGAAGGGGCCCAAGTCTAAGCCGATTAACATATCTAATTGGACCTATCTTTACTCAAAAGCTTAAAGTAATGAGTTATTGGCCAACTAGATATATTAATTACTTCACCCTACATCAATTCTCCACTGTGGGACTTCCCTAATGCAACTTACATATGTATCTCAACAATCTCCCCATCATGTGTGAGCTCAATGTTAAGTCCGTTCCCCCATAATTTATGTATATTTCTATATTAATTTATCTCAACTTGAATCTCCAACATTCACCTTCATCCATGTTCATTTTCATTGGACCGAACCATGAAAATTGCCATTGGATTGTGTTGCAACACCACAACACACATTGCTCAGAAACTGTGTTAGTCACTAGATTCCTACTTACATATGTATCTCAACATTCTCCTCATCACGTGTGAGCTCAATGTTAGGTCCGTTCCTCCTTAATTCAAGTATCTTTCTATGTTAACTTATCTCAACTCTAATCTCCAACATTCACCAACACCCATGTTCTTTTTCATTTGACCGAACCATGAAAACTACCATTGGATTGCGTTGCGACACCACAACACACACCACTTGGAAACTGTGTTAGTCATTAGATTTCTACTTACATATGTATCTCAACAATCTCTCCATCACGTGTGAGCTGAATGTTAGGTCTATTCCCCCTTAATTCATGTATCTATCTACATTAACTTATCTCAACTTGAATCTCCAACATTCACCTTCATCTATGCTCTTTTTCATTGGACCGAACCATGAAAACTACCATTGGATTGCATTGCAACACCACAGCACACACTGCCCAGAAACTGTGTTAGTCACTAGATTCCTTTCTTTGAGATAACTCACATGTATATCTCAACAATCTCCCTGTCACATATGAGCTCATTGTTAGGTTTGTTCCCCTTAATTTAGGTATCCTTTTATATTAACTAATCTTAACTTGAATCTCCAACACCCACCTTTATCCATGTTTTTTTTTTCTTCGATTTGAACCATGAAGACTACCATTAGGATTGCGTTATACCACAACACACACTGCCTATAAATTGTGTTGGTCACTAGATTCCTTTTCTTGAGATATCTATAAAAGATTGGGGGCCGCCAATCTACTATTGGCTCTAACACCGATGCTTTGTAGTCTTGGGCTTCTCTCACCTCATACATTTACTCAAAGGGTGAGACTTTCTCTCATATATATAAACTAACCACTAGACAATTTCAATAATTGATGTGGAATAACTCCAACAGCTTTTGTCTCAGTAAGGTGGCTTGTCTTTTTCAAAAAACATCATATATATAAGTCCAATCATCAATTTGATCTAAATTTCCAATCTTCACTATTTAAAGGACTTTTTGATGCTGACACCTGAATTTATCATACATTTGCATCTCATAAATTTGACCCATGATAAAAATAAAACAATCAATTTATATAACACCGCATTCATTTTTCTCATGGCATTCCTTTAGCACATATAAACTAGAGGCATGATCTTTCATTAATAGTTAGGTTTCAGTTCACATAGGTCATCCGTGCATATGATGAATATTAGGAATCTCCTACATTATTCGACTAGGGACAATGTAGTATGAGAACCTTTGGGCTCCACGACAAAAAGTATGATCACTCCAAAGAGCTATAACAGCACCAATTCACACTTGGACTCGATTTTCTTCCTACTAATTTATACCCAACTTCTCTTGATTGATTGAAGACCCAAACAAGCTCAAAACAATTGCAAGATAAGTATCACGACGAGCGTCTTTACATCTATTTTCAAACAATATAAGGTTCACGTGCTAGTTCCAAGAATAGTTCCTAAATTTGCATTTTTTCAAGGAATGTTGGATGATCTTGCACCAGGATGCCTGGACAAAAAGACAATGTTGTCAAGCCTTCAAAACTCAACTTTTAAATATCTGTTTGGTCTAAAACTTTTAAACAAGCTTCGTCGGCTTGTTGACTAACTCCTCTCAACATTTTAGTGCAATCGGATGAATGAGGAGTGTGTATTCATTGTTTCCATGCGATTGCTTGGTCAACTCATCTCTTAGCCAACAAGCTCACTTTTCCTTTTTTTAATTTAGTATGGTACCATTGTCTAATGCGGGCTCCCCAACAATCACAACTTTGGGGTTTTAATTAAATTATTTAGACATCCAATTCAATTCATTTAAGAATTGCCATTAGTCTACTATGGTTGATTAAAAACCCAAGTAAAATGCGAGAGAACACTTTACCTTTGTGAACTAGAGATTTCATGTATTGGGGACTTGATTATGCTAGATAAATCTATGTCCCTTTGGCACCTTCGCTTTATTTCACAAAATGTTTTGCAAGTAACCTTGATTGATGTGGTCTTAAACCACTACCATGCGATGGATGATCATACAGGTATGGAAATAAGAAAGTAACACTCTATCAAAATGATAAATAAAATGCTTGAGCAGACAGAAAAACCTTGATGAGAATTATCTCTTCTTTTTTGTTTTTTCTTGTTCGTTTTCCCTTCAACGTTAATCACCTTTTTGCACTCTTGAAATCCAATTCAGAGCTTGCAGAACTTCATATTTTTTGTTACCGGCTGGGAATGAATATAGAAATTTCTCCAATTGTACCCCCTACTTGGGCATGATCAAGAATTTGAGGAACCTTCAAGGACTTCCAACTCAATGCAAAATCCCATTTCTCCAGTTTGCTTTTTCAGAGAATGATGTAAGCGAGACAAGGTAGTTTT
Organism: Eucalyptus pauciflora; assembly: GCA_007663325.1. Taxonomy (NCBI): domain Eukaryota; kingdom Viridiplantae; phylum Streptophyta; class Magnoliopsida; order Myrtales; family Myrtaceae; genus Eucalyptus; species Eucalyptus pauciflora. Next base: position 815,646 of record VMYD01000193.1, on the reverse strand, counting down.
GTTTCTCCACATCTTCATAACTGTTTCACTCTGACCTTCATTTTTCTTCCTTTGTGGTGTGGTTCTTGACGGGATAGTTTCAAATTCACTCTCTTTTATCTTAAGTAAGTTAATAATGAATATCTGTAGCGTTCATGGTAAATGAACTAGAATGCCCCTCGTTATTGCGATATATGTACTCTTCGCAAGTGATTTGTCAAATGAGATGTGCCCCAGTCGTGTTAGGGGCTGTGCTTGGAATGCGGTTGCCTTGTGTCCTCCCAGGATTGTCCATTAGGTCCAATGATTGGACTTTCAGTGCTCGAGATTCCCCCAGTGAGACTTGTTCTTCGTTTACATGTTTCCCGCGAGTTAATATCTCAAATGGAAAACCTGCAATTTGCAGCAAAAAAGGCTTCTCTTTCTTCTCAAAAATAGATTTTTCTTTCATGAAAAGGAGTGACATGCATAAAATGTCTAAATACTAGGAGTTTACAAAATGTGCAAGTTTTGTTATTGCCTAGTATAGGAAGAAATAAACTATATAGAAGCATTTTACTCATAGGAAGCAAATAAATCTGAGAGATTAGCAAGGAGAGTGAAATTCCCTAATCAAATTGCAATTTTTAAGTAAAATAATAGTACTAATGTCTTGTGACAATATGAAGAATAGTTCAAACTGAGAGGCATAACATTTGCATCAGAATGCTAACAAATCGATCATGTTACCTATGCATATAGAACTTTCTATATTCACTAAAAGAGTAGCTATGCGTAATGCATGAGCGTATATTGTGTGTGACGCATGTGCGCACACGTCTAGTTACTAACTAATCGCATGTCATAGTGCCCGAATTAATGCTAGCTAATATTCACTGGTTTTATAACCTAAGTTGTGTTCCAAACTTGTCATACCCAAATTCATCCCAAAAATTTAGATAATGATTCCCTATTATTTGGGAAAAATAAAAAGAAAAATAAAAATAAAGATAAAGAACGAATGCTTCCACGAACAGCAGTAAGCATATATATTGACTAAGCAAATTATTTCATTGAATGATAAATATAACAACACCCATTGTATCATGAAGTAACCAAAAACTAGAGACGCCTTAACCCTCTTCAGATTGCTCTCCACGTGTATCGAGAGTCAAAGTTGAGAATTAACGCAATGTTTGAAAATTTTGGACAATAGTTTTCGAAACAGTTTCCAAATAAACCTGAAGAAAAGAATAGATGAAAGTGACCATAATCTTCCTAAAAGATTGATATGTGGGGAAAGTGATTTAATTAGAAAATGATGCACCAATAATTATAGCCATTTTAAATAGATTCAATTATGATTTTTTACAATTTTTTTTTTGTCGGTAATTTTTTTACAATTGATTGGTATTGCATATAGCACGTGATTAGGACATTCCAAGGAGGCGGTTATTTTTATGGAAAAAGAGTGAACGTAGGCAACTTAGTCCAATCCTTCTAATTTATTACTCTTAATTTATTATTATTATTGTTAATTTAATCTTCTAAATGAACATGGATTTCAATTCAACGCCAGCCTTTTCATTGCCTTTGCAACTTGCAAGCGTGTTAAACGAGTAAACTCTAGAAGCACGAAATATCTTAGACAAACCAAATCAGTGGGTCCTATACTCCTATATGCATTATTGACATAGGCTTGCGTGGATGATGAGAATCCTACCTTCAACAACTCAACTCCATCGAAGAAGTTAAAAAATAGGTCACATAAACTTGTTATAAATACCTGAAGTCTCTGGCCTTGGAATGACTCGACTAATATATTATGAGAGAGAGAGAGAGAGAGATGGCATCTGTCATCGTCAGCATTGCTGGAGATATGGCTCCACAAGCATTAGAAAAAATTAGAAATTTATAGGGCATCAGGCATGAGATCGGTGTGCTCAGGGACACATGTATAACAAGTTTATTTGACCTAATTTTGGCTTGAGCAACTGAAGGATGCTTTCTATGATGCACATGGCCTACTCGATGAATTCAAATTAGAAGCTCTTGTGACAAGAACTGAGGGGGGCACAATGTGTTGTAATTATTATTGTAATCATAGGTTTTAATGTCTCAACGTTAATGAAATGTCTCTTCAATTCACGCCTTTTTCGATTCACATGCAATCGTTATGTCTCTTTGGATCAATGCCCTAATTGTTGCAATTATGGGTTAATAACTATTTGTTCTCCTGTAGTTTCTGATTTAATAATATTGTTATTAAGGGTTAATGGCTCAACTAATGTGAGCATAATCTATGTGACTCTTGAGTTCATGTCCTTTCAGTTTTCTAAGCTAGTTCCCTTGTCTATAAATAGACGTGTCTTCTTAATTCAAAATAACAACAAAAACTTAAAGTATTCCTCTAGTTTCCTGGTAGTTTCTTTAAGTGTGCTGATTTAAAGAAGTGTTTGATAGAATCTCCTACATATAGTGCTTATGCAAATGGGTTTGTTGTGTTGTATTTTGAGAGACATAGTTCGTGAAACTAATTGTCACCGTTGACATGAACTAATCGCCTCGAGGAGATTTGATTAGCCGTACCTTACCTCTTGTTTATTTTGCTATTGCTTTCTTGGAATTATTATTATTTTCCCCCAATACGTATTAATATTTCCCATAATCTTTAAATGATTATCTTTTACTGCTTGTTGGGTTTATAAAAAAATCAAGATGACTAATAATAATCAAGTACCCAATAATGTCTGGAATGTTTGTGAGGACGTTCATATGGCCGTTTCAATGAGTGAGGTTCAAACCTCATGGTCTAGTGTTGCGGCAACAAATTTGGCAAGCTTTCGGGCTGAAACCATCTATGGTGGTACCTGTAGAAGTCGCTTGACCGATACACTGGGGATTGTTTTTCAAAAAAGTACATATCCAATGGTGTATGGTTTAATTTCTGGAGAGATGGTTTAACAAGCTTTGCCTAATCTACCTTCTCCAATAAACATCGAATGAGAAAATGTATGAGTTAACTAGTGTGGGCATTAAGCAGTGGTAACATAAGATGTTCTTCTATTTGACCACAATGAATTTAGTTAAGTACTCATTAGAGGTGTGCTCAATAATTAGTCCAGATGAGCAAGATGTCATGATGCATGGGGAGCTAGAGCCTTGGAAGTATGGGGATTTCCTATGCCAAAACTATATCCTTAATTGTCTAGCAAATTCCTTGTATCATGTTTATTGTAACATTGAAACTACTAGACAATTATGGGAGTCCTTAGAAAAGAAATTCAAAGTTGAGAAATTTGTGGTTGCCAAATTCTTGGACTCAAGATGGTGGATTCTAAATCTGTCATGAACTAGGTCCATGGAGTGCAAATGATTTTGAACATCTTTGTTGAGGAAATGTTCTTACTGAATCATTCCAAGTGGCATTTATTAGTGAGAAGCTGCCTCTGGGCTGGTCAGACTTTCAAAATATATGAATGACAATCGGAAAGAGATGAGCCTTGAAGATCTCATTCCGTGCCTCATAATCAAGGAAGACAATATGTGGATTGCATATCCTTCTATGGAACCAAAGGCCAACACTATTGAGTTTTCCAATTCCAAGCAAGATACAAAGAGGAAAAAGTTCTTTCAAGGAAAGAGCAAGTAGAATGAACAATCCTGAAATTCCAAGGGACATGTTTTGTTTGTAACAAACTTGACCATCGGGCCAAGGATTGCAAAAAGTGCCTAAACAAAGGCAAGGGCGATGGTGTAGTCAAGTAGCTGAATTTGACAGATTAAATAGAGGATGAGAGACTGATTGATGTGGTTGTGTATGAGGTATCATTGGTATTAAATAATACTAATTGGTGGTTGGAAACAAGTACCACATATCACATTTAGGTGGATAAACACCTGTTTTCATCTTACAAGAAGGCTGAGGAAGAAGAGAAGTTTTATATGGCTAACTCCACATTAGCAAATATTGCTAGAAGAAGAAAAGTGATCTTGAAACTCATCCCTAGAAGGAAAATCACTCCATACCTATCTAGAAGAGTTTCAACATTATATTGGAATTGGATAACTTTGTACTTTCCAAATAGGGTGTATGTGGGGAAACGGTACTTATGTAATGACCCGTTCAAAGTAAATGTGGCTGTCATTGATGTAAACTTGAAATTCTTGTACCCAAAGACTATTGATAATGAGAAATCTTTGTTTTACACTATTGTAACTCTTTATCTATGGCATGGTAGATTACGACATATAAGCTATGCTACAACGAAAAAGATAGCAAATTGAGGCTAATTCCAATGTTTGAGTTGGATGTCCATCACAAGTATGAGACTTGTGTTGAGGCTAAGTTTGTCAAAAAGCCATTCAAATTGGTTGGAAGATCAAGTGAACTTATATAGTCATTTATAGTTGTCACGCCCCAAACCTTGCGGGCGTGCCCATCCCTTGGTGGTTGATAAAATTTTGCGACTTCCTAGGACAAGTCGCCGACCCTTTCATTTGATTACACATGCGGAAACTAGACCGACCCTGGACTGGTCCAACCTAGCCAGTCCTGGTCCGGTTCCCAAGGAGACTAGGTCGGTCATTGGTTATAGAATTTCTGGACCAGCACTGTGCGGGTCAGTCCTCGGTCCTGAGAGTTCCGGGTCAGTCCAACCCTAACTATATATATATATATAATATTATTTATAATTTTTTTATATAGAGAAAACCTTAAAATAAAGAGCATTAACAACATTAAATAGCTAATTAGTGAGGACTTCAAATAATTTTACATTATTTTTTTAATAGCTTATATTTTTAATGTCTTTTACAGTATCAATAGTCATAATTTACGAATGAGGAAAATGTTTTTGTGAGGAGTCTTCACGGTGTCCAAAAAGGCATAAACAACTCCTTATGGCATCCTCCTCTAGTATTCGTTCTCTTCTATCTTATTTGTCCTCTTAGTCTTCAATTTGCCAAAATTGAAAGAAACAACTTTTCCGCTCGCCACTCGACACTCGCCTTGCTCACTTTGGGTCATTCGTACCGCTCACCGCTCGATGCTCGCTTGGCTTGTTGCTCCTCGCTTGACATTCGATACTCATTTTGTTTGACGCTCACCCCACTTGACCCTCACCACTTGCATTTCGTAACTAACCTCACTCATCATCGAACCATTGAGTCAGTACAGTCCTCGGTTGCCATTTCAAGGAGTACAAAAAATGAAACAAAAAATTATTGATTGGTCCTAGGTTGACTTGGAAACCGGACCAAAACCATTAAGTCAATTCGGTCCTCAATTGCTTTTTTTTAAGGAGTACAAAAAATGAAATAAAAAATTATCATTTGGTCCCGGGTTGACCTTGGGACTAGACTAAACCTATTGAGTAGGTCCAGTCCTTGGTCCAAAGCTTAATGGGGTCGGTCCTCGGTCTCAAAAATTGAGAATCGGCACCGTGCGGGTCGGTCCTAAGGTTAGGGGGTGGACCGGCCCAACTCGGACCATGCTCACCCTTAATCTGACCTACACCTTAGATCACCTCAACTCGGCTCTAGATCCTCCACTCTACGATCCTGAAAAAAATTGAGCCCACGACGGGGTGAGATATAAATCTCAGCAAGTTCAGGCTCTAAACCCCAATTAGGAAGGTAATACACCTAGAGCATCCTAACCACACAATACAGAGAACACATCTCGCCTCAGTTCCCTCTTGCATGTCAGTACAGTTCATATACACAATGCATATAATCATAGCACACAACAATTAAAACGCCTCATCAACTCAATCAATCATGTGTTCTAATTGTTAATTTCGTCCCTCAAGGGTACGGCCTACTCCCAAGTTTGGCGGTCTACTGGCGTCACCAGGCATCGTCTCTTCCCCATTTAGCACGGCTACGTCTCTCAAAGACGGCTTTCACAAAGGAACATAGGTCCAGAATTTACTGCGACCCGATACCCATTAAGTGGGTAACCCATATAGGGATTTAGTAACGTCTGACGTAATCGCTCAAGACGGGTTCTCTTAACCAACACACGACCGTTCAATCTCGGCCCAGGACACTGTGCATTGCACTCAAATGCCTCAATTAAAATAGTGATCCTGGCTTATTTTCTTCGTATTACAAACATCCGGAAAATAGTCGTGTGTGGGTACATGGTCAATTCGAACAAAAAAAAAAGTGATATCTTTAAATTTAAAATCCCACTGTTTTATATAGTATATAAAACCATGTTCGGTGTTAAAATCCAACACTTGGAATTTTCTGAATAAATTCCACCACGGATCAATGGACGATCATGAATTGATCCTGAATGGTTGTGTTTCGATCGCAAGTGATTTCTCTCCGTCATGTACTAACCATGGATGACCATGAGTCAACCTAGTACGACCATGTGTTGGCTATGGATTGATCGATCTTGAACAATCACATGACAATCGGAAGCCGGCTAGGACTAAGCCTGGGGTCGGTCCGCTTGACTAGTGCCAATCCAAGGATCGGCCATTAAGCACATGCCCTAAGCTATTGACCTAGCCAAGAAGGCAAATTTTGCCTATGACAACCACACCAAGGGTGGCTTTGCCATGAACCTCAAGTGTGTCGAAATGGTCGATAGGGGATGCACACAAAAAGACCTTGTCTAGTCTCGGTTGCACTTCCAATGGTCTATCTCCCATGTTTGCCATATTATTTGGAAATGGACAAAAGAGGATATTCTAGAAACCCCTTGGTCATTCATGAAGGGGGATGACTCATCACCTTAGGTGGGTAATGATTACCAAAAATTTGGCTTGGAAATTAAGCAAAGGAATCTTGACAAATGTACTAATAAGAAGGAGACACCATGGCCAATCATTACCATCCTAAGGCCTAGGTGCCACATAACCAACTTTAGGGTGCCACCTAATTAAAGTGGCTTGTTCTCCAAGAAGGGCCAGGTACTTATGTGGGCCAATAAAAGGAAGAAAAATAAGCCTCCAATCATTATATTAGGCCATTAGATTTCCACCTCATAAGCTTAGGTGTGCCACCTTACAAATTAGGCTTGGCACCTCAATGTTATGGCCATGCCACTTTGAGAAAGATAATTGGGCCATTTGGATAAGTAATGATGAAGATGGTACCTATAAATAGGATGAGCTCCTCATTCATTTCCACCATTTCTTGCCATTCACACACCATTTTCCCCTTTCTTTCCTTTCTCTTGACCTTTCACCGCCGCCCCTCAACAAGCCGCTCACCCTTACTTTCTCAAGATTCATCGAGGTAAGTAAGATCCCTAATTTTCCTCTAGGGTGGTAGACGCCATTGTTGAATCTAGTTAGGTGCTCATTCATTCAAGCCATTGGTAGATGTAAGATCTTTTGTGTGGTTTGCTCATGTTTGTGCTTGAATATGTGCTTGAGTTGTTCATGCTCTGAATGAGGCCAAGGTTCACTCAGGTTGAGTTCAACATGAGGCAAGGTCAACCAAGGTCACGAGGCCATGGATTGGCATTAAAGCATGTCAGTTCCAAGTCTCATTCAGCACAGGTATCGCCTAAGGCTATGAGGTCTTGGATCGACGTTAAGGCGTGCCCATTCCAAGTCTTGATCGGTATGGGGATAGCCCAAGCCAACAAGGTTTTGATAGCGCATTAAGGCATGCTGATTTTATGCCTTGGTTGGTGCGGGCACTTTGTGCTTGGTGTTTGAATGAAGTCACAAACCAAGAATCATTCACGGCATGAAATATGTTAACGCTAGGTTGAAAAGAAGGTTTGTCAAGCTTATGATCTTCATGAAGTGAGGTGTACCCATGCCTCAAGGACTTGGATCGTCATTGAGACGTGCTATTTTCGAGCCTTATCCAGTGCGAGGATCGACGCTTAGTGTTCGGTTCAAGTCACAGATCAAGGATTGTTCTCGATATGTTGCATAGTACAATATAAGGAGTCATGGCACACATGTGTGAATGAGCGCGCCTTCGGGCCAAGTATGAGTAAGCTAAGAAGAAAGATAAGAACTGGCTTGTTTGATGCACTAATGTGTACACTTAAAGTGGAAAAAGCGCTTGTCGCCACATGGCGTTGGCGGTAATACCTCGTTCATAAAATGGGATGTCTTAGTTGAGTCAGGATGCTTGAGTCTTAAGCTTGGAAGCCTCAGAAAGTTAGTTTTGAGAAGTCTCAATCGAGCCAAGATGCCCTGATCAAGCCAGAAAGTTTAACAAGAAGCTGGAAGTCTCGGTTGAGTTGAGAGGACCTAGTTGAGCTAGGACAATTGTAAAAGAATTATTGTATGCATGTCGGTATATACGTAAACATGATATGTTAATGTGTTCATTATTAAGTCAAAGGTTTTTACATTGACATCATGTATTTAGTCAAGGCATGTCAAGTAATTTGCTATTGATCCGTCATCAATGTTGTTTGTGAAAATTGTACTTGCTAGGCTTCGAGGATGAAATGCTTTCCTAGTAGAGGATTATGAATTTTACTTACTAAGTTCCTCAATTCACTCTCTATCTTTCAGACTTGTAGACATGGAAGTCTCACGTTAGTCTTGGAAGTTGCAGTCACGCTAGAGGAGATAGGAATTTTCAGGATTATGTGAAAATTTGAAGTGTGATGTTAAAAGGAAAAGGGCTTGTAAATGTACTATTGTAATATAAAGTAATGTGTTATGCGTGGTGTATATCCTAGTTTTCTAGTTTTTGTTTGTCTTTGAAGTTTGTTCGTTCTCACTTCCACATGTGTTTATTAACAAGATAAACAGAATTGGGATCGTTACGAGCCCAAGACGTTGCAAAAATAACCATTACTGCTGTTGTTGCAATTATTTATCGAATACTTTCGAGTAAAGGTTTGGTATTTCATTGTAACTGTAAATAGTCAAGTGTACATGTACGACCCCGACCTCATCTCTAGGGTCACGTGTGATATGGGTTATATTTTTTTTTCTCGACATCCCAGGTGTGTCGCCGACTCGTACTTCTTTCTTTTTATAAGTTTTTGAGTTATGCACACGTGGAAGCAATAAATCAACGTCCAATCACCATAGTGTTGCAACATCAAAAGTAGTAGAAAACACACATGCAACCATATTTTTACATATACATGACATACTGCATATAATTACATGTCTTTCCTTTTAATATTACAAGCCCTTCTACTTGAGCTAAGCTTTACAATACAAAAGCATACTGTCTTTTCCAAAAGTACATCAACTTCGGGGTAACCCTATCTCCTCTAATGAGATTCTAACAAAAAACGGTTCCCCTTATAAGTACCAGCTAACTAGTAGTCATTTACGGTGCTGTCGGATGGAGCATCTCCATCAGGCCCTGGTGGACCATCGAAGCCACGGAGTGGACCAACAAAATCCCCATCGAGACACTTGTACCAAGCTCGGTACTTGTGGGGAATGAGTTCATTCAGCCTTTCATCCACCCAAACGGTCATAGGGACCATCCGATAGTATTTATCTCTACTAACAAAGTAGAGTAATGTTTCCGAAATGGTCATCTTCGTGGGGATGCCGAACCTCATGGGCAGCACGGCCATCCTACAAGTCGGAAAAGAGACAACGGGTGAGTATAACTCAGTAAGTAAAACTTACTAAAATCCAGGTAGGATGACACCTCGTCTTTCCACAAGCACATAACTTCTCCTCAAAACTTGTCAATGACAGATCAATAGCAAGATGAAAATCATGCCTTTAGTAAAATCATGAGCGACCCTCAAACATTTAAATGCAAGCATGCACCAAGGATCCATTTTGTAATGTCAAAAACTCATGCACATAGGGTTCGTTTATTAATAGTCGAAATCCATCGACTCTTTCAAAATCCACTGAGCATCCGAAATCCATCGAGCAACGTCACCGAATCCATTTGTCGACGGCTAGAATTTAGTCCCTTGTGTGTCCATGCATCAAGTATCATAATCCGGTTCTTATCTTCATCTTAATCCAAGGCCTAAAGGCGTGCCATGCATAAATATGTGGAATGTCTTACCGATTTCAAGTCCTTGAGCATGCCAAGCATGAATTAGGGTTCGTGGCTTGGTTCAATCTGCTTGCTACACTAATTTAGTACCAAACTTGGCTTGGTAATGATACGCCTCAATATCGTACCGAGACCATGAAATGGACCAATTCGTTGTGGTCTTGCGTTCGTCCAAAGCCAACGAAAGTCTTATTCAGAACTCGGGTTGTGAACATACATTTACAAAAGTAATTTAGAATGGTTTATAAAACAACATCGAGTTTTCTTCGAATACCTTTGACTATTAGGATCAAAGTAAAACAAAGGCATAGTAGAACAAGTACAAGAACCGGGACACTTTAAATTCACAAGCCAAAGCCTAAACCAAGGTCCAACATTAATCTAAAATAAACTCAAGAAAGCATGAATCAAACCACAATCAGAACAACAAATCAAGCATGGACTAGTTACAAGCTTAGATGGATGCAACACAACATCTTAACCAAACGTTAGTAAGTCTACTTACTATTTTCTAGACCAACGGCCTCAAGTGATGGCAAACGGCGGCAAGGACACCTAAAGAGCAAGCTGAGGAAAGAAAGATGGAGGAATCGGTGTGGGCGGCCAAGGAAGAAGAAGAAGAAAGGAGGAGAAATTTGTGAGCTTTCCCCCTAATTATAGAACACCCTTCATTAATGATCTTGATAAGGCATTTAATGTTAATAGCTTAAATGGAAAGTCTAAAAGCAATGTGGCAAGTCTATAGGTTCTTTCAAAGGTTCTAAGCTCCAAGTGGCAAGCTCCTATTTGGTTCATCTAGATTTGTATTGATGGCTCTTAGTAAATGAAGTGGTCCTCCTTATCTCCCCCAATAATTGCTATCCAAGTTGCCCCCACTTCCCCTTCCAAGTTGGGCATGTGGCCCTCTTATCCTGGGTGAAAACCATTTCAAGTAATTTTTGAAATCGGCGTCAATACCTTGTCAAATGCGCTTGAAAATTATAAAATTTCAATATGTTGTAGATAAGACCCTAAATGAATTTTTTTTTTTGTGAAGAAAGCCAAGTCCAATTCGTTTTGTGGAAAGAGCAGTAAATCACTGAACATAGCCCAAAAATTCGTCTGTCGAGCAGATTCAACAATTGGAGAGAGTGACTCATTTCGGAATCCAAATATTCACAAAACTCTTTGAAATTTATGTATGTTGTAGAAATAGATGTCCTTTAAAACTTTTGTGAAGGAAACATGTTCAAATTAGAAAGGGAAAATTTTATAAAAAATCGATAAGGCGATTGGGTCATTGTTTTTACTACACTGGGCAAGTTTTGTACGGTAATTGATTGGGCCATCGTCCCAACCATTTTACCTCAGAAAAATCTGAAATTTAAGTATGTTATATATTAAGATGTTTTGAACAACATTTGTTGACACCTAATTTTGACCATGCTATTTACTTATTACATTAAGCATTTCATAGCATTGCATTTAGGTAATAATAACATTTATGATCAAACTTATCTTTTAGAAAATAAAAAATAGAGGGTGTTGACACCTAATTTAGGATCAAGTTCATCCTTTAAAAAAATAAAAATAGAGCATTTGGTTGTGGAGGGAAATTTTGAAAAAAAATTCAGTAATAAAACATTTGGTCGTTAAACATATCTCTTCATTTCAAATTCAAAATTCAACGGTCATGTGATTTTGGAGCCACTGATCTTGTTTGAGTAGTTGAGTGAATATTGGGAAATCTTCACTTATTTGTTGAGTTTTCCCTCTATAAATAGAGAGTGCGAAACGTAAATTTAGGGGGGGGGGCTTTTTGGAGGTCAAAAATTTTTCACAAAAGAGAAGAAAAGGAAAGTTCTTCCCCTTTGGCCATTTCGTTCGAAAGAGAAAGGCAGAGAAGTCAAAGCTTCTGCAGAAAAGTAGCAGGAAGACAGAGGGGGGAAAGAACCGAAAAGTAAAAAGGAAAAGAAAGAAAGAGAGGAGACCGGTCAAACAGCAGAGCACAACAGTGAGAGAGAGAGGAAACCGGTGAGAGAGAGAAGTGACGTGAGGGACGTGCGACAGGTGAGTGAAAAAACAAATCAAAAGAGAGCCACTGTTTGTCTTCCTCGTGCAGCCCCTCCTCAATGCTGCCGCACCTCTAGACGCCAGCATCTCCCTCTGCCAGCCACTGTTGCTCTGCCTGTGACCCAACAACGCTGCTGCTGTGACCTGGGGCAGCCCGCGAGCCCCCTCGCCAAGTCCCTGCTGCATCTCTGCTCACCACCATCCTCTTTCCAGCGATCTAGTGCCTGCACCGCCGTTCCTTCAGCCATCCGCGACTTGCATCTGTCGTGCCTTGCCACAGCCCGCTTTGACCCGCGACGCGTAGCCAGCCATGATGCCATGCTATCGTTGTTCCAGGAGACTGACCTTACCGCGCCACTACCTCTGCAACAACACCCCGCAGATCCAAATTGTTGCCTTTAGCATCGACCAATCCTGAGCCGGTCATCACCCGACGACGCTCGTCTGCGCCTTTGCTCAAGCTCGAGTCGGTCTCTATGACTCCAAAACCCGCGATCTACAACACTGCGGTCACTGCACCATCGTAGCTCGCCGTCGCTTCGGAGCTCCATTCACCTATCGTCGGTCTCCACATGACGACCCGTGACTCGCACAACAACCCTCCTGCCTGCTGCTGATCTATTGGCCGTCACCCCTTGCTAGCAGCTCTTCCGCCCATGATGACCGCACCACTACACCCCATCTCGCTTGCGACTCGCGCCGATTTGCAACCCACACCGCTACCTACGTCGCTGCCCAGTAACCCACGATCTAGCTCTGCCTCCGCCGATCCGCTGCGCCGGAGCCTGACGCCACCGCGTTGTCGCCCATGACGCCCCTCGTCGTCACCGCCCGCCAGCTCTCACCAGAATTCCAACGCCGGTCACCGTCCCTCCAGCGCCCACCAACGCTGCTGCAAGTTCCCCCTTTTTGGTAGTTTAGTTTGTTTATTTTTATTTTTATTTTTCGTTTTATTATTTTATTTGATAGCATTTTTTATGTTTAGTTATTTAAATTGCGATATTGGATGTTAATATTCATAAAATCTTGTAGGCATTATCCGTAGGGATTTTGTTCGGAATTATTGTAAATATTAATTTGATCCGAGAGACGTCGGATCATTTTTTTAATTATATTAATTTTTTAGCTTTTTGGTAGAATTTCAATCGTTAAATCATTATAATTATTAATTTGATACGTAAGACTTGGGATCGGATTTTTAATTATTTTGATCTCTTTGTCGTGATAATTAAGGTTAGAATAATTGTTAATTTGACCTGTGAGATGGCAGGTTATTTTTTCGACTATTTTAATCCTTTATTAGTTGACTTTGTTGATTATTTAGGCTTAATATTTCATAATTACTCACCTTAAAAAAAAAACTAAAAGAAACAAAAGAAATTTAATCAAAAAAATCAAAATCTTTCATGAGCATATAGGACATGTAGGTTTAATAAATTAGACATGTAGGTTTAGTAAATAATTTTTTTTTAGGATTATATTTTTATGACTGCATTTTTAGATATCTTTTTAAAATAGGTTAGGATCATACCTAAATACCTTGTTTTTTTTTAAAATAGAGTCTTAGATAAAATTGGCATATTCTCATCATTTTTTAAATAATAAATAAAAAATAGTTTTCTAAGATAGGATAGGGTTTAAGTCAAATTAATCCCTAGAATAAATTAGAAAATTATTCATTTTTAGATAGTTTAATTAGGGTTTTTATTAATTCCGAATTTCAATAAAAAATACAAAAATACTAGGTGCATGTTAACTAGTTTGCATAATAGGATCATTTAATCAGAATTTGTTCATTAATAAAGTTAGGTCATGAGGTGCATAATAACTAGTTTGCATAATAGGCTCATTTAATTAGAATTTGCATATTAATAAGATTAAGTCATTTAGTTAAAAAATGCATTTTTATAAAAGAATTCTAATTTCAAAGAAAATCCAAAAAAAAAAATCATTTGTTTTGTGTGATGCGATTTATTTTATTTATTGAATGGTTGAGCACTTGTGTGGTCACCATATTTGCATGGTAGTAATTTAGGTTAAAATAAATCCAAATTGCTTGCAAAAACATTTTTTGAAAATAAAAGAAACGGTACCGAAAGGGCATTAGAGAAATCTAGTATAAGGAAGTCCCCGTACCCTTAGTCTCTGGTTCGTAGGAGTAAAATAATATTCCCATTATTTTACTTAGGTGTCTAATCGACCTACCGTAAACCGATTAGTGGCGACTTCTAGATAAAATATATTTGCATGTTAAGAAATTTGAACCTAAGTCGCGAATTGGTATGGGCTTGGGAGAGCCCGAGTTAAGTCTAGGCTTAGTAATCCATTAGTCTAATTTTAGGTGGTGCACCTGAAAAATAGGTCACGACAGCTTGGCGACTCCACTTGGGATTTGTGTTAAAACACTTAGTGGACTTAGGCCAAATTTTCTTTTTCTTTAAAAAAAAAATGTTTTTGTTTGGCAGTGATGACACCAGGTACGTCCCTAACATTTCTAAGGTGTTAAATGTTCTTGCAGATGGGAGGTATAAGGGGAGTAGTCTTTGCTAATCCTTGTCTTGCAGGAAGGTGTGGGATGAATGATTTATCTTTCCTGATCAGAAGTGTTGTTTGCATTTAAACTGTTGTGCATGCTTTATTGCTTTAGTACTACACTATTGCACACACAACCTGTGGTCGGACCTGGGCTGCGATAGGATTTTTAGGATGATATTGAGAAGGATACTTCCTCCAAAGCGAGATTGCTATGTAGAGGTTGACCTTCTCTTCCCCGAAAGTTTTTCATGGTGTCGAATGTGTTTGTCCATATCCACGAGACTGCGTGACTATTGTACATTCCATTCGACTGAGCCGAAGTTAGGGGGACCTAACATGTTAATGCGAGACTGCAACGATCAGATCATCCTCTTAGCTCCACTTTGTTAAGCCATTTAGGTAGAAATCGAGCCTCACTTACCATGAGCATGTTTATATGATTGCCATTAATTTTCCTAGGTGAAGTAAGTCTTCTATCCTTATACCATGCCATTTATTTTGTTGCGGTTTTGGTTAGTTCATGACAATTTAGGTCAATCATTGATTTAATTCATTTGTCAATTAGGAATGAAATGAGGAAATTGTCATGCAATTAAACATTTGGAAAATAAAAAAAATTGGAAAATTGCTTTTAATTCATGCCTTGACTCTTCCTAGCTCGTGTCTAGGAAATTTCGTCCCTACTAGGGCATCCCATGTCTTTATTTTCCTAGTCCACTTCTAGGAAATCATCTTCATATGTGGACTTTTCTTGACTAAAAAATAGATTGTTGTCATAGACTGGCTCTCTATTTACACTTTCTACTTATATATTTTCGTTCATTTGAATTAGGTGATAACGAATCCTCCACATATTACACGATCAAGAGCTAAAATGACCGACCAAACTAAAATGCGTGATTGTATCTCCGCTATAGAATACCAACTCCAACAGTTGCTCACCTTTATGCAACTCATGATAGCTCAAATCCAATCCCTCCGAGCGGATTTGACTCCGGCACCTGCTTTCCCCAAGATAGTAGTTCCAAATGAGGAAGACAAGACCCAAATGAGTGATAACGATATGCCTAAACTGGAAGATAACCCACTATTGGTCATTGCCAAACTTGATAGTATCCCTAAGACGAAGCAAGATGAAGCAAATGTGATGAATACTCTGGGGCAGCCAAGTGGCAAATTCGATTATTTGGTGAAGTATTCGGCTCCTCCCAGCTTTTATATTGATCCCTGCGACATAGTTCCAAACAGATGGGACGGCATGGATGATCCGACTCCTCCAAAGACAGAGAACTTTGATGACGCCTTGGAAGGGATCACAAGTCTTTTCATTGGCCTCTTCACAGGAGCCAATGATGAAGGACTTTCGGAAGACATGGACGTTAGCCCGCAAGAGTAACTTGTTACTATTGCACATTCCCTTGCGCGGGAATTTTAATCGCTTTCTAGGAATTATTGTTGCTTTTTAGGAATTGTTTTCGCCTTCTAGGAATTGCATTTTCAATTCCAATAATGTAATTCATTTGATTCTATTCAATGAAATTACAATTTTTATTTCCAAGTTTTGAGAGTATGACGAGGTACATCAAACTAGTCCAATGACGATATCCAACCATGAAAAAATATCATCCATAGAGAAATCCTGAGAACTATACTGTCTCATGCTTCCTCCCAAAAGTTTTTTTCGAAAACAAAAGCATTTCACTGCTAAAAAATAGAAACAAAAAATTCCCAAAGTTTGTAGCAGATTAAACATGTTTATTTGTTTGACTCATTTACTTCTTGTCTCAGAGCATAATTCTATCACTTGTTATGACAAGGGACATTTGAAAATAGCGTATCAAGTTTCAATGATCATAAACTTGACTTGTGATCAACGGGCTTAGAGCGCACTTGCAGTGAAAAGCAAGTTTTGGGCAAGTAAAAGAGGACCATCATTCCCTGGTAGAAGAGATGACAAATTGGCAGTATGACAGATTTTGGTAGTCACCCGATTGAAACAAAATCTTCACCCAAACCAAAATGGATATTCCATGTGCATTTACTTTGATGTTACATAGTATCATATTCATGCACGTTCTCTTATGCAGGGGCAAAAGTGGATTTTCAGCCTTACATGATAGGGACAATCCAAAGACATCAACTGCTGAGGCAATCCCATTGTAGAGGAATCCTTGAATGAATGCTTAAAACCATTTTGCAGTGTGGAAAACTGTTTATTTTAAAGTTGACAATTTTTTCATACCTAAAGTTGTTGAGCTCTTTTTTTTTTTTTTTAAAAAAGGATTTTGCATGATGACTCTTACATGTTTTATCCACAAAATCCACTAAAGAACATCAAGATAGACTAATTTAATGAATGATGTGGAATTGATTGAGCATACTAAATGAGACGAGTCAGGATGATGAAAGGCAAACCCTATCCTATACACAGTCCCATATTCATATACTTATGAGATGAGTGTAGGAAGGTTAATATCTATAAGGTAAAGAGTTCTCTTGCAAAAGGTACGGCAACTAAAATGATGAGAGGCAATTCATTTCTCTATCCCAAACACTACAAGTGATCCATTGCTTAACCCTTTTGAGCCCATACACTTATGGATATTCTTTTCAAATCACCCCTGTCAAGAATCACCCCACATGGGGCAACTAGGAGATAAAATGGCATCATGAGGTGAGGAAAATGAATTGAAATTTTCTTGTTCTCACTTGCATCAATCTTCAAGTCGTGCTATTACATTGAATTCATGTGTTAATTTAAGTGCCTTAGGATGACGAAGAACATTTCTTTCTCTATCCTATACACTTATATCATTTGCATAGCCCACTTGAGCTTGCAATTTCATTTATTTAAACCCAGTTGGTGATTATCTCCCATACTAGGGCAAGGCAAAAGGCAGATGAAGACCCTTGAAAGTTTGAGTGTCATTCAAAATGTAATTCCTTGACGTATGCATTGTGCGCAAGGATTGAAATCAATATAGAACTAAGGGGGCATGAAAAAATAGTGTGCTTGGTAAAAGAAAGGTCAATGCCCATGAAAAAGAAGTTAAGAAAAAATGCATGAAAACTAGGGGCATGAAAAAATGATGTGCCTATTAGAAGCAATGCCAATGAAAATGAAAAAGAAAGAGTCAAGATAGATGACTATCGATTGCAAAAATTGAATCCCAATCGAGCAGTATTCAAAGAGTCAAGATCAATGGGGGGCTTTATGAAGACAATCCTCGATGGTGAAAAAGAAAACTGGTGGTAATGCCAAGATGATCACCAACTCTCACCTTTCATGCTATTTTGAGCCTAATGATCATTTCGTTTCTCAATCCATGAACCCAGACTATGTTACGTCCCTTACAAAGTCTCTTCAGATTATGGCACTTGAATTAACATAAGGGTTCACGTGTTTTAAGCATCGCTTGAAGAAGTGCGAGCAATATTATTTCTTTCTCATTTTGCAGGGTTCTTGACTTGTAAACCCGGAGATGATTGCGAAGCTATTCTTTCGATAGCCTTGATTCAAAGAGTCCATTTGTTAAGCCATTGGCCAAGCCTACATTATGGTCCCTATTAAAGACCTCTCAGATTGGTAAGGTTGTACTGCTTGCGGGAATACTCAGACCCTTATTGGTATGATGATAGTGAGATTGGGCGATTCTCATAAAATAGCCATTCTGAATGAGAGTGAGTGAAAGTCCTTTTTAACTGAAAGTTTCTCATTTAGTATTCTTAGAAAATTCATGTCATGAAAATTGTCTTGAACGGTGATTCTCTCCAGTGAAAATTTGGGTGATGTAAAGGTCATTATGCATGAACCTTGATTGAATTGATAAAAACTTCGGTGGATTTTGAAGTGCGCGTTCCAGAATAGCCTTAATTGCTTATTTTTTTGGGAAATGCACTTTTGCTCTAATCATGTCTGATAGATAATGTTTTCTCAAAAACTCAATAGCTCCTGATATTCAAGTTCCTTTCATAATGCCTCATGATATTAGGAGATGAGGAGCCTTCACGAATATTCAAGGTGCATCCTTAATGTTCCAAAAATTTATTTCTACCAGGAGGTGAAAGACTTTCACAAGATATCTAAATTCCAAAAGACATATCCCCAAAAAATCAGAGATATCATCAGGTAAGTATATCTCTACTCATATTCTAAATACTTGTCATTCTGTAGGTATTCCCTCTCAAGTGCATTGACACTTGACTCGGTCAAGCTGTTCTCTTCATCAACATGGTGTGCTTTTGTAGCCTAGAGTCATCTCATTAATTTGGGAGACATATCTCTAAGGATCAGAGATGCCACCAGATAAGTATATCTCTATCCATACCGTAAATACTTGTCATTGTACAAGTATTCCTTTTCAAGCACCGTCACTTGATGGAGTTGCCCCCTAAATATTTTTTCCAAATTCAGTCTGATTCAGGCGACCGTAGAATGGTACAGGTCCTGGAAAGTGAATCCCCGTTTACGAGACTGTAGAATGGTACGGGTTCTAGATAGCATATATTTCCCATTTAGGCGACCGTAAAATGGTACGGGTCCTAGACAGCATTTATTTCCCTATTCAGGCGACCGTAGAATGGTACGAGTCCTGGAAGGCGAACCTCAGTTTAGGCGACCATAGAATGGTACGGGTCCTAGACAACATTTATTTCCCTATTCATGCGACCGTAGAATGGTACGGGTCTTGGAAGGCAAATCCCCGTTTAGGCAACCATAGAATGGTACGAGTCCTAGAAAAGCAATTTCCCCATTCAGGTGACTGTAGAATGGTATGAGTCTTGGAAAATGAATCCTCGTTTAGGCGACAATAGAAAGGTACGAGTCCTAAACACAACCAAACACTGTCATACTAGGCGACCGTAGAAAGATAGAGCTCCTAGGAAAGCAGTCTCCTTATAAAGTCTTGTTACTGTTTTAGGCGACCGTAGAATGGTACAGGTCTGGGACATGTAACACTAATTATCTTGAATCTACCCTCCTTAAGGGTAAGTTATTCTATGTAGGTTCCTTATCATTTGCATTTCCATGCATCATATAAATTGCATTTTAAAATGGAATTCATTTTTTGACAAAAAAAATCATTCAATGCATGTATATGATTTAAATTTAGGTATTAATTTGTCTTTGAAGGCAACCTCTATGAGCTCACCTTCAAATCGGGGCAAAAAAATTCTCATCAAGTACTTGAAAGAAAATTCGAACTCTTGTCGACAAGATGATGATAAAATTGAGTGATATATTCTCACATCAATGGTCGAGACAAATAACCCCTCCTAAGTGAGAGCGAGTGAAAAGCCTTTTCACACTAAAAGTGTCTCATTTAACATGTTCAAGAGATTCACGCTATAAGTGAAAATTGTTTTAATGATAATTTTTCTGGTGGAAGTTTGATAAAGCCATCATGCATGGACCTTCATTGAATTAAAAAAATGAAATGCATTTTTCCTCAAAGATCAAAAGAATTTGTCTTTGAAGCCCTAAGTTTGTTCGGTCATATTTGAATACTTGATGAGAATTCCAAGTACCTATTTATAAAATGTTTTCAAATGTCTAGTGTGAATTCCAGATATTTGAACCTTTAAACGCTTGATGTGACTTCCACGTGTTTTGTCTTTTCAAACATCTTATGTGATTTCCAGATGTTTAGTAAATGTTTTCAAATGTCTGTCATAAGAATCAGACTTTTGAAATTTCAAGTACTTGATGCAATTTTCAGGTACTTAGAATCTGATGAGAATTTCAAATCCCTAAAGACTTTGAGCCTTTCAATTATTTGAAGGGAGTTCCAAATGATTATCAAGTCTCATAGGAATCATTTCACACCTAAATCCCAAGACAAGTACGACATGTACGTGTTCTTCTTGGCATTTGCATTTTATTGGGCATAGACACATTGAGATCTATGTTCCTAACCAAATCATTGCATTTACATTGCATTCTTTATTGCATTACCTTGCATTTCAAAAGGGATTAAATTTATTTGAGTCCATTTAAAAAAAAAAAAGTCATTGCAATTAACATGTATATTCATTTTGCATTCATTATGCGTGGTATAAATTTAGGTGTCATTTATTTTTGAAGGAAACCTCTACAAGCTTCCCTTTCGAAGAGGGGCAACTGTTGACACTTAATTTTGACCATGCTATTTACTTATTACATTAAGCATTTCATAACATTGCATTTAGGTAATAATAACATTTATGATCAAACTTATCTTTTAGAAAATAAAAAATAGAGGGTGTTGACACCTAATTTAGGATCAAGCTTATCCTTAAAAAAAATAAAAATAGAGCATTTGGTTGTGGAGGGAAATTTTGAAATTTTTTTGAGTAATAAAACATTTGGTTGTTAAACATATCTCTTCATTTCAAATTCAAAATTCAACAGTCGTATGATTTTGGAGCCACTAATCTTGTTTGAGTAGTTGAGTGAATAATGAGAAATCTTCACTTATTTGTTGAGTTTTCCCTCTATAAATAGAGAGTGCGTGACGTAAATTTTGGGGGGGCTTTTTAGAGGTAAAAAAAATTTCACAAAAGAGAAGAAAAGGAAAGTTCTTTCCGTTTGAAAGGGAAAGGCAGAGAAGTCAAAGCTTCTGTAGAAAAGCAGCAGGAAGATAGAGGGGGGAAAGAACCGAAAAGTAAAAAGGAAAAGAAAGAAAGAGAGGAGACCGGTCAAACAGCAGGGCACAACAGTGAGAGAGCAAGGAAACCGGTGAGAGAGAGAGAGTGACGTGAGGGACGTGCGACAGGTGAGTGAAAAAACAAATGAAAAGAGTCATTGTTCGTCTTCCTCGTGCAGCCCCTCCTCGATGCTGCCGCACCTCTAGACGCCAGCGTCTCCCTCTGCCAGCCACTGTTGCTCTGCCTGTGACCCAGCGACGCCGCTGCTATGACTTGGGGCAGCCCACGAGCCCCCTCGCCAAGTCCCTATCGCATCTCCACTCACCACTGTGACATCCCAGAATTTCAACCCTATTTTCTACTAGATAAATCGAGCATTTCTTTGACACGCCTATAGGGCTATTCTTAGAGCTGATCACTCTCGAGATAACTAGACTATCTGGGGAAGCCATTAAGAATTTTAAGGCAAATAGACTTGAGAATTTGACCAAGAATCGGCTTCTCGACCGTGTCCATCTTTAGAGGTCATTACGACACAGATATAAATCGATTTGAGATCAGAGATAGGTCGGTTCGACTGAGATGTGTGGCTAATCGTGGGTGACACCACTAAATTAGAAAATTCTCGTTGATCGGCACTAGACTGATTTTCTTATTGTTTTGGTACCCTGTGTCTGTATTTGGATCCTCGGGAATTTCACGATAACCGTAAGTCACCAATGAGTCGAGTGGTTTCATAGTGGCTCGAAGAAAATCGACCACGGGTTATTTGCACTAAAAATGTCTGAAAGTTACATGATAGTCTAGCTCACGCTAAAAACGCGTCAAATAGAAATTAACCACCAATTCAAGTCCGATTTCAGAAATTGAAGATTCTGTTATGTCACCCCTCATCTCTCGTATCTCTTCCCTCATCTCTATCCTCTCCATCTCTCTCACCTCTCCACCATTCAAGACCCTCTCCTCTTTATTTTCGAAACCCTCAAGCCAGCAAGAAGACCGGCAGAAGGAGCTGCAGCCGTCGCACGCCTCCACCCGCGCCACTGCCGGTTTCTGCTCCAGCCGACCTTTCGTCAAAGATTCGAGTTAAAAGTGATCTTCCAAGATGAACCAGTGAACAAGCTACCTATCTCCATGAAGAGGACATTCAGACCGTTCCAACAAGCCTGACCACACCCCGAACGGAGCCGCTGTTCGTCCCGTACAGCCGCTGGAGTCCGCCACTCGCCGGACCGTCTGGAAGCTGCCCGCTAGCACTGTTTCGCGTTTTCTTGCTGTTTCGCCCCATTTCAGCCCTTCATTTGCCCATTTCATACACCCACAAGATCCCCAAGACCCCTGGGAGCTATCGGTTGCAAACCACCCGCTCGCTGGAGCTCTGATCGGCCCGTTTTCGCCGTAGAAACCGCTAGTCTCCTCTTTGCAGCCCGCAAGCCAAACCCACGGTTCAGTCCATTGGGATTCGGCCCAACTTCGGCCCAAGTGAACTTCAGCCCACAAGACCAAGTGGCCTAGCAAGCTCAGCCTAAGTTGGTTTAATTTAGTTGAAGCCCAAGTCCATAGATGCAGCCCATTAATTGAGTCTTTGGCCCAAACAAGTTCGGCCCAAGTTCAGCCCACGAAGAAAGCCCAATCACAGCCAAGCCCAAGCCCAAGAGTGAGCCCAGTCCAGTGCAAGAACAAATCTCAGTTGGGCTGAAATTTGTTGGGCCCAAGTTTAAGACCCGGTCCAAGCCCGCCGGTGTTGTCGAAAGCCCGATTTCGGTCGCCGTCGCGGTGTTTCGGTCCCACTTTTAACCAAGTGAGTTTTACTCACTAATGCTTTCTTATTTTGCTAATAATGTCTAAGGGTTGGTTAAATTTAATTAAATGCAATTAGGTGATTAGATTAATTTAGATAAATTAAATTAGAGACTTAATGATGCATGTTAGGTGCTTAGAAATAGACATTATCAAGTAAGCATGCCATATTATTTATTGAACAAGTCTCGGTAATTTTCCAGGCTCGTCTCAGTCTCCAATTAGGCATCATGGGCCTAAAGTGGATTTTTATTATTTATTTATTTAATTTTCGAAATTAATTATTTAATTATTTATTTTTCCGAAAATTCAACCGGGATGGCCGGTGACCGGAATTGTGTGCTGATGATCGTGGTGTAGTCCGTTTATTTATTTGAGCTTTATTTTGTGCTAAATTGATTTATGAGTGATTTTAGGATTTATTCCTAAATTGAATAATTTTGGAAAATCAATTGAAGAATAACTGAGCATCGATTGACAATGCCAAAAATAATTTGGTGGACTACAGAAAATGGTGGGTTTGTGGAAATGAAATTATAATATTTTGGCTAAGGCGAACTGTGTCCCTACACACAGCTATTTTATCGAGAAGGATAAAAGATGGAACGGATTGAATGGTCGGATAGTATACTATATCATCCTACGGGCTCTGATATGTTAGCTTAGCGAGAGCAGTATACTAGTGTACTATATTAGCCTACGGGCGATATGTTAGCTTAGCGTGAGCAGTACACTTTATCAGCTTAAGGTGAGCATCAGGGGTATACTATATCAGCCTACGGGCGATATGTTAGCTTAGCGAGAGAAGTATATCGGTATACTATATTAGCCTGCGGGCGATATGTCAACTTAGCGAGAGCAGTATACCTTAACTTTATCAACTTAGAGTGAACTATACTATCTATTTATCAGCTTAGAGTGAGCAGTCCTGATATAGTCGGACTTTATAGATAGTATTGATTGAATTGACCATGGGATAGTCCGATGACGTGTAATCGACTAAGTCGATTGATCATTGCCTTGAATTGATGTCATGAATTGATTGAGTTGAAATGACCAAGAGTGGGTCCGACTGACATGTAATCGACTAGGTCGATTTGATAGATACTTCGATCTATTAAGATTGTTGGGTGCCTATTGAACTGTATTGATTTGCAGGTTGGGACTGAGGCCAAGGTAAGTCCTCCGACTTGTGTTGTGCATAGGCAGTCCTAAGGTGTATTGGTTTACTAATCAGGTTTTAGGGGATAGAACTTGCTGAGACGTTGTCTCATTGGTTATTGAATAACCATTTCAGGTCCCTAGATGTAATAGACTTGGATTTTGAAGATCTCGAAAGTCTGGTGCAGTCTGCTGAAGGCTCCAGTCGGAGTATGGAGGGTGATGAAGAGGAGGACTAGGATCTGTAGTTTATGGAACCCCACCCCTACTTGTACACCTTGTTTTTAAACCAGCTTGAGTTGAATTTGAATTACTAATTCACCTTGTATATACATGCACTATTTTGCAATGTATATAAGTGTGAATGTTTTTAAAGGTTTGAAATTTAGTCCTACTATTCTATCCCAATGTTTTATTGTCTGGGGATTTAATATATGCTTCCGCTTGCACATGAAAAAGATAGGGTCGGCGATACGTAGTCTTGAGATATCGCTTTTAAAATCAACCAAGGTAAGGGATGTGCGCGTGCCTGAGGATCGGGGCGTTCCACCATCCTCCTTATAGCGATCAAGTGCCTACATCACCGTTCCTTCAGCCATCCGCGACTTGCATCTGTCACGCCTTGCCGCAGTCCACTCTCATCTGCGACGCGCAGCCAGCCACGACGCTGTGCCATCGCTGTTCCAGCAAACCGACCTTACCTCGCCACTGCATCTGCAACAACACCCCGCAGATCCAAATCGTTGCCTTCAGCGTCGACTGATCCCGAGCCGGTCATCACCCGACGACGCACGTCCGCACCTCTGCCCGAGCTCAAGCCAGTCTCTATGACTCGAAAACCCGCGATCTGCAGCACTCCGGTCACCGCACCATCGCAGCTCGCCGTCGCTCTAGAGCTCCATTCACCTACCGCTTGTCTCCACTTGACGACTCGTGACCCGCACAGCAACCCTCCTGCCCACTGCTGATCTATTGGCCGTCGCCCCTTGCCGACAATTCTTCCGCCCACGACGACTGCACCGCTGCACCCCATCTCGCTTGCGACTCACGCTGGTTCATGCCCCGCATCGCTGCCTACGTCACTACCCAGCAACCCACGATCCAGCTCCACCTCCGTCAATCCCTTACGTCGGAGCCTGACGCCATCACGCTGCCGCCCATGACGCCCCTCGTCATTGCCACCCGCCAGCTCTCACTGGAGTTCCGACGCCGGTCACCGTACGTCTGACGCCCACCAACGCTACTGCAAGTTCCCGCTTTTTGGTAGTTTAGTTTGTTTATTTTTATTTTTATTTTTCATGTTATTATTTTATTTGATAGCATTTTTTTTATGTTTAGTTATTTAAATTGTGATATTGGATGTTAATATTCATAAGATCTTGTAGTCATTATCCGCAGGGATTTTGTCCGGAATTATTGTAATTATTAATTTGATCTGAGAGACGTCGGATCATTTTTTTAATTATATTAATTTTTGGGCTTTTTGGTAGAAT
Source organism: Eucalyptus pauciflora (assembly GCA_007663325.1). NCBI lineage: Eukaryota > Viridiplantae > Streptophyta > Magnoliopsida > Myrtales > Myrtaceae > Eucalyptus > Eucalyptus pauciflora. The sequence continues at coordinate 790,042 of VMYD01000193.1, read as the reverse complement.
GTCAATCGTTAAATCATTATAATTATTAATTTGAATCGTAAGACTTCGGATCAGATTTTTAATTATTTTGATCTCTTTATCATGATGATTAGGGTTAGAATAATCGTTAATTTGACCTGTGAGACGACAGGTTATTTTTTCGACTATTTTAATCATTTATTGGTTGACTATGTTGATTATTTAGGTTTAATATTTCATAATTACTCACCTTAAAAAAACTAAAAAGAAACAATCAAAAAAATCAAAATCTTGCATGAGCATATAGGACATGTAGGTTTAATAAATCAGACACGTAGATTTAGTAAATAATTTTTTTATGATTATATTTTTATGACTGCATTTTTAGATATCTTTTTAAAAATAGGTTAGGATCAGACCTAAATACCTTTTTTTTTTTTTTAATAGAGTCTTAGATAAAATTGGCATATTCTCATCACTTTTTTAATAATAAATAAAAAATAGTTTTCTAAGATAGGATAGGGTTTAAGTCAAATTAATCCCTAGAATAAATTAGAAAATTATCCCTTTTTAGATAGTTTAATTAGGGTTTTTATTAATTCCGAATTTCAATAAAAAAAAATGCAAAAATACTAGGTGCATGTTAACTAGTTTGCATAATAGGATCATTTAATCAGAATGTGTTCATTAGTAAAGTTAGGTCATGAGGTGCATAATAACTAGTATGCATAATAGGCCCATTTAATTAGAATTTGCATATTAACAAGATTGCATATTAATAAGATTAAGTCATTTAGTTAAAAAAATGCATTTTTATAAAAGAATTCTAATTTCAAAGAAAAACCAAAAAAAAAATCATTTGTTTTGTGTGATGCGATTTATTTTTTTTATTGAATGGTTGAGCACTTGTGTGGTCACCATATTTGCATGGTAGTAATTTAGGTTGAAATAAATCCAAGTTGCTTGCAAAAACATTTTTTGAAAATAAAAGAAATGGTACCGAAAGGGCATTAGAGAAATCTAGTGTAACCAAGTCCCCGTACCCTTAGTCTTTGGTTCGTAGGAGTAAAATAATCCTGCCGTTATTTTACTTAGGTGTCTAATCGACCTACCGTAAACCAATTATTGGTGACTCCTAGATAAAATCTATTTGTATGTTAAGAAATTTGAACCTAAGTCACGAATTGGTATGGGCTTGGGAGAGCCCGAGTTAAGTCTAGGCTTAGTAATCCATTAGTCTAATTTTAGGTGGTGCACCTGAAAAATAGGTCGCGAAAACATTCATTAAGTAAGTGTCTCTAAATTCGAAGTAAAAAGAACTCTGTAAAATTAGAAAACGGCAAAGGTCTAGGGATTTCGAGAATCTAAAGAGTCGACACCTATGGAACCTTAACTGGCAAGCCTAAGGAGAAGGGGTGGCGCCCTACTTGATCTCTAAGATCCATTGTCATCATTTTTTAGGCTATGAATCACTCCCTACCATTAATGAACTTATGACTCACCCCCCTCTTAACATATAACCATCCAAAATTTAATGATTACATTTCAAGAGTGAAGCTAACGGGGTCAAGTGTCCTACATAATCATATTGTATTAATAAGCTACCTTCCAAGAACATTAAATGCACCATGGGAAATATCAAGTTAGAAAGCCATCTCTTTGGGCGAGAGCCAATCTAGTCAAATCACAATAGATAACCTTATTTGGCCTGAGGTTCATGCCTAAGCCATGATCAGATAAAGCTGAATGCAACCGGGCTTAACCGGTGAAACCGAGTTTAGATTTTCCCTCTATCGAGAAAAGACTCATAACAAGGTCCAAGGGCCAGGCCTTGGATTGGTTGACCAGTCCTCTAGTTTGTTCCTGGGTCAATTGAGGGTCCTGCACCACAATTTATGGCTAGTCTGACGCCAAACCACGTTGAGTTTATTTGATCCATGGTTAGTTCTCGGTTGTCATGTAATGATGTAGGATTGATCGATCAGCCTCAACTTATGGTCGAATTGGATTGGTCCATGATCATCCATGACCAGCACAATGATCGGGCGGAATCATCCACAACTAGTACAATGACCAGGCAAGGTTGAGCCACAACCGTCCACTGATCGTGGTGGTGCGGAATCATCCCACAACCAATTTTTATAGTCGAATAACCTTTCCATGGTCAAATACTCTATAACCAATCCTTAGGTTGCCGATCCCCGAATAGCCTACTCGACTCATGACCGACTCTCAGGCCGGCTCATGGCCGAATCCCGCCATTGGCATACCGATCTATGACCTACTAGTCAGGCTAAAATAAGGATCGAAATGGAGAATGTTACAGTACAAGTATAAAAGCTGTCGTTGTGTCTCAATAATGTAATCTATAAATAGGGAGAAACAACACTAGTTAGTTGTAACTAACATTGCTGATTACTAGTGGGATCTAACCTACGTTAAGGCTATTGTTTGTAGAGTGGATATTGGCTTGGGGATAAATTCGAATCACTATAAATATTTGTGTGCTTTACGACTTTAGTCTACTATCTGTTATACATGTTCACTATCTTCACACACGATGGCTAATACATCATCTCGTCTTACTTGCTCTTGTTGACATTTTGTGTGAAAGATTTTCTTAATCTTCAGACAACCTATTCAATCCCCTTTTTGGTTGTACTCATAGCCCAAGCAAGTTAGAGTCTAATGGGTTCGTATTAAAAAAAAAATTATACGGAAGAAAGTTGAAAAAAAGAGATAACAACAAAATGAAAAAGAAAACAAAGGAAGGGTGAAAGAAAATTGTTGATGTGAAGTTCAACTTTTGATTAAAAAAAAAAAGCTAAAGTGTTTATATGTGCAAAGTCATCTCTAGTGAAAATGTGGTGATTTCGCAAATTTTAGAAATTAAATTTTGAATTTCATAGTCAACGAAACAACTACATGAGAAGACAATTTCTAGTGAAGAAGAAGATCGGTAACAATGTCGAAATGATTACCCACTTCAAGATCCCTTAATTTAGAATAAAAGACCTTTGAGTCTAATGGATCCTTTCATTTCTAAAAAGCAAGCCTATGTTACATTACTTATAGAATCTCTTCAGATTTTGGTAGTGACATTAAAGTAGGAGTTTCAAATGTTAAAAGCTTTACCTGAAGAAGTCCGGGTAAGATAGAGTTTTATCTCATTTTGCAAGTTTCTTGATTGTAAAACCCCAGTGATAATGAATGAATAACTTTTATTTATGAGCCATGAATTATCCCTTTTAAGCTGTTGACTAAGCCTACGTTTACGGTTACCTAAAAAACATTTTTAAACTGGTATGGTCGTATAACTTGCGAGTAAACTCAGACTCTTGTCAAGATTATGATAATGCTAAGATCTAGTGTTTCTCTCTTTTTCCCGCATCAATGGTTGGGAAAAAATAGCTTTCTAAATGAAAGTGAGTGAAAAGCCTTTTTAAAATTGAAAGTCTTATTTAGCATTTTCAAGAGATTCATGCCACGAATGAAAATTATCTTGATGATGATTCTTCTCAGTGGAAATTTGGTGATGCAGATATGACAGAATGCCTATGCATAACCTACAATTAATTATGACAATGATTGATTCTAGATATGCGTGCTCATTCAAGGATAAACTTAAACTCTTTATCTCTTTGAATGCGTGTCCATTTGTTCTAGTCGTGTTTGATGGGAAATACCCCCTCAAAGACCAAAAAGTCCTTTATGCCTAGTAAGCGCTTCATTGCCTTGGGCTTACTTTCGAAATTGTTTTCCTTGAGGAGGTTTACCACGAGAAACTGGTTGAAGCCGTAAGTGCAAAACAATAGGTATTCCAAACCCTAAGTGAAAAACCTTCGGCCCTTAGTGCAAAACCTTAGGTATTCCAAATTCTAAGTGGAAAACCTTGGACAATTCAAATCATAAGCAGAAAACTTTAGACATCTCAAGTCCTAAGTGAAAATCTTAGACAATTTGAGTCCTAAGTGAAAGACCTTAGACATCTCAAGTTCTAAAGGAAAAAACCTTAGACAATTATATCCTAAGTGCAAAACCTTACACGTTTCTGGTCCTGAGTACCAATCCTTAAAGGTTTCAAGTCTTAAGTGTAAAATCTTAAGCATACTAACTCCCAAGATGAACAACTAGGTAACTTCAAAGTCTTCGGATGGAAAATTCTGAGCAGTTGCAAAAATTTGAGACGAAAAACTCTAGGTGCCTCTCTTATCCAACAACAAAATTTGAGATGAGTTTCAGGTATCTAATTTGAATAATTATAGAGCTCTAGATATTTTTCTGTGAAATCTTTGAGCTCCTAGAGTGAGTTCCAGGTGTTTATTTACCAAACCTTTTTAAATATCGACGTTCATTTGTAGATATTTCGTTAAGAAATCTTTAAACTCTAGGAATGATTTCCGGGTGTTTGTTGGCCAAACCTTTTTTTTTTTTTTTGAATATTCAAGGTGAGTTTTGGATATTTTGTTAATAAATCTCTAAACACATGGGATGATTTCCTAGTGTTTAACAGATATATCGTTAAAATTTACGGAGAGTTCTCGCTGTTTATCAGTTAAATATTCAAGTTTCTAGGTGAGTTCTAGATATTTCGTTAAAGAGCCTTTTCAAATATCTAAGGTGATTCTAAATATTTCATTAAGGAATTTTTAAATTTCTGGGATGATTTTGGGGTGCTTATTAGTTAAATCATTAAATACTTAAGGTGAGTTCTAGGTGTTTATCAATTAAATCTTTTCGAGTATCTGAGGAAAGTTCTAAGTATTTCGTTAAGAAATCTTTAAACCAAATCCCTGTGATGACTTCCAAATGTTTCAATTAAATCATTAAATACTTAAGGTGAGTTCCTGGTATTTTGTGGTTAGGTCCCTTCGTGTATCTGGAACGAGTTCCAGATATTTCGTAAAGAAACCTTTAAATTGTCTAAGGTGAGTTCTAGGTATTTATTGTATAATTTTTTTTGTTGTTGAGAATTTGAGATGAGTTCTAGGTGTCTAAAAACTATTTAGGAATCTTCAAACCTATCAAATATTTGAGATGAATTTCAGGTTTTTGTCAGTATTTTTAAATTTTACTTTTCCGAATCTACATGTACGTATTCTATCTCTGCACTAGCATCGATATTTTCATCACATTTCATTGCACTCTCATTGAGATCTTTCCAACAAAACAAAGTAATCACATTATATTTGCATTGTTAAAGTTTAGGTATCAATTATCTTTGAATGAATCCTTTGCATGCTTCCTTTTAAAGAAGAGCAGCTGTTAATAATTAAATTTTAACGACCCATTCATTGCAAAGAAAATTAGGAGTCAATCTTGATTCCAAAGCTAAAATATTATTGAATTACATTTGCATATTAGGAGCATTTTATTTTAATTGTAATAGGCCCACATAAATTGCATTCTAATTGGACCGGAGCTAATGGGTTTAAGTAGGGGCTATCAAATTGATTAAATTATTGGACTAAGCCTGCAAGAGTATAAAATTCAGTCAAGCCCATTGAATACCGTAGGTGGCCGAAATTTGCATGTAAGATGCACGAGGCGAGTGCAAATTAGGAAAGATCATCACATAATAAAGTTTGGCGGAGATAGGAAAAAGAAATGCCTCAAATTCTTATCTTGTACCTATCATGTAAGGCCCGTTTGGTTCGGCTTTGGGGAAATGCCATTAGGAGAATGCAAAAACTTTTGAGGTAAAGGGATTTTCCGAAATGTTACATCGTTGGGTAAATTGTAGTCTCAAATAGCATTGAAAGGTAACTTTAGCAAAATACCGTTTGGCAAAACTTACATTACAAATGGGCTTTTACTTTTATTATTATTATCTTTTTAAATTTGAAAATCAAATCTGGCGGCCGGAAGTCTACTGGACGGCTAGATTTGGCCACTTGAGGTCGTAACCTCAGGTGATGCCGTCGCTGCTTGGAGGCCCAACTTAGGCGCCTAGAGGCACAGAGGCCAAATCTAGCCTCCGGACCGTCAGATTCGGCAGCCTGAGGTCGTGCTAACTTAGGTGGCGCAACTTCAGGCAACGTCGTCGCCGCTTGGAGGTGCGACTTTAGGTGCTTGAGGTCGACGAGGCCAGATCTGGCAGCTTGAGGTTGCGGACTACCAGATTTGGCAGCCTGAGGTCCACGATCACTAGGCAACACCTGAGGTTGCGTGAACCCAGGTGGGGTGACGCCGCCTAGGTCGCGGGTCACATCACCCCCAAGCGGTGGTCACCGAGGACGCGCAACTCTCAAGCGGCGGTGGCAGTTGCCAGAGAAGCCCAATGGGCGGGGAAGAAGAAGATGAATAGGGAAGAAGATGGCCGGGAAGAAGAAGACACAAGGGGAAGAGAAGATGAACAGTATGCGGTGAAATTTTGCATTTCCCAAATGCCCAATGCTCAAAGTAGCCCCTCTCTAGCATTCAACTTTCAGCATTGGGGATGCTCACATTTGACAAATGAGCTTTCAAAAACATTTGCCAAACAAAAAAAAATTTCCCCAAGAGGTTTTTGGGGCCCAAAGCCCCTTGGGAAAGTCGAACCAAACGGGGTTCAATTTTGGAAAGGGGTATCTTTAGAAAAGCCCTAGATCTATGCCTATATAAACATTATTTGCTCTCAATTCAAAAGGGACGTTGAACATTAAGAGGCACATGGAGCAGAATGTTTTGAGTTCAAATTTTCCCAAACCCTTTAATTACTTCCTTATTTCCATATTTCCACGCTTTAGGCTTAGTCAAAATCCATCCTACGATTGAAGGGGGTGTTAGAACATTCAAATATTATAATCACCGTCATCTAATAATTTAAGCTTTTAAAATAGTTGGTAATAGTTCTACAAATTCTCACAAAATTATTGCCTTTGACCTCATTTTCTTGAGTCATAAGACCAATAAGAGTGCGTTTGATAACGCTTCTGTTCTCGGGAATAATTTATAATAAAAAAATTATTCTTTTTTATTCTGCTCCTGGGAACAATTTCTAAGTATTTTAAGTCGTTTGGTAATTGTCCAAAATTTCAATTCCTGAAATAGAATTGTGTTTGGTACCATTCTGAAAATTTCTAATCCAAATCATTTTTTTTTAATTTGTTACATTTTTTTTTCTTTTTTCTTCTTTTCTTTTTGTCTTTTCTTTCTCTTCTTCTACTTCAAGGTCTACCTGGACCGGCCTTGATAACTCTATAAAAATAGAGTTATTGTACCTATTTTAGGCAACAATTAATACGATATCTATAAAAAAAAAAATATTTGGATTTCCTTCTGATTATTCGAATTTTCCTTATTTATGAAGAATAATGATATATAGAGAAGATAAGGAAAAGAATGACAAAACTCAAGAATTTGAATCAAGCAATAGTGGGAGATAAATATCAAATCAAAATCCTCTTATTTACTCCATGATTTTGTGCGCAATTGCTTGGAGATAAGGATCTTGGATATATCCTATAAATAGGAGAGCCAGAGAGGGAGGGCAGCGAGGTTTTAGCGAGTTTTTGCTGCTAGATTGTTTTTCATTATTTTGAGAGTTTTTCAAGTATTTTGAAAAGAAGACGAAAGTGGAGACAAAATTCTTGTTCTTTGATTCAAGATGCTGAGTTTGATTTATATTTTTATTTCTTCATCTACTATGTTCTAATTTTCTTTTGTTAGGGCTACGATGTAACCTAACCATGATGATGTGATTTTCATGATTTTTGTGTTTTGCAATTGATTTCGTTCATGTGAGTTATATATTATTGTGCTTAATGCTTTTGAGTGACTGGCCATCACTTGAATGATTTGATACGCATGTTTGAGACTGAGAAGTGATAATATGCAATTGATCATTATAATATATAACCATGAATTAAACGTGGATAGAGATATACCACGTTATTTGTGTAGCTTTCGCTGATAAGGTGATCCAAAAGACCCATTGTAAGCTGGGAATATTCATAGTTTTTAATGCACTTATGTTTATTATAATTCACATAGAAATATAGTGAATTAATAAACTGAGTGGGTTTGCTATACCTAGAGATAGGATAGTAAATAATTTAGGAAATTCCGCTATTGCATGTTTGATATCGTTCTTGTACTCACAACAATCTGAAATCCATATCTAGGGGTTATGGTGAAATCAGATGCTCTAACATATTTATTTGATTGATTTACTGCATTTAGTCTTCAAATTTTGTTTTTGATTTATTCTCAATTATATTTTGATTCGTTAGATAAGTTTTAGAATTAATCTATTTTAGTATTTAACTAGTTTATTAATCATCGATCTCCGTGGGACGATACCTTATCTCATCATTATATTATTTTTCGACACGTTCACTTGCGTGTAGAATTTTATGAACAAGTTTTTGGCGCCGTTGCCGGGGATTGTTTGTTTAATACTAATTAATATTGATAACGGATAATTCTAAGTTTAATCTAGCTTTTGTTTTGTTTTATATTTCAGGGTGTACATTGGTTTATGACACGTAGCCAACAAGGGAAACTTGTTCAATTTGATTCAGAAATCGAGCATACATTCAAAAGGCAACTGAGAGAATAGAGAAATCACGCTAAGAAGATGGCAGACGATGATAATGAAAATTCACGTAGACTCTTAAGAGATTATGCTACACCAATAGTTCAAGGCACCACATCAAGTATCAGAAGACTTGCAATTCAAGCAAACAACTTTGAGATCAAGCCGTCACTCATTTAGATGCTTCTATAATCAGTGCAATTCAATGGGCTACCAAGCGATGATCCAAACGCTCACATCGATGCTTTTCTTGAAATCTATGATACCATCAAATATAATGAAGTTACAGATGATGCTATTAGATTGAGATTATTTCCATTCTCTCTTAGAGACAAAGCTAAGAGTTGGCTTTCTTCTTTTCCTGTAGGATCAATCACTACATGGAATGATATGGCTCCGAAATTTATTGTTAAGTTCTTTCCACCTGCAAAGTCTGCGAAGATGCGTAACGATATTACTAATTTTATGCAGATGGATAATGAATCATTATATGAAGCATGGGAAAGATTCAAAGAAATTCTTAGGAGATGCCCACATCACGGACTACCTGTATGGATGCAGGTACAAACTTTTTATAATGGGTCTAGTACAAATCTTCGTTCTATGATTGATGTAGCTGCAAGAGGAACTCTAAATAATAAAATACCAGAAGAAGCCTATCAACTATTAGAGGAGATGGTGTCCAATAGTTATCAGTGGCCTATTGAGAGACTATCAATGCGAAAAGTTAGCGGAGTTCACGAAGTGGATGCTTTTACTACAATTGCTGCACAATTTGAAGCACTCAACAAAAAGCTAGATAATATGAGTGTTTCAGTAATGAAAATTCAGAATTTGACATATGATTTTTACAGTGGAGGACATATTAGCACAGAGTGTCAGGTAGGTAATGCTTTTGAACAATCTAGTAAAATTTCTAACTTTGTTGGGAATTTTAACAGGTCACAAAATAGTCCCTACTCCAACACGTACAATCTGGGATGACGCAATCATCCAAATTTTTCATGGAATAATCAGAATGTGATGAGACCACCAGGATTCAAACAATTCGAAGAGACAAAGCCCAATTTGGAAGATATAGTCATCAAACTTGCTAATACGACTCATGACTTCATCAAAAGCACGGATGTAAGATTTCAAAACCAAGAGGCTTCAATCAGAAATTTGGAGATGCAAGTGGGTCAGTTAGCAAGCATGATATCAGGGAGACAACAAGGTTCTTTGCCGAGCAACACAGAGAAAAATCCAATTGAAAACATAAAGGCTATTACCCTGAGAAGTGGTAAACAAGTGGGAGAAGAAGAGATTGTCAGAGACAAGAAAGAGGTGATCAATAAACAATCAAAGGAGACAAGCAAGAGTAAACTTTTTCCAGATAATCCCAAGCCATATGTGCCGCCAATTCCATTCCCTCAGCGACTCCAGCAGCACAAAATAGATAAGCAATTTTCTAAATTTCTTGATGTATTTAAAAAATTGCACATTAACATCCCTTTTGCAGATGCTTTAGCGCAAATGCCCAGTTATGCAAAATTTTTAAAGGAGATTTTGGCAAACAAAAGAAAACTAGAGGATTATGAAACTGTGAAGTTAAATGAGGAGTGTTCAGCCATCCTACAAAACAAATTGCCTCCGAAATTAAAAGATCCAGGGAGTTTTACTATTCCTTGCACTATTGGGGATTCTTACTTTGAAAAAGCATTATGTGATTTAGGTGCAAGTCTTAATTTGATGTCTTATTAAGTTTTCAAGAAATTAGGATTGGGTGAGGTAAAAGCAACCACAGTGTCACTTCAACTGGCTGATCGATCAATTAAATATCCGAGAGGTATTGTGGAAGATGTTTTGGTAAAAGTTGATAAATTTATCTTTCCTGCAGATTTCATAGTTCTTAACATGGAGGAAGATTTTGAGGTACCACTTATCTTAGGTCGACCTTTTCTAGCAACAGGAAGAGCTCTTATTGATTTACAACAAGGGAATTTGATTCTTAGAGTTCAAGATTATCTTGTTTCATTTAATGTTTTTAAAGTAATGAAATATCCATCTGATGATAATTCTTGCTTTAGAGTTGAGACAGTTGACAAGTTGGTGAATAAAGTTTTTCAGGAAAATATTTTTAAAGATCCACTTGAAGCATATCTGATTCAACCAAGGGACAAAGATATTCAGAATGATGAGATAAAGGAGTAAACAAATTTCATGGAGGCAATTCCACCATATTCAATGCAAAAGGCAATTAAATTTGAGGAGTTGGGACAACGAAGTTACAAAGCCTACACCATCAATTGAAGAGCCTCCAATTCTTGAACTCAAACCCCTACATTCTCATTTGAAATATGCTTATTTAGAAGGAGTTTCTTCTTTACCATTAATTATATCTTCTTCTTTGACAGATTTGATGGAGGAACAATATAAACCCACTATCCAACCTCAAAGGCGTTTGAACCTAAAGATGCAAAAAGTAGTGAATGATCAACGTTTGAAGCCCTACTTTAAAGGTGGTTACAACAAACATAAGACCACCATTGAACTTCATCCTTCATATTAGCAACATCAGAGATAGTTTGGCTGAAAACTATAAAGCAAGCGCTTCTTGGGAGGCAACCCAAGCATTTTAATTATGTTTTTTTTTTTATTGTTAAGTTTATGTTTTGCAAAAAAAAAAAAAGATTAGCTTTTTTCTATTTTATCCAGGTTAATTTTTTAGGGAGCATCTTTCAAGAGTTTAATCATCAAGGTCATCTATGAACTTATCCTACAACTAGGGGAGTTTTCTTCTTCATATTTCTATATTTGCATTGAGGACACCGCTTCATTCAAGTTTAGGGGGAAGATAAAAATTTTGGATAATTTTTTTTTTATCATGATTACATTCCTGGTTGTGAATTTTTACGATTCTTAAGAAAATTTAAATTTTATTTAAACTTGCAATTGATGTGTGAGTTAATTTTAATTCTGATTATGTTGATCCATTTACTGAGCACTAAAAGTCCTTAATTTTTGAATTGTGTGTAAATCTAGAGAACATTCATGTGAAGTATGTGATTTTCTTAAAGTTCACCCAAATCTTAGAATTTGTTTGATGTTCTCTTGAGGTGAAATTCTAAGCTAAATCTAACTGAGAAAATGATTTAGACAATTTTTGGATCGATTGAACCTTTTAAGCTAACCCTGTTTATTTATCCCTAGTCACCCATTTGAGCCTTTAATTATTACCCAATTTTTCATTGGCACCCATATATGTTTAGCTTAGCCGTTATCAAATTATATCATTGTCCCATGACCTATGAACACGTTGATTTTCTTTGTGGGATTATTTGAGCTTAATAGAAATTTGGTAGGAAGGATGGAGTAAAAAAAGAAAAGTGATTGCTATAGTTGTTTGTGGTGTATTATCAAAAAAAAAAAATTTTGCTTTTATGGTTCACTATCCAACTTTCAATTGAGTGAGCCTTTTGGATACTCAATGGGTTGAAAATTTTAATGTTATATTATGAGGGACTTAGGGAGAAACTCCATCATAAAGCAATTCAAAAAAAAAAATTACCTTGAAGGAGTGAAATTGGACAATGACATTGGCTCTAATTAGATCCTAGAAATCAAGGTGTTGATGGGTGATTTGAGCTCAAAATTACAGTTATCTCACCTTTAGCCCAGCCTTACATTACAAATCGAGAAAAGTCCTATTGATTTTTGGTGGGATAATTAGCTTACATTAGTGGAGAGAGGAATGAAAAGCAAACTTATGAGATTTGGTCATAATTATTGAGAATTTATGAGAGGTTGCATATCAATTTGAATTTATCTGGATTGCATACCATTTGAAAAAGATGAGGACTCACACACACACTTGGATCACATAGTTAGAATTGATCTTAACATATAAATCAATTTCAATGTTTAGATGAAATTTGTGTTTTTCTTTGAATTGTGAATTTGAGCAATTATGAAAAGATTTTATGGACGAGGTTGTTAACTTAAGTATGTGTTATGTCTTGATTTTGCTCGAGGACAAGCAAAATGTTAAGTTTGGGAGTTTGATAACTCTATAAAAATAGAGTTATTTTACCTATTTTAGACAACAATTAATGCGATATCTATGAGAAAATATTTGAATTTCCTTCTGATTATTCGAATTTTCCTTATTTATGCAGAATAATGATATATGGAGAAGATAAGGAAAATAATGGCAAAACTCAGGAATTTGAATCAAGCAGCAATGGGAGATAGATATCAAATTAAAATCCTCTAATTTACACCTTGATTTTGTGCGCAATTACTTGGAGATAAGGATCTTGGATATATCCTATAAATAGGAGAGCCAGAGAGGGAGGTCAACGAGGTTTTAGCGAGTTTTTGCTGCTAGATTGTTTTTCATTGTTCTAAGAGTTTTTCAAGTATTTTGAAAAGAAGACGAAAGTGGAGACATAATTCTTGTTCTTTGATTCAAGATGATAGAGAGTATTCACTTTCTTCCCCTTTATCACTATTATGGCACCTCAAGAGATCTTCAGTACTCCACCTTCAACGGTGTACCTGCACCCGATGTCATCGAGTGTCCCTAGAGAAATAAGGTTCTTCTTGAGCTCTGGTACATGCCTCACATCTGTCAATGTGTGAACCACCCCATCGTGCATCCGGATTCGAATTGTCCCTATCCCCATAGCCTTACAGACAACATTATTCCCCAAAAGAACTCTACTACCATCTGCAGCCTGGTAAGTAGTAAACCAGTTCTTATGAGGCGTCATGTGATAAGAACACCCTGAATCTAGCACCCATTCATCTCTTAACAAAGTAGTAGTCACACATAAGACAGCTTCTACATCACTATTGATCCCCTTGACAACGTTTGCCACACTGCTTGTGGCATTCTGCCTATCAACTTTATTCCTCCGCTTAGGACAGTCTCTCTTGATGTGCCCCTTCTCATGACACTCAAAGCACTTCACGCGTCTCATGGACTTTCTATGACATGATTTTGATTTGCTTTTACCTCTGCTGTTACTAGGCCCTCGATGTTGTTCTTTACCCCGAATCGTCAGTGATTGCGCTATTCCTTGCGTCGAACTGTCATCTCACAACTTTCTCTGCCACTCCTTATAGAATAAGATGGACTTTCCTCTTCTAAGGTAATAGTAGTACGCCCCTGCAACAGTAAATTAGTAAAGTGCTCCCATGACTCTGGTAAAGAGGCTAACAACATCATGCCCTGCTCTTCATCATCAAGTAGCTTACCGATGTTCTTCAAATCCAACATGAGTTTATTAAATTCATCTAGGTGGGTTCTGATAGACGTACCTTCAGTATATCTAAATTGAAACATCTTCTTCAGCATGTACAAGCGATTGTTCAAACCTTTATTCACATAGAGTACTTGAAGTTTTGCCCATAATGCTGTGGCATCCTTCTCCTCAGCAACCTCTAGTAAGACCTCATCTATTAAATTTAACAGGATTATACTTTTTGCTTTTTCCATCAACTCTACCCTCTCTGAGGCTTTCATTATAATCGGCAACTCATCTTCACCATCCAGTGCCTTGGCCAAACCTTGTGTTGTTAATAAAGCTCACATCTTGATGCTCCCGTTAAACTTCTCAATTTCATATTTCTTCTCAGACATAATTGCAATAACAGAATTTCCAAATAATAATCAGACAAGCAAAAGTTCCAAATCACAATAAAAAATCCAACCTAAAGCTCTTATACCACTTGTTGGGATATAATACACGAAAACGACGGGATCTTGCAATTTACGTCAACGAGAAATCGCCAGAGAAATAAACGAGAAAAATAAGGACACCAGAAATTTACGTGGTTCGGTCCGAGTATTGGTACCTACGTCCACGGGGAGAGCCAGCAGCAAATAATCCACTAAAATTGGAGAATCAAAGTTTACAATCACTTACACACTCAAGTGTTTCCCACACCTAGATTTAACCCAAACCCAAAGTGTTTATAAATAACAACTCAATTGGGTATAAACTCACGGCACAAAATTACCTCGCGCTCAAGTCGTATGCCAATAAAACAGAAATAATCTTCAGCTTCCTCCTACAGCTTCTCTCTCTTGCGGCGTGCGACTTCTCTTGGATCCTTCGGTGGCCGCTTCTCTTCGGAAGAAAAGAAAAGAAAAACTTGCAGCGAAAGTTCTGTTTCTTTTATACGTGTGTGCCTAGCCACGAACCGATTGCCTTTTTTTCGGATTATGCAGCGAAGAAGAAAACTTACTCCCTATTTTATTTTTTTATTTCTTCTTTTATAAATCTTCAAGAGTCCAACGAATCTCAAACTCAAGTCATAAATTTAACAATTCTCTTAGTTTCTTTTGTGGACGTCATGGACTCCTTTGCTGGGGCTGCACTTCGAGGGAACTAGAACCGCGAAGACCAGACTCTGTGACTCGCCAATATTGGATTTGTTCAAGTTGACGCAGCGAAGTCTGGTGCCTCGTTGATGCTGGTTGGCGTCAAGATTTTAAGAGCAAACTCATTCGGGAAGCAGTAGCACCAGTGGAGATCGCAGGGGCATTGTTCAGCAAGGAGAGGCACTAACTAAAGGGTGTCTCGGCCGTGAAGAGCTTTTGGCAAAGCTCCCTCTCCTCTCTCGATTCTCGCGTGTTTTCTCTAATGTGTTCTCTGTGATTCTCCCTTGCTAACCAAAAGGGTCCTCTCCTTTTACAGGGAACGGCTAGGGCTGGTAAAAGGAAAGCCCAAAATCCCATATATAACCGATTCTTCTTTATTTCTGTTTCTTTTATTGACTAAATATTGCTCCAACTTTGAATCGTGAGAAGCAAGTTTTGTCTTTATTTTATTTCATGATGCGCACACCTCCTGCTCTTCACCAATCTACCCTTTTTTATTTTGTTTTCTTGTGACTCACCAAATCAACAATACTTTATTATTTCCTTTCCCACTTTGTTATTTCCTTATACTTTCCAGACGACCCACTTCCACTAATTGACCTTTTCTTTCATTTTCTTATTCAACCACGTGAATATATACGAATTCTCAAGATCATCATAATATTGCTCGTTATAATTCCTAACTTGAAGTATCACACGTGGAGAGCATATATCGATTAAAACCTCATTAAAGGAATAATGGGCTTACATGAACGACAAGTTCAGCCGAATTTTCATTACCGTGGGCTTTGAGCTCAAAACCACCAAATCAAACCCATATGTCACCGACCCAATGTAAATGGAAATTAAATAAATGCACCTAAAACTATATGCTATGCAAATAATTAATTAACTAATATTTTGGGTTAAAATTAATCCTTAATTTTTAATGCGATAAATGACTAAACGGGTCGCCAAAATTTAGGTGTCAACATATGTCATTCGATGATTAATGTATAATCTAAAAGCACTAGTTTGAGCTTCCATTTTATATTAATGTCCATATTTTCGTGTGTTTGAATATAAGTTATGATGTAAATTGTAGCAACAAGTGGTGATTATTAATTAAACTGCAATCGGTCAATTGATAATATAGATGGAACCTAGATAGCCCATAGAACCAACCTTAGAACTTGTGACAGGGTAAGTTTCAGGTTTTAGGATATGCAAGGTGTTTAAGGTTCCAAAAAATAAGGACTGTGTTCCAATGTGTAAGTTCCAAGTCTTAAGTGGAATATGTACTAAACCTGAAATCTTTCACCCCTAGCTGATAGGGCGTCGAGGTTGCGGGTACCTCGATGAGGGCCACAACCCTTGCTGACCAAAGGTGAGGGCCCACATTGCATGTATTTATTTTTATTTTTAAAAATCTTTTAAATTAATTTTTAAACTAATTTAATTAAAATTTGGGTTTAAAATTGTCTTTGGACAAAAATGTCCTTTTTCGGCCAGAATATTCAGCTAGTCAGCGAGGTAGACCTTTATCTAAAACTCCTATGGCAACCTCGGGTCTTTTTTTGAAAAAAAAAATATACACTTTAAATCTTTTTTTAAGAAATTGATAGAACCTTGGACCCTTATTTAAAAAAATTTCAAGAAATTTACTATCATGTGTTAGAAAGTAGAGCAATAAAAAAAACACCAACGAAAGTAATATCCACAAGCATTACACAAAGGAAATCAAATGAGTCATATTCAAGCCCAATGAAATCGGATGGTTTAGTGCAAAATACTCGTACTTTACACAATAAGATTTTATTAAATAAGGGTATGAAGTGGCTAAATTAATCTCAAATGAAGACCTAAGCTTGCTAGTTGGCCAAATTTTTGCTAGTTGGCAAGTACTTGATTTTTTTTTATTTTTTTTTGGGTGGTAAGAAGGGTACCCTTCTAATAGAGGACATCACACTGATTTTTTTTCTTTGGCCCAGAGGGTGGCCAGTCAATCCGGCAAACATTTATTTTTTCTCCTTCAACTCCCCCTCCATGAGCATCTCACTTATGTACTTAAGAATCGAATTGGAGTTTCACCATCTTCTGTAGATTCCACATCTGTGCTATTGGAAGCTAGCGATGCACTAGCAATCGGGTTATTGGGTTCAGCGTCATGTTTGAATCCATTAACAGGATTCTGATTTGGACAGGGATCAAAATCAATCCATGTCAAGCTTTGACCCATTCAAGGATCTGGTATTGTTCATGTTCTCTGATTCAAGGCTCTATTATATGGATTGGCGTCTAGTGGACCGAGTTCATCACAATCATCCATTTTGTGGACTCTTGTGTAGAACCAACTTTAGGGCGATTTTTTGACAAGTAAAGTTTTATCGTTGGCTTAAAAGGCAAGTGAGCTACCTGCTACATGGTTAAGTCATAAAATTTAAACAAGACCCAATTGCTGACATAAAAACTTGTAATTGCCCAAAGATATTTGGAGAAAATTACCAAAAAAAAAACATAATATATTGTATTTTTACTAATTCAGTTATAAACTTTTTAATTGTATCAATTGAGTCCCAAATTTTTTCAAGAATTATTAATTGAGTCCATCTAGCCTATTTTGACTGGAAATTGTTAAAGTGAAGCCGGCAGACTTTTTTTTTTTTTAATAGTATTTTAATATTTTTGAATTTTTAATATTTAATATTTTTAATTTTCTTTTCTTTTCAATTTTTTTTTTTTGTTTTCTTCCTTTGCCAAGCCTTGGTGATGGCCAGTGATCAGCCACAGGTTATGATTGATGAGGATTGCCCTTAATAGCGTTAGGTGAGGTCACCCTTGTTAGCCTTGTGTAAGGCTTGTCCTAACCAGATTTGACAGGGTTGAGCTTTGCCTGAAGTTGGCAAGGTTGGCCCTTGCTAAACTTTAGGGAAGGTCAGCCTCGCCATCTTTCGGCAACTCTTACCTGAGACCAGCCCTTGTGAAGACTGATGAGGTTGCACCTTACCCTCGCTAGATTGGGCAAAGTCAAGCCTCGCATGAAGCTGTGACTTGCCGAATTTGGCAAGGCAGCAAAGTCCTCCCTTGCCAGATCTTGGTGAGGGTGACCATCATCGGTTGTAGCCTATAGTTGGTTAGTAGTCATCCTCTAGACTTGGCAACTAGCAGAGAAAGAAAAGAAAAGAAAAAGTATTTAAAAATTAAAAAAATATTAAAAAGTTTCCGCGTCTACGCCAACTGCACCATGTAGGATGCCTAACATTCATGTTAGTGATTTCCTATCAAAATTGATCATATGAGCTCAATTGGCAAAACGTGAAAACGTTTGGGACTAATTTGTATAATAAAAATATATACAACTGAATTGGTAAAAGAAGTCTTCCTTGGATAGGTTCATTAATCCTCGATACAATAACATCAGCGCTAACAACCTTAGGGTGATAATATGTTGAAATTATGTTCATGAAACTTAACATCTTGTTCTTGTTTTGGATACATGACATCACGTCTTGTCATTTCCTTTATAACCAGTCGGGAATATAACTAGTTACCATAATATTCTAAAAGCCTCACACACTACGTTTTTTAGGTATCACCTTTAAAGGATGGAGCTTCCTCAGTGCTATTCCCGCCCGCTCTCTCATGTCGAGGGTCTCTGGAGTCAAACCATCACTGATTTCCCAATCGAAATGATAGAGCAACTTCGCAAGACCGAGATGAAGCACCCTATCCGCCAGCGAAAGGCCGACGCACATTCTTCTGCCTGATCCAAATGGAATTAGCTCAAAGTTTTGATCTTTGTAGTCAATTTTAGATCCTAGAAACCTCTCTGGTTTGAATGCTAATGGGTCCTCCCAAGCATCTGGGTCTCTTCCAATGCCCCATGCATTCACGAAAACCTGGGTATCTTTGGGTATATCAAATCCCATGAAATTGGTTTCTTTTATAGCATTTCGTGGGATAAGCAAAGGTAATGGTGGATGCAATCTCAGGGTTTCCTTCACCACAGCTTGCAAAAACGGCATTTTTTCCGTGTCACTTTCTTCGAGTTTTCTGTTCAACCCCACAATCTGGTTAATCTCATCTTTGGCCTTTTTCATTGACACGGGTTGGCGGAGTAGCTCCGCCATTGCCCACTCGATGGTGCTGCTTGTAGTCTCTGATCCAGCAAAAAACATTTCCTGCACCATCAATTAGACCCATTTAGTACAAGATCATGTCTTGCTAGGGTTACCGCCAATGTTGATTCTTTTGCTATAATTAAGATATTCCGTTTCGCTCGAAATTAACCCCCTCATATCGTGGGCTTAGTAGTAAAAATCATCATGCTTCACTTGACACAATCCTTATCAAACATAGCAGCTCCTATGCTTCGAATTGACAGACAATTGCGCATAAAGAGAGGAACAAGAATTTGATGATTGGATCCTAAAATTGACGAAATGAATCCACTAATGACGACAGAAATATTTATAAAAGGGCAAGAGCAGGTGTTTGATTGGAAAAAAAATGAAATAAACAACTGGAATGGCAAGATTTTTTTTTTTTTGTCAGTCCTATGCTAATCCTACTCTAACACTCACTCTCAGACTTTTGTCCTGCCTTCTTGCAAGGCGTAGGAGTCAAAACCCACTCCTGAAATGAAATCAGCCCCATCCCAATCCCCCTGAGAAGGTGGGGATTTGAACTCCCAACCTCCCCCTTCCAAGATGGAAGGGTGGCAACTGGGGCGAACCCCCAGTGGTTGGAATGGCAAGAATTAAGTTGCTGAGAAATAACTGAAAATGAATGGCAAGAAAGTAAAGTGTGTTCTTTTTATGTTTGTGCGTCTTTTTCCCTTTAGATGTGCTCTTTTCGTAGTCTCGGCTACAACGATTGCTTCACTGCAACTGCCGGTCAACAACTTCAAAAATTGTTCCGTCCTAGAAGTTTGACTACAATAATTGTTCGCGCTAGTTTTATCCTTGCAGTCGGTTTGATTCGACCAAATTTTGTGAGCCAATGTCAATACTTCTCGACTCGACCGACATTAACTTGACTTTCATTTATAAGTCCATGGACAAAAACTGTTCATGCCTTGTCAACTTAATTTTATTGGCTTCTTATAATCAATGCCGGTGTTTGAGCATCGATTATATTTATAGTCAATATCGGATCACACATCTAATAAACATACTATTTACTCATTCATTGTGGATACCCAACATGTTCTATTAATCAGTCAAATTAACATCGACTTAATTTAATAAATCATTCAATGTGTCTTTCTAGCACTAGATTTTCTTTTTATAAAAAATAATTATAAATCAATCTTGTGTTTTCGTAGATCTTTTTTAGCTAGTTGTTACAAAATGAGCACAGATTGGCTAAATCAGGAAAGAATGGTAACATCTTTATAACAGTAGTAGCTTTTTGTTATGCAACGTTCTCTACAAACTTAAAGTGTAAAATGTTTTCATAGATAGTTGATTGGAAAAGGCTAGTTATTATAAAATTTAGTGCTAGAATGTTCTACGAAAACACAAGTTTGTAGAGAATGGCGCGTGATATGACCTGCTTGTTAATTGCCAATTAAGTTTACCACCCCACTTTACAAACCGAACTGGACCTAATATCCTTAAGATGTTAATCATTTCTTTTTTGCCAAGAGGGGAAGAGAGGATACCAGAATTATTATGATGACGTTCTGGGAAGAGATTTTGCGAGGGCCTTCCTTTCCATCGCCCTCATAATCCAATACCGCGTCCAAGAAGTCATTTGTTGTTCTGATCTCCCCCCTTAGCTTTCGCTCCTCCAACCTCTCATTGACAAAGCCTTCGGCAATCTTCATGGCTCGACCCATGTCCTTCGCCATGCTTGCCTTGATCCCCTGCGGGTCCAACCATTTCAACCACGGCAGGAAGTCGGCTACGTTGGGCTTGCCAGCCCATTCCATGAACCGGTTCATGGCATCGAAGAACTCAGGCCCGTCCTTCGATTTTGGGTCCAACAGGTCCCGCGAGAGCACCATATTACCCACCACATTAAATGCCATGAGAAAGAGGAAGTGGGATAAGTCGATTCCTTGCTCTTCATAAAAATTAGAAATTTTTAACGATTAATTATAATTAGAGAATGTATAGCAGAACGTAATGAATTAGACATGAAAAAAAAAATTATTGCACCAAGTTTTGCAACTAGTTTAAGGAGGGATGGAGGAATCAACCTCCAAGCTGCAATGTTCAAGACAAAAGTTGGATTTTTCAAATAAAATAAAGTGGAAAGTTTACTTTTGCATTCTCTTGCATAATAATGGGGATATACGTGATCAATGCATCAGAAGATAAATAAAACCCAACTACTTGATCATGCTCGAGTTTGACCCAATTCGATAGTAAAGCTACTCGAGCTTGGCATAATTCAACAGTAGAGCCACTCTAATTCGACTCAAACTCGAGAAGAATGAAAGCAAGTTCGACTAAATAGCACTTTAAACACCAGCAGCTCTTGGGCAACTTGAATTATTTACACTGGTATCTCTTTTATTAAATTTGTCAATTACAGTAACAAAACAAAGGGATAAAAGTATCAGCAGTCCCTAAACTTTTACAAATTTTTTTAATTAGGTTCCTAAATTTGTTGTGCAATTAGATCCTCGAGCCGTATAACTTCTTCTTTGATTTAGTCCTTCCATTAAAGAAGTAAACATAAATATTGACATGGCGGTTACGTCCTCATTGAAAGCCAACATGGTGTCCTAAATGACTTCTTTTAAAACCTAAAAATAGAATGAAACAGAAAAATTGAATAACTAGGGGTGGAGGTGAGTTGTCGCCCGGGGTCATGCAATAAATTGAGGCAACGCTTGGGTTGGTGAATGTTTACTTGGATTTAGATTTCTTTATTTTTATAATCTTTCTTACCCATCTTAGCACTAAGTAAAAAATGATTCATGTCTCCCTAATTAGTTAGTCTAGTTAGTGCTAACATATGGTGGGGATGCAATATTCATCGTAACCAATGCATTCCCATATTTAAGAGGAGGGCCAACTCAAATTAAAAGATGTATAATTTAAGAACTCAATAGTAGAAAAAAGAAAAAATAAAGAAGATTCTGAAACTTAATTGTACATTTTGCAAAAAAGAAAGGACTGCCAATTCCTTTATTTGTAAAAAGCAAGCCCAGTGTTTTCTTAAGTAGATCTAGTTCCAGGTTGCATTCTTTACTGAAATACGATTCTTTTGATAGCGTGGATCGTTAACTCCTAATGGTGTAGAAGTCCCAACATATCTTAACCGTTGATTTTACATATATTAATAATTGAGAAGAACTTGTGACACTAGTGGGAATATTGTGTAGGGTATAGGCCTTCATCCTCTTTTGATATTTTATAAAAAGTTTAAACGTTCCTTTCTCTCTCTCTGTTGCTTTTTTTTTTCCTTTGAAGAAGAAAACTATTATTTCGGTCATTCAAGGTTACACATGCAACGCAAACGTCCAAAGTAAACACAAAGCACGTAAGAAATAACCTGTTGTTACTTGTTTAACCGCCATTTCTTCCTCTAAATACACGACCATGTTGTCGATGCACTTCTGCCTGAGATGGGCCGTCTCGTTGATGCGCTTGGTCACGAGGAGCTCAACAGAGCAGAGACGCCTGAGAACGCGCCAGTAGCCACCGTAACGACCCACAGCGAGCGAGCCTCGGTCATAATCGAGAGCTGTCAATGCATGGGGACACTTGCGGTCTGCGAACGCGGAGTCGTGGCCCTTGAAGAACTCTGTGGCGGCCTGAGCTGATTGAATCACCATGGTGTTCACGGAACCGAGCTTCAACCACGTCACAGGCCCGTGCTTGGCTCGGAAGTCGTGGAGGTTCTGGTGGGGCATGGTCCCGAGGTCGAGGATATTGCCGATCACGGGCCATGCGGGGGGCTGAGGGGGAAGCTTGGTGCGCTTCCAGTTGGGAAGGAAAAATAGAAGTGCCGGGAGGAGGAGGCCGAGCCAAAAGAGCAAAGTAGGGCAGTACTCCATTGGCTAAGCTTTGAGCTATTTCTCACCTTGCACTTCTGCGATTATTGCCCGGAAAACACGATATAAATAGACACTCTTATCCTGTTCACAAGAAAGCAACCCAAAACAATAAAGAAAAAGCAGGAGATGCTATTATTTGTGGGATAAGAACGCTTCAAGTGCCATAACTTGGCACAAAGGGACACTTGAGTGCCATAACTTACGAAAGGTACACTTAAGTGCTACATTCGAAGAAAAACGGATCACTTAAGTGCCACTCCGGCCAAAGTCCGGCCAAAATGCCGACATGGCATTTTTCCGACGAGGTGAGCCCAAAACGACGTCGTTTTGCTTGCTGATGTGGCCAAATAATGCAAAAACGGCGTCGTTTTGGGCTGACGTGGTAAAAAAAATAATGAAAAATTAATTAAATTAAATTAAAAATTAAATTTAGTTAAAATATTTAAAAATAATTATTTTAAAATTAAATTTAGTTAAAATATTTAAAAATTAATTATTTTAAATTTAGAAAAATTTGAAAAGGGGGTAGAAAAATTTGAAAAGGGGTGTGGGGAGGTATCGAGGATCGCACCACCGCCGGCCGCTTCTCCGCCGAGAAGGGCCGGCCATCTGCCAAGAGGCCCGGCTCGGGACCGCAGGGCTCGCAAGTCTCGTTGAACCGGGCGAGGCTCGCATCCCCTTCGCCGATCCTGGGCGCAGGGCCGCGACCCTCAGCCTGATCTGGCGCCGGAGCGAGGGGCTCGCGTCTCTCACCCGCATCTAGCTGGTGGGTCGCTCACCCGGGGCCCGGCTTATACCAATACGACCGGGCTGGCGCGTTCCCCTCGGGTTCATCAGGAGGGCACTGCCGCTACCGGCCGGGGTCGCCACCGCCGTCTGACAATTTCGCCGATTCCTCAATTTCACATCGGGCCGCCCTTCCCGGGCGCATGGCGGGCGGCAAGAAGCGGGCGGCCGTGAGTAATGATCCCTTTCAGCCTCCCCTTTTTTTAAAATTTTTCTAATTTTAAATAATTATTTTTAATATTTTAACTAAATTTAATTTTAAAATTATTATTTTTAAATATTTTAACTAAATTTAATTTTTAATTTAATTTAATTAATTTTTATTTTTATTTTTTTCCACATCAGCCCAAAACGACGCCGTTTTTGCATTATTTGGCCACATCATCGAGCAAAATGGCGTCGTTTTGAGCTTGCTTTGCCGGAAAAATACCACGTCGGCATTTTGGCCAGACTTTGGCCGGATTGGCACTCAAGTGATCCCTTTTACTCCGATTGTGGCACTTAAGTGTACATTTCGTAAGTTATGGCACTTAAGTGTCCATTTGTGCCAAGTTATGGCACTCTAGGAGTCCACACGTCTATTATTTGCCGTCCACAACATAAAAAGGAGAAAACATTAATATATCTTTTGGCTATGAATAGGAGTAAACATGCTGGTCACGTGGAGTCTGGTGATCCATCCATTTCATCGAATTAGGTTAAATTCGATTCTTATTTCATTGGAATAATTTCATTTTTGGTCAAATTACATGAATTGTGCAATCAAATCTGCAACTCTTAATTTGTGCATTTAAGTCCTACAACTTTACTCTAGTACTCAATATAATCCTCTGGTTTCCACAAAATTATGATGCCTTGTTCTTTCTTGGGTTTCATGGATTGGTTTATCAACTAATTTGTCCTATCAAAATTGGATAGTTATGTATTTACTTTTGTTGGGAGAATATAACAGATGTTCAATATCTTTACCCTAGGAGATTGCTAAGAGGGAGCCCAAGTCTAAGTCTATCAACATATCTAATTGAACATATATTCACTCAAAAGCTTAAAGTAATGAGTTATTGGCCAACTGGATATATTAATTACTTCACACTGCACCAATTCTCCACCGTGGGAGTTCCCAAACACAACTTATATACATATCTCAACAATCTCCCCATCACGTGTGAGCTCAATGTTAGGTCTGTTCCCCCTTAATTCGGGTATCTTTCTACAGTAACTTATCTCAACTTGAATCTTCAACATTCACCTTTATCCATCCTTCGTCCATGTTCTTTTTCATTGGACTGAACCATGAAAACTACCATGGGATTGCGTTGCAACACCACAACACACACTGCCCGGAAACTGTGTTGGTCACTAGATTCCTTTCCTTAAATTAACTCACATGTATATCTCAACAATCTCCCCATCACATCTTAGCCCATTGTTAGGTTTGTTCCCCTTAATTTAGGTATCTTTCTATATTAACTAATCTTAACTTGATCTCCAACACCCATCTTTATCCATGTTTTTTTTCTTCGAATCGAACCATGAAGACTACCATTGGGATTGCGTTATACCACAACACACATTGCCCGGATATTGCGTTGGTCACTAGATTCCTTTTCTTGAGATATCTAGAACAGATTGGGGGCCGGCAATCTACTATCGGCTCTAACACCAATGTTTGGTAGTCTTGGGCATCTCTCACCTAAAACGTTTACTCAAATGGTGAGACTTTCCTTCATATTTATAAACTAACCACCAGACAATTCCATAATCCATGTGGGATAACTCCAACAACTTTTGCCTTAGTAAGATGGCTTGTCTTTTTCGAAAACATCATATATATAAGTCCAATCATCAATTTGATCGAAATTTCTAATCTTCACTATTTAAAGGACTTTTTTATGCTGACACCTGAATTTTACTGATGAATTTATCATACATTTGTATCTCATAAATTTGACCCATGATAAAAACAAAACAATCAGTTTATACAACATTGCATTCATTTTTCTCACGGCATTCCTTTTGCACATATAAACTAGAGGCATGATCATTCATTAATAGTTAGGTTTTAGTTCACATAGGTAGAGGTGTTAAATGGGTTGCACAACCCATTTATTGACCCATTTATGGTTAAATGGGTTGTTAATGGGTCAAGTTTTATTTATTAAAACACCTATAATGAGATTTAATGGGTCAAGAATAAGATATATGGGTCTTAAATGGGTCAGCTCTCTGACCCATTTAAGACCCATTTATCAACCCATTAAAAAGGAACCCCTTTATTTTAACTCAAAATTTCACTATCTCTCTCTAGTCTCCTCTCTTTAACTTTATAATTTTTTTTTTATAAAAACCAAAAATATAATTATTTTTTATTTCATTTTTTTTATTTTTCTTTTTTCTTTCTTTTTATTTTCTTTCTTCTTCCTCCGGTCGCCGGCACGGCGATGGCTAGCGACCGGCCAGGCGAGGCTCGAGCTTGCCGGCGTCGGGCGAGCTCAAGCTCGCCTCGATTCCGGGCGAGGCCGGACGCCGGAGGCTCTCGAGTCTCGACCAGCGACTCGAGTCGTCTCCCATCGCCGACGAAGCTCATGCCAATGATCCGGCGAGGCTCGAGTTTCAGCCGCCTGGCGAGCTCGAGTCAGTTGATCCGGCGAGCGAGCTCGCAGGTCGAGTTTCCGAGTTCGCCGATCAGCGAAATGCCAGTCAAGGTCAATAGCCCGAGCTCGCTCGATCCGGCGAGTCAGCGAGTCGCCGTATTGCCCAGCTCGCTGAAGTCAGTCGGATCCGGCGAGCGAGCTCGTCATGCTTGAAGATGCAGCCCAGCTCGATCTGCAAGCCGCGGAGCTCGCTGGGCGCCAAAGCGAGTCACTGGCCTCGACGGCTCGGCCGGGCGAGTAGCCCGAGCTCGCCAGATCGGCGAGGCTCGCCTCCCCGCTCCGCGAGGCGGCCCGCCAGATCCGGGCGAGCTCGAGCCTGTTTGGCACGGCGGCTTCCACACCGGAGGAAGAAAAAAAAAAGAAAAAAAAAAAGAAAAAAAAAATTAAAAAAGAAAATTATATTTTAAAAATAAAAATAAAATAATTAAAAACTTAATTTAAAAATAAAAATAACTAAATTTTTTATTTTTTAAAAATACAAATAATTAATTTTTTTTTTAAATAAAAATATTTAAAATTTATTTTTTGAAATAAAAATAATTAAAATTCGATTTTTAAAATAATTATATTAATAATTATACAAATTTTCCATTAAATTTGTGTTGTATAAAACTATTTTAGTTTTAAAATATATATATAATTTTTTTGAAAAATTGTAAAAAATTGAAAAATTATTTATTGGATTTATATTGTTTGGAAGTTTTTTAGTAATATAATCTTTTAAAAAAAACATAAGAATAAGTTTTCCTAAATTTGGTTAAATATGAAAATATTATTAATATGGGTCGGGTCGGGTATGGGTTGGGTATGGGTCGGGTCAGGTATGGGTCGAACAATTTACATTAGACATAAATGGGTCATAAATGGGTTAATGGGTCCATTTGGGTTGACCCATTAATGACCCGACCCAACCCACCCGTTTAACACCTCTACACATAGGTCATCCGTGCATATGATGAATATTAGAAATCTCCTACACTCTTCGACTAGGGACAATGTAGTATGAGAACCTCGGGCCCCCACGGCTAAAATTATGATCACTCCAAAGAGCTTTAATAGAACCAATTCACACTTGGACTCAATTTTCTTCCTATTAATTTATACCCAACTTCTCTTGATTAATGGAAGACCCAAACAAGCTCAAAACGATTGCAAGATAAGTATCACAACAATTTTGACCAAAAAAAAAAGTATCACGGCGAGTGTCTTTATGTCTATTTTCAAACAATATATGACTCACGTGCTAGTTCCAAGAATAGTTCCTAAATTTGCATTTTTTCAAGGAATGTTGGATGATCTTGCACAAGGATGCCTGGACAAAAAAACAATGATGTCAAGCCTTCAAAACTGAACTTTTCAATATCCGTTTGGTCTAAAAATTTTACACAAGCTTCGTCGGCTTGTTGACTAACTCCCCTCAACATTTTAGTGCAATCGGATAAATGAGGAGTGCGTATTCATCGTTTCCATGCGATTGCTCAGTCAACTCGTGTCTAATCCAACAAGCTCACTTTTCCTTCTTTAATTTAGTTGCCACTCTCTAATTGCCAATTGTCATGACCTTCTTAGAGGTGGACTACTAAGAAAAAGTTAATGGATTATCATGCAAGTGCGAATGGTTACTAATTAAAAAGATGGTACCATTGTCTAATGCGGATTCTCTCAAACCCCAGACAATCACAACTTTGGGGTTTTAATTAAATTATTTAGACATCCAATTCAATTCATTTAAGAATTGCCATTAGTCTACTATGGTTGATTAAAAACCCGAGTAAAATGTGAGAGAACACTTTACTTTTGTGAACTAGAGATTTCATGGATAGGGGACTTGATTATGCTAGATAAATCTATCTCCCTTTGGCATCTTCGCTTTATTTCACAAAATGTTTTGCAAGTAGTCTTGATTGATTTGATCTTAAACCACTAACATGCGATGGACGATCATACAGTTACGGAAGCAAACACTCCATCAAAATGATAAATAAATTGCTTGAGCAGACAGAAAAACCTTGATGGGAATGATCTCTTCTTTTTTGTTTTTTCTTGTTACGTTTTCTCTTTAACGTTAATCACCTTTTTACACTCTTGAAACCCAATTCAGAGCATGCAGAACTTCATATTTTTCGTTACCGGCTGGGAATGAATATAGAAATTTCTCCAATTGTGCCCCCTACTTGGGCATGATCAAGAATTTGAGGAACTTTCAAGGACTTCCAACTCAATACAAAAACCCATTCTCCAGTTTGCTTATTCAGAGAATGATGTAAGCGAAACGAGGTCGTTTTGTTTCTCCACATCTTCATAATTGTTTCACTCTGACCTTCATTTTTCTTCCTTTGTGGTGTGGTTCTTGACGGGATAGTTTCAAATCCGCTTTCTTGTATCTTAAGTAAGTTAATAATGAATATCTGTAGCGTTCAGGGTAAATGAACTAGAATGCCCCCCGTTATTGCGATATATGTACCCTTCGCAGGTGATTTGTCAAATGAGATGTGCCACAGTCGCGTTAGGGGCTATGCTTGGAATGCGGTTGCCTTGTGTCCTCCCAGGATTGTCCATTAAATCCAATGATTGGACTTTCAGTGCTCGGAGTAGATTCCCCCATAAGACTTGTTCTTCCTTTACATGTTTCCCGCAAGTAAATATCTCAAATCGGAATACCTGCAATTTGCAGCAAAAAAGGCTTTTCTTTCTTCTAAAAAAAAGATATCCCTTTCATGAAAAGGAGTGACGTGCATAAAATGTCTAAATATTAGGAGTTTATAAAATGTGCAAGTTTTGTTATTGCCTAGTATGGGAAGAGATTATCCATTTACTTAGAGAATAGGAAAAGCTAAAGAAAGAAATAAACTATATAGAAGCATTTTACTCATAGGAAGCAAATAAATCCGAGAGATTAGCAAGGAGAGTGAACTTCCCTAATCAAATTGCAATGTTTTAGTAAAATAATAGTACTAATGTCTCGTGACAATATGAAGAATAGTTTCCAGCCAAGAGGAATGACATTTGGATCAGAATGCTAACAAATCGATCATGTTACCTATGCATATAGAACTTTCTATATTCACTGAAAGAGTAGCTACGTGTAATGCATGAGTGCATATTGTGTGTGACGCGCGCACGCACACACGTCTAGTTACTAACTAATCGCACATCACGGTGCCCGAATTAATGCTAGCTAATATTCACTGGTTTTATAACCTAAGTTGTGATTCCAAACTTGTCATACCCAAAATTCATCCCAAGAATTTAGATAATGATTCCCCATTATTTGGAAAAAAATAAAAATAAAGAACGACGCCTTCCATGAACAGCAGTAAGCATATATACTGACTAAGCAAATTATTTCATTGAATGATAATTATAACAACATCCATTGTATCATGAAGTAACCAAAAACTAGAAACGCATTAACCCTCTTCAGATCGCTCTCCACGTGTGTCAAGAATAAAAGTTGAGAATCGGCGCAATGTTTGAAAATTTTGGAGAATAGTTTTCGAAACAGTTTCCAAATAAGCCTAAAGAAAAGAATAGATGAAAATGGCCATATTCTTCCTAAAAGATTGATATGTGGGGAAAGTGATTTAATTAAAAAATGATGCACCAATAATTATACCCATTTTAAATAGATTCAATTATGATTTTTTACAATTGATTGGTATTGCATATATCACGTCGTTAGGACTTTCCAAGGAGGCGGCTATTTTTATGGAAAAAAAGTGAACGTAGGGAACTTAGTCCAATCCTTCTAATTTATTACTGTTAATTTTTTTATTGTTAATTTAATCTTCAAAATAAACATGGATTTCAATTCAACGCCAGCCTTTTCATTGCCTTTACGACTTGCAAGCATGTTAAACGAGTAAACTCCTGAAGCACGAAATATCTTAGACAAACCAAATCGGTGGGTCCTATATGCATTATTGATATAGGCTTGCGTGGATGATGAGAATCCTACCTTCAACAACTCGACTCCATCGAAGAAGTTAACCTTGGAATGACTCGACTAATATATTATGAGAGAGAGAAATGGCATCTGTCATCGTTAGCATTGCCAGAGCTATGGCTCCACAAGCACTAGAAAAAGTTGGAAATTTATAGGGCATCAAGCATGAGATCGGGGTGCTCAGGGACACATGTATGACAAGTTTATGTGACCTAATTTTGGCTTGAGAAACTGAAAGATGCTTTTATGATGCACATAGCGTACTTGATGAATTCAAATTAGAAGCTCTTGGGACAAGAACTAAGGGAGGCACAGTGTGTTGTAATTATTATTGTAATTATAGGTTTTAATGGCTCAACGTTAACGAAACGTCTCTTCAATTCACGCCTTTTTCAATTCACATGCAACCGTTTTTGTCTCTTTGGATCATGCCCTAATTGTTGCAATTATGGGTTAATGACTCTTTGTTCTCCTTAGTTTCTGATTTAATAATGTTGTTATTAAGGGTTAATGGCTCAACTAATGTGAGCATAATCGGTGTGACTTTTGAGTTCATGTCCTTTCAGTTTTCTACAGCTAGTTCCCTTGTCTATAAATAGACATGTCTTCTTAATTCAAAATAACAACAAAAACTCCTCAAAGTATTCCTCTAGTTTCTTGGTAGTTTCTTTAAGTGTGCTGATTTAAAGAAGTGTTCGATAGAATCTTGTTCATATAGTGCTTATACAAATGGGTTTGAGATGTTGTATTTTGAGAGGCATAGTTCGCGAAACTAATTGACATCATTGACATGAACTAATCGCTTTAAGGAGATTTGATTAGCCGTACCTCTCCTCTTGTTTATTTTGATATTGCTTTCTTGGAATTATTCTTATTGTCCCCAATACGTATTAATATTTCCCACAATCTTAAGGCGATTATCTTTTACTGTTTGTTGGGTTTATCAAAAAATCGAGATGACTAATAACAATCAAGTACCCAATGATGTCGGAATGTTTGTGAGGATGTTCATATGGTTGTTTCAATGAGTGAGGTTCAAACCTCGTGGCCTAGTGTTGTGACAACAAATGCTGCAAACTTTCGGGCCGAAACCATCTATGGTGGTACTAGTAGAAGTCACTTGACCGGGTACTAGTAGAAGTCACTTGACCGATACACTGGGGACTATTTTTCAAAAAAGTACATATCTAATGGTGTATGGTTCAGTTTTTGGAGAGATGGTTTAACAAGCTTTGCCTAATCTGATGATACCTTCTCCAATAACACCGAATGAGAAACCGTGTGAGTTAACTAGTGTGGGCTTTAAGCAGCGATAATAGAAGTGGGCTTTAAGCAGCGGTAATAGAAGATGTTCTTTTATTGACCACACTCAAATTAGTCAAGTACTCATTAGAGGTGTGCTCAATAATTAGTCCAGATGAGCAAGATGTCATGACGCTTGGGGAGCTGGAGCCTTGAAGCATAGGGATTTCCTATGCCGAAACTATATCCTTAACTATCTAACAAATTCCTTGTATCATGTTTATTGTAACATTGAAACTACTAGACAATTATGGGAGTCCTTAGAAAAGAAATACAAAACTAAGAAATTTGTGATAGCCAAATTTTTGGACTCAAGATGGTGGATTTTAAATTTATCATGAACTAGGTCCATGAAGTGCAAATGATTTTGAACGTCTTTGTTGAGGAAATGTTCTTAGTGAATCATTCCAAATGGCGTTTATTATTGAGCTAAGTCTAGGCTTGCAAATGATTTAAGATGATGGACAAAAATGGAACCGTGGTTTTTAAGTGATTTTCTATGTTTTGGTCAATTATATTTGTGGATGCATTCATTTTACATGTAGTCGATCGGTCCTAACAAGAATTTAATCAAGTAGCCGCCACAGAAAAGTAAAAGGTGAACTTATTAAAGTAAATTAATTGGTCAGAAGTTCAAAGTGGTATCCGAGGGGTGTCCAAATATATCCTTTTGGATTATATACGGATGGATCACGATAATGAATCAAGACGTATCTACAGCCTTCTTCAGCAAATTTGCAATCTTGTGTTTATTTTAGAATAATTTGCAATAGCGACAAAACATGTGAACCAACACCGACCATGTTTATGTGGTCCTACTGCAGAGTCCACGTGATCAATTGTCCATATGGATTCGACAAGATCCGACAAGATCATACAGTATATTCCTGTCACTTTTCTTTTATATTGCTCTTTTTTTTTTTTGATCGGAAAGATAGCCGCATTCATTAAACCGAGGAATACAACCTGCAGCTAAAATATCAGTAGTTAAAAGATCTAACAACAGAGAGGGAGGCGATATGGACTAGTCTTCAGAAAGGGCCCCTGTTCTATGAAATTTTGCGGCCCAATCTGCTACACGATTTGCTCCTCTTCGATAGTGAGCAGCCCTAGCATAGGAGAAACCTCGCAGGATTGATGTAGCTTCCTCAAAGACAAAACGTACCTCCCACGGCGGCATGGTAATTTCATTGACCGCCTCCACCAAAATCAAACTATCCGATTCGATGATTAGTTGATCTCGATGTCAACCAGTCTTTTGTAGATGGCGAAGTGTAATTAGCAGTGCCATGAACTCCGCTTAAAGAGCCGAAGAAATAGCAATAGTCCTGGTAAGTCCATCGTGCATTCTACCGCTCCAATCTCTGCAAATGGTGGCTATTGTGCCAATATTTGTGTGTGGCTGAAAAGCTCCATCAATATTAACCTTGATTGTACCAGGTTATGATGGTCGCCATAAGTCACCGATGTTGATCACCTGTCGCGCTCTGTCTGCAGGATGAGGAGAGGATAACAGAGCTGATCGAGCACGTATGAGAGCATAATCCACAATCTAACAAGGATCCAACGGTTGTTGACAGAAAATAAAATGATTCCGCGCCTTCTAGAGATGCTAGAGGACGCATGCTAATGTAGTTGAGTCAGGTGAGTTCTGTTGTTTCAGTAACAGTACTGCTATCCAATGCTCTATGCTGTGCATAGTCTGTATGTGGATAGGAATATGTTGAGCCAGAATCAACCAAACAGAGACGGTTATAGGACACAATAGGAATAGGTGAGTTGCTGTTTCGGGTAGGTTATCCTGGCATAGAGGGCAAATCGGGTCTGAGGTAATATGACGATGAAAGAGGTTAGCTTTGGTGGGTAAAACATTATGGCATAGGGCCCAAATAAAGTATTTAACTTTGGGGGCTACTTTTAGTTTCCATAGATGTTTCCACATTGATCGAGGGAGAGGGTGAGCATGCGAACCTTGGGTTTGACTTTGGTCTACTGCTGTTTGCCGAAGTGCATGGTACCCACTTTTGACTGTTTAATCACCATGTGTAGATTTTGTCCAAATCAACTTATCCTCGATATGAAAGGGTTGATGTGGATTGTGAGGATCTCATGCACTATGTGATGATCATACAGTTCGTTCAGAGCAGAAATATTCCAATCATTGGTCCAGGCATCTATTAATTCAGCAACCTTAACAGGTTCATTTCGATTTGCCATACCACCTATAATACCTTTGGGCAGCCAATAGTCTTCTCTTATTCTGATTCTTTGTCCATCACCTACTGACCAGCGAATGCTTTGACTAATGGAATCCCGACCTAGTAAAAGGCCCTGTCATCCCCAAGAAGGTCTAGCACCTCTAGCAGCAGTAAGAAAATCCCAAGAGTGGAAATAAATACCTCTGAAAAGCTTACTCCATAGAGCTGTTGGATTTTGATGCAGGCGCCAGGCTTGTTTTCCTAGTAGGGCTTTATTGAAATGCAAAAGGTCCCGAAAGCCGAGACCGCCTTCAAATTTACTGCTCTTAAGCTCCTCCCATTGTGTCCAGTGAATCCCTGATCTAGAAGATTCATTCTACCACCAAAAGCATGCAATTCTCTTTTCAATGGACATACAAATAGAAACCAGAATTTTGAAGATAGACATAGCATACTGTGGGATTGCCTAGACAACTGCTTTTATAAGGATTTCCTTCCCCCCTTGGACATTAAATGTTCTTTCCAGCCTTCCAGTTTTTTATTCACTCGCGCAAGTATCCAAGCGAACATCTCCTTCTTAGATCGTCCCCAGTCCGAGGGGATTCCCAAATATTTGCCAGTTTGAAATAAAATTGGGACTCTCAAAGCATTGGCCAAATTTTCCTTTAAGGCAAGGGGACAAGCCTTGGAGAAATAAATCCCAGATTTGTTGCGATTGATTTCTTGTCCCATAGCTAAATAGTATTGATTCAGTATATTTGCAAGATTTAGACATTCCTGTAGTTTGGCGTCTATGAAGAATATAGCGTCATCAGCAAAGAAAAGATGAGATAGTACAAGACACCACCTGTTTAGCTTAATGCCTTTGAGATTGCCCATGCTGATAGCTTGACTGATCAAAATTGATAACATATTAGCTAGAAGTATAAATAAATAAGGAGAAAGGGGATCGCCTTGTCTAATACCATAGGTCGGCTAGAAGAAAGGTAGTTGTTCACCATTAAAACGCACACTGTAAGACACAGTTGTAATACATTGCATTACCCATCTGACCCAAGTAGGGTGGAATCCCAACTTTAATAGATAAGCTTCTAGAAAGTCCCACTCCACGCGGTCATAAGCTTTTTGCATATCCATCTTTAGTACTGCATGAAAATTTTTCTGGCGTTTTCTAGTGCGCAACTGGTGTAGCACTTCTTGGACGATGAGAATATTGTCCTGAATCTGATGTCCACTAACAAAGGTACTCTGCTCAAGAGATATCAATTCAGGGAACCGGGGCTTAAGTCTATTTGCAATCACTTCTGAGATAATCTTGTAGGCGTAATTACAAAGACTAATAGCGTGGTACTGGTCTAAGCATTCTGGGTTTGAGACTTTGGGAATCAGAGTAATGATAGTTTGATTTAGAGCCGAAGGCATAACCCCTGTTATGAAGAACTATTGTACAAGTGGGATAAGCTCAGCACGCAAAGTATTCCAATAAGTTTGGTAAAAAAGACCATTCATACCGTCGGGTCCGGGTGCTTTTGTACGCCCCAGCTAAAAGGTGGCTGCCTTGATCTCGTCATCAATCAAGGCTGATGTCAAGAGGTCATTCATAGTAGAGGAAACCACTGGCTGGCATTGTTCAATGATCGGCCAGAAGTTTCGGTGACCTACTGTTTGGTACAGGTTGGAGAAGAATTGGAGAGTCATATTTTTCAAAGTACTGTCTTCCCTAACCCATCTCTGGTCACTATCTTTCAACAAACGAATTCTGTTTCGCTGTCATCGTTGGATAGTCGTGGCGTGAAAAAAAATAGTATTTTTGTCTCCCCATTTTAGCCAACTGATTCTAAAACACATAGCCCAAAATTGCTCCTCTTGCTACCATAATTTATTATATACTCCTTCAATTTGCTTGCTGCCCTCTTATCATATTGATTGTGTGGCCGGTTGATGATATCCTGGAGTCGTAGTTAGAGTATGGCTATTCAGTTTGTGGCTAGAGAAAACTTCTGACGACTCCATTTAGTAAGTGCTAGCGAAACCTGCTTGAGTCGTTGAGTCAGATTCTTAGTTGTGCCATGGCTAGAGTGCCAGGATTTATCGATAACTTCACCGCAGTCCCTTTCTTGTAACCAAAATGTTTCAAAGATAAAGAACTTATGACGACTTCTTAGTCTAATCTCAGTTGTTAATATTAAAGGACTATGATCAGAGCCCACAGCAGAAAGTGCAACCACTTCAGCTTTTGGGAAAGCAATACGCCAGTCATACATACAAAAAACTCGATCTAGCCTTTCTTTCACATAATCAGCCCCTTCTCTATTATTGGACCATGTAAACGCACATCCTTTACTATCCATGTCCATAAATGCACAGTCTTGTATAACCTGTCTAAAAGAAGTCGTCGCCTACCAACCTTTTCCCAATAGTACATAACCTCATTAAAATCCCCAAGGCAGACCCAAGGTAAAGTATTGGTAGTAGCAATTTGTCTAAGTGCACTCCAAAATAATTGGCGAGGTTGAAAAGCAGCAGGTGCATAGGCACATGTAATGCACATAGAGATGCCACAATTAGATTCTATACAAGACATGTCAAAGAAAGCTTGAGAGGATTGAAGCATGGTGACCGTTATATCATCCTACCACATAAGAGTTAGCCCTCCTGCTATACCAACCGGGTTCATAATATAAGAGTGACAAAATTTCAACCGTCGCTGAAGACGAGTAATCACTTCCTCTCGATTTTTAGTTTCCATCAGAAATAAAACATTGGGCTTTTCTTTGGCCACAAGGGCCATTAGGGCACGAACTGTCGGGGGAGAGCCCAACCCCTGGTAGTTCCAACTAATAATCTTCATTTGTGCTGCAGCGACTATTTAGGGCCAGCCGCCATTGCCCACTGATTAGCCTCAGGAGCCAACAACACAGGAGTCTCTAACAAGTTGCAATCATCTATCACCCCTTCAATCGGGCTACGGGACTCATAAGGGGTATAACGCTTAGCCTTCCTAGCTGCCCCTGCTTTTGTGGTAATTCTGGTATGCTTTAGTTTTCTGTGACTTGAACTATATGTGCCTTGCTGTTTGGTAATGTGGGTTTCAGTGGGAAGTAGGGTAGTAGTGTTGGAAGCTTTAGTCATATGAGGTTGAATGGCAGAAATATCCTGGTCTGGATTCTGCTGAGGGACCAAGGCAAGAGGAGAAAGCTCAATACATTGAATCTCACTGCCCTGTTCTAGTGCAGGTAGTATTATACTTCTAGATGTGTTAATAGGAGCTATGGTGGGGCCTTTTGTCCCTTGTACATGTGGCTGCTGGATTCCACTTGCTGATGCAGTAGCCGATTGTA
Source organism: Eucalyptus pauciflora (assembly GCA_007663325.1). Lineage (NCBI taxonomy): Eukaryota > Viridiplantae > Streptophyta > Magnoliopsida > Myrtales > Myrtaceae > Eucalyptus > Eucalyptus pauciflora. The sequence goes on along the minus strand of VMYD01000193.1, from coordinate 752,976 downwards.
TGTGCTGAGGCAATAGGGCTGTTGGAGGGGTTTCTGGAACTATCTCATCGTTGGTGTTGACACCTAAATTTTGCCTAATCATTTAGTAATTAGTTGCATAAAAAATTTTATTAAGAAAAAAAAAAAGTAAAATTGCATTTCATGAAGTCGCATTTTTTCGCATCAGCACTAAAAGCCAACAAGACGCGGCGGCTCGCGGTCGATAATATTCACAAAAGGCGGTCTCTTTCTTCGTTGGTCTGAACACGCACAAAAAAAAATGAGGAAAGAAGAAGTCTTGCACGTCCGCATGGGTTGTCAGGAAAGGCGTGGAACTTGCTGAAGATTGAAGTGAGCAACAAGCAAAGAAAAAATCACCAGAGTGTCAGGCGTGGCGTCCGTATCCAGAGAAGCACGACGTGAAATAGTGAGGAAATTATGGCGTCTCCTGTTCACACTACAGTAGGTTGAACCTCAGGCCTATAAATACGCACGGATGGAACAACGCAAGGAGGAGGAGCGATTAAAAAAAGAGAGTCCGTAAGGGGGAGGCGATTAAAAAAATGGGAGATGCTCGTTTGAGAGAAAGAAAAGAAAAGTGAAGTTGGGGGAGGATATTAAAATAATTAAGTGAATAGTGAGTGTCAGAAACCAAAAAGAAAGGGAACTGTGAGAGAGACAGTGAGATAGGGAGAGGCAACGTAAGAGGAGAGGGGGGAGAGATAAAAAAACAATAAAAAATCAAGAAAAAGCAAAAGGGGGGGCTGTTCATCTTCTCCTCCGCGACGCCTCCAGCCACCGCAGCTGCTGTCTCGCGGACGCCCGAGCTCCGAACCCCGATGCCGTGCCTCCGAACCCCCATGCATGCAGTTCCATCCACGACGTCCCTGCAGCACTCCAACCCCTGCTGCCTCCTTCGCCAACGCCGGTAGCCGAGACCCAGTTCGCGAGCACCCCACCTCCGTCCCAGCACTCGCCGTTCTCCTGCCGCGCCCGCACCAATTCACCTCCTCACCGTTCGCCCACCGCCGGTTCGCCTTTGCTGTCACCGCACCGGCCGTCCGCCCAGATCACGCCGAAGCTTCGCCCCGAACCGGTCCGAGCCTTGCCGCTACACTGCAGCAACCCGTGACGCCTCAGTCCCGACGAGCACCGCGCCCGCCGCTGCGCCTCTGCCCTCCGTGCCACCGTCCCCGTCACTGCACTCCTGTCCGGTGCCAGCTTCTCCTTCCAGCGATCTCCAAGTGCACCGCCATCTCCGCCTCACCCGCGAAATCCGCCCCCCTTGACGTGCGACGCCCAGCTCAGCCCCGCGCCCGATCCACCTTGCCTCCGCCCGAGCTGCGGTTCCGAACCGCCCCGCAGCTGCTCGCGCCAGTGCCCCTTCAACCCGAGCCCGACACCACCAGCAACGACCGCAGCAAATCCAAGCCAGCAGCTTGCGCTCGACGCCACTCCGCCTCGCCCGCGAAGCTCGCCCCGTCGATCTCGCTCACCACCACGCCTCCGCCCGCGCCGGCCGCCACGCCTCCGTCCGCGCCGGATGCCACGTCTCCGCCGGTCCGCCCTTGCCGGAGTTCCGCCCCCGGCAGCCATCCGCCCGATCACCTCCTCGGCGTCAACCCCTCCCCCTGTTTACGTTACTCACCTTAGGTAGCTGTTCATTTGCTTTTTTTACTTTTACTTTTTGTATGGGTTAGTTTATTTTATGCTTTTCATTTGTTTTTTTAGTTCATTTGATAGCATTTTTAGTTTAGATATTTAACTTGTAATATTGGATGTTAATATTTTGTGAACTTAGCATGCATTATCCGTAGGGATTTTGTCCGAAATTAATATAATTATTAATTTGGTCCGAGAGACATCGGATCATTTTTTTTAATTACATTAATTTTTGGGCTTTTTGGTAGAATTTCAATTGTTAAATCACGATAATTATTTAATTTGGTCCGTAAGACTTCGGATCAGATTTGTAATTATTTTGATCTCTTTGTCGTGATAATTAGGGTTAGAATAATCGTTAATTTAACCCGTGAGACAACGGGTTATTTTTTCGATTATTTTAATCATTTGTTTTGTTGATAGTTTAGATTTATTTAATAATTACTTGTCTTCATAAAAAAAAAAAGTAAAAACTAAAAAATCAAAAATCAAAATCTTGCATGAGCATATAGGACACGTAGATTTACTTAGAGTCTTACATAAAATTGGCATGTTTTTATATTCTCATTAAAAAAATAGTTTTCTAAGACATAATAGGGTTTAAGTCAAAATTAATCCCAAAAATGAATTAGAAAATTATTTTTTAGATAGCTTAATTAGGGTTTTTATTAATCTTGAATCTCAATAAAAACTACAAAAATACTAGGTGCATATTAACTAGTTTGCATAATAGGATTATTTAATTAGAATATGTTCATTAGTAAATTAGGTCATGAGGTGCATGTTAACTAGATTGCATATTAGGCCCATTTAATTTGATATTTGCATATTAGTAAAATCAGGTCATTTAGCTTAAAAAAAAATGCATTTTTCTAACTCTTAAGAAAACCAAAAAAAAATGCTTGCTTTGTGTGATGCAATTTATTTATTTTCTTATTTGAATGTTCGATAATGGTTGAGCACCCGTGTGATCACCTTTTGCATAGTAGAAGTCCAGGTTAAAATAAATCCAAGTTGCCTGCGAAAACATTTTACAAAAAAAGAAATGGTACCGAAAGGGCATTAGAAAATTCTAGTGTAACCAAATCCCCGTACCCTTAGTCTCTGGTTCGTAGAAGTAAAATAAATCTCCCTTTATTTTACTTAGGTGTCTAATCCACCTACCGTAAATTGATTAGTGGCGACTCCTAGATAACCTTTTGCATGTTCAAAAAATTAGACTTAAGTCGCGATTTGGTATGGGCTTGGGAGAGCCCGAGCTAAGCCATTAAGCTTAGTAGTCCACTAACCTAGTTTTAGGTGGCAAAACCCGAAAAATTAGGTCGCGACAGCTTGGCGACTCCGCTGGGGACTTGTGTTAAAACACTTAGTGGACTTAGGCCTATTTTTCTTTTCCTTTGAAAAATGTTTTTGTTTGGCAGCAAGGATCCCAGGTACGTCCCTAACATTTTTAAGGTGTTAAATGTTCTTGCAGATGGGAGGTATAAGGGGAGTAGTCTTTGCTAACATTTGTCTTGCAGGTTGAGGTGTGGGAGGAATGATTTATTCTTCCAATTAGAAGTGTTGTTTGCATCTAAATTGTTGTGCATGCTTTATTGCTTTAGCACCACACTATTTGCACACACAACCTGCGGTCCAACCTAGGCTGCAATAGGATTTCTAGGATGGTGTTGAGAAGTATACTTCCTCTAAAGCGAGATTGCTATGTAGAGGTTGACCTTCTCTTCCCCGAAAGTTTTTCATGGTGTCGAAATGTGTTTTGTCCATATCCGCGAGACTGCGTGACTATTAGACATTCCATTCGACTGAGCCCGGAGTTAAGAGGACCTGACGTTAATGCGAGACTGCAACGGTCAGATCACCCTCTTAGCTCCACTTTGTTAAGCCTTTTAGATAGAAATCGAGCCTCACGTCTCATGCGATGTGTCTATGTGATTGTCATCTTCCCGGTGAAAGTAAGTTGTCTAAATTTCTGCAATTTACTTACTTTATTGTAATTTTTGTCGGCCCATGACAATAGGTTTCGTCGTCAGTTTTGTTTTATATGCAATGGGGAAAACCGACGTACAATTCATTTCCACTCCCAAAAAAGAGCTCAAGATGTGGTTGGACCAGTTAGATCAAGATGGCATGAGATATGTGAAAGCTAGGATCCCCCGACTTCTCCCACTGTTAGAGATCAACGTCCACTCTGGTGTAATACAAGCACTCCCTCACTTCTAGTGTCCACAAACTTCCACCTTCATATTTGGTGAGTTCAAGCTGACTCCAACGCTTGAAGAATATAGTGTTGCCATTGGAATGCCCCTGGAAAAGGAACTTGTTAGACCGCCTATCGGTATAGATTCTATTTCTGAATTATCACAATTTTTAGAAATCGAAACCGAAAGAGTAAGGAAGGTTGTCAAAGCCAATTGTTTTGCATGCCCATTTTCATTTTTGGAAGAGTGTTTTGCAAGTCAATCAATGATTTCAAAAGCTAGGATCTTCATATTAGCATTTTTCGGACTAATCGTTTTTCCTTATCGAAGAAATGCTATTAATCCTTCAATTTCCGGGGTGGTTAATCGTGTTTGCAATGGGTTAAATTATGTTAATATGGTTTTAGCCGAAACATTCTTGTCATTGAACCGTTTCAAGCAAAATGAAGAAAAGACCATGCGCGCCCTCCCTGAACTTTTGCAAATATGGTTTTTCTCGCACATAAAAGGTTTTGGGCACCTTATGAAACAATTCAAAATTGATGATTTAAGGCACCCTATACAAAATTTGCGGTTTTGGAACGTTTTTCCCCAAATAAACAATATGCCCGTTGGGTTAATTTTTTGAAAAATCCTAGGCCCAAGGCATTCCTATGACATACTAAATGGCTTCACGTTGAGGAAGCTCGTTTCTCTCACAAGTATGATGAGCCGATCCCGTTGTTGGGCCTTTCTGGTGCTACCTCCTACTACCCATATAGGGTGGCCCGTCAGTACAGAGCTCTTCAAGAAGTTCCTCCGCCCCTCAAGACGGAATTGTTCCAAGTTCGTTTTGTTCGTACGGACTATGATTATTTCAACGAGGTCCAGATGATTATTGATGCATGGAATGAATGCCATCTAGAAAAGATTTTGGTGCCCAAGAGACTGAAAGGCAAGGAGGAGGTCCACCATGCATCGGCATTCTACATCCAACAACATCGGATTCCTGCTGCATTACGTCCGGTGGTCCCTGATGTGACTGAGAAGCCTACTCAGCGAGCACAAATTGAGCATCTTAAGCGGAAAGTGGAAATGCTTGAAGTTGAAAATAAGAAGCTTCGCAAGACGTTGGGATCCCGAAAGCATATAAAATGAAATGTTTTGAGCTTTTGATTTCAATTTCCAATTCAATGCTTTCAATTTTTAGTTCAATGTTTAGGAAGTTGATTTTCAATTCTTAGTTCATTGTTAGGAAGTTTGACTTTATATTTCAAGTAAATTTTTAATAAAATCAGGCGTTTAGACCATTATCATGGGCCATTTTCCTATTTTGTCCTTGGTTCTTACATTACCCCTTTTCTTTCAGGTGATAACGGATCCGCCACGTTCGCCTATTATTACACGATCAAAAGCTAAAATGGCTGACCAAACCGAGATGCGTGATCGTATTACCAGTATGGAAGATCAGCTCAAACAGTTGCTTACAACTATGCAACTTATGACTGCCCAAATCGAATCCCTCCGAGTGAATCCCGTTTCTGCACCTGCTCTACCTGAGTTAATAATCCCAAAGCAAGCAAGGAAGGTCCAGATGGTTGAGGATGACATGCCTGAATTGGAGGATGACATACTTCCAATCATTGCCGAGAAAGCCAAGTCTGACAACACTCCTAAGATGGAGCAAAGTGAACGCCTTGCGAAACTTGAAGAGAAAGTGAAACAATTGCAAGGATCGCAGAACTCACTTCCAATTGACCTATCTGTCTATGAGAAGGTTAAGACGTCAAACAAGTTTAAAATGCCGGAGTTCGAGAAGTATGATGGTACTTCTTGCCCGAAAGCTCACCTGCACATGTACCATGTAAGGATGGCTCAGCATGTCAAAAATGAGCCCCTTATGATCCAATCATTCCAAATGAGTTTGGTCGGGCCTGCACTGAACTGGTATATTATGAAAAACATAAACCTCCTCGACACTTGGAATGAGGTGGCCGATGCATTTCTCAAGCAATACAAGTTCAACATGGACATTGCACCGTCACGAGAGGATCTCGAACGAATGGAGAAAAAGAGGAGTGAGTCGTTTAAAGAATATGCCGTAAGGTGGCGAAATCTGGCCGCCCAAATCACTCCTGAACCCACGGACAAAGAACTGATGAAGTTGTTCGTCAAAACCCTCCCATTCGAGTTTCGTAATCGGATGGCCAGCACGTATGTTGAGAACTTCAATCAACTCATCCCAGTGGGTGAACAAATTGAGACAGGGCTGAGAGATGGATGGTTTAATGAACCAACCCCTATAGGCAAAAGATTTATTGCAAGGAAGGACAAAGAACCGACCACTGAAGTTAATGTTGCATATGCGCAAGCAGCCCCTAGTAAGCCTCCGATTGTTCGTGTCCCCGGGAATCAGCAAGATGGAGGCCGAATGTATGCACCGCGGCAATTCACTAAAAGGCAGTTCTCTCCTCTTCCTGGTCCTTTATCTCAGGTCTTGCTAATACTCCAAAAGAAGGGATTGATCTCTCACGAACCAAAGCGACCCAATGCTGAAAAATTCTCCAATTATGATCCCTCCAAAAAATGTGAATATCATATGGGAGAGGTGGGCCATTCAACTGATTAATGCATGACTTTGAAGCACAAGATCCAAAATTTATTGGATACTAAGGCATTTTCTTTCCGGGCCACCCAACCAAATGTCAAGAAGAATCCGTTGCCAGAACATGAGGGAAACGTGAATGCAATCTTTGAGTTCAATGCTGGCAAAAAGATGAACTTGAAGATGTCTGTCAAAGATATCTACAGCGGATTAGTTAGAGTTGGTTACTATCCGACAGATGAGAATCCTCCCTTCCCTACCATGAAGGAAAGGGTTCAAGAAATGGTTAAGGCTGGCATGATCGGGTATGCTGACCAAACTGGAGTAGTGTCTACTATCTCTCAAGTCATCATTGATTGGGAGAAAGAATTTGCTGAGCTAAGTACTGAAAAGAGTGAACCAGATCCGTTGATCGAGGACATGCCCCCACTTGAGGACGCCTCCGACCACGAAGGACTGTTAGTGGAAGTGCCTTCAACTGATGAGGAGATAATAATTGAGGTGCCCCAGTTGTGTCAGTACAACAATAACAAAGCCGTCCCCTGGTCATACGAGCTAGATGTTGACCTGATTACAAGGTCTGGTCGGACCTATGCTCAAGATAATACCCAACCTGCAAAGCCAGTTACTGATGAAGAAGCTAAAGAATTTCTGGCTATAATCAAAGCGAGTGAGTATAATGTGGTCGACCAATTGCAAAAATTGCCTGCTCAAATCTCTTTACTTGAACTCTTGCAAACGTCTCCTACACATCAAAAGTCTCTAATGAAGGTCTTGAGTGAAGTTCATGTACCGGAGACGATCGAGGTAAACAGGTTGGAGGAATTTGTAGGGTCTATTCTTCTCAAAGATTTAATAGCCTTTTCTGATGAAGAATTCCCTCTTGAGGGGAGGGGACATACTAAGGCGTTATATATATCTGTCAAGTGCAAGGCTTCTCATGTGGCTCGAGTACTCATTGATAATGGGTCTGCCTTGAATATCTGTCCATTGGCAACTCTTCACCGCCTTAAGGTAGATCCCTCAAAAATAAATGCTGCAAAGACCTCCATCCGAGCTTTTGATGGTACAAGAAAAGAGGTGATAGGGGAGACCCACCTTGACCTGCAAATAGGTCCGGTGATGTTCAACGTCCTTTTCCAGGTAATGGACATCCCTACTGGATTCAATTTCCTGTTAGGTCGTCCTTGGATTCATACTGCTGGAGCTGTGCCATCAAGTCTTCACCAAAGCGTGAAATTTGTTGTCAAAGGAAAGCTAGTCATTGTTCATGGCGAGGAGGATCATCGGATTTATCATGAGACAGCCATCCTCTATGTCGAGCCGGAACCTAGGGAGGAGTCGAGTTACCAATCGTTCGAGCTCGTGTCCACTATTCATGCATCTCGAGGATCGACGCCACCCATCCCTGATGTGTCAAATGTAGTAGTTATGGTAGCAAGAGTGATGGTTGGAAATGGTTTTATTCCTGGTCGTGGACTTGGTAAAAAAGAGCATGGCATCCGGAATCCGATTGAGACCCCTCGAAGGTCTCGCTCCGCCGGATTAGGATACCATGGAAGAGGGGGAAGACATGAACAGGAGAGGAAAAACTCATTATTCCTCGATATTCGCAAGACATTCCCTGGCCCTGCTAGAATGATGCATGATGAAGGAGGAGTGATCGACACCCGAGGAATCGCGCCCGATGGATGGAGTAGCATGGATGACCCGACAACTTCAAAGACAGAGGATCCAGATAATGAGATGGAAGGGATCACGACCCTATTCGATGATCTCCTTATAGGTGCCATTGACGAAGAACCATCGGAGGAAATGGGTGCTAGCCCACAAGAGTAACACATTTACTTTTCTGTACTCCCCTGCGCGGGAGTCTTATCGCTTTTAATGTTTTCTAGGATTTGCTTTCGCTTTGATTGTCGCATTTTGCATATCGCTTGTTAGGAGTTGATGTTTGCTTTGATTGTCGTACTTTCCATTCCAACAAATGTAATTTGATTGATGAATATCGATTACAATTACAAGCTTTATTTGAGGGCATGATGGGGTATACCAAACCAGCCCGGTGATGATATCCAACCAATGAAAGAAAAGAAAAATCCAAGGAGAATTCTGAGGCCTGGGCTTCATCATGCTTTCTCGTGTCAAATGGTTTTCCAAATGTTTTGCCATTTTTTTTAAAAAAAGGAGAAAATTTTGAAAAAAAGAAAAATCCTAAGGAAGGAAGGGAAATTCAAAAAAAAAAAGAAAAAAAAAAGAAGATAAGACATCCATGTCGTTTAATCTTGTTTGTCTTTTTGAATTATCCATTTTATGTTTCAGGAGCAACCTTATGGTGGGCAAGGAGGTGAAATTGGTTCAATCCAATACCATGAGTGATGATAGTGAAGATCCTGAGGAGCCGAATGGTGACTCCATTGAAGTACAGCATAGTTGGGAGCAGCATGAAAAACCCAAAGTTCTCACCCCCGAGCAAACAGTCACTATCAATTTGAGTGATACCGAGGATCCCAAAGAGATAAAAATCGGGGCAAATCTTCCCAAAGATGAGGCCGAGCACCTGACTCAGTTGCTAAAAGAATATCAGGATATCTTTGCCTGGACGTATGCTGATATGCCAGGTTTAGATCCATCCATTGTGGAACATTGTTTGCCCACTAATCCAGACGTGCACCCTAAGAAGCAGAAACTTCGGAGGACTAAACCGAAGCTCTCAAAGAAGATAGAAGAGGAGGTAATGAAACTCCTCAAAGTGGGATTCATCGAAGTCTCGCAGTATCCTGAATGGGTAGCCAACATAGTACCAGTCATGAAGAAAGACGGTCGAGTCCGAGTGTGTGTTGATTATCGGGATTTGAACAAGGCCAGCCCAAAAGACGATTTCCCATTGCCACATATCGATGTTCTCGTGGATAGTACTGCCGGATTTGAATTATTCTCTTTCATGGATGGTTTTTCTGGGTACAATCAATGAAGGTTGAAGACAAAGAGAAGACAGCATTTATCACCCCGTGGGGAACCTTTCATTATAAGGTCATGCCCTTCGGACTAAAAAATGCAGGAGCAACTTACCAACGAGACATGGTTACGTTGTTCCACGACATGATGCATGAAGAAATTGAGGTATATGTCGATGATATGATTGCAAAAACCCGACCCAGGAGGAGTCATGTCAAAACCCTCAGGAAGTTATTTGATCGGCTCCGTGAATTCAAGCTCTGTTTGAATCCTGCCAAGTGTGTGTTCGGGGCAACATCAGGTAAATTACTTGGGTTCATTGTGAGTAGTAAAGGGATCGAGATTGACCCATCTAAAGCCAAGGCAATATGTGAGCTACAACCTCCATCGACAGTGAAGGAGGTCCGGAGTCTCCTAGGGAGACTGAATTACATTGCACGATTCATTTCTCAACTCTCTGAGACTACGAAGCCATTCTTCAAACTCTTGAAGAAAAACGTACAAGTTGAGTGGAATGATGAATGTCGAGAGGCGTTCGATAAGCTGAAGCAATATTTGATGAGTCCACCCGTTCTTGTCCCACCAATATCGGGGCATCCTTTGATTTTGTACCTCACAATCCATAGTGAGTCACTGGGTGCGATGTTAGCTCAGAAAAGTCCCGTGGATCAGAAGGAACGAGCTATTTACTACCTAAGTAAAAAGTTCACTATCTCAGAGCTAAAATATTCTGATGCTGAAAAAACTTGTGCTGCGTTAGTATGGGTATTGCATAGACTGCGACAGTACACATTGCATTACCAGACGTTTCTCGTGACTGAGAACGATCCCATCAAGTATTTATTTAATCAACCAGCTCTGGTGGGAAAGTTAGCTAAATGGCAGGTCTTGATTTCAGAATTCGACGTGCAGTTCATACCACAAAAATCAGTTAAAGGCCGAGTAATTGCTGATATATTGGCCGAGAATCCTAGAACCATGAATGATGATGATTATCCCCTGGAGGATCGTATTTTGGCCGTAAATGAAGATACATGGTCCATGTTCTTTGATGGAGCTGTGAACTTGTCCGGTTCTGGTACTGGGGCAGTATTGATATCCCCAGACGGACAACATCACCCAGTAGCCGCGAAATTGATATTCCCATGCACTAACAATATAGCTGAATATGAAGCTTGTATTCTCGGACTTCAGGCCGCAATTGGAATGGGAGTGGCCAAATTGAAAGTATATGGAGATTCTGCACTGATCATACTCCAGACTATAGGTGAATGGAAGACCAGGACTAAATTACTGCCATATCACAAGTACCTCGAAGAGTTGGTGAAGGAGTTCGATGAAATCTCGTTTGACTACTTGGCTAGATCTCATAATCAGTTCGCCGATGCCCTGGCAACATTGTCATCTATGTTGCAAGTTACTGATGGTTTAGAAGTTGAGCCTTTGAAAATTGAGGTCCTAACCAAACCTTCTTATTGTATGGTCGTGAATGAAGAGCTTGATGAGAAGCCATGGTATTACGACATCATGAACTATATTCAAAAGCAGGAATTTCCTGAAGGAAGCACTCCAGCCGATAGAAAATACATAATGAAGATGGCCTCAAAATTCTTCGTCAGTGGTAAGAATTTATACAAGAGGTCTTATGATTCAGTTTTATTGAGATGCGTAGATGAAGCAGAAGCTACCCAAATCATGCAAGAAGTGCATGAAGGAGTTTGTGGCCCACACATGAATGGGCACATGTTAGCCAAGAAGATCATGAGACTGGGTTACTATTGGCTTACGCTGGAAAGTGACTGCATACAGCATGTTAGAAGTTGTCATCGTTGCCAAATTCATGGAGATAAAATAAATGTTCCTCCAACGGAGTTACACCAACTATCTGAGCCATGGCCTTTCTCAATGTGGGGGATCGATGTGATTGGCCCAATAAATCCTAAAGCTTCAAATGGACACCGATTCATATTGGTGGCAATCGATTATTTTTCAAAGTGGATTGAAGCCGCATCATATGCTAATGTCACGGCCCGAAATGTTGTGAAGTTTATTAAGCGTGACATAATCGCCCGTTATGGTGTCCCTGAAGCAATTGTCACTGACAATGGGACAAATCTGAATAACAAGTTTATTGATGAGTTGTTCAGTAAGTTCAAAATCAAGCATTTGAATTCATCACCATACCGCCCACAAATGAATGGAGCTGTTGAGGCAGCTAATAAGAACATCAAGAAGATCCTGGCTAAGACAGCCGAGAATTATCGGGATTGGCATGACAGATTACCCTTTGCTCTAATGGCATATTGGACATCGATCCGAACATCTACCGGGGCTACCCCTTTCTCCTTAGTCTATGGCATGGAGGCAGTCTTGCCTGTGGAAGTAGAAATCCCCTCTTTGAGAGTCTTATCCCAAGTGGAATGGTGTTGCCAATTTTTCCTGATCCTGGAGGCAAATTTGCTCCAAATTATAGAGGCCCATATATGGTGAAGAAGGTACTCCCTGGTGGTGCCTTAATCCTTACAGAAATGGATGGTCGTGAGTTTTCTAATCCTGTTAACTCCGATGCGGTGAAGAAATATTACCCTTGATAGAATTTGTTGTAAATTGAGGGTACTCATTTCTTCATTGAATTGTGTGGAATGGATTGAAAGAGATGAAAAGTAGGCCATGTTCCATACACATATCGAACTCATTTGATTCGGAATATCAGGCGTGTCGACCCAAAGTCAGTCCAATTAAATGAAAAAAAGAAATGCCCTGAGGACACCACCAGCGCCTCGGCCTGGTGGCATGGGGAATGAATGGGTCCGAGAGCGACCAGGGTTCGATCCCTGGAAACGGCAGCAAGTTTGCCGAACCAAAAAAAAAACAAAAAAAAAAACAAAAAAGAAGAGAAAAAAAAAACAAAAACAAAAACATTTTTTTTTTTCCTTTCTTTTTTCAATCCTTTTCTTTCTTTTCTGAGCTGCAAACTCTTTGTGCTCAAAGCTGATGAGTTCTTGAAGTGATTGTGACCCTTCAAAGGAGAATTTTGCATTATAGTTTTACCTGTTTAAATTACCAATTCCACTGAGGATTATCGCCGCAGATCAAGTTAATGAATGATGTGGAATGGATTGAACATGCTAAATGAGACATGTCAGAATGATGAAAGGCAAGTCCTATCCTATACACAATCCCTTGCTCATACACCGGTGAGACGAGTGTAGGAAGTTCCATGTCTGTGAGGTAAAGAGTTCTCTCGCGAAAAGTACGATGATCGAAATGATGAGAGACGGTTCATTCTCTATCCCAAACACTACATGATCATCCATTGTTTAAACCCTTTTGAGCCCACACATGTGGATAATTTTTAAATTACCCCTGTCAAGAACCACCCCACATTGGGGCAGGCTGGAGGTAAGACGACATCATGAGGTGAGGAAATTGTTATGAATATTCTTGCTCTCACTTGCATCAATCTTCAGGTATTGCTATTACATTGAATTCATACGGTAATTTAAATGCCTTAGGATGATGAAGAGCAGTTCTTTTTCTATCCTACACACTTTATCCATTGCGTACCCCCTTGAGCCTGTAAATTCGTTTCATTTAAACCCAATTGGTGATCGTCCCCCACACTGGGGCAAGGCAAAAGGCAAATATTCAAGCAGCAGAATCCAGAGTGCCGACAAAAAAAAAATGAAAAAAAATCCCCAAGAACCCAAATGTTGAAACATTACATGGTGATTCAATACATGTAGTGTATCAAAAGTCATAAAAAAAAAAAACAGAAGGGGCATGAAAAAGCAGTGTGCCTAGTAAAAGCAAGGCCAATGCCCATAGAAAATGAAAGAAAGAGTCGAAATAGATGATTATCAATTGTAAAAGGGTGAATTCCCAATGGAGTGGTACTCAAAGAACTCAAATGCCAAGTACTCAAATGCCAAGTTTGTATAGTACCTATGAGAAAATCCCAATGGTGAAAAAGAAGACCCGTGACAATGCCAAGATGAGCACCAATTCTCATCCCCTTATACACATTTTGAGCCTAATGATCCATTCATTTCTCAACCCATGAACTTGACCTACGTTACGTCCCTTACAAAGTCTCTTCAGATTAAGGCACTAAAATTAACGTAGGAATTCATATGTTTATAAGCATTGCTCGAAGAAGTGTGAGCAAGACCATTTCTATCTCATTTCGCAGGTTACTTGACTTGTAAACCCGGCGATGATTGCAAAGTATTGTTCTTTCATTAGCCTTGATTCGAAGAGTCCCTCTTTGTTGAGCCATTGACCAAGCCCACATTACAGTCTTGATAAAGGCCTCTCAGATTGACAAGGTCGTACCGCTTGCGAGAATACTCGAACCCTCGTCGACATGATGAAAGTAAGATTGAGTGATTCCTGTGATCCCACATTAATGGTTGGGACAAAATAGCCTTCTTAATGAGAGTGAGTGAAAGTCCTTTCTAACTGAAAGTCTCTCATTTGGTATTCTTGAAAATCCATGTCATGAGTGAAAATTGTCTTAAGCGATGATTCTCCCCAATGGAAATTTGGTGGTGCAAATATGGTAAAACCATCATGCACAAATCTTGATTGAAAAAAAAAAAACTTCAGTGGACTTTGGAGTGTGCTGAATTGCTTAATTCTTTGGTGAATGCATGTATTTTTGCTCTAATCATGTCTAACAGGTAATGTTTCCTCGAAGACCCAAGAGCTCCTGACATTCATGTTCCTTTCAGAAGCCTCGAGGTAAGAAACATTCATGAATATTTGAGGTACATTGTCGATGTCCCAAAACTTCTTTCTATCCAAGAGGTAAGTGACCTTCACGAATATCTCAGGTCTGTCCTAGGTATTCCCAAATTCTTGATATATGTCTCAAAAACTTTTTTGTTAAGCATTTCATTCTGGGTATGAATGCTTTCCGATCCATTTCGTTATACCTTAGTCTGGATCTAGGTATTTCGAATCCTCTTAATCCAATATTCATCTCACCTAACATTGAGTGTCTATTGGTTAAGTTCTCAAAGTCTTGACATCTCAGTCTGGATCTGGATGTCTCAAAAACTTTTTTTGTTAAGCATTTCATTCTGGATATGAATACTTTCCGATCTTTTTCGTTATACCTTAGTCTGGATCTAGGTATTTCGAATCCTCTTAATCCAATATTCATCTCACCTAACATTGAGTGTCTATTGGTTAAGTTCTCAAAGTCTTGACATCTCAGTCTGGATCTGGATGTCTCAAAAACTTTTTTTGTTAAGCATTTCATTCTGGATATGAATGCTTTCTGATCTTTTTCGTTATACCTTAGTCTGGATCTAGGTATTTCGAGTCTTCTTAATCCAATATTCATCTCACCTAACATTGAGTGTCTATTGGTTGAGTCCCCAAAAATTTTTCTCCAAGTTGCAACGCCGGGCGACCGAAGAATGGTTCGATTCCTAGCCAAGCAAAATCTCCGTTTAGGCGACCGTAGAATGGTACGGGTCCTAAACAGCATTTATTGCTCTAACAGGCGACCGTAGAATGGTACGGGTCCTGGAAAAGCAATTTCCCTATTCAGGCGACCGTAGAATAGTACGGATCCTAAACAAACTTATTTCCCCGTCAAGGCGACCGTAGAATGGTACGAGTCCTTGACAACACATATTCCTTATTCAGGCGACCGTAGAATGGTACGGGTCCTGGAAAATGAATCCCTGTTTAGGCGACCGTAGAATGGTACGGGTCCTAGACAAAACCTTTCTGCCGTATTGGGCGACCGTAGAATGGTACGGGTCCTGAGAAAGCAGCACTTTTCTGCCATACTGGGCGACCGTAGAATGGTACGGGTCCTAGGAAGGCAGTTCCTTACAAAACTTTTCTGCCGTACTGGGCGACCGTAGAATGGTACGGGTCCTAAGAAGGCAGTTCCTTACAAAACCTTTCTACCGTATTGGGCGACCATAGAATGGTACGGGTCCTGGACAGGTAATACCCACTACCTCGAATTACTCTATCCTCCTCGAAGGTAAGTTATTCCAGGTAGGTTCATCTATCATTTGCATTAGTATTTCCATGCATCATATAAATTGCATCAAAAAATGGAATTCATGTTCCAATAAAAATCATTCATTGCATGAACATGACCAAAATTTAAGCCTCAATTTGTCTTTAAAGGCAACCTCTGCGAGCCCACCTTCAAAGAGGGGCAGCTGTTGACACCTAAATTTTGCCTAATCATTTAGTAATTAGTTGCATAAAAAATTTTATTAAGAAAAAAAAAAGTAAAATTGCATTTCATGAAGTCGCATTTTTTCGCATCAGCACTAAAAGCCAACAAGACGCGGCGGCTCGCGGTCGATAATATTCACAAAAGGCGGTCTCTTTCTTCGTTGGTCTGAACACGCACAAAAAAAAATGAGGAAAGAAGAAGTCTTGCACGTCCGCATGGGTTGTCAGGAAAGGCGTGGAACTTGCTGAAGATTGAAGTGAGCAACAAGCAAAGAAAAAATCACCAGAGTGTCAGGCGTGGCGTCCGTATCCAGAGAAGCACGACATGAAATAGTGAGGAAATTATGGCGTCTCATGTTCACACT
Organism: Eucalyptus pauciflora; assembly: GCA_007663325.1. Classification (NCBI taxonomy): domain Eukaryota; kingdom Viridiplantae; phylum Streptophyta; class Magnoliopsida; order Myrtales; family Myrtaceae; genus Eucalyptus; species Eucalyptus pauciflora. The sequence continues at coordinate 737,017 of VMYD01000193.1, read as the reverse complement.
ACAGTAGGTTGAACCTCAGGCCTATAAATACGCACAGATGGAACAACGCAAGGAGGAGGAGCGATTAAAAAAAGAGAGTCCGTAAGGGGGAGGCGATTAAAAAAATGGGAGATGCTCGTTTGAGAGAAAGAAAAGAAAAGTGAAGTTGGGGGAGGATATTAAAATAATTAGGTGAATAGTGAGTGTCAGAAACCAAAAAGAAAGGGAACTGTGAGAGAGATAGTGAGATAGGGAGAGGCAACGTAAGAGGAGAGGGGGGAGAGATAAAAAAACAATAAAAAATCAAGAAAAAGCAAAAGGGGGGGCTGTTCATCTTCTCCTCCGCGACGCCTCCAGCCACCACAGCTGCTATCTCGCGGACGCCCGAGCTCCGAACCTCGATGCCGTGCCTCCGAACCCCCATGCCTGCAGTTCCATCCACGACGTCCCTGCAGCACTCCAACCCCTGCTGCCTCCTTCGCCAACGCCGGTAGCCGAGACCCAGTTCGCGAGCACCCCACCTCCGTCCCAGCACTCGCCATTCTCCTGCCGCGCCCGCACCAATTCACCTCCTCACCGTTCGCCCACCGCCGGTTCGCCTTTGCTGTCACCGCACCGGCCGTCCGCCCAGATCACGCCGAAGCTTCGCCCCAAACCGGTCCGAGCCTTGCCGCTACACTGCAGCAACCCGTGACGCCTCAGTCCCGACGAGCACCGCGCCCGCCGCTGCGCCTCTGCCCTCCGTGCCACCGTCCCCGTCACTGCACTCCTGTCCGGTGCCAGCTTCTCCTTCCAGCGATCTCCAAGTGCACCGCCATCTCCGCCTCACCCGCGAAATCCGCCCCCCTTGACGTGCGACGCCCAGCTCAGCCCCGCGCCCGATCCACCTTGCCTCCGCCCGAGCTGCGGTTCCGAACCGCCCCGCAGCTGCTCGCGCCAGTGCCCCTTCAACCCGAGCCCGACACCACCAGCAACGACCGCAGCAAATCCAAGCCAGCAGCTTGCGCTCGACGCCACTCCGCCTCGCCCGCGAAGCTCGCCCCGTCGATCTCGCTCACCACCACGCCTCCGCCCGCGCCGGCCGCCACGCCTCCGTCCGCGCCGGATGCCACGTCTCCGCCGGTCCGCCCTTGCCGGAGTTCCGCCCCCGGCAGCCATCCGCCCGATCACCTCCTCGGCGTCAACCCCTCCCCCTGTTTACGTTACTCACCTTAGGTAGCTGTTCATTTGCTTTTTTTACTTTTACTTTTTGTATGGGTTAGTTTATTTTATGCTTTTCATTTGTTTTTTTAGTTCATTTGATAGCATTTTTAGTTTAGATATTTAACTTGTAATATTGGATGTTAATATTTTGTGAACTTAGCATGCATTATCCGTAGGGATTTTGTCCGAAATTAATATAATTATTAATTTGGTCCGAGAGACATCGGATCATTTTTTTTAATTACATTAATTTTTGGGCTTTTTGGTAGAATTTCAATTGTTAAATCACGATAATTATTTAATTTGGTCCGTAAGACTTCGGATCAGATTTGTAATTATTTTGATCTCTTTGTCGTGATAATTAGGGTTAGAATAATCGTTAATTTAACCCGTGAGACAACGGGTTATTTTTTCGATTATTTTAATCATTTGTTTTGTTGATAGTTTAGATTTATTTAATAATTACTTGTCTTCATAAAAAAAAAAAAACTAAAAACTAAAAAATCAAAAATCAAAATCTTGCATGAGCATATAGGACACGTAGATTTACTTAGAGTCTTACATAAAATTGGCATGTTTTTATATTCTCATTAAAAAATAGTTTTCTAAGACATAATAGGGTTTAAGTCAAAATTAATCCCAAAAATGAATTAGAAAATTATTTTTTAGATAGCTTAATTAGGGTTTTTATTAATCTTGAATCTCAATAAAAACTACAAAAATACTAGGTGCATATTAACTAGTTTGCATAATAGGATTATTTAATTAGAATATGTTCATTAGTAAATTAGGTCATGAGGTGCATGTTAACTAGATTGCATATTAGGCCCATTTAATTTGATATTTGCATATTAGTAAAATCAGGTCATTTAGCTTAAAAAAAAATGCATTTTTCTAACTCTTAAGAAAACCAAAAAAAAATGCTTGCTTTGTGTGATGCAATTTATTTATTTTCTTATTTGAATGTTCGATAATGGTTGAGCACCCGTGTGATCACCTTTTGCATAGTAGAAGTCCAGGTTAAAATAAATCCAAGTTGCCTGCGAAAACATTTTACAAAAAAAGAAATGGTACCGAAAGGGCATTAGAAAATTCTAGTGTAACCAAATCCCCGTACCCTTAGTCTCTGGTTCGTAGAAGTAAAATAAATCTCCCTTTATTTTACTTAGGTGTCTAATCCACCTACCGTAAATTGATTAGTGGCGACTCCTAGATAACCTTTTGCATGTTCAAAAAATTAGACTTAAGTCGCGATTTGGTATGGGCTTGGGAGAGCCCGAGCTAAGCCATTAAGCTTAGTAGTCCACTAACCTAGTTTTAGGTGGCAAAACCCGAAAAATTAGGTCGCGACAGTTGGTAAGCTAGTGCTCCTCATAAAAAGTTTTCTAGTAGGGCTACATTCTTTTACTTCAGCCTTTAACCACGGTCCATAAGCCATTTTCTCTTTCCCTTCCATTTTAGCATCATTAAACGGAATATCCTTGCAATACGTAACATAGTGACCTATTTTCCCACATGAATAACAGAAATGCGGGAGTCGTTTGTATCGAAAATCAAGCCAAATAAGCTTGTCAGCAATTCGAATTAGCTTTCCTTGTTGTAGTGGTTGGCTGAGATCGATATCAACACGAGCTTTTGCAATTTTAAATATTGTGCCCTCTTTAGTGTCCAATCTAACTTCTAGTACCTTCCCTACAAAGTGTACAGCTCGGCATATCATGGTATCAGAATACCATTCCAGTGGCAGCCCATATATATGTACCCAAAAGGCACATGTAGAGAAATCGTAACAATGAAGCGGCGTTGTGGGGATCCATGGTTTGAATATTACCAAATGGCCGGAAAACAACCAGGGACCCCCAGACTATACTCTAATTTTATCATCTTCATATTGGAATTTCGCAACATAAAAATCTCCCTCACGTAAAGTAATTTCAACCTGTTCAATCCTCCAAGCCCTTTTCAATGTGGTCTGGAAAGCTTGTAAGTTTAGAGAAGTAGCAGAAGGGACTTTACCTATGAGCATCAACTTACATTCATCTATTTTTGCTAGGGGTGTTAGGTCATTCCAGTCTTCAATTTCCTGCGGTGTCCATAGTCGACCCAGTCAGTGGCACAAAGCAGCAAGGTGAGAGTCCTGATTATCGCCGCTTGGTTCCATTGGTGCAAGATTCGTTAAGAACAAAGCACAATCCGCTCAGGTTGGAGGTCGAATTCAACCAAATTGGGAAGATCGGAGGCCATGCATGAGAGGCAAAGCGAGAAATTGTGGTTCAGAAGGTCGGAGTAGCTCCACCATCACCCACTAGAAACCGCTCATAGTATATGATTCGGGAATCTATTGTACAGTCTTGCGTCTAGTGAATCCGGTTCATCGCAAATGTCCATTTTGTGGACTCTAAGTGTGGAGCCAAATTTAGAGTAATTTTCTTTTTCGACAAGTGAGGTTTTATTGATGGTATAAAGGGCAGGTGAGCTACCCTGCTACATGCTCAAGTCATACAGTTCAAACGAGACCCAAATGCTAACATAAGAACTTGTTTCCCTAAGATATTTGTGCAGGGATCACATCATTCTTAAGAAGTCTTCCTTGGACAGCTTTTTTAATGACACAATAACATTAGCACTAATAACCTTAGGGTAATTATACCTCACACGCTACGTTTCTTAGGTATCACTTTCAAAGGATGGAGCTTTCTTAGTGTTATTCCCACCCGCTCTTTCATGTCGAGGGTCTTTGGAGTTGAACCACTGCCTAGTTCCCAATCGAAATGGAAAAGCAGTGTTGCAAGACCAAGATGAAGCACCCTATCCGCCAATGAAAGTCCGACGCATATTCTTCTGCCTGATCCAAATGGAATTAGCTCAAAGTTTTGACCCTTGTAGTCAATTTTAGATCCCATGAACCTCTCTGGTATGAATGCCAATGGATCCTCCCAAGCATCGGGGTCTCTTCCAATGCTCCATGCATTCACGAAAACCTGGGTATCTTTGGGTATATCAAAACCCATGAATTTGGTTTCCTTTAGAGCATTTCGTGGGATAAGTAAAGGTAATGGAGGATGCAATCTTAGGGTTTCCTTCACCACGGCTTGCAAAAATGGCATCTTTTCCGTGTCATTTTCTTCGAGCTTTCTGTTCAACCCCACAACCTGGTCAATCTCATCTTTGGCCTTTTTCATTGACTCGGGTTGGCGGAGTAGCTCCGCCATCGCCCACTCGATGGTGCTACTTGTACTCTCCGATCCGGCGAAAAACATTTCCTGCACCATCAAGTAGACCCATTTAGTACAAAGATTACGTCTTTACCACAAATGTCCGAGTCTCGTGCTATAATTAAGAGATCCTCTTTGGCTGGAAAAAGTCACCCTCGAATCGTCAGCTCAATAGTAAAAATAATCATGCTTCGCCTGATCAACAATCCTGATCAAACACAGCAGTTCCTATTCTTCGAATTGGCAGATGATTGGCACACAAGGAAAGGAACAAGAACTTGAAGTTGATGAAATGAATCCACTAGTGACAACAGAAGTATTTATGAAAGAGCAGGGGCAAGTGTTTGATTGACCAAAGGAAATAAACAACTGGAATGGCAAGAAATAGGTTGCTGAGAAATAACTGAAAAAGATTTGCAAGAGAGCAAAATGGATTAACATAAGTAAAGCTTGTTCTTCTTATGTCTACGCGTTTCCATTAAGATGTGCGCTTCTTATAGTCTCAGCTACAATAATTGCTTTACTGCAATTGTCAGTCGACGGCTTTGAAAATTATTCCCGCATAAGAGTTTGATTGCAATAATTATTTGCACTGGTTTTATCCTTGCAATCGATTTGATTTCAGCCAAATTTTGTAAGCCAATGTCAAAATTTCTCGACTTGATTGACATTGACTTGACTAACCTGGTAATTTTATAATAACTAGTTGGAATGCTTGACGAAGACATAAGATTGATTTTAGTGTATTTTAATGAAAAGAAAAATCAGTGCTTGGACGGCCCCATGATTGATTTATTAAGTTAGCTACCAAAACTTCTCCGTAATGCGTGATGTGACCCTAGTTGTTTAAATGTCAGTTAAGTTTGTCACGCCACTTAATCAACCGAATTAGACCTAATGTCTCTAAGTGTGGTCATGTTAAACGTGGAAGAGAGGAGCAAACTCACCAAAATGATTATATTGATGTTCTGGGAAGAGATTTTGTGAGGGCCTTCTTTTCCATCGCCCTCATAATCCAATACTGCGTCCAAGAAATCATTCGTTGTTCTCATCTCTCCCCTTAGCTTTCGCTCCTCCAACCTCTCTTTCACAAAGCCTTCGGCGATCCTCATGGCTCGACCCATGTCCTTCGCCATGCCTGCCTTGATCCCCTGCGGATCCAACCATTTCAACCATGGCATGAAGTCGGCTACGTTGGGTTTGCCGGCCCACTCCATGAACCGGTTCATGGCATCGTAGAACTCAGGCCCATCCTTCGATTTTGGGTCCAATAGATCCCGTGAGAGCACCATGTTGCCCACCACATTAAACGCCAGGAGAAAGAGGAAGTGAGATAAGTCGATTCCTTGCTCTTCATAAAAATAAAATTTCTTTATGATTAATTATATTCAGAGAATGTATAACAACACTTAACAAATTAGACATGAGAAAAATAGATTGTACCAAGTTGTGCAACTAGTTAAAGGAAAGATACAGTCAAATCAAGAGGAACTAATCTCTAAACTGCTCGTAAGCTCCACTTGACTTACTGTGTATACTTCAATGTCCAACACGAAAGTTTACCTACGCAATTGAATGATAAAGCCACTCGAGCTTTACATAATTCAACAGTAGAGCCACTCTAGTTCGACTCGAACTCCAAAAAAAGAAAGCTTCGACTAAAAAACAAATTAAATTCCAGTAGCTCTTTGGTAAATTGAGTTATTTACACTAGTATTTAATTTGTTGACTTTGTCAATTACAGTACACAAAAAAAAAGGGATAGAAGTATAGGTAATCCCTAAACTTTTACGAAAGGTTTAATTAGATCCATTCTTTTTCGGTGGAATTAGATCCCTAATATGTTCTTGTCCGGTTTGGTCTTTCCATTTAAATGGAAACGTAAATGTTGAAATGGCAATTAAGTCTCGTTGAATGTCAACATGGTAAACCTACATAAGTTTTTGAAAGGATTGTGAGAATAATAATCTATGGTGAATCACAAATTCTTGAAGAAGTGAGTCTCACAATAATTTATAATTATTTATGATTTGATTTTTTTATGATTCATAATTGACTATTATTTTTCCAATACATTAAAGACTGTCACGCAATCATTTCTCTTTTTGAAAAACTTAAAATAGAATAACAAAAAATTCATAAATAAGGAAATTAAAAAATAACATAAATATCAAAAAATCAAAATAAGGAAAATTGCAAAAAAAGAAATATGAAAAACAGAAGTGTCGCGAGTGAACTAGGGGGAGACTTTCGTGAATAGAGGCTATGCTGAATTAAGGATGGAGGCGACTCGTCGCTAAGGTGGCAAGGGTGTGCTTGGACGGGAGGTGGCGTTCGCGAACGGCGAGCACCCAACGATCCATGTCGTGCCTCGAAACTGCCGCCCACCCTAGCCAGCCAGCCCTCCATTCCCTTGTGCATAATTATTAGTTAGATTTTTTATTATATTTTTATTTATTTTTCTTACTCATATCAGAACTATGTTTAGAAAAAAAATTCATTTCACCAAATAAATTAGCATAGTTAGTGCCAACGTATAGTGCTGGTGCGACATTCCTCGTGAATATTCCATCTACATATTTAAGAGGAGGGCTAACTCGAACTAAAAAATATATATAATTGAACATTTTGCAGAAGTGCGAAAAGTTAAGTCTAGTTGTGGGTTGCTTTCTTTACTGAAATACATTCTTTGACAGAATAGATCCTTCGCCCTTAACCAAACCATCGATTTTACCTATATTAAAAGGGCCATGCTAAGAAGACGGTGTTGTCAAGTGACGGACATACTGATCACATATTTCAAGTGTGAAATTTTGCAACCAAAGTATATAACTTTCAAAATCAATTATCAAGATTGCCTCTTGTGATGTAAACCACAAAATTAAGGCCGTTAAAAGAAGAATAATAATATACAGAGTATAATCATTTAGCATAATAAGAAACCAAAGTTAACGCAAAACCAACCTTTCATATCAATTTTAGATTCTGTGCTTGTACCAAAATTAAGTTGTAGAATGTCATGAATGATTCTCAAAGGAAAATAAAAATTTTAATTGAATTTTAGAAGTAAAAAATTACATGAATCCAATGCTATCTAGATAACGACTTAAAATATATAGGGGGTAGTACACTTCAAGATGGCAAATTACATGAATCCCGCAATAGAGATTTGTGGTTAGCGTGTCCTCGTCGTTTCCTATATAGTGATCGGACCGTCTTCTTAGCTTTTTCTTCATATTAATAAATAATTAAGGGTTGTGACCCTAGTAAAAATATTGGGTAGGGTATGGGACCTTGATCTTATATATATGGAGTTTAAGATAAGTTCATCTCTCTCTCCCAGTTGCTTTTTAACTTTTCTAAAAGCTATTAATTCAATCATTCGAGGCGACGCATAGAACACAGAGTCAGCAATGACACCAAGTACTTAAGAAATAACCTTTTGTTGCTTGTTTGACTGCCATTTCTTCCTCTATATACGTGATCATGCTGTCGACACACTTTTGCCTGAGGTGGGCCGTCTCGTTAACGCGCTTGTTCACGAGGAGCTCCGCGGAGCAGAGACGCCGGAGAGCGCGCCAGTAGTCACCATGACGACCAAGAGCGAGCGAGCCTTGGTCATAGCCAAGAGCAGTAAACGCCTGGGAACACTTGCGGTCCGCGAACACGAAGTCATGGCCCTTGAATAACTCCGTGGCGGCTTGAGCTGATTGGATCACCATGGTATTCACGGAACCGAGCTTCAACCACAAGACAGGCCCATGCTTGGCTCGGAGGTTGTGGAGGTTCTGGGGCGGCATGGTCCCAAGGTCGAGGATGTTGCCGATCACGGGCCATGCTGGGGGCTGAGGGGGAAGCTTGGTGCGCTTCCGACGGTTGAGAAGCAAAACTAGAAGTGCCGGGAGGAGGAGCCCGAGCCAAAAGTGCGAAATAGAGCAGGACTCCATTGGCTAAGCTTTGAACTATTTCTCACCTTACGCTTCTGCGATCATTGCACGGAAAACACCATATAAATAGGCACTCTTATCCTGTTCACAAGAAAGCAACCCAAAACAATAAATAAGAAGAAATACAGGAGAAAACATTAATTTATCTTTTGGCAATGAAAATGGGTAAACATGCTGGTCACGTTGATTCTTGTGATCCGTCCATCTCATCGAATTAGGTAAAACTCGATTCTTACATCATCACAATAATTTCATTTTTGGTCCAAAAACTTACGTAAACTATGCAATCTAATCTTCTAACTATTAATTCGTGCAATCAAGCCCTATAACTTTAATTCAATATTCGATATATTGATGTCTTGTTCTTACTTGGATTTCATGGATTGCTTTATCAATTTATTTGTCTTGCCAAAATCAAATAGTTATATACTTACTTTTGCCTTGGTAAGATGGCATGTTATTTATCAAAAATATTATATATATATATAATCCAATCATCAATTTGATCGAAATTTCTAATCTCCGCTCTCCAAAGGACTATTGATGGTGAAACATGAATTTCACCATTGAAATCATCATGGATTATCAAAGAAAATCATTTCAGCAATCAAACTCCCAGATAATGGCTGGAGTTTACCCTTGATAAAAAAAAACAGTTAGTTTATATGAACTTGAATTCATTTTTCTCGTGGCGTTCCTCTTGCAGATATAAACTCGAGGCATGATAGTTTATTAATAATTAAGTGTAGTTTATATGAACTTGAATTCATTTTTCTCGTGGCGTTCCTCCTGCAAATATAAACTAGAGGCATAATAGTTTATTAATAATTAGGTGTAGTTTATATGAACTTGAATTCATTTTTCTCGTGGCGTTCCTCCTGCACATATAAACTAAGAGGCATGATAGTTTATTAATAATTAGGTGGCAATTCACGTGAGTTATCCGTTTATCTCATGGAGAATAGGTATCTCCTACACTCTTCAACTAGGGATAAAGTAGCATGAGAACTATTTCTCCTACACTCTTCAACTAGAAGTGCCGGGAGGAGGAGCCCGAGCCAAAAGTGCGAAATAGAGCAGGACTCCATTGGCTAAGCTTTGAACTATTTCTCACCTTACGCTTCTGCGATCATTGCACGGAAAACACCATATAAATAGGCACTCTTATCCTGTTCACAAGAAAGCAACCCAAAACAATAAATAAGAAGAGATACAGGAGAAAACATTAATTTATCTTTTGGCAATGAAAATGGGTAAACATGCTGGTCACGTTGATTCTTGTGATCCATCCATCTCATCGAATTAGGTAAAACTCGATTCTTACATCATCACAATAATTTCATTTTTGGTCCAAAAACTTACGTAAACTATGCAATCTAATCTTATAACTCTTAATTCGTGCAATCAAGCCCTATAACTTTAATTCAATATTCGATATATTGATGTCTTGTTCTTACTTGGATTTCATGGATTGCTTTATCAATTTATTTGTCTTGCCAAAATCAAATAGTTATATACTTACTTTTGCCTTGGTAAGATGGCATGTTATTTATCAAAAATATTATATATATATATATATAATCCAATCATCAATTTGATCGAAATTTCTAATCTCCGCTCTCCAAAGGACTATTGATGGTGAAACATGAATTTCACCATTGAAATCATCATGGATTATCAAAGAAAATCATTTCAGCAATCAAACTCCCAGATAATGGCTGGAGTTTACCCTTGATAAAAAAAACAGTTAGTTTATATGAACTTGAATTCATTTTTCTCGTGGCGTTCCTCTTGCAGATATAAACTCGAGGCATGATAGTTTATTAATAATTAAGTGTAGTTTATATGAACTTGAATTCATTTTTCTCGTGGCGTTCCTCCTGCAAATATAAACTAGAGGCATAATAGTTTATTAATAATTAGGTGTAGTTTATATGAACTTGAATTCATTTTTCTCGTGGCGTTCCTCCTGCACATATAAACTAAGAGGCATGATAGTTTATTAATAATTAGGTGGCAATTCACGTGAGTTATCCGTTTATCTCATGGAGAATAGGTATCACTTACACTCTTCAACTAGGGATAAAGTAGCATGAGAACAGCGGGCTTGCCAGCTAAACCTTTTATCGATGGTGACTCTAGAGAGGCTCGAGTAGGAAACGGCTTTGGCCAGTATGTAGATTATGTGCACCCAGAAATTGAATCCGAGAGAGATTTATACTTGATGATCCCTCCCATAGTGATGGTGGAACCAAAAAGAATAATGACAACTTTTGGAAATTTGGAACAAGGCACAAATGAAGACTAGAGAGAGAAATAATGGAAATGAAAATGCCCTTTGCTTCTATATAACTACAGATCTGAAGTCCAAAACCTTTTAAAGTGGTTAGACGGGTGCATAGCTTAACTAACATCAAATAGAAAACAAGAAGAAACCTCATGTTCTTTGACAAAAGAAAAAAAACAAGACAAGACCCTCCCTTTTCAATATGATTGAAAGCATTTACTCCGTGTTGAATGGTGGAGGGGCTACTCAAACATAGCCCACCATAAATCGTGCCAATATTCTTTCATCTTCAATCTTCTTCTGACATCCACCAGAGATCCAGCATTTTGAAGAATACTAACAACAACTCCAATATGCTCAAATCTTCAACAATCAATTTTATATTATTCTAACAAGTGAGGGATCACAATAAGGACATACGTGTTGATATTTCAGCAGTTTTAAAATATTTATTAGAAATTATTATCGTTATGAAAGTCATCATTTTTGTAACAGCTTTTTCAACGATCATATAAAAGCTTTATAATGGTTGTATAACGGTCGTCTAATGGCTTTATAACCTTTAATTTGTTACTTCATAAACTCTTCATTATTTTATAACGGTCATCTTTTTAATTACCAATTGATTTATGGCAATCTCTTAACGACTCTCTCTTTTTCTTGTTTAAATATAAATTAACTTCAAACCACAATCGGTGTAGATACAAATGTTCTCATATCTTTCCTTTTCTTTTTGCTGGGTTATACACAAAAGTTGTTCTGTTTCCTTCTAATAGTTAGTGCAGAGTATAGAGGAAGGTCTGTTGTATCTTGGGAGGATAGCCGTTGAAGCCTTACGCACCGAGTTACGTACTCCGAGGGGGCGGAATTATCCTTAAGGACAGTGTTTGCACGCCTCAGACATTTCTTTTTATTTTCTAATCTTTTGTAATTTATTTCCAACAATTATTATTATTTTATGTATTCTAATTCTTTTTCCAACAATACGTAGGTGGTACTTTAGTACCAGTCCACGACTACCATTTCTGCAACTTCATTTCCCTGCCTCCTGTTCACTCGGACTTACAAGGGACATAAACGTCCACGAAGGTTGCGCATTGTACACGGGATGATGTTTGGCTACGCTGGTTTCATCCATATTCTTTATTTGCGCGATTGTTTTGAACCATCTTCTTTCGATGAACTAGCGGTGTTGTCCGGTTCGCAGGCTCCATCGGACGCCTGGGAAGGAAAGGAAGCGCGCGTGATTTCTTATGAAATAGAAGTATTGGTGTGTCTGAAAGGTCTCTTCATGTGGTACTCCATGGACATTGGATCCCACGAGCGTGAGAAACAAAACGTGTGAACATCAGCATTGATGCTGCCGCCGCTGTTTCTTTTTAATAAGCGACAAATCAGAAAAGATTAATTAATAAAAAAACCTAAATTGTGGTCAGTATACACAAATATCACACTTTCCTTTTTGTTACCAAAAATTCTAAAATTGCCAATTATGATGCAAGTACTCTAAACTGTTTTTAGTCATAAAAAGCCCAAATCTTATACCAATGTGACAATTCATACGTGTATAAGTTTGAATTTTGTTGTGAAATAAAAAAAGTTGAGAGTATTTGTATCAAGTTTGGAATTTTTGGTGACAAAAAATTAGGATATTTATGTCATAGTGAGTACAATTTGAGTTTTTTATTGGTATTTGCCCAATTAGAAATGAATTCGAGAAAATCCGTGAAACTTCAAGAGATAAAGATGAAGGGTTACCAATGATCCTTCTATGGTGTTTGTTATGGGGACTATTTGTGACGTTCCAAAACGTCACGCGATATGTGTCTTTTCCGATTTATAAATTATATTTATTATTAACATGCGGAAGTACAATAGAATTTTCACAACATCCCCTACAAGAAATCCCATGAGTTGAATGATTCACAAAGACAAAATTTCATTTCATAAACCTTTTACAAGTATTAGTACAAGTACCAATAATAAGCATAATACAACACAATAACTTTAGGAAGAAAGTCAGGTTGCATTCATGCTACTATACTAAGGATCGACAAATTTGCCAATTGGCATGTTATCGTTGTCGAAACCGGGAGGACCATTGAAGCCCCTAAGTGATCCAACCAACTCCCCGGTGTACTAGGCAACAAAATGATGAGAGATCTACCTCGGTGCACCTATGTCAATCCGTACCACTGATGTCACAACCCCCTTTACTCAAAGGTTGAGCTGCGAGTTATTTTGCGACATTCAAGCTTTGTCACCATCCGAAATTCATTTGCTTCTTATTTATGCACATGCAGAAAGCGTAAACATACAATCCCCGACACAAATAACATGGGAACATGAGATGCAAACACCACTAACATACTTCATATATTACATGAGTAGTGATGATTACAAGCATTTCTTACATACAAAAGTGGCTTGGGGTATCCCTGTCTCCGCTATGGCGGGTACTAACCAAAAGTGAGAACCCTTCTTCCTTTTTATGGGCCAATACGCCTAAACTTAGTCCGAAGCCTCGAACAGTTCATCCATATCACTGAGATTCGGGTTCGGGTTGTCAAACCCGCAGAGAGGTCCTATCCATAGGTCCTCGTATTTCCTATACCAGGCTTCGAAATGCATTGGGACAAGCTCACCTGGGTCCTTTTCTATCCATACAATGGATGACACTTTACAATAAGTAATATCAGTTTCTACATCTATCATGTCCATTGTAGTAGTATCTATCTTTACAGGGCAACCAAAATGCACAGTAGCCATGGTTCTAAGTACTTGTAAAAGAAACAAGGGTGAGTACTTGGAAAACTCAGTATGTATAGCTTATGGCCTTCGAATAGAATATCAATTCATCATCAACACTAGTCAATCATTTCGTGCAAACCATGGCGAAGGCAAATCAATTGCAAGATGCAACCAAGCTTCAAGCACAAATGAACGAAAATTCTTGCAATCATTCGTGCATATGATGCATGCCCTGAGCTTATGCACTCTAGCCTTTCTTTCTTGCTCAAGCATGTCATGCTTATTAAGCCTTTCTCTTGTGCTCGGGACTCAAACCCGAGTCTTCTCGGAGCCGTCTTGGGACTCGAACCCAATTCAATTAAGGCTTTTAAACCGGGCTTCCCGAAGCCGTCTTGGGATTTGAACCCAATTCAATTCAAGCTTGTTAACTGGGCTTCTGGCTTTTTGTCGGCTTCTAGGACTCAAACCCAGTTAATATGCTCAAGACTCGAACCCAAGTCTTATGCCAGCTTCTGGGACTCAAACCCAATTCTTGCCATGAATTTGGGGACTCAAACCCCATTCTTATCTCTTCTTATCTCTGCTTGTGCACAAATCCCTTCTTGAGGGTGTACTCAAGTCTTATGCACGTGCCATGAACTATGCACTTTATGTTCAAACATGATGCACATGCTATAAAATCATGAATTTCCTCATCAATAACATCACGAACGAGCCTAAGCTTAAAGCTCTGCTCGAGTAGCAAGCATAAAGGAACCTCGCATCAATCCAAGACATGAACTCAGTACGCCTCAATACTGAATCACATCTTATGGCTATGGGTGAACCTTGACTTTAACCACTCGAAAGCTATGAACCGCGACTTCATTCTAGTTATACAAGAAATTCAAGTATATGAACAAGTCATAAAATACATCAAACATCCAAGAATCAATCGACCTACCCTCGGCTTGTTCGCAAGAGGATTTCCTAGAGTCAAAGATGTCTCAAATGTTACTAAAAGAAGGGAGAAACTACACTTACTTGGATGAACCTCGAATTAAGGCTCAAACTACACAAGATGGGCGGCTTGCTTTGAAGGCTGAAGGAGAGAGAGGGAGTGAGGAGGAGGGTGACTAAGGAGGAGGAGGGAGGAGAAAATGGGAGCAAGGTGAGGAAATGAGAAGGGCTCCTCCTATTTATAGCCCTTTGTCTCATCATTTCTAAGCCAAGCGGTCCATTCCAATGTTTCCAAGTGTCCCGCCTAAATTCCTTGGGTGGCAAGTCTACTTTGCCTCATGATGACACCTAGAAGATGAGTAGGCCAAGCTAAAGGCCTTGCTTGGCAATCTAAGCTTCTAGGCGTCATCGATTATGGCCCGCTTTTCGCTATTTCATTGGTCCGCCTATATGCCACAATTAATGGACATTTAATGAAATCTAACAATAATTGTACTATAGTTGCCAACTCGACAATTCTAGAACATTCGGTCATTAATGAAGGCTCGTGTGTCGCTCTCTAATTGATCCACTTATGTGCTGCCTTTTTCTAGAATCTTCAAAGATATTTTGGCCGCCATCATGACTTTTGAATTTTTAAAGAACAACCCACCCCTTCATTTAATGAGGGGGCTCTAGAATTTTCCTTATTTTTGTCTTTTTCTTCATTAATAAGGTGATTTAGAGAAATTATATCATCCAAGTTGGTTTCAAGGCCGAAGAATGGATCATTAGGTACATCTCGAAAAATTAAATCATGTACACTCGACGTTCGGCCATCACGCCCCATATTCGCCCAAATCGTTCCTTTGGACAGTCGGTCGGCCAATAGGGTTAGTTGTCCTTTGATTGGTTCGAGACCAATCCTAAGGATAACTATGGCCTAGCACTAAGCCAAGGCACTCATGGACCTTAGAATTAGTGATGGAATAGCCGGGTCTATCCCTAGGCTCATTCTGATCGGCACCCAATCCACCGGATAGGGTTCATGGTCTGTGCATTACCGATCCATGATCAGACATCACCAATTCGAGATTATGTTCCGATCACTAAGAATTAAATAGGGAATGATGCATTTTTGGTAGGAAGATGGTCACATTTGATCAATTCGAATTGTCCGTGTATCGGTGCATAACCGAGCAGAATCACCTGCGACCAGAAACTGCGACTCGTCGGATCGACCTATGACCATCCCGTGACCAATTCCCGTGATAAAAAAAAAAAATCATCTTATGAGCTAGTGATTCTATCCCATCGGTATGGTCGGTCGAAAATCACGGCCGACACCTTAACCAATTCATAATTGGTCGCTCAGTCGGTCAAACCATGTCTGATCTGTGATTCCTTGCTAATTGAACCAATCGATCCATGGCCAATTGCCCATGATCGATCCTTTTAGGACCTTAAGACCGATCCTTATGGGGTCATAATTGAGGATGTTATATTTCTCCCCCCTTTAAAATTTTGTCCCCGAAATTTCATAACTTACATGGGTACTTGAAATAAGTGAGGGTACTTGCGCTTCATAATTTCTTCAGTTTCCCAAGTAGCCTATTCTGTTCCATGGTGTTTCCATAGGACCTTGACTAAGGGAATGACCCTATTTTTTATTACGTGCTCACATTTGTCCATGATCCACACTAGCTCCTCAATAGACGACTCTTAGTCGTTTACCTCGATCTCTTCAAAGTTGAGCACATGTGCCGAATCTGGCACATACTTTCTTAACATAAACACATTGAATACAACATCTACCTTTAACATTCTCGATTTCAACCAGTAAGGATCGGCCATAAGCTCCTAAAAGGATTGATCATAGGCCATTGGCCATAGATTGATCTATTTGATCGGCAAGGAATCAAGGATTGATCATGGTCCGACCGACCGACCAATTGACCGGTCATGAATTGGTCGAGGTATCGGCCGTGAATTTCTACCAACCATACCGATGGGATAGGATCACTAGCTTATAACATGACTTTTTGATCACGAGAATTGATCACATGATGATTTTGGATTGACGGATGGTCATGGGTCGATCCGACTGGTTGCAGTTTCAGGTCACGGGTGATTTTGCCCGGTTATGCACCGATACACAGATGGTCCAAATTGATCAAATGTGACCATCTTCCAACCAAAAATGCATCATTCCCTATTTAATTCTTAGTGATCGGAACGAAATCTCAAATTGCTGATGTCCGATTATGGATTGATAATGCACCAACCATGAGCTCTACCGGTGGATTGGGTGTCGACCGGAATGAGCCCAGGGATAGACCCGACTATTCCATCACTAATTTTAAGGTCCATGAGTGCCTTGGCTTGGTGCTAGGCCATGGGTAGCCTTAGAATTGGTCTCGCACCAATCAAAGGACAACCGACCCTATGGGCCGATCGACCGTCCAAAGGAATGGTTTGGGCTAATATGGGGCGTGATGGCTGAACCTCAGGTGTACATGATTTGATTTTTCGAGGTGTACCTAACGATCCATTCTTCGGCCCCGGAACCAACTTGGATGATAGAATTCTCTAGACCACCTTATTTATGAAGAAAAAGACAAAATAAGGGAAATTCTAAAACCCCCTCATTAAATGAAGGGGTGAGTTGTTCTTTGAATAATCAAAAGTCATGATGGCGGCTAAAATATCTTTGAATATTCTAGAAAAAGGCGGCACATTTAGAGAGCGACACAAGCCCTCATTAATAACAGAATGTTCTAGAATTGCGAGTTGGCAACTATAATACAATTATTGTTCATTAAATGTCCATTAAATGAGGCATATAGGTGGACCAATGGAGGAGCGAAAAGCAGGCCATAATCGATGACGCCTAGGAGCTTAGATTGCCAAGCAAAGCCTTTAGCTTGGCCAACTCATCTTCAAGGTGTAATCATGAGGAAAAGTAGACTTGCCACCCAAGGAATTTAGGCGGGATACTTAGAAATATTGGAATGGACCGCTTGGCTTAGTAATGATGACATCAATGGCTATAAATAGGAGGAGCCTCTTCTCATTTCCTCACCTTGCTCCCATTTCCTCCTCCTTAGTTGCCCATCCTCTCACACCCACTCTCTCTCTCTCTCTTTCGGTCATCAAAGCAAGCCACCCATCTTGTGTAGTTCGAGCTTTAGTTCGAGGTTCATCCAAGTAAGTGTAGTTTCTCTCTTTTATTAGTAACATTCGAGACGTCCTCGACTCTAGGAAATAATCTCTCGAACAAGCAGAGGGTAGGTTGATTGATTCTTGGATGTTTAATGTATTTTATAACTTGTTCATGTTCTTGAATTCCTTGTGTGACTAGAATGAAGTCATGGTTTATTGCTTTTGTTTGGTACAAGTCGAGGTTTGCCCATAGCCATAAGATGTGATTCGATATTGAGGCATACCGAATTCATGTCTTGGATTGGTGCGGGGTTTCTTTATGCTTGTTACTCAAGCGGGGCTTTGGGCTTAGGCTCATTCGTGATGTTGTTGATAAGAAAATTCATGATTTCATGGCACGTGCATCATGTTTGAGCATAAAGTGCATAGTTCATGGCACATGTATAAGACTTGAGTACATCCTCAAGAAGGGATTTATGCTCGAGCAAAGATAAGAAAATATAAGAATGGGTTTTGAATCCTTGAATTCCTGGCAAGAACTGGGTTCGAGTTCTAAAGGCTGGCATAAGACTTAGGTTCGAGTCCCGAGAATATTAACTAGGTTTGAGTCCCAAAAGCTGGCAAAAAGCCAGAAGCTCGGTTAAAAAGCCCAAATTGTATTGGGTTTGAGTCCTAAGACGGCTCCGAGAAGCCCGGTTTGAAAGCCTGAATTGAATTGGGTTCGAGTCCAAAGATTGCTCCGGGAAGACCTGGGTTCGAGTCCCAAGCACAAGAGAAAAGTTAAATAAGCATGGCATGCATGATAAAGAAATAAAGGCTAGAGTGCATGAGCTCAGAGCATGCATCATATGCATGAATGATTGCAAGAATTGTCATTCATTTGTGCTTCAAGCTTGGTTGCACATTTGCAATTGATTTGCCTTCGTCGTGGTTTGCATGAAATGATTGACTAATGTTGATGATGAATCGATGTTCTATACGAAGGCCAAAGGCTATACTTACTGAGTACTCCAAATACTCACCCATGTTTCTTTTACAGGTACTTAGAATCATGGCTACTATGCATTTTGGTTGCCCCATAAAGATATATACCACTACTATGGACGTGGTAGATGTAGAAACTGATATTACTTATTGTAAAGTGTCATTCGTTGTATGGATAGAAAATGGCCTGGGTGAGTTTGTCCCAATGCATTTCGAAGCCTGGTATAGGAAATAGGAGGACATAAGGATAGGACCTCTCCGCGAGTTTGACAACCCGAACCCAAATCTCAGTGATATGGATGAACCATCCGAGGATTCTGACTAAGTTAAGCATACTGGCCTTATGTAATAGAAGAAGCGTTCCCAATTTTGGTTAGTACCCACCGTAGCGAAGACAGTGATACCCCAAGCCACTTTTGTATGTAAGATAGGCTTATAATCATCACTACTCATGTAATATATGAATTAGTGGTGTTTGTATCTCATGTTCCAATATTATTTGTGTCGAGGATTGTATGTTTACGCTTTCCACAAGTGCATAAATAAGAAGCAAATGAATTCAAGACGGTGACAAAGCCTGGGATGTCGCAAAATAACTCGCAGCTCAACCTCTTAGTAAATGGGGTTGTGACAAGTTGTGGTGTCAAAGCAAGGGTTATTACTGGGAGTCATAACATGCACTGGAAATCATGGGATAGAAAATTAGGAAGATCACATGCATGATATGTGATTGTTTGCTTGATGTTCTTTCTTTATGAAAGTGATGATTACTAATTTTGATTGTATTATAGATAATTCCTCTAGAACTCTATAGCTGTATTCCTGAGCAGCCAATATGAGTTCCCAAGACCCAGTGACTGCCCATGGAAAATCAGCTTAAGACCCAAATGCTTTGAAAGGAAAATCAAGGCAAGACCCCTGACTTGATGGAATTCTGCAAGTTCTGACCAATGTTGGGAGCTTGATGGAACAGCAGGTTCAACAGCAGCAAGACTCTATTTCCACTAACACCTCAAATGGAGATGAAAATGGAGACCGTCCAAAGAGTGGATTGGTCAAACAGTTCCTGAAATTAAAGCATCCAAAGTTTGCTGGAATTAGAAACATTGATGAGGCTAAGTCCTAGATTGGAGCTCGAGAAGATCTTTGATCTTTTAAGGTGTTTTGACGAGTATAAAGTGACCTTGGCGGTGTACCGATTACAGGGTAACTCGAGTCATTGGTGGAAAGCCACCAAGAGGATAGTATTTCCTGAAGGTGCTCTTATGACTTGGGATGCCTTTGTGCAAGCCTTTAACAACAAGTATTTTTATGAAAGTGCTTGAGATAGAAAGATGGCCAAATTTCTGCACTTGCAGCAGTGAAACATGATGGTGGATCAGTATGAGGCCAAATTCACCGAATCATCGAAGTATGCTTCTCAATTGATTGAGAATCCAATTGATCGAGCTAAAAGATTCAAAGATGGCCTCAGACTTGACATTCGAAGTCAGCTAGTACCCTTAAATCTTAAAGATTATAATTAATTGTATGAATGGGCTCAGTTGGTTGAAAAGGATTGGCAAGAATGCGTCGCGGCATCAAATTTCTAAGGGAGGTCTTCTTATTCGACCTTCTATCCTAATCAACGATAAGGCAAAAGGTTCACGCCAGGAGGAAAGAGCGTGTTTAAAAAGAATAAGAAGCAAAAAGTGAATGTGGTGTTGTATGAAGTATGCCGTAACTGTGGAAAATGGCATGGTAATGCCTCTTGTTTAGCTGGAAAAAGGAGTATGTTATGGCTGTGACCAACTTGGCCATCTGTTGAGGGATTGTCTGTAAAGGCGACAAACTTTACTGCCATCAGAACACCTGCCGATGACATCCAGTGGAGTTTCTACACAAGATAATCATCCTTTAGCTTAAAGACGGGTGTATGCAGTGACACAAGAAGAAGCAGAGAACTCCAAGACCATTATCGTACGGTCTATTTACATGATCATCCAGCTTATGTCTTGTTTGATACGGGTGTAACGCATTCTTTTGTATCGAAAAGATTTGTGTGTACGATAGGATTGAAGCCCGAACCCCTTATGATGATTCTTAGTATATCCACCCCGATGAGATATGAATTGTTGTCCACTATGGAATGTAAGGAGTGTAGAATTGTCATAAGTGGACAAGAGGAAAGAATAGATTTAGTTGTATTGGATATGTGTGATTTTGATGCTATTATCGGAATGGATTGGCTTTGTAAACAACGAGCCAAAGTGGACTGCTATAGCAAAATAATCAAGTTTAGTCCACTTAATGGAACCGACTATCAATTTATTGGAAACGGATGAGAACCCTTAACGCCTCTGATTTTCGTAACAAGAGTAGTACGACTTCTTAAGAAGGGATGCCGAGGTTACTTAGCAACCGTAGAAAATAAGTTAGTTGAATAACCAAAGTTGGATGATATCTTGGTGGTGCGGGAGTTCCCTGACATATTTCCAAAGGAGCTACGGGGATTACCACCTAAAAGGGAGATAGAGTTCACTATTGAGTTGGTTCTGGGAACGGAACCTATTTCTAAAGCGCCATACCGAATGTCTTTGGCGGAGCTTAAGGAGTTGAAGGTGCAATTACAAGAGTTACTTGATAAGGGTTTTGTACACCCTAGTGCCTCACCTTAGGGTGCGCCAGTCCTGTTCGTAAAGAAGAAAGACGGGTCGTTACGTCTTTGTATCGACTATCGACAGTTGAATTGAGTTACCGTCAAGAACAAGTATGCACTGCCATGAATTGATGACTTGTTCAATCAACTTCAAGGAGCGGCAGTATTTTCCAAGATTGATCTATGCTCAGGATATCATCGGTTGAGAATCAAGAAAGAAGATATTCCGAAGACGGCCTTCAGAACTCGGTACGATCATTATGAATTTACCGTTATACCGTTTGGTTTGACAAATGCCCCAGCAATTTTCATGGATCTCATGAATCGAGTATTCAAGTCGTACTTGGATCACTTCGTCATAGTATTTATTGACGACATTCTGGTCTATTCAAAGAATACGGCAGAACATGAGCAACACTTGAGAATAGTGTTGCAAACACTTCAAGAACACGCACTATATGCGAAATTCAATAAGTGCAAGTTCTGCTTAAACCACGTGGTATTTCTAGGTCATGTGGTGACTGGTGAAGGGATATCAGTAGACCCTACCAAGGTGGAAGCGGTAATAAATTGCCTAGGACCAACTACAGTTGCCGAAGTTCGAAGTTTCCTTGGTTTGGCTTAATATTATCGAAGATTCATGGAACGATTCTCTAGTATTGCTGCTCCCCTCACCCGATTACTAAGGAAGGATGTGAAGTTCGAGTGGACGGATAAATGTGAACAAAGTTTTCAAGAATTAAAATGGAGATTTTCAATGGCTCCAGTGCTCACAATTCCGTCTAGATCATGAGGTTTTGAAATATATAGTGATGCCTCGCATAAGGGACTTGGTTGTGTGTTAATGCAGCATGGTAAAGTGGTGGCCTATGCGTCCAGGCAATTGAAGCCCTATGAGTTAAATTACCCAACTTATGACCTGGAGCTAGCTACAGCTATTTTTGCTTTGAAGATTTGGCAACACTATCTCTATGGAGAAAGGTTCATGATATACACTGATCATCAAAGCTTGAAGTATTTATTCTCCTAGGAGGAGTTGAATATGCGGCAAATGCGATGAATGGAACTTCTAAAAGACTATAATTGTGAAATATTATACCATCCGGACAAGGCAAATCGAGTTGCGGATGCCCTTAGCCGTAAGTCCTCTCTTGCGCAAATGATGGCTCGAGAATGGAATCTCTTATAAGAAGTCCGAGAATCTGACTTCAAGCTCGAGATAGGATAACTTGCGAGTTTACTAGCTACACTTAGAATTGAGCTAGAAATAATATAGAAGATAAAACATTACAGCAAGTCGATCTGGAGATTCAAAAGCTTCGAAATAAGCCAGGGATAAGAAAGGAAATGATTTCCACATTGCAAAAGACGAAACCTTGAAATTCCGTGAACATTGGTGCGTGCCCAATGATGATAAGCTCAAGTAGGAAATTCTGGCGAAAACGCATCGAAGCAATTATAGTATCCACCCTAGTAATACAAAGATGTACCAAAACCTTTGACAAAACTATTGGTGGAATAGCATGAAGGCGGATGTTACTAAGCATGTTGCCAAGTGCTTATCATGTCAACAAGTGAAAGCTCAATGTTGCAAGCTTGGTGGATTATTACAACCACTTGAAATTTCCGAATGGAAATGGGAACACATTACAATGGATTTTGTTCTGGGACTACCAAGGAATCAAAGAAGAAATGACTCGATTTGGGTAATAGTTGACCGATTGACAAAGTCGACTCATTTTCTAGTGGTAAAGAAGGATTTCTCATCGGAAGATTATGCGCAATTGTATGTAAGACAAGTAGTACGTCTACATGGAGTACCAATGACAATCACTTCTGATTGAGATCCTAAATTCATGGCAATGTTTTGGCAAAGTCTTCAAACTGCAATACAGTACGGCTTTCCATCCCCAAATTGATGGCCAAACAGAAAGAACTATCTAGACATTTAAGGATATGCTGAGAGCTTGTGTAATTGATTTTAAAGGAAGTTGGGACGAGCACTTGCATCTTGTTGAATTTGCTTATAATAACAATTATCAGCAAAGCATTGGTATGGCTCCATTTGAAGCATTATATGGTCAAACTTGCAGAACTCCAACTTGTTGGAATGAGGTCAGGGAAAAGAAGCTTACTAGTCTTGAGTTGATGCAGCTTACTACAGAGGCAGTGCAAATAATTAGAAAGAGACTTAGAGCAGCCCAGAGTAGGCAAAAGAGTTATGCAGGTAAGAGACAAAAGCCTTTAGAATTCCAGGTTGGAAACCATGTATTCCTCAAGGTGTCTCCATTGAAAGGCATGTCTCATTTTGGTGAGAAAGGTAAGTTGAGTCCACGGTACATAGGACCCTTTGAACTCCTAGAAATGATAGGGAATATGGTCTATTGGTTAGCATTGCCACTGAAACTTGCTCAGGTACACGATGTATTCCATGTGTCCATGTTAAGAAAGTATGAGCCAGTTCCGGCACATGTACTCAACTTGGAAGAGATCGAGGTAGACAGCTAAGGGTCGTATATTGAGGAGCCAGTACAAATCGTGGATAGACATGAGTAGGGGTGTGCATGGTCCAAGCGGGCGGTTCCCAACCTAGAACCGAGAACCGCCCGCTAAGGATCGGTTCCGAAAAATTGGAACCAAGATCCACTCGTTTGTTGCATGGATCCACTTGGGAACCGGACCGCCGGTTTGGTCCGGTTCCCGGGTGGATCCATGGAACTGGTCTCACTGACCACAAGATGAAAATCTTAAGCTAAGGAAAACCCAACATCAAAAAAGAGATGACATAATTGATCTCAATTCTCAACTGCACAGCAAGCATCATCAAAGCAAGCCAAAAAGTTTCAGCTCCCCAGTTAAACATCTTCGATGAAATGTTTGTGAGCTCCAATTGTAGAGCTTGACCTCCTAGATAGAACCTTTGAAAAAACAAATATATATCCTGATCATAATGTCTGAACACATATAGATGGATTTGGCATTTCAATCTAAAAGAAAGAAAATAATGGGTTAAAGAGGCAGCTTAATGGATCCATTTCAATATATATCGTCGATTAGGGTTTGTTATTAGTAATTTTATTTTATTTTAATATTAAAAATTAATTGGTCCAGTCCGGGTGGGCGGGTGGACAGATCCGCCCATGGAACTGGGAACCGAACCAGTACCCACTAGTTCCCATAAATTGGAACTGAGAACCGGACCGGTTCCCTCAAGAACCGCCGGTTCCAGGTGGTTTCAGTCCAGTTCCGGGCAGTCCAGGCGGATCCCGGTTCTCTTGCACACCCCTAGACATGAGCAAGTAATTAGAAATAGGGTCGTTCCCTTTGTCAAGGTCCTATGAAAACTTCATGGAATAGAAGAGGCTACCTGGGAAAGTGAAGAAATTATGAAGCGCAAGTACCCTCACTTATTTTGAGTACCTAGGTATGTTATGAAATTTCGAGGACGAAATTTTTAAAGGGAGGAGAATTGTAACATCCTCGATTCCAATCCCATAAGGATTGGCCATAAGGTCCTAAAATGATCGATCGTGGGCTATTAGCCATGGATCGATCGGTTCGATCAGCAAGGAATTGTGGATCGATCATGGTTCGACTGACCGACCGATTGAGAAACTGACTTGTCAAGAATTGATCGAGGTGTCGGCCGTGAATTTTCTACCGACCATACCAATGGGATAGGATCACCAACTCATATGATGATTTTTTTTTATCACGAGAATTGGTCACGGAATGATTTTTGATAGCAGGTGGTCATGGGTCGATCCGACCGGTCGCAATTTCTGGTCGCAGGTAATTCCGCCCAGTTATGCATCGATACATGGATGATCCGAATTGATCAAATGTGACTGTCTTCCAACCAAAAATGCATCATTCCTTATTTAATTCTTAGTGATTAAAACAAAATCTCAAATTGGTGATGTCCAATCATGGATCGGTAATGCACCGACTATGAACCTTACTGGTGGATCGAGTGCCGATCGGAATGAGCCCATGGATAGACTCGGCTATTCCATCACTAATTCTCAAGTCCATGAGTGCCTTAGCTTAGTGCTAGGCCATGGGTAGCCTTAGAATTGGTCTCGAACTGATCAAAGGACAACCGACCCTATTGGTCGATCAACCGTTTAAAGGAACAGTTTAAGTGAATATGGGGCATGATGGTCGAATCTCGGGTGTATGTGATTCAATTTTTCGAGGTGTACCAATTGATCCCTTCTTCGGCCCCGGAATCAACTTGGATGATAGAATTCTCTAGATCGCCTTATTAATGAAGAAAAAAACAAAAGTAAGGAAAATTCTAGAACCCCCTCATTAAATGAAGGGGTGAGTTATTATTTGAATAGTCAAAAGTCATGACGGCGACCAAAATATCTTTGAAGATTCTAGAAAAATGCGGCACATAAATGGACCAATTAGAGAGCGACACACGAGCCCTCATTAATGACCGAATGTTCTAGAATTGCCGAGTTGGCAACTATAGTACAATTATTGTCAAACTTCATTAAATGTCCATTAAATGCGGCATATAGGTGGACCAATGGAAGAGTGAAAAGCGGGCCATAATCGATGACGCCTAGGAGCTTAGATTGCCAAGTAAGGCTTTTAGCTAGGCCAAATCATCTTCTGGGTGTAATCATGAGGCAAAGTAAACTTGCCACCCAAGGAAATTAGGCGGGACACTTGGGATCATCGAAATGGACTGCTTGGCTTAGTAATGATAACACCAAGGGTTATAAATAGGAGGAGCCCCTTCTCATTTCCACCACCTTGCTCCCATTTCCTCCTCCCTCCTTCTTAGTCGCCCTCCTTCTCACGCCCTCTCTCCTTCGGCCTTTAAAGCAAGCTGCCCATCTTGTGTAGTTTGAGCTTTAGTTCGAAGTTCATCCAGGTAAGTGTAGTTTCTCCCTTCTTTTAATAACATTCGAGACGTCTTCGACTCTAGGAAATCCTCTTGTGAACAAGGCAAGGGTAGGTCGATTGATTCTTGGATAATCTATGTATTCTATGACTTGTTCATGTACTTGAATTTCTTGTATGATTAGAACGAAGTCATGGATCATAGCTTTTGTTCGATACAAGTCGAGATTCGCCCATAGCCATAAGATGTGATTTGGTATTGAGGCATACCGAATTCATGTCTTGGATTGGTGTGAGGTTCCTTTATGCTTGTTACTCGAGCGAGGCTTTGGGCTTAGGTTCTTTTGTGATATTGTTGATGAGAAAATTCATGATTTCATGGCAAGTGCATCATGTTTGAGCATAAAGTGCATAGTTCATGGCATGTGCATAAGACTTGAGTATTTCCTCAAGAAGGGATTTGTGCTTGAGAAAAGATAAGAATGAGGTTTGAATCCTTGAATTCTTGGCAAGAATTGGATTTGAGTTCCAAAGGCTGGCATAAGACTTAGGTTCGAGTCTCGAGCATATTAACTTGGTTTGAGTCCTAGAAGCCGGCAAAAAGCTAGAAGCCCGATTAAAAAGCCCGAATTGAATTGGGTTCAAGTCCCAAGACGGCACTAGGAAGACTTGGGTTCGAGTCTCGAGCACAAGAGAAAAGCTAAATAAACATGGCATGCATGAGCAAGAAAGAAAGGCTAGAGTGCATGAGCTCAGAGCATGCATCATATGCACGAATGATTGCAAGAATTGTCATTCATTTGTGCTTGAAGCTTGGTTGCATCTTTGCAATTGATTTGCCTTCGCCATGGTTTGTATGAAATGGATGACTAGTGTTGATGATGAATCGATGTTCTATACGAAGGCCAAAGGCTATGCTTACTGAGTATTCCAAGTACTCACCCACGTTTCTTTTACAAGTACTTAGAATCATGGCTACTATGCATTTTGGTTGCCCTATAAAGATATATACCACTACTACGGACGTGGTAGATATAGAAACTGATATAAGTTATTGTAAAGTGTCACCCGTTGTATGGATAGAAAAAGGGCCTCAGTGAGTTTGTCCCAATGCATTTCGAAGCCTGGTATAGGAAATACGAGGACATATGGATAGGACCTCTTCGCGAGTTTGACAACCCAAACCCGAATCGCAGTGATATGGATGAATCGTCCGAGGATTCGAACTAAGTTAATCGTACCGGCCCTACATAATAGAAGAAGGGTTCCCAATTTTGGTTAGTACCCACCATAGCGGAGACAGGGATACCCCAAGCCACTTTTGTATGTAAGATAGGCTTGTAATCTTCACTACTCATGTAATATATAAAATATGTTAGTGGTGTTTGTATCTCATGTTCCCATGTTATTTGTGTTGGGGATTGTATGTTTACGCTTTCCGCATATGCATAAATAAGAAGCAAATGAATTTGGGACGGTGACAAAGCTTGAAATGTTGCAAAATAACCCGCAGCTCAACCTCTGAGTAAAGGGGGTTGTGATAGCATTGTGTTTTCCTTAGGGAAAATGTCACAAATGGTCCCTGAACTTTCATCTAATATTCAATTTCATCCCTAAGCTTTCAATTTGCTCAATTTGGTCCTTGAACTTTCATCTAATGTTCAATTTCATCCATGAGCTTTCGATTTACTCAATTTGGTCCATGAACTTTCATCTAATGTTCCATCTAGTCCCTAACTATTTGAAAATTAACCAATTTCCCTTTTTTTTAATACCAAACTGTTTTTTTTATAAATAAAAAAATACCAAACTGGGTTTTTTTTTTGTCGAAAAATTACCACATTTATGCAAAGTAATAAATGTCAATATTTCTTTCCTTTCTCCATATTAAAAACAAATGGAAAAATGTACAATAATAATAAACAAAGGTAAATCTTGCATTTTGATTTCTTTTTTGTATATGCAAATTACTTGAATTATGTACAAAAGCCCATCAATCGATTTTTCCCTTTTCGGTGAAGTCCATAAAAAAAATCGATTTATTACTTTGCATAATTGTGGTATTTTTTCGACCAAAAAAAAAACCCAGTTTTATATAAAAAAAAATGTTTGGTATTAAAAAAAAAGGGAAATTTGTCAATTTTCAAATAGTTAGAGACTAGATGGAACATTAGATGAAAGTGACCAAATTGAGCAAATTGAAAGCTCATGAATGAAATTGAACATTAGATGAAAGTTCATGGACCAAATTGAACAAATCGAAAGCTTAGGGATGAAATTGAACATTAGATGAAAGTTCAAGGACTATTTGTGACATTTTCCCTTTTCCTTACCAAATTTAGTTGAGATTTGCTTGGAGGACTATGCATGGTGTAAACACCTCCCACAACTGGGCAAACTACCTCACCTTAAGTCATTAAAGACTTTTGGGCTGGCTGCATCGGAATATATTGAGTCAAACCATTCATCTACTTTAATTGTATGGTCTATTAAACTTACAGATTAGTGATTGTGAAAACTTGAAAGCCATGCCACTAATTCCACAGCTTGAGGATTTAATGCTAATTAAAGTCAACATAGAGTTGATAAATCATATATTTTGCCTTTATAAGTTGAAGGCTCTGTCTATCTTGGAAATGCGGTTTCTAGAATGTTTGCCTGAGAAGTGTTTGAAAAGTCTCACGTCACCCGAAAT
This sequence comes from Eucalyptus pauciflora, assembly GCA_007663325.1. Taxonomy (NCBI): domain Eukaryota; kingdom Viridiplantae; phylum Streptophyta; class Magnoliopsida; order Myrtales; family Myrtaceae; genus Eucalyptus; species Eucalyptus pauciflora. The sequence continues at coordinate 708,378 of VMYD01000193.1, read as the reverse complement.
TCTTTATATCTATGATTGTCCTCGGTTAACTTCCCTCTCACTCTGCATGCGACATCTATCAAACCTTGTGCATCTCAATTTAGGGGGTTGTGAGAAGCTTGATTGCTGACCCTACAATCACTTCAATGGCTTGAAATCATCAACGTCCCTCATTGACATCATTACTTGAAGGAATGTGAAGGCTTGCATCCCTTAGTCACCTAACAATTGCAGCTTGCCCAGATTTGGAGGAGAGGTGGGGAAAAGATGCAAGCAAGGACTGGTACAAGATTGCTCATATCCCGCAATAACTCACCTGCTCGAATATTATAAGCAAATCCTATACCTTGACTATAAATTTTCCACTTTTCTTTCTGTAGGTATGTGGACCCTTTTTCCCAGAATTTACATGTATGGTTTCGTTCAAATTGGGCTTCGACAATTGATTCTATTGGGGAGCATGGACAAATCGCTGATAGTTTGGGACATATCCTTGTTTGTACCCCATATGCAGGTATTTGCAAGGAGTGGAAACATTGATGTCGACGTTGTTCCTTCAGGATCTATATTTCTTGAACTTTGTGTTCACATAGAATCTGAAAAATCATCCGATCCCGGCTTAAAGGAAAGGATTTGCTTGTTTGGTTGTTTAGCCTGCTTGGACTTGATATAACTTCGACAAATGCATCTGTTTTCACGTTGCCTTGGTTATTCTTTGAGCGAGTAATTACTTCATCAAGATATTCAGCAGCTTTAATTACTTTAATCTCGCATAAAAATATAATTACTGTTGGAAAGGAAGCAAGTGGTCGCCCTATACATCGTAACAAGAGAACTCACGACAATTCTTAATCTAACACTAACTTATATATAGCGTCTATCAAATGACACATTAATTTATTTAAGTTTTGTATATTTTACGATAATAATTACTAGAAAAAAGTGATAACCGGCGTAGGCAAATCCATCCTAAAAGCAAGAATTCTTCCTCCAATTGGACATTAGCGAAGGCTCAAGTTCCTAAAAGTGTGAATGAATTTGGGGTCAGCTTTGATCAATCTACAATTAGTCTTCCATTAAGGTTGGTCTATTATTGTCTGAGTACAATTTTTCGTCCCATTCCAAATGTTGCCTAACAAATCGAAATTTAATGTAATAGAAACAATTATTTTAATTGGGATCAAGTAATCAAACACGGATTTTCAGAATAAATCCATGTTATGCAAAAATCATTAGTATATTATATCTACAAACAATAAGTAGATATACTATGTCGATATTTTGACTGCCTTGTATTAGCTAAAAGGTTTCTTGAAACATAGATTGCCGGGAGACTAAAAGACCAAAGCTTTCACAATTCAGGCACACAAGCATAGAGCTCGGCTACTTGGAGGCCCATGAAATATCCTAAAAGCTTAGACTTTTAGCCTATGCAGGTGGCCTTGACTAAAAGTAGTTGCGTGTAGTTGATAGGATTTGGAAAGTGACAATTTTTGAGCTTGTAAGCCCCTCATACCCCCAAACAATCGGGCCAATTTTGCAAGACACTTTTCTCCCATGATTTCACATAATGGTCCACTGCTAGTAGATGTGCATGCCAAAGTTCAAGCGACGAAGAGAGTTCCTTTTGCTTGCATCTCATTATATTGGGAGATCGAGCCAAACAAACAAAAGCATCACATAAAGGAAATAAAATATGTCCATATGGCACAAGTATACTTAAGTACCTCGATTATTATTTGTAGTTATCTCCCATCCTTTGGTTATTGTCCGACTTCATGCTTCTCTCTCTTTAGTTGATTTGCAACATGACTGCATAGATTCATACCCGCCTAATGTTCAATTGTTATTGCTCTTAACTTAACCTTTGGATATTTATTTTTTACCCCTCAATTTATGATGCTCAATCTGATAATTTGTTCGAGCATTTAAATGCCTTTAGCGTTATTTGCTTCAGCTACTTTCATAAGGCAAGCTAAGTCATATTCAAGCCCCGTGAATGAATCAACTTATTCAATGTAATGCACATGTGCCTTTTAAATCATGAGTTTATTTTAAAAGTTAAATATATATTTTAAAAGCAATCAGGATTTTTTTTTTTTTGGTAAAAGGTAATAATTATATTGAGGAAATGCCAAATATACAAAAGATCACGGCACCAAAACTTACACTCAAGATGTGAAAAATATTATGAGTGAAAGGATGTCGGGATGGAAAAATCACAACACGCGGCAACCAAGACAACAACGTAATCAAATAGAAAGGCACGGCTTGAACAATCGGCTACAGAAAGCAAAAAATCAGAGCGATCAAGATGTTATGTCTCAAAAAGCGTGAAATCTCAAGTTTAATTCTCCATTAGAATAATTATTTAGGTCATACCATAGAAGAGTAATTCTTCCAAAATTTCCTAATCCCGACCTTGATAATTTGTCTTTTGACTAATGCGAAAAGATATATTTAACCTCTGGTGCGAGAAAATTTACCAAGACACCACCTGGCCAAGCAAAGGGAAACAGATCAGATCCTTAACCGAAGAAAATGGTAGAAACAACAAGGAGCTACCGAGTCGCGCGAGTCCCTCTGCTCAGCGCAACGGCTTGTCGTTTAACCGTTCTTCGATCAAAGTTTCAATCTCAACGTCGTCCAAATTTCTTTCGCTTTCTCTTCCGATCCGGCGAAAGCTGATCGCAGCGTAGAAGAAGGCTCCCGAAACCATGCCCACCGGATGCGGCATCAGAGCTCTCTGGACCCTCAACAGCCACGACGCGTCTCCTCGAGGTCGCTCTCTCTCGTGGGTTTTCGTTTTAGCGTTCGAAACTGTCGGTGGGGTCACCGGTTTTTCTGATACTAATGCTGTTTAGCAACTGGGTCGCTTCGATTGTGTATGCTTGTTTTGATGCTGGTGTTTAATGTTATTTATAGCGAGACTGGTTCGGGAATTTGGTTTTACTGAGTGGTTGATGGGGCAGAGACCCCCTGTCGGCCGCTTGCCGTGACCCTCTCGATTAAACTCTCGGTTAAAGGGTGTAGTGATTGCTTTACCGTGTGAATGTGAAAAGTTGTTTCGGTAGCTCTTATATTGTACTTAGAGAAGGGCTTGGATTAGTGTTAACCTCTGTGCTTTGTAGAGTGGATGGAGTCGGGAACCGCGACAATGACAAAACCATCTCCCCACAGAGGCTCGAACTATGGAGTGCCTGGCTTACTGCTGTGGATTGTTTATTGATGGGAGTTTTATGTTTCTTCTTTTGATTGGATGCAATAACAGGAGGTTTCCGGTGGTGGAGTAACAGTGGCGGGCAGCTTGCAAAAGTGAGATTGAGCACAATGGTGGCAGTGTTGATGGCATGGCATCGCCGTATTTGCCATCTGATTCAGAGTTGGCATCTTCATTTGCAGAGAGAAAGAAGAGGTTTGTCAAGATGTCACTACAACGAGTTGAGAGCTTCTCGGTGTTTCACTTGATGAGTTTACTTGGATTTTTGCTTATATTTCTACACATTGAACACTTCTATTAATTCCCTATGTCAAAACTGCATTTGCATGTTGTTTGCTGATGTATGTCTGATGTAGATAGCCTCCAGGAACAATCATTTACACTTCTGTTGGTGCTGTCTCATCAGATGCTTTGAAAGTTTGTTCAAGGCCATTGAATAAGGATGCACCAAGGACTTATATTAGTAGCTCAATGCCCTTTGGTCAGTGATGTTTACTCCGCTTATGGCAGCTGCTTTTATCGCCTTTTTCTTCTGACCTGTGCTTTTCCTCTTTCTAGGCTAGGCTAATGGTTTATTTGTTTCTATTCTTTAAATATATGTACCCCTTTGGATCTCAATGCTTCCAATATTTTCTCTATCAAGCTTAATGGGTTTTCTTCAGCAGATCTGCCTCCTGCAGATGTCAAACAGCCTGCATGGAAGCCATATCTTTACAATAGGAAGAAGAAAATACTTTTTACTTTTCATGAAACTGTTGCTGCTGCGTCGTATGATCGTGATGAAATTCCAGACAGAATTTCAGTTTCAGGTCAGGTTAATTGTCGAGCAGAATTAGAAGGACTGCCTGATGTGTCCCTTCCTTTGACAGGACGGAATAGCAGCCATATTGAGTCTTTATCATTCAATCCATCTGCTCAAGTTCCAGAACCAGGGGCGGATAAGCAGTCAGTGATGTTTTCACCACTGTTGGGTACTTCTGTCCTGATGCATTATCAAGCATCCTGTGGGCTTGGACCTCCCATAAAGGGATTCTATCAATTGTCAATGGTTTTGAAGATGAAGATGCATTTTTGTTCAGACTAAGCTTGATGGAAGGTTACAAGGCTCCTTTGACAATGGAGTTCTGTACTCTAACAATGCCTTTTCCTAGAAGAAGGATTATTGCTGTGGATGGAACTCCTTCAGTCGGAACTATTTCAACTACAGAGCATTCTGTCAAGTGGAAACTTTTAGTAAGTGGACGAGGTCTTGTTGGAAAAAGCATTGAAGCTACCTTCCCGGGGACAGTTAAGTTTGCACCATGGCAAATCCAAAGGTTACCTTTTACAAAATCATTTTTCAGAAGCATGGCAGAGGAAGATAGTGATGTTGACACAGAACCCACCAATAATATGGTCAATGTAGAGGAATTTCTGATGGGGAAAATGACCAAGGATCTCCCTCTAGTTGATTTAGAGGAACCATTTTGTTGGCAGGCATACAATTATGCTAAAATATGAATGTCTGAGCTCACTTGGGTGTTAATACGTAGTTTATTTTCTTGTGATGCATCATGCATTTTTGGCTTCATGTATGTGGTTCTGTGGACATAGACAAAAGCTGTACCTTTCTTATAAAGTGGAGTTCACTGGTTGTCTTTCTTCTGCCAAGAGAAACCATGGTCATTCTTCCCAGGATAGGTATTCATGAAATGGTTTTCTTAGCTTAGTATTGTTTGTCTACTTGAAATTATGTTGGTGCACTCTCAATGGTACTGGACTGTTCGACTAATTATACTTGTTTGTAGTGTGAATGGAAAAGGAAACCCATTCATCATTGAACTACTTATAAAGCAATCCCATGCGTCTTCTGTTGGTTGATATGTCAGGTGGGTAATTATCATAGAGGACCTTTGTTAGAGATGTCTTAGAGTCAGCACGCTACAAAATAGTTTGGCATCAGCAATTTGGTTGCAAGAGTACCAAATGTTCTAGAGAGGATTACTCAAGATGTTTTATTAGGTTTACTGTTGATGCACTACTAGTGCTTGCTTTTACATTCCCATTTCAACTAGTGCTTCACATTTTCATCTCTCTTAACTGATGTGGGAAATTCTGTTATGAGCTACTGTTTGCATGCTTGTAGGTGTCTTTTAGAATTGCTGGGGCATCATTGTCTGGGATATCCATTGATCCTAAATCTGTAAGTTTCTTTCGTACAACTTGCTAGTCCTTTTGGCTTACAGTAGAAAAGTGACTTTGTTGCTCTCCTGCTGCAAATAGTTTGCTGTACCTGTAAGACTTTAGTTTCGGAGAGAGGTGCAGAAATGTAATTTGTGCTTTTTGAATACCTCTTCAAAATGTATATTTCATTCTTTTATGGTCGTCATGTACTAAATAGTTGAACTTTCAATTTGAGAGATTGCCTGGCTTGGTATGTCTGTCTTATACATGTTCTTCTTTCTATGAGGCACTGTGAGACTGGAATGGGCTGTCTCTGAATGAATCTGAATCATATTATTCAATAGGCAGCTGTTCAATTTGGAAAAGCTGACTTTATCTGCCCATTTGTAGTTTTCAATTATTTAAGAAGACTGGCACTTCAGTTTTACTGCTGTTTGCAGATAAGGGACTTCTAAATATTCCTTTTATTCTCTCTTACAATCATATAGAACTTTACAGAATTAGCAGCTCAAAAATCTTGTCTAATTTTTAGTCAAATAGTAGGTTATCCTGTTCAATATTGTGAGGCATAAGAAACAGCCACTATGTTTTCTCTTTGTTACCGTGTCTTCCATAAATGCAGGTGAGCATCTATTTTTCTGTTAAAGCACCAGTGGAGTTCTCAATTCAGGTAGCAGTCCTCTTCTTTCCAAAAACTTAAAATTGATTTTTTTTCCCCAATTTGCTTGAAAGGGCCACCGTGTAATAAAAAGCAAAGTAATACACATTTCTGTGCATGAAGATGATTACGTTGCCAAAGTTTGGTTCAAGTAGTTTGATCAAGCTTAAAGCTTGAGGCTAGTGGCTGTGACTCTGCATTCTTTTCTTTAGCATGCTTGCACTTCTATATATGATTTTGTGTAGTGGATCTAGTGCATTGCAAAGAGTATGGTGAAATAATCTAACTGTTTTAGAAAGTACCCATTTGGCTGTACTAATGTGTGCTTTGGTCAAAATATGAGTTGCCCATGTCATATTCTTTGACCAGAAAATATGTGCAAGTGATTAGTGCAGTCACAACGGAAATTAAAATTTGTTCTGGTATTTTTCCTAGGCCAGTAACCCCAGTCTCTTGCTTTCTTTCCTCTTCCTCTCTATGGTCATTATATAGAGTGGATATCATTGAATGAAATCAAAGGTTTGCTATTTGAACGGATGCGTGAAATTTCTCATAGTTGAATTCAAGGATGCCAAATTGTCGTGTTTTAGTTGATTCATCAATCACCATATGGTCCTTAATCTTATCACTTCCTGATTCGGTCTTTAAAGTCTAAATTTTGTCGTATTAGTGACTGAAATATTCATTCTGCCTTATCTTTTAGCCTCATTTTGGAAGAATGCTAGTCGTGATCTTCTTTTTCGAGTGATACTACTGCGAATTATAGCTTAGCAGGATGTGGTAAGAGCCCAGATGGGCCATCTCCATGATACACATTTAGGGTGCCACTGTTTCTCCAAAAATTTCATGACGAAGGAAAATACTTTCTTGGAAAAAGTATTTTCAAGGAAAATGTTTAGTTTTCATTTATTTGGTGATATAGGAAGAGTTATTTTCTTATTGCCTGCCAGAATGGGATGTCGTTTTCCCAAATCTAAGCTTAATTTCAGTTCATGAAAAATGTTCTATATAAATCAAATAATTTTCTGTCATAGTCGGAAAGTCGGAAAATAATTTCTCAAAAATAGTTCCTTTTTTCAAAACAAACGGATCCTATGTACTTTTGTTGCAAAGTTTGGCCAACTAAAGAAACCCATGACCTAGTTTTATACCCCAAAAACGATGAAGAAAAGAAAATTATTGGCTAAGACTCTTGAGTAAATTTGGCAAGGATGGGGCACGCTCCGATCAATTAAATTACTTACGAGGCTACGGAGAAAACAAGGAACACTTGAGTGAGTTCAAACCCTAAGTTTTAGGGAACTGGAGTGAAAGCTGCAAAATCCTTAGGTGGATGGCTTGAAAGAGGAATTGCAATAACCGAGTTTGAGAACATGGGCATTTTTCCTTATAGTTTAGATAAACCTATACCTTAATCTATACTATTATATCAAGCAAAGATGATCTCTTATTTTTAAGGAGTCTCAACTATCTTCACAAATATCCTGCATTTCTTATCTAACAGATATTGTGCCCATGAACAAGTGTATAAATTCATAATTTTACTTTATTTATTGCCATATTTCAATATAAAAAATTTGGATATGCTCTATCCTATAACAATGAACTAAAAAGTTTACGAATCTTAAAATATTTTTCTCTGTTCAAATATAGTTACAGTTTCTTTGCATTATTATCCATGATCTCTTTTCATTATTAAATGATTGAAATATTTCTTGAAAAAGCAATTTTGTTTGATCTTTCAGATTTTAATTTTTTTTGCGCACGCACATCGCTTGTGGGTGTGCACATTTGCTAGTCTGATTTAAAAGGAACATGGGCATTTTTCCTGTAGTTTAAATCATCCAGTAACTTAATCTAAATTAAAAAGAACTAGACCAGCTAAGACAATCAACATCAACACCTTCAAAGAATAGCATACTCTTTTTCATCATGAAGTTTAGAGAAATTCGCAAGTGACATGCAATCATACTTCCAGTATTTAAACAAGTTGCTTCTTGAAATTGTGCACTTTTTCACCAAACCCATCAATACTAACGATTCCATTCCATTAGAGGATCAAATTTGCCAGACAACTTAGGATCTCAAAATTGATTAGACAAAGAATTACATGGCGCATGCGAATTTTTTAAGTAGAAAAAAGGGGCTACTGTTTTTGTTGTCTCCTTACTTTTCATGCTCAGAGCATATATTACTGTAGATACAGTAGATTGACAAACGCAGGTACATGGGTAATCGACCTTCTTTGATTAACTAGATCAGGTTTCAAATACCGGATGGAAAATTTATTTTTTTCTTGAGACGGTTTGTTTTCGTGAAAATTAAATGATTTGTAAAATGTTTTCATAAAAATGATGGCTTGTATCATTTGAGATAATTAGCCGATGAAAAATATTTTCATTATTGAGAAACAATTTATTTTTAAACATAATAGTGGATGAGGAAAATATTTTCGTTCATTCATATACTTTTGTAAGCTATACAAGCAAATATTTTTAGGAAAATATTTTTCAAATTATTTATTTTTCCACAAAACGAAAGGAGTTTGAGACGCTTGAAATTCCCTCCCACCTCTCCCTTTCTCTTAGATTTGCGCATCGGTCGCCGTTCTTAAGTGACCACCTGCAAATGGCCTCTCTAGTCTTTTTTCTTTTCAGTAATTTAATTGATTCCTTCTATTTTTTAAAACGCTATCCTAAGGGCACCAAACACTTGATGGTATCTTCTATGTTCACATCTTCAATGCTTGGATTTTTTTTTTCTTTTTATGGGATTTACCATCTTCCATCGAATTCTAATCCCTGTCTCGATGGATGAACTTGGATATCGATCACATATGTCCTAGATCTTTATCTAGTGTGGACAAGATATAGTAAAAGGACTGAAAATTCAACATTAGTAAAAAGGAAATCAAGCAGATGGAGCTCGACAAACCAGAGAAAAGGAAGAGGAGAGAATTGGAGACTGGCAACTACATTGCATTAATGGTCATCCATGTTATAGGATGACTTGAACTTCTTAATTGCTCTCTCTCTCTCTCTCTCTCTCTCTCTAATTCTGTCTCTCGTCACACTGATCCACCACGATTACCACCTAGACGCAACCACCAAAGTGACTGCCTTGAGGATACAGCCATTTCCACCCCTATATTTTTTGGTTTTGCCAACGAAACATATAAGTTAAAAGGTCCGGGTGACTACCATCAATTTGATCAATCAAAACGGAGCCCCTAATTTTTCTTTATGAAAATTGAGTAATTCTGCCAGCTTCCTTGCTTTGTAATAAGATGACTTTCAAGTCAATTTTATGCTCCACCGATAATAGTTTCTTCCCCGATCTTTTCTAAGGCATATCAAGAAATTTCGTTGAAAAAGACATTCTAAATACCAAGTAGTGAAGTAAAAATAACAGTTATAGATATATAACCTTTATAATATTTGTTAGTTCATATAACGTGTCCAATCTCTTTATTAAATGAGTATTTCATGAAACTCTTCCATATCTGATGAGTGCCATAAAAAACTCGAGTCTTTCGGGTCACATCTTAACCATACTTATCAAGTAAATGCTGTCATCTTCGATACATAACACAAATTTCTTTAGTTAGATGTTTAATGAGTGTCGTGCAGGACAACCTTAGATTAATTGGTATATAAAACTCCTGGGGCACACCAACTGTCCTTAATAAGTAGAGTCGCAAGACAGGGACCATTAAGGGAAAGATCACCAAATCCTTTCTAGTTTTAGAAAACATCAATGCAATCATTTGACTCGTACAATCGCAATCTAATTCGTCGGGCCAAAAGTACTTCGAAAATTCGTTTGAGAGTTCCAAGATGTCAGGTTTACCTAATCCTAGTGAACCAAAAAGAATGAATTTTAATAACTAAATGTCAAAATTAGATGACAAATCCTATATTTCACCGTCCTCCGTTTCACTTTTACCCATAAGAGCAAGAGACCACCTTGATTTCTGAAGTAATTTCATATTATGGATGAGAATCTGGTGTAATTCTGACATATTGTCTAGGAAATGAGTTCAGCAATGACTTGAATTCAATGTTCATCACTCCCATATGCTTTGAAAGTGCAATGTAATCATAGGAGGTGTACAACTAGGATTTCATTGGCTGCTTTAAGCTATTGGTGGAAAAGAAAAAAAAAAATTTGGGAGAGACCCGAGAAGTCTGCAATATTCCTTTGGTCTAGAGATCTAATTACACCTTCTTCTCTCTAATCACTTCGTAATGTGAAGAGAATTTGAGAGGTAATAATTAGTGGTTATCCGAGCCAAGTCCCTAGTGAAAAACTAGAGATCGATCCATCTAAAGAACTAGAAGTAGCTCAGCGGTTAAACACCAAGCGCAACTAGCATTGAAAATACTTCACTCGGTTAAGTAGGTGAAGTTAAATCATTATAATTATACTGATTATTTATATTTCGATGGCATTTCAAAAGTTTCACAAAAGTTGTGCTTAGACTAAATTTCTTTGGTAATCAAATCATGATCAAGTCCCATTTCAGGATTTGGATATTTGAGCTCTCCAACTTTTGAGATCTAAGTATTTAAGATTTTAACGGCACAACTAGGTATGGCATTTTTGCATAGCCATATCTCAACTCTAAGAATAAGTACTGACATATAAAAATCGATTTCCAAAGTCAATTAATAAATTATAGGATGAACTTTTGATTTTGCTCATTCACAATTTGTTGCATCAATCTTTAAACTGATTATCCTTAATCGGGTTTGGTGTCTATAATGCTCTTAACTTCAAACTGAAGACAGATGGCCTAGCTGTCACCTTCGAGAAACAATGAGCATGAAACTCCTAAGAGGGATTAGACCGCCGAAGAAACGTGTCAAAGAAATGGGTCAATCTGAGATATGCTTCAACCCCATATCCATGTTGGTTTCACAAATGCAATGATTAGAGGTGTACAATTAGAATCTAATTGGCTCCATTAATAAAGTATCATGTGCAAGAGTTTCAAGATGTCAGCAAACAATCTTTTGGTCCATGTCCCAAAATCAATTCTCCCTCCCTCCCTCTCTCTCTCTCTCTCTCTCTCATACATTCTGTCTGGAGGAAGTGAAAAAAGAATCCTAGAAGGGCTAGAAAGAAAAATAATAGGAAAAAATCTCTGGGGACATGGAATTTTCTCTGAAAAGTTAAGGTACAAGAAAGGGAGATGCATTTTTAGTGTAAATGACAGGGTTTGAAGCAGAGGAGACATGATGGCTTCCATTCTTACATATCCATGCCTGAACCTGACATTATAGTACTTCAAAAAGTCTCTCTCTCTCCGACCCCCCCCCTCCCCCCTTCCTTTTTGGGGCCAAGTGTGAGGTTAGAATGACGCATGGCTCTATCAGCATTATATTGGCAGCTGGCAAGCTACTTTGGACAAGAGCAAAAGGGTTTTTCGAGGAACGTTGGGAAAGGATCGTTTAAGAACCGTAGAAAAGGGTAAATCTTGCTCGTTCATAGTAAAATTTTTAGATTTGTGTGATATGATCTTTCATATAGAAATTAGAAAAACGTAAGAAGTGGCGACCAATTATGATCCGAAGGGTCATAGCGAAATGGGGAGATATGGGCAAATAAAGAAGAGAAGAAGAAAAAGGCAAAAAAAACAAAAAGAAGAAGAAGAAGCAAGCTCATTGTGAGATAACACTTAAATCTACCTGATTAATATGCGCTCAATATTATAAGTCATCATTTTATACGTGAACTTAATACAAAGTTAAGTAGAGGATTTAGACATTTTAGATGCTTGGAGAATGAGATACGATTGTAATTTTTCTTGCTTAAATATCATGTTACTATCAAACATCAATCATTCATGACGCACTTTTTAGCGCATTTTTCGCACTTTTTAGGCATTTATTGGCATGCCCTTAGGACATATTTTGATTGTATGCATTCACTCTTCCATATGTAGTGATAGTCTCAATTACAGCCTCACTTCTACCTCAAATTGTAGCATTACCTCTATCTTACTCATACTTTTGCTTGTTTTTAAGGACGAGTTTGACAATCGATATCAATCCTTGTACAATTTTTGCATTGGTACTTTGGACAAACCAAATTGGCATGGCAATTGGATTATCCATTTGATTAAGTTCAGTTGACATTCCTCTTTTCCTACAGCTCACCATTCAAATTATTGTTTCATGCCAAACCTGTCTATTACGGGGTGTATACCATCTAATCAAGTAAGCAATGCCAATCAGCACTCGAGGCTTATGTATAAAGATCACATATACAATATATTTCTCACATTTTGAGATCTAATGCTGACTGTACTCGAGCCAAATAGTACTTGGTTCATATGCAAAGTGTAAACGACTTTGTTCTTAGAGATCAATTTGCTATTCTCTTCAAAGCACCACACAAGGTTTTGTTTCCCTTTCTTACTACTTTCTGCATAGAATAGTCAAACAGAGAGGGGAGGTCATATTAACATTATCTGAATGAGTAAATATCTCGAGTTGAGCGAGAGAGAGAGAGAGAGAGAGAGTTGCTGGAATTCCACATGCCATCTACCCCAGGACAGAACAACGCCCATTGGCAATTGCAATTGGAATTGGAGACAGGGAGCCAATGAGACAGCAGAGTAAACGATAAGGGTCACAGGTCACCGGGAAGAATGATGTTTGTCGTGGAGCAACTGGGAGGGAGAGTTTGCCATTCATTTCTTTTCCTTATTTTACATTCTTCCATTCTTTTTCCTTTTGAGGCGAAGCATGCACAGCATGAGGAATGATGTGGCGTGCCAATCGAGATAGATTTTGCTTTTTAATTTCCCCCCCTTGAAGGGCTCGAGGAAAATGAAATTATTTGGTCACTCCCGAGTAGTGTCAGTGTGTGAGTGTGCGTTCTGGTTTTGTGGGGGCAAAGACTATTATGTGCACTTAAGAGCTTGCCCTCCAAACATGCCTTGTTCGGATCAAAACCTTTTGGCATAGTGTGAGGCATACATGATTCATGTGGGAGCTCCTCCAAGTAGATTCATTCATTCGACGTCTCTTTTTCTAAAACGTTTGGTTCCACTTTGTATTACCCATGGTGGCCCCCCCACCAAGAATGACACCCTTAACCAAAATGAGAGAAAATAGAAGAATACAAGTAACTGCCCCCTAGCTTATGAAAGAGAGAATTCGAAGATTGTGGATTGGATTGGCCAAGCAATTATGCACTTGATTGGATGACGGCGGATTGCGTGTTCGAATCATGATGTCTTTTACTTAGAGTAGAATGAGGGTTTTGCCTATCGGAGCCTTGCCGGATACACGTGGACATGATAGTTTGTGTGCATTCTTACAGGGATAGTCAAGCCAAATGTTGGCATTCCCCATATTATTCAAAAGTAGAAGAAAAAACAGATGGAGGTATTATGTAAGGAATTGGAGAATTCGCATTAGGAAGTATTTCAATCAAGAGAGTCAATGTTTGCTAGCTAAAACAAGAAAAATATTAGTGGTGGTCTCACCTCTCTCTGGCCTTTAAATAGTCTATCGAGATGATAGTTTTAAGGGATTTAGATCTTGAATGCAACCGAGAATTGGTTTACTTCGAGATTTTAAAAATCCTAACATGGAATTCACATAGGTTTTACTCGCCCAACTCTTTGAAGAACTTGCAATCTCGAACAACGTCTATATGAGATGGTAGTAATAATTGTAAGACGTGACTTAAGTTCAATAAAGAGATTGCTACCTCGCGGTTGAGCTAATTTGACTAATGATCGTCCCATGTGAAGATGTAATTAATAGTGAAGTTCCGGGGAGAAGTTTGAATGGGACCAAACTATATGCATGCATGAACATGTTGCTGGCATATGTATATTAAAGTAGCATACTTATCCAGATTGCCATGATAAGCCATCGATTCTTTCAAAGGCATTTTTGGGTCCAGATGTACTTTGTTTTCAATGCTTTTTGATGATTTGTGACTCGACATGTGCCGTTCAAGTCCTAATCAGATATGTCTTCTCCATTCCAGCCAGTTGATGTCTCTTCATGTTAATGAAAAAGTGTAGGACTGGCTACATCAACAGCCTTAAGGCATTTGATTGTCCTAAGTTTAAATCTTAGTTCCACAAAGGACTCGGTGAGTTAAGAAATTTATATCTAATCTGGGCAAACAACCCTTCCCCGAAAAGAAGACAATTGTTTCTAAATTCGCCTCAATTCATTATGCAATGTGAAGCTTTACCTCATTCTACCTATTTGCTCCAAACGAGTACCCAACCGCATTAGTTTCTCAATCAAAACTTACGAACTTAGCTGAAGTATGCATTTAGTTTCCACTTTCGTTATTTACAACGGGTGTCTTGACCTCTTAGAACACTAGATAAATCTCTATCGAGTCGCCACAGTCCCTCATCTCATCGTAATGGGTAGGTAAATTAATCAACACCACAAGAGGCTCTTAGTGGAGAGAGATGTCACGTTTTCTCGTATTAATGGAAAATAACCATACGCATCTTTGATGTTGGTATTTCCCAAAATAAGACTAAAAAGGTGGGTTCCATCCACAATTCAGCGAAAGAATTGGGTGCGCATGGAACAGTAGCACTCAGGATTGTTCATTAGTGCCCCCAAAAGATCAACTAGCTATCCGGCTATAGAAATGTATAAAAGTGCGTATCAATCTGCTACGCACACGCACATGTGCGGGAATTGTGCGCGTGCAAGCATGCTTGGCGGCTAAAAGGATTTTTTGGTTCAATGCCAACAAGAATTGCCAATGTCCCTCAAAGCAACGACCTAGTGGGGACTCCCATGTTTCTTACAGGCTAAAATAATGACAAGCAGATGGAATGTCGAAACCCTAGATCAAGAATGGCCCTTGTGTTGCCAAGAAGTTGGGGCACATCCTAGATTATGCTAAGCTAGTGTGGGACCTCCTTGTGGTGGTCTGACGAGGGCACAATCACAGTTGATATAAGAGTGGGGTCCAATTATGATTCTGGTCCATCGTTTGCGTAGGAATAAAATCATTTTAATTTCTTTTGGAAAATCACTTTTATAATTGAGTGACTTTTTTCATTCTAATCCGACGATGCTACCGTATAAGATTGTAATAAAATAAGTGACTTTCCTTAAGATCCTATGAAGGCCTCATTAGTTTCCGATGCGTGATAATTACATATGATAAAATTAGGCTGGACAACAATTTGGTGATTGGCAGTAATAAAAATATACTCTGGAAATACTCAATATTTGCAAAAGGCCTCTTCCATTTTGTGGGACCAAAAAGCCCACTAGCTGGCTCGTAGCTACTAGCTTGTGCATCTACTCTACAATTGCTTTCCTTCCAGCTTTAAGTTTCAAAGTTGAAAAGACTTGATTTTATAATTGTAAGGAGATAAGATTTCGTCAAACTTCTCTTTATGTGAAAAGGCGGGTTTAGGATTTTAGTGTGGGAGTTCGATTTGGGGACTTTTTAGGGTAGATTCGATTCAAAAAATATGCATGCATGGTTCCACACTTTGGAAAGCTGTTGACCGAGGGAGGTGGAGAGAGATGATGCGTGTGCTGGCTTGCGTGTAAGATGTGGGCTTATCTCTCTCATGGCGATGCGCGTGCAAGCCAGGGGGGTGCAATGTGTGGTCATGATGGGTCCAGCATATCGCCCACGCATATCGCCCACACAAAGTTTTGAGCGACAATAAATAGCTATTTCCCAATTCTAACAGGGTTGTGGGGGCATCACACTAGAAAAAATTGAAAGGCTTGGAAATAGACGAGCAAATAATGCCTATCCAATCACCGATAAGGATGGACAATCATAAATTGAGTGAAAGTCAATGAACCTTACCCTAAGTCTAGGACGAGGGTGAATTGGACCCTCACTTGAATTTTAGCAAGGAGTCTACGACCCCCATTAAGGGCTAGTAATAGTTACGGTCAGAATTTTAAGTGTCACTTTCTTAATATATATATATATATTAAGAAAGTGAGGTTTGCTTCAGTATGGTCAAATAGTATAAGATTGGATGGCTGTATGTGATTGTTTTAACGGATCAAGTTGTATACATTTTGGAGTTTTTAGGGAATTTTATACCCCAAAAAACTGTGTTGCTTAAAAAAAAATTTAAAAAAAAAATTGAGTCTTTCAGCATTTTTGTGCATTTTTGTGTATTCATTGAATCTAATTATTTGTCTTTGGTTCCGGGATCCATGTTGGGTCAAGAGTCAATGTGAGTGTTTGATTTTCTCTAAGGAATATTGTTGTTATCTTTAAAAGTTTAAAATAAATTATCTTGATTTTCCCTATGCTTGAAGGATCTTCCAAGTTAAGTTTGTTGAAATCCCCCTAAGGAGTTGATCTTGAGGGTGTGAGAGTGTTTCGATTAATGACTTTTGTATTTGAACTCCTAGATTGGAGTTTTATCTTAGGCAAAATTACTAAAAAAAATCATAAACCTATTATATTTGTGCTAATTTAGTATCAAATCTTTTAATTATGCAAATTTAGTTTTCAACATTTTTGCATTGCCAATTGAGTTTATCTAGCCAATTTTGGCTATATAATTGCTTATGTAAATGCCAACCATATTTCATAGCACAGTCAGCACTAACATGGACAATTTTAAATAATTTTTTAATAATTTTTAAAATTCTTTCATTCTTTTTTTTTCCTTTTCTTTTCTTCACTTTTTATTATTATTATTATTATTATTATTATTATTATTATTATTATTATTATTATTATTATTATTATTATTATTTTGGATTGAGACGGGCAAGGGTTGCTTGCCAACCCTCATTGGCCATAGGCAAGGGCCAGGATGTGATGCCCCATAATGCCATGCACGGCATCCATCTTTTCCATTTATTATTCATAATTATTATAAGCATGCGAAAGTGCAAATATTCAAATTGCATGAGAAACACAAATTTGGCAAGTTTGAATAATTTACGTATGCATTTTTCCGTTATCTTCCTTTTTTTAAGTGTTAATATAAGTATAAAAAAAAAGCATAGCACAACGCATTAACTCTAGGAAGAGGTTGGGTTTCATCAATACTATCCCATACTCATATACCCAAAAAATTGCCTGCACAATGTCATGCTACTATGTTTTGGATTGACAACTTCGCGCATTGACATGCCATCTTCGTCAAAATCTACGAATAGTCGAAGTCCTTTAATGGTCCAACCAATTCCCCATCGATGTTAAAGTACTAACAACAGATTGATGAGGAACCCACTCCAATATACCTACATCAATTCATGCCAGTATAAACTATCTTTGATTCAAGTACTAACACATCTTGGTACACGTAATCAAAATATATGGAAACTCCAAAATGTAGTAGTGGAGAGTGATCCATCCTACAAATCTTTAAAATAAGAAATGAGTTAAAGCCTAATAAATGAAATATCTAAATCTAAGGTAGGAGCTCATCTCTGCACTTAACCTAGTATCCAGTACCCAATGTTGAATCAAGACAAGTACAAATTAGTTATGGGAGGCAATTGAAAGAATAAATGTACTATCCTTCCTATCACAACATGTCAATAGGAATTGATGAACAACTTTGCATAAGATTATTCACTTTATTGCAAGCATATGGCATAATACATTTGATGCACGACCACCATTGATTAGCTCGTTGATAGGCACATATGAACATATGCATTTATATATACACGTGCACGCACACATATCATATTCATTTTTAGCATATCGTCTCATCAAGAACACTCGCAAGGCATCTTGACACATAGGGCATCTCAACTTTGAGGCATCGTTCCTATCAATATATGGGTGATGAAAACATAACATTACTTTCCATATTTACATAACATTAGTGCACATAACAACACTCAAATCTTGTGATCTTCCTTACATCAACAATGAATTCAACACCTATTTATCATTCTTGCATAGCCGGTCTCAAAATGAACATTTGATACACAACATCATCTTATACAAATCATTATCAAAATATATTTGGTACATGACATCATCTTTTCCATGCATTACTTACATAAGTACTAATAACACCTTACATCTTTTCCTTTCTCATGCATGCAATGATAACATTCTTAGAGAATTGACAACATGAATATCAACAATTTAATTAATCGACAATGCAAACATCAACAACTTGGTCTCAATCAACAAGTCAACTTGAAAATCAACAATGTCTAAAGTCAATCAATACTTAGTGGGTATTACAAAAGTATCAATTTCTAGTTTAATTTCACTATTTCTACTTTTTATACCGTTGATTCTAACGGAAATTGATAAATTACAATCTCAGCATGTAAAAGACTCATCGATTCAAAGCAAAGGAATACAACAATTCAACATGCAATTATCACAACTTTCCCACACTTAACATCAACATTCAAATTAAAATTAACAATCATCAAACAACCAAATTAAAAGTGCTAAGTAGATCAACCTAATTTGTCCCCTAGAGTTTCACTTAATTGGATAAAAGGCTTGAGCAAAATCAAAACTTTACTTACCTTCAATGCAAAATAATTAAGAACATGAGTAAATAACTTTCAATCCTTTTAAATAACAAAACTAGTTTAATAAATGGGAATAAAGCCCACAAAATCATAAATGCTTGAAAAATCAATACAAAAGTTTGATCAACGTAAGATTGGAACCCTTGCTTCTACTCAAAATATTGGAAGTGAATTTTTTTTTTTTTTTTTTTGGGGGAGGGGGATAGAGAGAGATGTATTTAGAAACTCGATGAAATACAAAAGGATAAGAACAATTAACTTAGGGTTAAAAGTAATGCTGACTTGAGTTAAAAATACTTGGTGGTGGATGAGGGAGAGGTGCACAAATCATATAGTGACACTTGGCTTAACTATGGCGTTTCAAGGTAGATATTTTAATAAATTGCCGAGAGATCTAGCAAATTAGTGCGTAAACAAAGAAATTAATGTCTGTTCTAAACATTGATAATACAAGAAAATGCTTTCAACCTATTAAAACATTTATCAATAATTACCGGATGCTATAAGGGACTCAACTCGGTAAATTTCCAACCTACCATTTATCCAATACGTAATTTTCAAAGCATATCGGTCTCCATTAACAACTAATATGGTGATACATATATCATCATCACTCTAAATGGTCGACCCGAGAGGAAAAATTTACTAATTTGATCCTAATGATATCATTTTCCAAGAAACTACTAATAAGAAGAACACAATTCGGACCTTCCTCTACTATATCATTAATAATCTAATAGGAATTTTCACCAGTGACATTTATCTCCTTCACATTCCTACATATTTTTTGATGGAAAATTTTATGGAGGTGACACGAAATGCTCTTCTCAGATTTGGGTAAGCGCCGCAACACCCGCACCAAGCTAGGGCGTGCAAGTGGCTCGGTGCGGGTGTTGCGGCCCTCGCCGGCCTTGACACCCAAATTAGGCAAGGTGGTTGCATCCCTTGCCTAGAACCAGTAAGGGTTGGCCGGTGACCCTTGGTGACCCTCAGTCTAAAAACAAATTGAAGAAAATAAAATAAATAATAAAGATATAAAAAATCAAAAAAAATAATTACAAAATTATTTAAAATATCTACATCAGTGCCGACCATGCCATGTAGGATGGTTGATGTTCACGTTAGCGATTTCTAGTTACAAATAACAAAAATGGAATCAATTAACAAAACATAAAAATGTTTTGAGACTATATTAGCACAATTGAAAAATTTGAGATTGAATTAGAACACTTGTAATAGATATAAGATTTTTTTTTTGGGTACTTATCCCCTTTATCTTAAATCTATATCTCCTGTTGAATTCAATCATACGTAGAGTTATATCCCATGTATCCTCATGTGAATTATTTAGGTCGTGAGCATTTTGCTTGTTGCATTGTTAATTTAATGCCTTCCATCAGTTTCGATTTTGTTAAGAACAATATATATTAAAAGCAATAACATATCTATCCTTTAGGATAAAAACAATATTTTCAATTACATCAAGTAGACCAGATTGCACAAATCAAACAATTCATTGGAGAACCTTTATATGGAACAAATTAAAATTTAAAGGGTAAATGATAGAAATTTAGAGGGAAAATTCCAAATAAAGGCTTGAAGTTCTCTCATTTGCTCAAATAAGAACTTGAAGTGAACCCTATTTTATATAAGAACCTAAAGTGGCTATTTCAATCTCAAAGAAAAGCCTAAAGTGGTTATATCATTCTCAAAGAAGGGCGTGAAGTAGTCATCTCAGTTTCAAATAATGATCTAATCTCACCGACTAGTCAAGGGAACTTTCATCATTCATTTTTTTTTTCCTTCTCTTTTTCATTTTTGTTTTTTCCATAAAAAAGACAAACTCAAAACCGGGAAAAAAAAAGTGACTAAAACATTACAAAAAATACACTAAAAAAAAACCTAGGCCAGCCCATGGCCACTGCCCCCATCGTTGGTGGGGTGTTGGCAATGGTCAACTGGGTTGCCGATACCTTGGCAAGTGCCAATGACCTTTTTCAACCGGAGGCAAATGCTTGCCAAACCTCTCGGAGAGGGCCATGACCCTCTTCCAAACTGAGTAAGGGTTGCTGGCCCTCAGCCACTAGCTGATATGTGGCCTTTTCAATCTCATTGATAGCCATGGTTTCCTGGAACAATGCTCTAGTAACTCTCTCAAAGGAGATAATACCAATGTTCCTACTTCTTTCTTCGTTTCTCTTCTTTGGTGAGACTTTTCTTCTTTTCTATTGTTTTTCGATATGATAGCATTTCTATGTGCGTTCTTCGATTCGACGATTCCAACAAGAGACTATGCTCTTGAATGATCAGCAAGTGACCGAGTGCATTGGCGATATTGCTCCTCGACTTACTCAAAGCCTTGTTCATGATTATCTTGCGCTACTTCGACTCCAATTGTCTTTGGAGGCACTGCTACAATTTCAACGAACTCTTCCACATTGCTAAGAACATGGGATATCTCTCTTTCATTATCTGTCCTTGTATTGTCATTGTATGACAAGGGATTAGTCGAGAACATTGAGTTGACTCAGCATCATTTTGTTGTTTTTTTCTTTGCTGCAGTTTCTAATAATGAGATTGAAGCACTACTTGAGCTGTATAAAAAGTTGAGGGCTGGCGACCCTCTTCTAGATCTAGGAGAGGGTTGCACCCCTCTCCTAGCTCTGGCAAGGGCCAACAGGCCCTCATTGAGGTGCCAATGACCCTACCGGCCATTGCAACACCTCATCGGCAATGGAGCGGCAGCCACAGGTAGGCCTATTTTTGCGTGTGTGTTTTTTTAGCCCTTTTTCTTAGTTTGTCCTTTTTATGGAAAGCAAACAACTGAAAAAGGAGAAAAGAAATAAAAAAAAAAAGAGGAAAGAATATAAAAATTAAAGGACAAAAATGCCCTTAACTAATTGGTGACATCAGGCCCCTTTTTAAAATCAATATGGTTACTTTAGGTCTTTATTTGAAATAATGTTCACTTTAAGTCTTTATTTGAAAATATGATGGTATTTTTGAGAAAACAATGCAATTTCAGCTCTTATTTTGATTTTTTTTCCAAATTTAGAGGATGAAACCAAAAAAAAAAAAAAAGGACTTAATGTCAATACAATATATATACGTATTATTTGATGTAATGCCTGGGAGGGAACTTCATTTGAAATTTGGAAATCTCGAAAACGCAATCGATGTGCAACTAAGGAGAACAAAAGTAGAATGATATGATAATGCCACCACTTGAAACTGCATTGGCAAAAGTTACTGGTCAACTTTTTCAATTTCATGTACGATCCTCCCGAATTCAAGGAAAATGTTGGAAATTATCGGCTGTCAATTTTATTATATATGATTTCTTTTCTTTAACATATAATATAAACGTTATGTAGGTGTAACAAGAAACAAAGGCGTGACAATTTTCGAATTAATTTTTTTTTGTCCACTAGTTTAAAATAGAGCTATTTAAGGGGACCTATGAAGAAGCAAATTATCTGGCTAATGATATCGGAATCTACTAATTATGAGCGAGATGCAGAGATTGCCACGCATAAGGGACATTTAGACTTATGTATGATTGTGTTTGTGTTTTGGAGAGAACTGTCGTGCGAATGATTTGGACACTTATAATTTCCTTACACTGTGCATGGTTAGGGTTTGACCAGATGCATGCCCGACTTTCTTTGAGTGTTGCCTCATTTCTTGCAACATGTATGGTCTCCAATCTATTTGAGCGTGATTGCTTACTGAAAAGATAGAGATAATTTTCTAGGGACACGAAGTTTCCTGCCGAGTAACCTTAATTAATATGGCTAATTAGGATGAAATGTATCTGGTTCACCAAAATAGTGTCAATGAAATATCTTTCAATGTATAGATAAATTGATGAGAGAATTGGCAAAGGTTGTAAATGGTCCTTTGTTGAATTGGACAACAAAGTAAATGGCAAGAAAATTAAAGGTACGGAGGCTCGAAGCAATTGTGGTTTGACCATGTAAATTACACCATTGAGAAAATTAAAAGATAGGTTTGTGCGGACATTGAGTTTTTTTATTAATTGAGGGGTTTACAAAGAGTACACTTGGGGTATTTATTTTTGGAAAACATCCCTATGATATTTTGATGATTACCAAACTCTCTCTGGTATCTAACTTTTATCATGACGAATGCAAATAGGGAAATTGGTTGTACATCATCAATGATCTTGCTTATTAGCAAAGACGGAGAAACTAATCCTTGATAGTTTGAGTTTAAGGACCAGTCAAGATAGTGTTCTTGAAATCTTTGGTACTAATAAGAATTGAAGAATCATTAATCTTAATATCTCGTGTCATTCAATTGGTATTGTCATTAAAAATAGCCAGTTAAGTTACTAATAATCGGTACCGGAGATAGTGTGCAAATGATAGTGATGGTGATGCATTACGTTTGATATTAATGAGATATGCACTAGAAAGATCATTGATGATAGTATAGAGCGTAGCCATTACAGAACTGGACTTTGCAGTTAAAAAACTAGAAAAGCAATTAGAAAAGTAGCTGAAAGTTTATTATTTTGACAATTGCAGCAAGCCAACTTCTAGAAGCCTTGACATATATGACTTAATCCTTTGTGAAGATTCTCGTTGATAACTGATGTTTGTTAATTGATAAGTTTATCATAGTTATCGATTCTCTTCAGGTTGTTGATGGTTCAGTTCATCGATGACTCTGTACACCACACACTACTATTATCGACTAAATCTATCACTTATCAATAACAAAAATCAATTTTTTGGTTTCAAGAGTAAGTAAGTATAAATGGCATATTGCAAATTACTACGTTGGTCATCACGTCATTCTCTCATACTAGGAAGAACTGTAGTTACATGTTTCGATGATACTTTTAATAATATTATTCATTAAATATGAGTTTAATTTATATTTGTCAACTATGAGCCCAAGATGATATTTGATCTTTTACCATAAGTACTTGTTGAATATGAATCAAATATGAAATAGGCATCTCTAATTGTCGAACTCTTTTAGAACACCATCATAAAAAATAATTTTCAAAATTTCTTAATAAGATATGCATGATTCTACTATTTCTTGTACATCAATTGGAGATTAAACACACATAATCCATTAATTCGTGTACATTCGATCATATATTTATTATCAAAATATGCATAAATATTAGATATGCGGATTGGAGATTTACTAAAATTAAAGATTTGCTAAAGTGGGCATGAAAACTAAATTATCAGGTTAAGCTTACTTGCGGACAAATCACGTGACTCAATCCCGGACAAGCTTTACTCATAAATAGGTTTGCATTTGGCAAGGGGGAACAAGAAAATCCGCGTGGCCAGAAATTTCGTTCTTCTGTTCTTGTCCGACGAATCAAAATCTAACAAAAAAAAAAAAAAAAACCGAAAACCTGAAAATTTGGACACCGTCGTATTCATTCCATAATGCCTGCAATCATTGTTCTTGGTTGCTTCACCCGCATGCCCCCCCTCCTTCACTTCCCCTAACCCACTTACTCTCTCACTCGCTCTCTTCCCCCACCTATAAAAACTGTCCACTTCCCACTTCTCTCTCACTTGCAATCCTTTCACATTTCACACCATCTCTCTCTCTCTCTCTCGCTCAAACCTTACCTTAACTTCCCAGAAAGAGAAAGAAGAAACATCTTGTCTCAAACTTTTTTTATATTCTTTCTTTTGAGCTGAAATGGCTGTTTCTGGTTTTGAGGGCTTTGAGAAGCGCATAGAGCTCCACTTCTTCGGCGACGACCCTTTATTCACGGGCTCAATGGGTCTCAGAAATCTCGACTTCGAGTCGCTGGAGGAAATACTCCATGCGGTGCAGTGCACGGTGGTCTCGGCCGTGGCCAATCGCCACTTCGACGCCTACGTTTTGTCGGAGTCGAGCCTCTTCGTCTACCCGACCAAGATCATCATCAAGACATGTGGGACCACCCAGCTGCTGAAATCCGTCCGTCCGTTGGTCCACTTGGCCAGCGATCGCCTCGGCCTCACGGTGCGCATGTGTAGGTACACCAGAGGTAGCTTTATCTTCCCCAAAGCCCAGCCTTTCCCCCACACAAGCTTCGAAGAGGAAGTCATTTTCTTGGAGGAGAATTTGCCAAGCAGGCTTTGCTTTAGAAAGGCGTGTGTCATGCCCTCCAATGTGTCCTCTCATTCATGGCATGTCTTCACTGCTTGTGATGGTGATGATGATGATGACTCATCTCATCATCATGAGCTAGGGGAAGATCAAAATGATGCCCTCTACACCATTGAGATGTGCATGACCGAGCTCGACCAGGCTTCAGCACGTAAGTTCTTTCGTCGAGGGGCTGGCGATGATGAGAAGTACTCCGGGGACTCTGCCGGGAGGGAGATGACAGGGCTCACTGGCATCGGAGACATCAATCCGAGGGCTCTCATTTGCGATTTTGGGTTCGACCCATGCGGGTACTCCATGAACGGAATCGACGGCGACCGTTACTCGACAATACATGTGACCCCTGAGGAGGGGTTCAGCTATGCGAGCTATGAATGTGTCGGGTCAATCTATGATGACCCGCATGAAATTTCAAGGGTTTTAAAGAAGGTGGCACAGGTTTTCCGACCCGGGACCATATCAGTGGCAACCACTGGCGCGAGCCACGACCTGTGGAGGAGGGTGGCCAAGGCCCTAGAGCTCGTTGGGCTCAAATGCCGGAGTTGCTCGGCCGATGAATTCCCTGCTGCCGGGACCGTTGTCTTTCAAACGTTCACGACGACTCGCCGGAAGTGAGAAGCGCTGGCAAAGTTCTCCGGTTAGAGTGTAGAGACTATGAGAGAGATAAAAAGGAGTAATTATGAGAGAGGGAAGGGGCAACAATTAGGGTTTTAGAACAATTGGGGGGGTTATGGATTGATTAAATTATGTTCATGGGACTTGAGATGGGTAATAACGTTATTGGGTGATGGGTTATGTAGTTAGAGAGGGATAAATATTGCGGGGGAGAGGGGGTGGGGGCGAGGGGGGGGGGAGAGAGAGAGAGGAGTACTAAGAAGATAGAGAGATGATGTTGAAGTTGAGAGAGAAAATGGGAGGATCATGTATATCATGATAATGCTCCCACTTAGGTTTGTCACGCCTAAAAGATCATTTGAGGTTCTCTGTGTAGTGGCGAAGTGCCGATGTGGAGGGATTGTAAGAGAGGAATTTGAATTTCCCTTCCCTTTCTATTTTGATTAAAGCTTTCTTTTTCCTCTCTCTTGCACTTTTTCTTCTCTTTCTTCCTTTTCTCATCATTTTTTTTCTCCCATCGTGCCTTGTTCTGTCATTCGCTCCTAGATTCTTCATAAACAGAAGATCCAAATTTTCCAGTCCTTAAGAACGTCAGTTCTATGACGATCCCTTGGAATGTCTGTTTCTTCCACCAGTTGAATTGTTGGAGCCATAATCAACCCGGAGAAAGCACAAGAGTTTTTAACGAGTTTCATCACTACCAATGGCGTTTCTTGAACTTGCTGTGGATATTTTTTCAGGATGACATTCTTTTTATAATTAAAGGAGTGAAAAGGGGAGATCAATTGGATGACCCTGCATGTAAACACGTGCTCTCTTCATAAAACCAGACAGATAAATAGGTACTTAGGTCAAGCTTCGTTTTTGTGGGCCTTGGGAGGTTTCCAACTCGTTGCCTGTATAGTTTCATGATGTGGTTTGAATTCTTCATTGAGGTTTGTGTTTATGTTATATATACTAAGAAGCTAGAAGTTCATGAAAAACTAGCTCACTAGATATATGATATGATGCGATGAATTGGATAATTAAAACAAGACCCGTATTCAACTGTTGTCGGATCACCCATTAATTTAATTCGAATAATTAACCTTCTTTGCACCTAGTATTACTCTATTACATACTCGAATTTTGTAAATGGGGTCGATTGCAGGCCCTCCTATTCACATTTCTATCCCTCTTTCTAATGTGGACATCTGCTTCAAGATTATTCGCCCTCATATTCATAATCAAACCTTTGGCATAAATTGACATATAACAATTCCGAAAAGATCTATTTATCTAGGTTAAAAAGTGACCGAAAGACCACAAGGCCATAAAGGCCCCAATAAAAGCAACCGAAAGGTCACAAGGCCCAAGACCGAATACAAGGCCATGGAGAACCTCGAGGCTGCCAACCACGTGTGTAGTAAAACAATAAAAGAAGGGCAAATGAGATAGATAATCCACGAACTTTGGTTCAATGTGTAATAAGGTATCTGAACTTTAAATTTATTTGATATGGTCGTGAAACTTTGGCCTAATGTGCAATACCGTCCTTACATTTTTAATTTGTTCAATGTGGTTCTTATACTTTTTGTACATGTTCAATTTAATTCCTAAACTATATGAAAATGTTCAATATTGTCCTTGAACTTAAATCACTAGAAAGACAATATTGAACATTCTCATACAGTATAAGGACTCAATTGAACATTTACTAAAAGTCAAGATATCATATTAAATAAATTAAAATTTTAAGAATGACATTGCACATTGGACTACAATTCATTAATTATATTAAACAAATTTAAAGTTCAAGACCACATCGCAACTTAAATTAAAATTTATGGACCATTTGTGTTATTATCCCACATAAAAGACCTTAGAAACTTCCTTATTGATGGAGAAAATATTCAGTGCTTCTTATATCACGTGGAGAAATCACTTTATAACAAGGGAGAGTTTCGAAATTCGAACGTAATATATTTGAGTTGCATGACCGTCATATGAAACGCGTTTTCCACATTGGCGAAAGTGGCAACCGTCCGGGGAATTGAAAGTTGCATTCGACAGAGACAAGCAAGATCAAACGATGGCAATACATGAGCAAGGTCACTCGACCACATTAAAATTAAATGATGCAGCAGCAGCATACTTCCAGGGGTTCCAGGGTGTCGACTGTGCGTGGAAAAGCTATATAAACCATTGCGAAGTGTCGAGGCGCAGTGGGGATGATATGGGAAGGATTGTGGTAATAACTGGGCCCAGCCCAAAGTTTAAAGCCTCGGCCCATTATTTGCCTCTACCGGGAGGGAGAGAGGGACTTCTTCGTAGTTTGTACGATATACAGAGAGGGAGAAGAGAATGGAAAGGAAAATTCGTGCGTACTCGCCTCGGACTTTCCGGCAAGTCCGACTAGCTCCGTTTCGCAGCATTTGGTAAGGGATCAGACCCTTTGTCCATTGGAGAAATTTTCAAAGTTAAGCCATAAATTCAGATATTTGTAGATATCAGTTTTTTGGGTTAATTTTAGAGCAAGCTACAAAATTATATAGAGATGATAATTTAGGGTATGACCCCCTCAACAATAGCTTCGGCCCCAATTCTATCATAATCTTTTTTTCATTAAAAAAAAATTCAATTTTGCATTCTAGTTATAAATTTTCCTTGATGTAAGAGAAAATATTTCGGTGCCAAATCTTCTATGCACTAGCTAACTCAATGGACAGCAAGTAGCACGATGGGGGCCACCATCCAAAAATTGGAAAGTCTCTCTCCCCATATGTCAGTTCAATCGGATCTCTTTCCTAATCTCTTTGCAACTCAATAGAACCATCAATCTCTTGGGTTTCGCCGCCACTCACTCCCTCCCCAACCACCACCAAAATTCCCGATGTGATAGCCAAAAGCAAAATAGGGACTTCCTCCTCCACCTCGAGGCCTAGCTTGCCAAGCAAGATGGCATCGACAACGCCCTCAAGATCTCCAACTACGCCACGAAGATCATCCTCTCCTCCTCCCTCCTACTCAAAACCTACCCCCTCCATCATGGCCTCAAGAGCTTCGAGTCAAACGTCAGCCTGAGCCGGAAGGCCCGCGAGTTCATCCAAAACGTTAATGCTCTTTGGTCTCACACCTCGACTTCGAGCAGGACTCGATCCTCCCCGTCATCGCGTACACCAGCGAGGGAATATACTATTTCATCGAGCAATTCATCTGGTTGGCAATATCAGGCCTCATCGATGGTCGCCACTCGCATGTTCTATTGAAGATCAGTGCATGGGCGGAGTTTGTCGGGTACATAAGGTGTGAATCTGAAAATAAGGGATTTGAGGAGGCTGCGAGTGGATAAGACATGCATTGAGTCATGCATCGAGATCGCGACGTCGATAAGGATTAATTGCAAGGTATAAATATTTGGTCAACAAGTTGATGACGTGCGTTGAGTCAAACATTTGAGCTAGACTATTTATCGTCTTCCACGTCTCCACAGCTCAAACGTTCATCGTCTTCAACCAAGATTCTATTATGATTTTTTGAAAAACACGTGCACAGGTAAAATTAAAAAAGAAAAAAATTGCAGCAGATGTAAAAAAAAACCCATAAATATATCTCCGGAGTATTGTTCGTGCATTTTAATAAGAAGCATGTGTTGTAACCTACCCAAAGTAATTTGGTTATGATATTCTTCATATCCACACGACAAACATTTGATTTCCTCTTAGTGTGCCTAAAGTAGTACGGTTCTAATATTCTTCAATTCTAGCGCCATAAATATCAAACCTCTAGTTCAGACATACCACCGATCACACATCAAATGGTATAGAGAAATTTGAGAGAGTTCACCGCATCAATTATGCTAACAATTATTCTTGTGTGTGACTAATTTGATTGGTCTCTACCATCACATAACCATCTCTTAATCACATATTGTTCTGAGTCTCACATCCAATTTATTTAAATCAATTCTGCTCATTAACTATGAAACCATTTCATAGCATTAATTCAGTCATTGAGCCTGAATCCGCTTCAAAGTCAGAATCTCAACATTGATTTTGAAACCGTTTAAGATGATTAATTTGAGTATTAATTCTATGACCATTACATAATATTATTATGGGTATTAATTCTATAACCATTATAAAACTTTAATGTGATTGTTAAGTTTGAAACTATTTCAGAACATTAATTTGGTTGTTTGATTCTAAAACTGATTTAGAGCATTAATGTGGCCATTGATTTGAAACAATTTCATATTATTAAATTGGAAAATGGTTTCAAATTTGGCCATTAATTCTAAAATCATTTAACTCCATTAATTTGGTTGTTAATTATAAACTTATTTCAAATCATTAATGTGACCATTGATGATCCCGTTTCAAATCATAATATGGCCATTGATTCTGAAACCGTTTCAAATATTTAATTTTGTTGTTGGTTTTGGAACCATTTCGAAGCTTTGAGTTTCAATCGACTCAATTTGATTGCCACACTTGCAAATGCATTTGCAATATTATCTCTCCCATTCAAATACAATTTTGTTTATGACATCCCTAGGCTCATCACTGAACTGACAATAAGACTTATACTAACACAATAGTACAATCGAAATAATTGATTATCTTATTCAATCTCTAGTTTCCACAAACCATAAGTAACATCTAACAATATGCCAAGGCTAGCTAAGTAGTATAAATGATTTAAGAACACAATAAACCTATTGGCTTTGGCTACCATTGCAACAACCCGATGGGGTTATCATCGCCGACCCATTTCTTTTTATTGTATCTTGTTCTTATGAGCATGCAAAAGCGTGCACAACAACTATCTCCAAACAACCACTGGGGTTTGTCCCAGTGGCCACCCTTCTAACATAGAAGGGGAATGTGGGAGGTTCGAATCCCCACATTTTCATAGGGGTTAGGGTGGGGATGAATTAGTTTCAAGTGTGGGCTTTAACTCCCACGCCCTGTAAGGAGGCAAGGCAAAAGTCTAATAGTTAATGTTAGAATAGGAGTAGAGTAGGACCGACCAAAAAAAAAAAACTATCTCCCAACAACACAACAATCAAGTAGCCAAGAAAACACACCATGAAACGTATTACTTCTATTCAACATCAATATATTTACAAGCCCTTTTCTACGGGTACTTCCTTATTTACGTTAATCTTCTATCAATTGTAGGATGGGGGATTCATATCTTGTCTAGCGTGGCCTCGGCTCCAAAAGGGTGAGACTTCCATACCTACAAATCTAAGAAAAAATAACGAAGTGAGTCAAAGACTCAGTAAGTAAAAGCACTAAATCTCAATTAACAGAACATCTTGTCACTGAATCAAGCATATGAATCTCAACCTCATTAAGGCGTCGATGGCAAATCAATAACAAATCCATTGCAATATCTTGACTATTTGCATATGAACAACTCGGGTTACTTGTGATGCAAGCACTACCAAAATCATCAAACCAAAACATAGAAACATGCACAGAAAATTTCATTTATTAACTAAAATGAAATCCATCGGTTCATTCGAAATCCACCAGGCATCCCGTTCTCATGATGGAGTTAACATTATTCATCATTTCGGTAGATGCATGCTTTTAGACCATCTCTCATCCCAAACTGATATTGTCCTCTTCAAGGATGCACCTTGTGACGTCTTGGTAGTGTCACATACTAAACACGAACGGAAGCTATAAGGAGAGGTTACTGTTTTATTCAATAATCACACTAAGATATTCTGACCTAATTGATTAGCATGTATAAAATGAATATTACATGGTATTGAACTCTTCTAAGGCATGAATCATCATGTCCTATCCCATCATATACTATGAGCTATTCTAGTTATAAACACATACAAAGGATCATAAAAAGAGTTTCATTTCACTTCTTGTTAGAGTCATCACAGGCTTTACTTATATTGACCTAAAAATTTACAAGTACTGCGCATATATACAAAGATTATTACAAGTCAATGCCCAAAAGTATAAGTATCAGGCTTGGGAAAGGGTCAAGAGAGAGCCTAACTTCACTACTCCTTAAACTAACCTGCGACAATAAAAAGAACAAAAGAAGTATTCTTCAGCTTCAACACAAACTTGATGCCCTAAGCACCACTTGCCCCAACTCTAGGTCCTCCGTATCTATATCCAAGAGGGCCAAACAACTCCTCTTCATGGTTTATGAACCAAACTTCCAACCTCATCAGTATCTAATCAACTCATCCATTGTCCATCTAAAGAGTGGCTTCATAACACGTGTATGTCATCTTGATATTAGGGTCGTACACATCATGGAAAGACATTTCTACGTAAGCTATGACCCCATATCGTGCCACCGACGGTACATCTATTCTAACGATCTGAGAAAAAGAAAGAAATTAGCAATACCCAATAAAGAAATGATAGGGTCCTAAACTAGATAATCTAGTAGTCATTAAAGAATGCAAGATGCATAACCAGACAACATAGCAAAATTTTCACACGGTCCACTTTATTGTCACCTCAACTCACATTTCTATGCCCCATATGCAAAGTACACCACTATCAGCACACACGTTTTATGCCACTGACCAATGCTATGATGTGATGCAATAACATGCAAAAAGACACGCCAAGTGGAATTATTTTATAGTGTATTTTAAAATCTATCCTTGATCAGTTCTCCCATCGGATTACAAGCTGGCCCAATCGAATTACTTATGAATCCCTCATCTGAACTTCCATGATATTACTATCATGGACATTTCACTCTAAGGCATCCTAGTGTCGCATAACTGAGGCATCCCATGAACACACAACAAGGGCATCTCAATCCGACGTATCCCAGCATCCCACAATCAAGGCATCCCTAATCACGCACAGGGGCATTTCACTTCGAGGCATCTAAGAATACACAGCATGGGCATTGCACTACCCAAAGCATCACCGATATTACAAGATCGATGGAAATATCTTAAATTTAGTTTGTTCCACACATTTCATGCATCACGCTTTAGAATTACAACACCATAGCACAATGCATATCCACTTAAATGCATAAAACCATTCCAAACTAAGAATCAATGCTTGCACACACTATCTCAAAGCATGCTTCACTCATTGCACTCGTGAGACTCAATTAGCAACAACTTAAATCATCTCATTTCAAAAATGGAAGAAAGACATGTATATGCATAAACTACCAATGAATAAGAGGCTATTGGACTTCCAAAGGTCCCAAAAGAGTAGACAAAAGAACTACCGTCAAATGCATAAATTCGGACCAGGACAAATTTGAGATTGGTTTGAATAGTTCGTAACATAGAAGCGAAAATATAGGAAACCTTGTTGAAAAATTATGAAATTTTAATATGCCATAGAAAAGACATAGATAAAAAATTTCCATGAAGGAACCTAAGCATATTTCTCGTTGTACAAAGAGTAGCAATTTGCTGAACTAACCTCTAAATCTGTAGCATTTTCAGAACTAGCACCCACAAAAGAAAGGTCATCTTACTACCCAAACTTCAATCGTTTGCTCTCAAATATTAATATGTCATTCCCAAAAATGTGATCTACAACTTTCATTGAAGTGAGTAAGGCCTAACTATGTCCCAAAAAGTGCAGAAAATTCACAGAACTCCCTAAGGTTCTTCTGGTTCGCACAAGACAGCTTGCTATTACAATGGAAAGATGCTCACACTAGTTAAATTTATGCAAGAAAACTCTAATAAACAGTACATTGTAGCTTAAGCTCTTTAGTATACTCTTTAGAAGATTATTTGTCCCAATGACAGCATGTCTGAACTCAAAAGAAACACATAAACCAGCAACTATTGTACTCTTCTCTCCCATACAGACCACACCTAAGTACAATCCTCCATACTCCACCACTCCAAGCTAGTTAATTCACCTACGACTACATTTAGAGCCTCAACCCCACAACCATAGTGCCAAAACAAGTCTCGACTACCCACTATTCCCCGTAGTGACTTGATAGTCTCAATCCAAACCAAGATCGACTCACGGCTGCCCAAAACTAACATGCAGCTCACTTTACTGCCTATCTGACCCTCCTACATAGCAACCCTGATGCCTGTAGCTTCTTCTCACCCTTTCCTACATCTCTCTGACCTTAATCCTCACATGCAAACTATATAGCTCTCATCTGGCCTCTCGACTAACTCGTACATGCTCACAAAAAGACATCAAGCCTTATTTCGCTCTTGTCCAATTCACTTCACAACTTCTCTTGGCCACAGATGGATAAATCAAGTTAAGTACCCCCACCATTTCCTTACCTGGTGGCTTGGTGGTGCTCACGTGTCGCTACTCTTCAAGAAATGGCATTCGTAGCTCGGATTTGGAGAAGAAGAAGCTACTGAGGATGATAGGATTTTGCTTTGTTCAAGCCGAGGGAGGAAAAGAAAGAAATGGAGAGAGAATGGAGAAAAATGGATTGGTGAGGATGGCATGAAGGTTGAGGAATGTTTATGTGTGGATTTTTGTTATGGATCCCAATGAGGAGTAATCATTATGGAAGGCAATGATGATGTTCCCTATGAAGATTTTGAACTGAAGGAAAACCTTGAGGAGATGGGAGGACGTGGCTTCTTGCATGAATATTCCTTCATGCACAACACTTGGCATCCAAAAAAAAAAAAACGGAATTAAGTCCTAATCCTTATTGTAATTAGATCACTTGTTTCTAATGTTTTTCACTTAGTTTCATCTTGAACCCTGCCAATTTCAATCCCCTCACAACCACAAGGATCTATTAGGCTCATGTGGACTAATTAACACTTTAATATCTCGACGTTAGCCTATGATTGAAAATAAAGGAAGAATTGTGAGAAAATATTAAGGTTAGTGTTTAAAGAATTATACTCACTAGTAAATTCTAATAAGATCCAAATTAAATTCAATGTATGACTAATCTAAAATATTAGTTGTAAAATTAAAGTTCTTAGATCTTAATACACGTCACTAATCCATCGAGCTCATTTCATGGCCCACTAGACCTACTCCATTGCCCTACCGAGCCCAAACCTTAGCCCGTCCCATGCCAAGCCCAATTTGTGGCCCATCTTGTGGTTCGTCGAGCCCACGCTTGTTGTCCCTGTTAATTCCTTCAATCCATGCTTTCCTTATGGCCCACCACGCTTGTCATCTAGCCCTCTTTCAACACAATATGGTTCATTATCTTTTTATCTTAGCCAATGCAAATAAGACCTAAAAGTGTACTCATGCAAGTATGTGTACCATGACCTAAGACATCATAACTACTAATATGTTGAGTGCGGCACGGAACTCGTAGCTTGAACCTACACACCTAATGCCAAACCAAAGTCAAGCAAAACTCAAATCGGCATGCCTCAACGCCAATCCAAAACCAAGTAAGGCTCAGATCCGTCACGCCTTAACATTGATCCCAAAGCCGAGTGAGACTCATTCGTGACTTGGGGCGTGAACTTACTTGTGCATGCAAAGACATGAACTATATTAATATGCTGAGTGTGGCACGTAACTCGTGGCTAAAACCAACACGCTTAAATGCGGATTCAAAGTCGAGCGAGACTCAAATCGACATGTCTCAATGCTGATCCAAAGCCAAACAAGGCTTAAACCATCACGTCTCAACGCCAATCTCAAAATCAAGCAAGACTTGTCTGTGATTCGAGACGTGATCGTACTTATGAATACAAGACATGAGGAAACCATACAGAATTAGTCATCATCATGCACACGACTATATAAAGGCGAGTACATGACTAAATCCAACAACTCACCCTAGCCAAGGGTTAGAAATTCTATTTACAACTTGACAGTGTGGCAACAAAAGGCCAAGAATAGCCGACCAAGAGGACGAGCAAGCAAGTGAGACCAATGAGGGGAGGAAGGCGTGTGAGTGAGACCAATGAGGAGAGGAATGCGTGAGCTAAGGATGGTGAAAATGGAGGGTGGTGCCCTATTTATAAGTCTACTCTCATTAAATGACCTTAACATATGGGCCCAATAGGCTTTCTTGGAGTGGCATTGCTATCTTGAAGAGGTGGCATGCCTAATTGGATGGTGTGGCACCCTGGGGCTTTAGGGAAATGTTTGGTGACCCATAGTGCACTCCTTATTGGTCCATCTATGCTATGAGTCACCACATAATTATGATTTTGCCTTGTCCTCCATGTCAAATCTCCTTGCCATTATTACCAAATCTCTTATTGGCCATCTAAGCTAGTGAGTCATGCCCTTCATTAAATGTTCAAGATATGGTCATCATGGGTTTTGAATTTCATCTCACATTTCTAGTCTTTCTTGTTCCCCAAGCCAATCTTGTGGCAATCATTACCAAATTTCTTCTTGCCCACCTAAGTGAGTGAGTCACCCTTTTTAATTAAATGCTTAGATTTTGAAATCATGAGGCTTGGATTTTGTCATCTCTTTCTCATGACTTGGGCTACTTGTTTTCCAAGTCAAATCTCTAGCTTGTCACTAAACCCATTGACTCATCCCCCTTATTAATTTACTAAATTCCAAAGAATATAATTGCAAGCATGAGAAGGAAGCCGATGTAAGCGATATCATTATTGGATGAGAGTTTCTCGTGTTTATCCACAATCAACTATCCTATTCGGATCGAGGTTCATGGCTAATTCACAGTTGAACGAGGATGGACATGTCCAAGCCCGATCGACATGGCTAGATTGGTGGCCTATTCTAGCCAGCACATGGCCAAGATTGGCTAGGCATGGAGCTGAGCTGATCGAACTCAAAGTGGGGCTAATTAGGCTCAAGTTTGACTAATCGAGCTTAAGGCTAGTTGATCGAGCTTGGAGTTAGCTCATGGCCTGGCTTAAAGCCAGGCCAGGCTTATGGCATAGTTGACCAAGCTTAGGATCAAATCCGTCGCTGGACTAACCAGGCTCATGATTGGATCCATGGCCAATCCATGAGCTTTCGCAACAATCCATGGTGGGTCTATGACCGATCCATGTTTGAGCAAAGCCAATCCATGGTCAACCCTCAGTTGTCATGCAATCACATGAGATCAATTGATCCGCAATCGATACATGATTGCATGGATTCAGTCCATGGTCGTCCATTGCTGGTGTATGACCGTGCGGAATCACTTGCAACAAGTGCATGACCGCGTGATATCAATCCATGACCATCCACTGATTGATCCGTGACAATGTGTAATCATTCCATGACCGACCCTTATGGTTGAGTGGCCAATCCATGATCAAAAAACTCTAATGAACTTGCATGATCGATGGATCGATTCACTACCAATCTCTTGGCCAACCCATGATCAATCCTTCAATTAAATCATGGTTGATCCCTAGTTGCCTTTCTCGATTAGGCCAATTGGCCCATGGCTGATCCCCATTATCGGTGTCCAATCCCCAGGCCATCTCTCATGATCGAGACAAGGGCTAGAATTATGGATGTCACAATCATGTAATTCAATCATTCTATATTGCTATGTCCCAATCAAAAAAAGGCCATGGAATTTGACAAGCTACCAATTTGATTATTTGTCCAAATCTAATCGGCATGTATTTCTATGAGACACGAACTATTCATTCTCGATTAACCCCGCTCGAGAATTTCAATATAATGTCATGATTAGATGGCATAGGACATCAATTTTCTATCTTGTACATATACCAAGAAGATGGATTTAATATTATGTACGCATATGCCTTCATATATGAACAAATTATGACCATCCAATATATAGACAATTTGGTGAAATGTCAATGTACACACTTATGAACCGTAACATACTAGTCAACATTGTGCTACATAAAACCAAAGCATGAACAATTAGTTATTGACTGTGCTAAAAGCTTCCATGTTGCTAAATGTTTTGTAGATGTTATGTTTAGTGAACTTGTTCAATACAAGCACATTTATTCTAGCTCAGGTATCACAATGCCCAATAACTTATAACTCATCATTTCTTTAGGAATCCAACACTAAATGGTGAAACTTGAGAGCACACCAATCTCAACAAGATTATCAAGATCCTCTTAATGATCTATTGACCGAGAATTATTTAAGATTTAGTCTAACTGTAAACTTGTCACACATATTCTTAACATCATAAGAATAGATTCAGTTGCAACTAATCTTATAGACTTATTCATAAAACTGGGACAATGAATAAATATGCCTTGGCCAGTAAATAAATAATACAACTTAAATCTCTAGCATCTAATTATTATATGTTTGCTTTAGGGAATATAGCCATCAGACTCATCATCTTGAGACTCCTTCAAGCTGTGGAACAATAATTGAAGGTAAATCGGACTTCAAAATGAAGTTCGCTCATGGTCTTCATCTTCATACTTTAACAACCCAAGATGAAGTTCTCTCACCGTCTTCAACCAAAGATTCCTCATTTTTTTTTTCCTTTTTTCCTTTTTAGGAATTTTCAAGGGTTTAATATAACTTTGACGAGCTAATTTAAGAGCTGACCTTGACCAAGAGAAGCAAATTAGTTCCATTTTGTCATCTAATTCTATTTTAAATGCTTTGCTTCACGATCTTTTACTCTCCATAAATTTCAAGGTCGTTGAGCTCCCATGACAACTATCCGAATCGTCATCCATGACAACTCGACCACAAATTCATAGTCACCGAACCCCCACGACCTCTATTCGAGGTTGTGGAAGCCATGGATAACCTCAAATGAGGCCATCGTCCATGACGTCTCAACCTTGTATCGTGAAGCTTGTAGGTCGCAAGTCTCACTCATGAAGATTTCCCTTGTCCTTGCCCCTTCAACTTTGCTCATGAAGATTTTTCTTTATTTCCAAAAAAGAAACAAAGAAAAGAAGAAGAAAATGAATAGTATGCACAAAAGGGGAAGAAAAAATTATAACAGGTTGAAGATGATGAGCAGAGTGCTTAAATCTATGTCAGATTGCTGAGGTGGATTTAACCCTAACATGAAAATGCAACATTGGACGCATCAAGCAGAAGTTTACCAATGGGATAGATTTGGAAATTAAGTGAAGTTGGAGGTTTCTTTTTGTTTTTTTCCAGACTAAAAAGGTTTAGAATAGAATTGTGACTAAAGCTAAAGTCGGGGATATTTAGGGTATTGAACCTTTAAGGTATTGTGAAGCATGGGATTTTATAGAAGTCTAAGTTATAACTTGATCGGAATGAGTTTTTAAAGTTTCGAGTGCGGTGTTGCCTAATTATGAATTGCTATGTTTGGCAATGATTTTCAGCCATCTTTCAAGTTGGAGAAATTTGAGATCCTTTAGTACTTTGAAAGAATCTTTTTTGGACACTAAGTCTGTTTGAATCAGAGTTTTATCGAGAGAGTTGTGGCACAACCAAATTCAACGCGAACTAAGTATAGCAAACAACAATTGATGTTATCTTGTGGACAAGCTTTTTTTTCTTTGGCATGTGAAAGTTATTTTGTTGGCAAAAAGCTTAAGTTAGTCTATTTGTAGGTAAAGTAGCATTTTGATTGGTTTTGATATCATTTCTCGCTAAGTTGATAAGATTTTGAGTTCATTAGTTTGAGCAATTTATCGGGTTTGGTTGGTGTTTATCTCTTTTTTGAATTTGTAAACTCATATTTTGAAAGTCATTACTGTGTGCAAGATATGACTTTTAAAAGGAAAAAGTGATGTTTAAAGCATATTTGTTGCATAAAAATTAAATTGGGCTTTTATTACTGTCACAACCCCAACTCCATCTCCAGGGTCATGAGCGACGGGGGTTATTTTTTTGACATCCCAGGCACATCGCAATCCCATTCTTTTTTTTCTTTTCATTAAGCACATGCGGAAGTGTTACAATCAACACCCAGACAACAATAAGCGACCAGGAAAACAACCATTTATAAACATACAATTACATCAGTTACATTTACAAGCCCCTTTGTCACGGGCAGTTATATTTACAACCACTACATCTTCAAAAGGTCGAGGTAAACCTTAGCTCCTCTAGCAAGATTCCAACTCCCGAAATTGACATGAGACTTCCATGCCCACAAGACTGAAAGGATGAGGGGTGAGTTTTGGGGAAACTCAGTAAGTAAAATCCACTAATTTTCGAGTAGGAGGATGCCTCGCTTATCAACAAGCGTATAACTCATCCAAAACATTAGTCGATGACAGATCAATAGCAAAACAAAAGCTTTATCTTGGATGAAACATGAGGAATCCTCGATCAACAGTATGCAAGCATAAACTAATATTCACCCACAACATGAAGAACTCATGCCTCACTCAATATCATGCAAGCATAATAAATAAGATCCATTCCATAGAATGAGGAACTCACGCCTCACTCATATGCAAGCATAACCAAAATCCATTTCATAATGCGAGAAACTCATGCACACGAGATTCATTTATTAATAGTCGAAATTCATCGACTCTTTCGGAATCCACCGGGCATCCGAACTTAATCGGGCAACGTCCCCTAATCCAAGGGTGACGGCTATCCTACGATGATAAGTCCGTCGAGTATCCGAACTTAATTGGGCAACATCCCCTAATCCAAGGGTGACGGCAATCCTCCGACAATGAGTCCATCGGGCAACGTTGCCAAAACCATCGATCAACGACTAGAAATTAGTCCATCATGTGACCATGCATCAAGCATCACAATCCGGTTCTTATCTTCACTTTTAGTTCAAGGGCCCGAAGGCGTGTCATGCATAAGTGTGTGAAATGACTTACCGAAACCGAGACGTTAAGCATGCCAAGCACAAATCAAGGATTGCAACTTGATCTGACACGTTTGAGCATGATCTAGTACCCAACTTGGCTTGGGAACGATATACTCGATATTGCACCAAGACCATGATAGGACCAGCCCGTCGTGACATGTTCATCGACTTAATACCAAACTTGGCTCGAGAACGATACGCCTCAATATCGCACTGAGACCATGAAAGGACTGGCTCGCCGTGGCATGTTCATCGACCTAGTACCAAAGTTGGCTTGGGAACGATATGCCTTGATCTCACACCAAGATTAAGAAAGGACCAATCCGTCGTGATCTCACATACGTCAAGGCCGACAAAACCCCTTTTCAGAGCTCAGGGCATGAACTAAAACAGGCACTTGTGAAAATGCTTTTCAAATCGGTTTGAGTCAAAGCATGACTGAAGCATATCAAACAAGTACACAAATCAGACTTCTTTCAAAGCAATTCAAGCCAAAGCATGAGCCAAGCTCAACAAACAAAAACCGAACTCAATCAAGGATCAAAGTCTAAACCACTCCAAGCAAACACAACCCAACCTCAGCAACAACAAGCCAACCAACTTCAGTCAAGGACTTGTCACACGCTCGGAATAGCGTAACATAACATCCTAGCCAAATGTTAGTAAGTTCTACTTACCACTCTCTAGACCGATGGCCTCAAGTGATGGCAAACGGCGGCAAGGTCACCTAAAGAGAGAGAGCCGAGGAGAGAAAGATGGAGGGGTCGGTGTGGGCGGCTAAGAAGAAGAAGAAGAAGAAAATGAGCTAAAAATTCGTGAGCCTTCCCCCCTTAATTATAGAACACCCTTCATTAATGGTTTTGATAAGATGTTTAATGTCAATAGTTTAGGTGGAAGATCTAAAGACAAGGTGGCAAGTCTCTAGGTTCTTCCAAAGACTTCCAAGCTCCAAGTGGCAAGTCCTTAATTGGTCCATCTAGATTTGTATTGATGGCTCTTAGTTAATGAAGTGATCCTCCTTATCTCCCCCAATAATTGCTATCCAAGCTGGGTGTGTAGCCCTCTTATCCCGGGTGAAAATAGTTTCAAGTGATTTTCGAAATCAGTGTCAGTACCTTATCAAATGGACTTGAAAAATTATTAAATTTTAATATGTTATAGATAAGACCCTAAATAAATTTTTTTGTGAAGAAATCCAAGTCCAATTCGTTCTATGGAAAGATTAGTAAATCACTGAACACAGCTCGAAATTTCTTCCGTCAAGCAGATTCAACAGTCGGAGAGAGAGACTCATTTCGAAATCCAAATCTTCACAAAACGCTTTGAAATTTTTATATGTTGTAGAAATGGATGTCCTTTAAAATTTTTATGATTAAGTATGTTCAAATTAGAAATGGAAAATTTTATAAAAAAAATTAGGAAGGAAACTTGGTCACCATTTTCACTACACGGGATAGGTTCCAGACGGTGAATGATTGGGCTTTCGTCCCTACCATTTCACCTTAGAAAAATATGAAATTTAAGTATGTTTTATATCAAGATGTTTTGAACAAAATTCATGAAGGAAGTTTCTCAAAATTCGAAGTAAAAAGAGCTCTATAAAATTGGAAAACGGTAAAGGTCTAGGGATTTCGAGAATCTGAAGAGTCAACACCTATGGAACCTTAAGTGGCAAGCCTAAGGGGAAGGGGTGGCGCCCTACTTGATCTTCAAGATCCCTTGTCATCATTTTCTAAGCTATGAATCACTCCCCACCATTAATAAGCTTATGACTCACCCCCCTCTTAACACATAACCATCCAAAATTTAATGATTACAATTCAAGAGTAAAGCTAATGGGGCCAAGTGTCCTACTTAGTCATCATGTATTAATAGGCTACCTTCCAAGTTTCTAACTAGGTCCTAGGTTAGCTTGGACACTTCATCCTCCTTCATTTAATGAAGAGATTCTATAATCATCTTTTGGTTTATCATTTCCTTTCTCAAGAAAGGGGTCTTCCCTCCTCAAGAAGGCGGGCTAGAGAATTCTATCATCCAAGTTGATTACAGGGTCAAGGAATGGATCATTAGGCACACCTTGAAAAATCTAATCACGTACACCCGAGATTCGGTCATTACGTTCCATATTCGACTGAACCGTTCCTTTGGACGGTCGGTTGGCCAATAGGGTCAATTGTCCTTTGATCGGTTCGAGGCCAATCTTAAGGCTACCCATGGCCTAGCATTAAGCCAAGGCACTCATGGACCTTAGAATTAGCAATGGAATAGCCGGGTCTATCTTTGGGCTCATTCCAATCGACACCCGATCCATCGGTAGGGTTCATGGTCGGTTTATTACCAATCCATGATCGTACATCACCAATTCAAGATTATGTTCTGATCATTAAGAAATAAATAGGGAATGATGCATTTTTGGTCGGAAGGAATTTTCATTTGGTCAATTCGGATCGTCCGTGTATCGGCGTATAACCGGGCGGAATCACCCACGACCAGAAACTACGATCGATCCGTGACCATCCACCGATCCAAAATCATCCCGTGATCAATTCTCGTGATCAAAAAGTCATCTTATGAGTTGGTGATCCTATTCCATCAATATAGTCGGTAGAAAATTTGGGGCCAACACCTCGACCAATTCGTGATTGGTCGGTCAATCGATCAGTCGTTCAGACCGTGACCGATCCACGATATTTTGCCGATCGAATCGATCGATCCGTGGCCAATGGCCCATGATTAATCCTTTTAGGATCTTAAGGCCAATCCTTACGGGGCCGGAATCGAGAATGTTACAATTACCCTTTTTGGTTAATTGAAATAATGAAATATCCTTTGAAATAGTTTTAGGCTACGTTTGGTCGTTCGGATTTCTAATCGGGATAAGACTAGATAGGATAGGATATGAAATCCTGAGATTTTTTTATATCATGTCCATTGTTTGGTGAATCGCAATATTAAAGTCGGATATGTTCACATCATATCATGTACATTTTTTTTTTATATATAAACGGCATATCATTATTAATGAACCTAAATGTTCATAAACGGAGATGGTGAAAATCTTTTGTAACATTATTCCTTAATTTATTTTTAATTTATTTTTCCTCTTTTTATATTATTTTCATTATTATTTCCTTTTTTCCCCTTTCATCATTCTTTAATAAAATTTTATCAAATAGTAAACTATACTAACATACCTAAAATACAAAAATACCTAAAATATATAATAAATATAAATATTTAATTTATAGATTGAATGTTTATTATAAGATATAATTAAAGTTGAATATATAAATTAAAATAAGATTAATCAAATATAAATTTTTATTTTTTATTTTTTATTTCTTAAATTAGAATTCAAATATTATTTATATTGAAATATAATTTCAATTTTGTTAATTTAATAAGTTTGTTATTCAATTAAAATAACTTTCCTATAATGGACATTAGAAATCATACCCACATTTATCCCACCTTCCCCATGGAATAATTTTATCTTGTCTATATCCGACTTTATCATATCCTAAGCGAGCACCAAACGTAGGATAGGATGATTCATATCCTATCCCATCCCGAATTTTATCCCGACTGCCAAGCGCATCCCTAGTTGATTATTTGTGAATGGTTTAAGAAAAGCTTTGTGAAAGGGATTGTGAAAGCTTGTAAGTATTCATTTATTAACATGGTTTTTGAAAGATATTTCATTTGATAAATTGAACTGTGAAAGATTATACCTTATGTTTTGTACACTTGATTTTTTATATGGATTTTGGATTGAGACGACAAAGAATCATGGCAAAGGGACAAATATGGCAATATGAATCCACGACGGTGATGGAGGATAGAGGCAGCCAAGTATATGATAGAACTCATTTAATCACTTCCATCAACTTCATCAAGTCTATAACTAAGTCATAGAAAAAAGGAAAAATACTAAATAAGAGCTTAATGTGCCCACATTTTTTCAAATAAGGTCTTGAAGTAGATATTATTTCAAATAAAGACTTTTGGCTGGCTAGTGACTATTCC
Source organism: Eucalyptus pauciflora (assembly GCA_007663325.1). Taxonomy (NCBI): domain Eukaryota; kingdom Viridiplantae; phylum Streptophyta; class Magnoliopsida; order Myrtales; family Myrtaceae; genus Eucalyptus; species Eucalyptus pauciflora. The sequence continues at coordinate 664,394 of VMYD01000193.1, read as the reverse complement.
AATCGTCTTAGAAGGGGTATTTTAGTCAAAAAAAATTCAAAGTATATATTCAACAAATTTTATTTATTTCCTTTCCTTTCCTTTTTTCTTTTTTCTTTATTTTTTTTTTCTCTTCTTCTCCATTGATCATGGCAGAGGTTGCCAGACTTGAGTGAGGACCACCCTCGCCGGCATTGGGCAAGGGTCGCCCTCACCTAAGTGGATGAGGAATGCCCTCACCAAATTCTGCGAGGGAGAGGGCTACCCTCATCGAATTGGGTGAGAGTCGCCTTCGCCCCACTAGCGAAGGGCAACACTCGTTGGCATCAGGCAGCTCACGTCCAACATCGCTCAAGCAAGGGTAGGCTTGGGGCTAATGGACTCTGTCATGGCCGATGGACTCCGTCATGGCCAACAAAAGAAAAAGGGAAAAAGGGAAAAAAAAGGAAAAAAAAAAAAAAAGGTAAAAAATAGATAAATTTTAATAATCAAAAGACTAAAATGCTCTTCAGCCAACAAGATTAAGCTCTTCTTTGAAATTGGTATGATCACTTCTAATCTTTATTTGAAACAAATTCTATTTGAATTCCTTATTTGAGATGATTTGGCCAATTCATGCCCTTATTTAAAATAAAGCCCACTTAAGATTTTTATTTTAAAAAATAAGAGCATTTCTTCATGTGCTTATATAGAATTTTCCCCTAATTCCCCTAATTATATTATGATTAATCTGACCAAACCCAGCGAAACATTACAACCCGCACCAGATACTGCCCCGATTCACGTCCCCGTTCACCTGGCATCTCCTTGAAAGCGTCCAAGTTCACGTTCACCTAAATCTTTTATAATAAGAAGGAAGAACGAGGAAGAAGAAGGAAGCAAGTAGTTCTCTCTCTCTCTTTCTCGATACAGACATGGCTTCGACTGGTAAGATCGAAAAGGCTGAGGAGGAATGGAGAGCTGTCCTCTCTCCCGAGCAGTTTCGGATCCTGCGCGAAAAGGGCACCGAGTAATTCTCCTTCTCCCTCTCTCTCTCTTTTCCTTATGAGCCATTGTTCATTTATCTGGTGGAATTGGGTTGATTCCAGCCTTATCCTGTTTTTTTTTTTGGTCGAAGCCTTATCCTGTTTAATGGGCGAATTTCCCTTCTTTCTTTGGGGGGCTTGGCTTCTAGGACATGTGATTTTCCTATTGGGTCCTTCTTTTTGATGATTCATCGATTCTTGATTGTTCAATTGGGATAGGACTGCGGGGGGTCGGCGCGCTGTTGATTGATACTCTGATGAAGTTGGGTCTTAGAATGATTACAGAAGCGAAGATGGTTGGCCAATTGTTTTAGACCGAAAGTTTTCAGATCTTAGAGAAACCTAAATGAGTGAAATGTGAGTTCGAATTGCGGAATTTTGTTATGGCTTGTGCACACTGCGGAGGACCCGGAAAAATGCTTGCGATGTGTCCTCTAGGCTTGTGACATCTTAGGTTACTGGGGAGTGAAGAAGGAACAATGGTCAAGGTTGAGTGTTTCAGTTGTAATCTGGGCGATATAGCAGATGATCTTGTCTTTGTGAATTCAGAATGTCTTTTTATATAACTATGTTGCCGTTCACGGTACAATCAAACCACAGAGCTGAGACACATCTGTTAGGTGCTGTACTGTGCACAAGTAGATACTGCACCCCGAGAGGCTGGCTGCTTACATTTGTGCTTTAGAGTTCTGATTCAGCTAGTTGTGGTCGTTTTCGGTGAGAGTGGATCTTCTTTTGAATTTGTTATCGATGCTTCTCCTCTCGCAAGCAAGCTAGAACTCTTGAATTGTTAGGATATGACTTTCGCAGGCCGTATTCAGTAAATTTGTTTGTGGTCTTTTGTTAAAGATTGATAGATTTGGAGAATACTGTATGTTTGTAAGGCTTAGATTTGATTTTTGTGCAGGTTGCGAGGCACAGGGGAGTACAACAAGTTCTTTGCTGAAGGTGTTTATGACTGTGCTGGATGTGGGACCCCGCTTTACAAGTCCACCACCAAGTTTGATTCCGGCTGCGGCTGGCCAGCTTTCTATGAGGGTCTCCCCGGTGCCATAAATCGCAGTGTGAGTTCAATCTTTGGTTCAGTCTTTGTCGTCATTCTCAGTTATGTTGCTGATTGCACCTCTAAGAAGAACTGTTTTTCAGCCTGACCCAGATGGAAGAAGAACTGAGATTACATGTGCGGCTTGTGGCGGGCACTTGGGCCATGTTTTCAAGGGCGAGGGATTTTCCACACCGATTGATGAACGCCATTGTGTCAACAGCGTTTCGGTCAAATTTGTGTCTGAGAAATCCTCATGAAACTCGAGAGAAGGCTATGCTGGGATCTCAGTCGGTAGTGTAAGGCAAAAAAATAGACTCCTTGTTGGTGATGACCAGACTTTGGAATATTATTGCCAAGCCCAACCTTTTCTAATGGTGTGTGTGGTTGTACTGAAGAATGAGATTATGATTCTGCATGGAATGTATTCTCTTCTTCGTTGTACGGATGAGAACAGTAACTGGAGAATAAACTGAAGACTTGACTTTGGCTTTGCAGTGAAATTGATTGAATTCTGTTTACAGCAGTGATTCCATCTGAGATTCTGAATCATCTGAAGACATCCATATAACTGATCGTCTTAATCATTATCGGCCCTCAAGAGTGCCGCCACTGATATGCGAACCGATTATATTGAACTGGGATCTAATCTAGAAAGACAGAGAGAATTAGGCACAAACATCGAATGGAGAAATGAAGCAACAAAGAGAGGGACCGGATAGGTCGGAGGTGTCCCCAAAGAAGATTGATCGAAAGCTTGAGAGGAAGTGAGCATTGCCTGGACTTGTTCTAATAGGCAAATCACATGGTACGAATATGTGAGACCCAAAATCACACTCTTTGAAGAACACCGTGTTAGTTTTCGTACGTGATTGGCTAGGTTCACCAAATTGCTCACCTCATGCATGTATTTTGCTTTAGAGGAGAAGAGCGATGGGAACAAGTTAAAGATCCCACCAATGAGACATGAAACCAGGCATCCCCTCCATCCACATCTAGGAGAATGGGCTGTTAATTTTCTCCCAGTGCAGTACAACACGTGGAGATCATTTTACTTAAGATTTTTGTGATCAAAGTGTGTGCGACTGAGGGATGGCCATGTTGATACTTAGGCGTAGATGTAACAGTTCTTACTCTATACTCAGTCGATGGGGATAGAAAACTAAGACACGGTCAATTAAAAGAGAAACACAATGGCCATCGAAAGGAGATGATGGATCACGTAACCTAGAAGCAATAGCAGTTTGCAGGGAAGAGTAATGGCCACTTTATATGGTTAATTACAAAGGAAATGCAAGCCGTGGATCCGTGACAAGAAGTTTAGGCGGAAGAGGTCATGTACAAAAATGAAATCTACGGTGACTTCTGATCACACCGACCTCAATTGAAGATAAACAAGTCGAACCTAGTGCAGTATTTGTCCAGTTTCAGAGAGATTAATCAAAATTCACTGGAGAACATTGTTTATAGACTACGCCTTCAAAACAAATTAGACATCCTAATAAGCTAGCATGCATTTCTGGAATGAGACAGCTTATTTTAGACTCTTTTGCCATCCCTCCTCCTAACTCCTTCCACTTCTTCCCGGGACAGAGAATACGGCTTTGATCTTCATGAAAGAAATATGACATGGAAGGTGGAACCTTGGATCAAAAGACCAATTTTACATCGGCAATCAACCTGCCTCTGGCTTGCTCTCTCGAGTTATCCAAAGAACGGTAAGGGTATTAAGCCCGTGAAGAGGGTATTAAGCCCGTAAAGGTGGTCATGACTACACTCCTACGTCAATATTCAATAATATTTGCTAGGTATTATATAACATAAAGAAGTGCAAACCCATATAAAAAAGGAGCTGAGAACACCAAGAAAGAACTCATCTAGAAGACAAAGCAACAATAACGTGAATCAATGCATTCATCCCAAGTAACTTCCCACTCAAGAAGTACGTTGAACTAGCTTCATCAGTTAAGAAAACAGAGACACTGTTTCCTTCAAACGCTATCGTGTTTTGCTCTGTCCAAATCTGCCAACCTGCGCAGAATATTCTTGTCCAAGGACAACAAAGGAGATGCCTCACAATTTGTCCCTTTATGCATAGCAACCATCTATTGACCAGCCAGCACATTCTGTCTTTTTCTCAGATTTTTATGGACAGAATTGGATCCCAAGTTCTCAAATTAAGGGGGAAAAAGGACACAAAAGCCTATTTTTGCACTCTTGTTGCTTCATAGCAAGTGTCAAATTCTATAGCTGCTGGTATTCCTGATAAAAAAAAAATTAATAACAAGTTCTTTGCGGGTATCTATAATCATGCCATTTGCAACACACCAGTCCACAAGTCCAGATCCAAGTTTGGATAAGTAGCAGTGGGCCAGCTTTCTAGAGGGTTTCCCGAGAGCAATGATGCTGCAATGTGATCTTTCATCTACATTGGTTTATGGCAAAAGCAATGTTTTGAATATTGCGCCTACGAAAAGAACAGATTCACAGACAAACCCAGCTGGAAGAGCAACTGAGATTAAGCATGCAGCTTGTGGTTGGCATTTGGGCCATGTTCTCGAGGGCAAGGTGCTGCTGACTCAGATTGCTGGATGGCACCATGCCAACACTGTTCCAATAAACTGTCTGAGAAATCCTCATGAACCTTGAAGAACAACAGGTTTGTGCTCAGAAATTTGACAACAATGGAAGACTAAATGGGACTTCTTGTGGGAGATGACAGGGCTTTGGAGTGTAATTGCCAAGTCCCTTGACTCCCACCGTCGCATTTGTCGTATCTTATTGCAGCAAAGAACAAGATTACAGTGTGTTCTGGCGTGTACAGGCAGATTTTTTGTTTGGTTTTCCATGAGAGTAAATAGGAGGTTACACTGGTGTATGTTAGACAGTATTGGATGCAGTGCCATTATATCGAATAACCAACAGTTGGCTTAGCTTTGAGGTGAAATTTATTGAATTCTGGTGACCACAGTAGCCCAGTGCCTAATAAAACTCCAGCATCTGTACCCCTGAAAATGGCAAGCAAGGAGCACACAAATCTACTAAGACAGAAACCTTATATAGTTGCCTATCAAGCTCGTTTGGAGGATCAGGCCAACCAAATCACACACTTTGACAAGCATAACCTCACAAAGATCTCTACCAGTAAAATGGTTGATATTAGTAGGGACAAAAATGGCTTCCTTTGTATCCTGGAATAAAGAAAAACATAATGGACTTTATGTGAGAAGAGTAATATATTCTACAGCCATCTGTTCCCCAGTTTTAATACAGAACCGCTCACAAGCCTAATACATTTTCCTGGACCCATGTTATGGTTTCAAGCCCTGCATGCTTCCAAGGGAAGCTTCAACCTCAGCCAATAATTCATACACTAACACCATGAACTGGTCATATCTTTTGAATTGCAACAGCTTCAAACACATCATAGAGGTGCAATATTAGAGCCATCATCTTAGGATATCCACCTAACAAAATGTCTAACCAATAAAGGCCCTTAAAGGTACAACTCTCATGATCCAGATAAATCATTTTCAAGCTGTATTCAAACTAAAGATAAGCAAAGAACGAGGTGTTACAGGCAGCAAAGCAAAAGAGGGACAAGATATAGAGAGAAAAAGTTGAACAATCTACAACAGAACAGCGACAAGGGCAAGCCCAAGAATCCCACCGAGGAGAAAACACATGCATGTATGTCCCCATTCAAAAGTGGAGGGACAGCTCGATCTTTGGTACGTGATATTCACTTTGTAAGAAAAACTGACTGCATTCGGATGATACAGCTTCAGACATCACATGCACCAGGAGTATCATTTTCAATATTTGGAGGGGACTATTTCTTAGGAGTTCCAGCACCCGACTACATCAAATTTATAGTATGAGCTAGCCTCATTCTACTTGCCAATCCCAGTTGGAAATTAAAGACGGCAAGAGCCACCTCAAAGGGTTTATTATCAAAGAGGAAAAGCTCGGCTTGCCAAATTCTTCCGGCAGATGTCATACGAACAAAATTAAGAATGTCCGACCACACTCTCATCACATCAACCTTCGATTCGAGATACACAAGCCGTGCTTATCGCTCCATCAATCAGATCAAATCAACTAACTTCTCTCATAAACTCCCACTACAGGAAGAATTTCCAAAAAGAGGTCAACTTTCTGTTTCCTGAAGTTAACTAAATAATGGGTATGAAGCAACCTCGCAGTTCACGATGCAGTATTCAGCACCAGCTAAGAAGTCCTCCCTCGCCTCCAACTGGAAAAAAAAAAAAAAAAGAGAGAGAGGCAAATCTTTAGCCCTTTAGAATACAAAAGGCAACGGGAGTGTTTTATGGTTCAACCTTAGTAGAATCTTCACTTCCCTCCTCTGCCGCTCCTCTTCTCATTGCACGCCTTGAGAGCTTGCACTTCTGTTGATCATGTCAAACAACACAAAAGGCACGATCGCCGTCATCAGATGCGTCGCCGATTCTTCGACGTAAATTACGAGACAAACCCATCTCCGGCATACCTTTTTGGCACGATTTCCAGTTCCTATTGTGGTTGACGAGACAATCCTGAAGATACCCACGAAGGATTTTACAATCGGAAGCAGCGAAAGGGAATGATCGGAGGGTTCATGGTTCAGCGTACCTGCAGCGACAGGTACAGAGCAGAGCACTCGCGGAGCTGCTTCACGTTCTCGTCGTCCTCGTCGGCGTCGCTCTGGTGGATCGGCGGCGGCGGCGGCGATGGGACTTGCCCGCCGGCTAAGGGCGGCGATGAGGTCATTGTTGGAATAGTCGTGGGCGAGTCTGCCCTGTTGTCGGAGTTTGGGTTACTTTTTGTGGGCTTCGCCAGCCCGGTCCAAATTAATGGACGAGATTCCGACAACCCGTCCGATAATAATTTTACTGAACTGCCCCTGGATCAAACTCTTGTGAGGCGGTGCGTTTGATTCAACTTTTTCAATGGTTTTAGCCTCAAAACCCTCTTGAGAAAATGTATGGGTGTTTAGTAAGTCTGTCCAATAAGCTTTAAGTTAAATGTTGATCTTAGAAAAACTAAAAGCCCAATAGACCAATTTTAAATTTTCAACATTTGACTAAATGCTAAAACTAATTTTTTCTTTCAAAACTACTATCATAAATTTTTTAGTTTTTCAGTTTTACCTCTCATTGTTCCAAAACTATCTTCACATTCACTAAAGTCGGCAAAGAATTTAATATATTTTAATAAAAAGAAAAATGCAAGCCATTTATTAAAAAAATAAAATTGCCAAACACTCTAACTTTGCAAAAAAAAATTATTAAATATAATTTGCATTTTCCTAAAACCCTTTAGGCCAAAGATATTTATATTTCTCCAAGTCCCATTTACAAAACCGAACCAAACACAGCCTTCATTTGAGATGGCTCTTGCAATCAATGTCCAATCTTGATTCAACTTGATTGGACATTGAATTTTTTGTTTTTTCAACTTCACCTTGACTCATTGGAAAATCCAAATATTCAAGGTTGATTCATAGAGAAATCTAGATATTCGAGCTTGCTCAATTTCATTACAATTTCAACCATAAATGAAGTTGAACTCAAAGTTAAATTTAATAAGCTCAAAATGTATATGATTTTAAGGATTTTGTTTATTTTTATAAATTTATAATATTTTCATAAAAAAGTATTGAATTATTTTTGACGTGTTTCTCTTATTTTACATCCATGCGCATAGTGATGAATTACTTTTGACGTGTCTCTCTTTTCCCAAATATATAATATTTTTAATCAATTCTTGGAATCTAAAGTAATTTTTCATTGGGAAAATGTCACAAATAGTCCCTATACTTTTACTTAATGTGTAATCTCGTCCTTGAATTTTTTATTTGCTCAATTTGGTCAATGAATTATTGATAAATATCCGATCTAATTCATGAGCTTTCGATTTGCTCAATTTGGTCCATGAACTATTATAAATGTCCGATTTAGTCATTCGTAACTATTTTTTCTTTTTTTTTCTTCTCTCTTCCCTCCGCCAACCATGGCGAAGCCGGTGGAGGGAAGTCGGCATCCGGCGAGGGTCGCCCTCGCCTGGGTCCGGCTAGGGTGGCCCTCACCGGCGTCGTGGGCAAGGGAGCCCCTTGTTGGCGTCGGGCGAGGGGCTCCCTTGCAAATCTGGCGAGGGAGCCCCTCGCCAGACTCAAGCAAGGGCTCTCCCTCACCGGATGCAGCCGAGGGCGACCCTCACCGACGTCGAGCAAGGGGCCGCGTTGAGCAAGGAGCCCCTCGCAAGATCTGCAAGGGAGCCCCTCGCCCGATGCCGACAAAGGGCTCCCTCGCCCCCAACATCGGCGAGGGCCGCCCTAGCCGAACCCAAGTGAAGGCGACCCTCGCCAGACACCGGCTTCCCTTCGCCATGGCTGGCGGAGGGAAGAGAGAAGAAGAAAAAAAAAATTTTAAAAAAAAAGTAACAAATGACTAAATCGAACATTTATCAATAATTCAGGGATCAAATTGAGCAAATCGAAAACTCAGGGACTAGATTGGACATTTATCAATAGTTCATGGATCAAATTGAGCAAATTGAAAATTTAGGGACGAGATTACACATTAAATAAAAGTATAGGGGCCATTTGTGACATTTCCCCTTTTTCATTTTCAATTCTTAATTGGAAGAGAAAGGATGGTCATGTCTTATAAAATAAAAAAATAAAAAAAAATTACCTTGTACTTCATCCTATTTCCCTCTTTTTTCCATCGCTATGAAAAATACACTCTTTGAGCCAAGTTGTAGTCCCACATTCATCTCAACTCTAGTCAAGGGTCTCCCGTGGAACTTTGGCATTTGATTAAGGCATAATCTCACCATCAGAGATAGACTTCTAACCTCCATGGCCTATCTATTGAATATACAAGGACAATGACCCCCATAAATACGTCTTTTAAAGCATGTTTGGTAACATTCCTAAAAATAACTAATTCTATTTATTTATTCTTCGAAACGAAAAAAGAACAAAAATTCACTTGACAAATTTTTTATTCCTAGGAACAAAAATCTATTTTTTATTCTTGAGAATAAATTTGGAACAGAATTAAGAAGTAAAAAAAAGTAACATCTTACTCTCGGAAATAAGTTTAAAAACCAAGCCCAACTTTTTCTTTTCTTTCTTATCTTCTTCTTCTTCTTCTTCTTCTTCTTCTTCCGAGCTAGTCACCGGCCACTGCCATGGCCGGGGACGGCCACAAAGAAGAAGGAAGAAGAAGAGAAAAGGAAAAAGAAAAAATAGAAAAATATGATGAAAGTATTAAAGAATTATAATAAACAAAAAAAAATTAAAAATCCTACTAAACACATTTTATACCGAAAATAAAAAATTTGGACAGTTGTTAAGCATCTTCAAAAACTTGAAAAATTTTCTCCAAAATAGAATAAAAAAATCATTTCTAAATAAAAATTATTTCTGAGAATAGAATATTAGCAAACACGCCCAATCCTCATTTCCACTCAAATGGCGTTTTAGCATGTACATTAATGTACTTTAGTCCTCGGTGAAAACATCACCTCCACCTTCTGGCTCTCTTCCTTCCTACAGTCTCTCAGATCTAATCTGCAATTTCGCAGGTACTCAGTCAAATTTCTAAGCTCCATTCGGGCCTTCTCTTCGGCAGTGCGAGTGCTGAGATACGGCCAGCATCACCGTCTGCCACAAAAGAGAGGCTCGATCATGGCGATTCCGTCCATATTGACCGGACAAGGTGCTTGACGAAAATATTTAAATGTAAAATTATTTCAAGCAATTATTTTTAGAAAAATATTTTTCAAATCATTTGTTTTCTGCCCAACGAAAGGACCTTTAAGTTATTCTCATAGATTACATTGAGTTGTCGAATTTGTACTTTTGATTGAGTCCACTTGCATTTGCAGAAATGGTACTGGTTTTGATTAATTAAGCTGTGATGATCTCAATGTCAGTGGTTGTTCCAATGAAAAGGGAGGAGAGTTTCAGTTCAGCTTCGACGAGGTGTTCTGCGACGACTCGAAGTGAGATGATATCTATTCGTTTCTGGCTCATCCTATCGTTCGATGTATATCTAGCATCACTGTGGCACATTGCAGATGTGAAGTCTGTGAGTCTAACATGACGACTACTCGTCTTAGTTCCAATTTCTTTATCGTTTCTTCAAGGAAAAGCATATCAATAATGCTTGTCCATTGTACTAAAGATAAACATGCTGAGAGATTTGGATCATGCTCCTCAACCAAAGATGAATCATGTGAAAAAGTAGAATAAAAGGTTAAGAATTTCAAGACATCTAATGAAAACCAATTGATCAATCTATATCACCCTCTCACATTCGACATTCATAGTCAATGGAGAGCATAGATGCTGAAAATGTCAAGTTTCTTCAGGATTTGTTTACATGGGAGAGAAAAGCACTCGATCCTAATTTTCTTAAGGACTTGGAAGTTGATTGTGGGAGGCTGCTGCACCAACTAATATTCCATTGCAACAAGCCATCAAGGAGCTTCTTGCCTCCGCCGTCAAGCTGGTTAGTCAAGACTCTGTTGCACTTATCAGCATATTTTACAGTTTTTCTTTTAATGACGTGACGATGTATGCCATTTTACTGTGATAGAAAAGTCTACTCTGGTGACTGAGAATCAAGTTACCAACTCATTTTAAAAATGGAGTCCTGGTGGGAGTTTTTTTCACTTTCATGGAACTGAATAACTGCCTTATCCATTTGTTTTGCAGAAAATTTTACACTTACTAACAGTACTGATTGACTACCATTTTTTCTGAATAATTTCTGGTTAGTTTTCAGATTTCAGCCAAACATAGAAAACATTGTCATTTTCCTGGAATATGATTCGCAAACTCACTGTTTATGTTCTGAAATTTGTGCTAGCAGGATACTGGTAGGGCTAATGGGGGCCATCTCACAAGAGAATCTAGTAATATCCGAGTAACTTTGGAGTTGTGGTAAGGATATGATTTCCTTTTGGACCCTAGGTCAAGGCATGTCCTAAGTTTCCAAGCGCCGAGAGGGACTTATCGATGGTCTTAGCTTCTTCGAGAACCCTGCCCTCCGCTTCTGCTTTCTACGAAAAATTTACCAAGAAATCACCATTGGATACTGTTTGGTTAATTCTCGGTGCACCGAGAATATGTAAACACAATGGCTTCTGTTGTTGCCCGCGTTAATTTCTTCTTCCGATTATAGTTTGTTACTATATGCATAATAAGGTAAGGTGGCAGATATTTTAGAAGAAAGTTCTGATCTGGGTATGCAAGATGAAGAACAATACAAGACGAGGAAATCTCAGCTTTGTGCGCTTCGTTCATTGATGGGTACGACAAGGGCTTCTACTGAAAGAAGCATACAAGATGATCTGCATTCCATGTCGTTGGTATTTCGTGGAGACATATTAGTGCTTTTTGAGATTCTTATCACCATGAATTTCAGATCGGTTTTTCTTTATCAAGGAACATTAGAATTACGCAAAGACAAACATTTTGACCCTATCTTTCAAGCTCATCATCCTGGGATAGACTAACATCACACGCTTCTGTCAAAACTCTGCACGCTGCTAGTACCATTACCAGATATTCGTCATGCTTATGACTCAATGACAAAGTGAATCATATACCAGTTCGTGCACACACCAACCAACGACAGGTCAAACGCTCCGATGTAGGAATATTACAGAGAGTTCCTTCCTCGTTGCAAAAATACAAATAGTCCTAAATGGATCATGTAACAATGTTTCATCACCTTGCGTCTTGACAGTTGAATCGTAGAAGTCCTACAGTTTGCTTGCTTGCTTTTCTTTATATTTTTTGTACTGGAATTGAGCCTACCCAATTTATGCAAAGCTCCACACCGAACTAATTGACGTAGAAAATGACATGGCATGAACTAATTCTTTTCAATTGGAAAAAAAGTTCATTGTTAATGGAGCAAAGATTTGCAAGTACAGCCTTATGGTAAGACTCAAGCCCGTCTATCTGGTCTGATCTCTTATTGAAGTGGCTGTTTCAGGGCATAAAGGCCTTGTTGTTTAAAAGCAAGTACATGAGCATGATATTTGGTGATCCAGCCTTTTATAATCTCGACCTCCCTTTTTCGTTGCCTGACCAACCAATCTGGATCAGCTTGTTCTGAAGCAAGTATGTCCAAACAATGGGAACCTGCAAAATATATAGCCATGATATTAGGGGAGTATTTGAATATATATTTACCTTTCACCTTTCACTTAATTTAAATCTAACTTAAAAAAAAATTGAAACACCCAAAACTTTCACAACAATGCAAATAGTGTCAAGTATTTTCGTACGATCTAGATGTTTTTCATACGATCCATGTGCATTCAAAATGAGTTAGGGGACAATAGGCATATGCTTGGTTAAGGATTAATCTTTTGATTTATCTGCTAAATCAAGATTGTAATAGTATATATACCTTTTTGTGTATAGACGGCGACGATAGTGTCTGAAATGTTCTTGAGGATCCTGAGATTAAGATGGAGAAAATGTTAAGCCAGATTAAATGGAAATTTTGATTCTTCAGCATATAAGTTAGTCAAGTTTCGATACCCGCCGCTACTGTAAGGATCTCGAAGTCCATTTGAGAAAATAATGTTGCTGCCGAATCTATGAAGGACTTGTTCTATATCCTGCAATTTCATGAACGAGAGGAAAGCGAGTGGTAAGCAAAGATTTTAGGGTTTTCTTTGAACTTTAGATACATGGAAATCAATTTCAGTTACTGACAAAATGTCGAGGCCATATCTTTATAGAAAGTCACTAAGAATCATACATGACCGCCGTAATAGGTGGTGATCCAATGCGGCCGAGGCACGACGCCATACGAGCTGTTGCATCCATTGATGAAGTCGGTTAAGTTGAAAGGATAAGCTTGAAACATAGAATTGTTTGTAATGCCTATGCCCATTACCATCTCGCTGCATCTCTGCAAACAGCTCAAGGATATGTAAAATGCAAGCAACACATACTTATGACATATGATGAAACACCCTGCACTAAATACTTATTTTATGAAGTCCCTTTTTTCGCAAAATTGTATAGATTAGACAAACCTGTGATCGTCTTTAATGGTTCAAGCGAGCAATGTTTGGCCGATGATTGACTTACAAAGATGGATTTACAAAAATTAGTTTTTTAATTGATTTATAAGCGAGCAAGGTTGCGACCTCAGGCGGCCGAACAGCCAAATTTGGCCACCGGAGTTGGCCGGCTGGTTAGCCAACCGCCAGATTTGATTTTCAATTTTTTTTTAAAAATAAAATAAAAGCAAAAGCCCATTTACAAAGATGGATTTACAAAAATTAGTTTTTTAATTGATATATCATACTGTTTAACGTCACTCAAAATAAATGGATCATATTCGAGAACGAACAATCTTTCACTTCACTCAATAAAGCAAAACAAAATGTAGAGTAATATACCTGCCAACCATAACCCAACTCGGTTTGAGTAGGGGCAGTGCCATTGGGAGGAACGATGTAGCATGTGGAGTTTCTATCCAAGGCAACGACGCCTGCAAATATCTTTTCAAGAATGCCCTTTCCAGAAGCATTTGCTCCATCAATGCCTCTACATACTATTTCGACCGGATATCTTGGCGGATCGTCATATTGAGCTGCCGTTGCGTACCGTAATATCATATAGTTCTTCAGCTCCTCCCCACTCTTCAAAGGCCTAAGTCATCCAAAGTACATTCAGAACAAGTACTAATTGGATATCAATTTAGCCTCGAACATTGATGACACGTTATCGACTCTAGCAACAAAAAATAAAGATATAAAAAGAAATGGTTAAGTTGTGCATGTATGTTGTATGTCATGATTGGCACCATCAGTAAATGAAGATCTTGTTTAGATGTTCGATTGTGACATGCATAGGCGCTTAAAAAGCCGTACCTACAAGTTTTGAAGATCTTGCTTAATCGGGAGACGCCACTAGGCTCGGAAGCAACTCTATCGATCTCCGCCCACGAGTCTCTTATAGTTTGGTAGCATGTCTTGCTTGCTTCCTATGTAAACCAAGCAAGGCAAAGCACGAGTTATGAAAGAGACGTCAAGACCCCAAAGATTACTGAAGTGATATGTACACCGTCCTTCTCACTTATGTCCTAGTTTGAATTACCACACTGGCACATTCTCTTAGTGTTAACACTTAGGCAAGAAGGCTGCCTCATCTAATTGATATGCAAATTGGGTGCTCATGAAATCTTGGGCAATCCGTTATTGGAACAAATAGAAGAGAAGAGATAATTAGGAGGAGTGCAATTACCTTGAAGTCCTTGGTGACTACCGAAAAGTATCCATCTTGTGGGGTAATGCCGTCAAAGTAAAGTATCGGAGCCGACGAGGCTAGAGCTCCAAAGGCCAAATGTGGATACTTTAGCCGAAACCACGAAGCAAGCACTGGAATCCCCATAAGCTAGCCATTAACAATTTGATAAATAAAAATGGATTATATATATTTCTTAAAAAATTCCTATTTTCCTTGAGTCATAATTTTACAAGAAACTGATTAAAATGATAAATTAATAGAGATGTTGTTGATTATGTCATTTTTTGTCTTCTCAATATTCTAATGCAATGGTCATAAGGGAAGGCCAAATAGGTCAGACAAAACCCCATTTTTCTCTATCGAGTGTCTAATTTTTCCTATAAGCATGAGAAGTTACAAATGTATATACATGTCTTGAAAATGTATTGATATGTGTTATACTTACTTCCCCCATACGATCCTCCCACGACGATCACTGGACAATCTCTGGCCTTTAGTTTCTCCTTCACGTGCCTGATTATATCTGCGTAGTCGGCCAAAGCTTGGGACGAGCTAAAGTATCCACGAGCAATAGGGTCATTGAGGGCTTCTTCCAAGCTCATCCCAAAGGGAATTGACCTACCATAGTACCGATGCTGAACAGGGAAAAGCATTTCGCCAAAATTAAAATGAATTTAACTACTTATTTGACGCCTAAATAGATCAAATCGTTCGTGCGTAGACCAAATAAGGATGATATAATCCAAATGTGTACCTCAATATAAACTAATAAAGCTTTGAATTGAGCAGCATTCTCGGTTAGAAACCCGATCGCGTTTAGGTCGTTTTCAATCGGTGCTTCGGCACCGAGGTAAATGAAGATCGGAGCACTAGAATTAGCGCCACCCCAGTACCTGGAGTTGATCAAGTACCTTTGTCTAAAGGTGGTGTAGCTCTTGGGTTGATAGTTGAAGTGATCAAGCGTTTGGTTGAAGTAGAAAGTTGCGAAATCATTGATTACAGATGCTGGAACCCTGCGTTGGGGATCTTGGAGGACTTCCTCGCGGTGTAAACTCAGCCTCGGAGAATCAAACTTCTGTGCACAAACGGAAGCTGCGATTGAAATGAGATAGACGATCAAAGAGAGCCATGAAAGAGTCATCGCCTGTGGAGATAAAAGAAAATTTGTTGTGATGAATGCAAAACTTAATAGGACAATGAAATGGGAGAGTGTCATGACCTTATATGGCAATTTGCCAGCAAGTAATTGTGCAATTTCTGGGGTCTTTTGTGTTCTTATTCTTGGATAATTGAAAAGAGGGTCAATAGTTAGGTTCTCGATCACAAAGACAGCTGAACACATCCTGGCATGGCATGCTTTTCACGCATACCTATGTCACGTCTACGTTATGCGTTTGGATAAGAAACTTAATAAGGATTCTTCCTCATTTATGGAAATAATCATGTGAAGGCTCTTTTTGTCCGTTTCCCACTGTGGACATCAACAAGGATCATAGACTGGTACAATTTATTTCTGAATCGAGCTTCATGGACTGACTCAACAAAATCGTGTGTTCTTCTTATATCTCTTGCTGGTCATATCAAATTGGTAATTGTCTACTGCACCATCCAATGCACGGAGCAGTAGCCGAAGTATACTGAGATTTGGAAGGAAATTTCTTCGATGGATTTGTCAGAGACGTGCGAACCTCCTCAGCTTTGATGGTCGCAACTTGTGCTTAGAGAAGCCCTCAATTTTTTGAAGCAAAAAATTGATACGTGGTCGGTAAGTGACCCGAAGGTGTACCTAGAAACTAATAGCTTATCACTCTTCAAGTTTATTTTGGGTACAAATCAACCTCCTTAGGAACTTTGAGCTTTGATTGAAGAATGCAAAAGGGGCTTGGTCCATCTCGATTCATTACAAGTGGCCCACTGTCTGGGCTCTAATCATCTGGCTGACTGGATAGTCAAGGCCCGCCAAGGCCCATCGTGCGGAGACCCTCCCATCATCCCCCCTCCCCCCTCCCCCTGCCCACCCCCATGTGGGATATTCTATGTTTTGAAGCTCGCCGACTATGTTCTAAAAGTGAGGCGATGAAATGAAGAATGTCCTTTTGACCAGAAAAAAGATAGGGGTAAAGGGTTCCAAACCCATTTCTCAGCTTTCAAGTGGCTATTTATAGGTCATTCATCTCATGCTCGTTGGGTTGGTGTTGAAGGTGGTGACTAAGCTATGACAATTGTCGGTTGGTCATAACAAATTGCAACATATTATGACAAATTTAATATGACTTGACATGTGAAATTATTTATCATCTTACACACTTCTAACCGGGCTTGGTCTTTAAAGTAGTCTTTTCACTATTAATTCTTTTATAGGATAGGTTTAAAGTGTAGGTCTTATAAATGTATTTTCCACTAGCATGACCCGTATTATATCAGTATTGAAATAATATCATTCTTCCATCATTCTCATTTTAGTAAGAGTATTCTGATCTTGAAAGGATCTGTATGGACATGTGCCGGGTGCCCAATGGTTTGCCAAAATCATTATCATTGCCCTTGACCAAATCTAAAATTTTATGCTGCATTTGGTCGTTGGGATATTCTTATTGGATAGAAAAAGGTAATATAGAATAAAGATCGGATAGGATACCGATGGAATTTATAATATGATGTCCAATACTTGGTAAATGTCTGGATATAACATGAACAATGAGAGAACCTCGACAAGAAATCCGCCCCTCTTGATCACCATCTACGAGTTTTCCAAGGAGTCCAAGATGCAGACGTGAGAGTGAAAAACGAAAAAAAGATCGAAATGGGGACCTTCCAGGGAGAGATGGCTCGGTTCTTCTCCATCGATCCACCGTTGCTATACATCCTGCAACTTCAAATTCCACTGAGCCTTGTCTTCTTGTCATCATTACAACTCCATCATATTCCCTTTCACCCACCGGTCTTACTAACCTTCATCGACAATGCCAAGGTCTGTCAACTCAACACCAACACAGCCCGGAAAGTCATGCACACCTCCATCCTCATCTATCTTCTGTCTTCTTACACAGTCATTCGCCAATCTCTCTCTCACTTGACCAACACCCAACAACATGGCCATGAATCATAACCTGGCGTTGCCCAGTTTTCCATAAGCTTTGACCTGGAACGATCATTCACCAATCATCCAAATCAAGGGATGTTATGAGAGTTTGCAGCTGTTAGTCCCCCATTGGCGGCCCCAATGTTGACGGAAACGATTTATTTGAGCCCATTTGTTTACAGCGTATGACTGATAGTTCTTTAGAGGCCTGAGTTGGGCGATCCTAATCTTTTGCTTCCCAATCAACGTACAAACAGGGAAAGGTAAAATTTTGGTTTTGTCCATGGTTCGCAGTCCTTAGTAGTTGGAGCGTAGCGACACAGCTTTGCGGACACGACCGTTCGAAATTCCAGCCATAGTTAGAACTTAGAGGTAGACTTCTTGATGTTTCATTAATTATAATTCTCAAGTAATCTGAATTTTTGGAGCACACACTCGGACAGTAGGATGGCGTGATCCATGATTTGTCCACAACTGTTACTTGAAGCAAACTTGGGGGTAATTAAACTTCACATGATCAAATTTTGATTATAGGGAAATAAGAAACAGGGAAGACTCTAATTTCCTAATAAGAAAAGATCACATATCCTAAGAGAGGAAATAGAGATATCCTTTAATCTTTGCAAGATTGCCCTAGATCAAGCTTATATAGGGACTTGTTCTTACCATATTGAGGGGGTTGAAAATATCAGAATGTTTAGAAATAAAATTGACACAATTGAAAAGTTTAAGACTAATTTAACAAATTAATAAAAGGTTTAAGACTAAATTGATACAATTAAAAGATGAATTAGCCTCCATACGTTAGATTTAGGACTTTTTAGACAATTTTCTTCGTCTTGTTCCTATCATGATTATATGTTAATGTTTTTTTATAGAAAATCACGCAGTGTGCCCTTTTGGTGTACATGTAGTTTGTCTATTAATGCAGATTTATTACTAATTAAGATTACTATAATACCCACTTGTGTTTCTTAACCTAAAAGCCATGTAGATGCTGAGAAAGAACACGTAATTGTTGCAAGACATACTGACCCAAAATTATTGAATTGTGTTTGGAACAAGCTATATGTTCATTGTGAGTTGTAAAAGATACAAGTGATGCACATAAGTCATATGCATGTCACGGGCCGACATATTCTTGATCATGAAATAATCGAGAGAAGTGCCAAAAAAGTCCTAAACATTTTGCTTTTGTGCCAATTTAGTTCTAAACCTTTTTACGTTGTGCCAATTCAATCATTTACGGCCAATTTTGGCCGGATTTTGCTGACTGAACACCGGCCAACTGACGTGGCCTAATTGGCGTTGACATTGACAACTTTTAATAATATTTTTTTAATATTTTTGAATTTTTTATTTTTATTTTTATTTTTATTTTTATTATGTTTTTTATTTTTTATTTTTTGTCTTTTTCCTCCAGCCGGTCACCGAGGTCCGGCGACCGGCCAAAGCCGAAGGCCGGCGAGGGCGAGGCCGAACTCGCCGGCCACCTCGCGGGCGAGGCCGACCTTGCCGGCCACCTCGCGGGCGAGGCCCTCGACCTCACCAGATCCGGCGAGGGCGAGCCTCGCCCATGGCCAGTGACGACAAGCCTCGCCCATGGCCAGTGACGACAAGCCTCGCCCATGGCCGAATCTAGCGAGGTCGAGCCTCGCCAGCCATGGGCGAGGCTCGCCTCGTCAGATTCGGCGAGGCTTGACCCTCGCCCACGAGGTGGCCAGCAAGGTCGGCCTCGCCCTCGCCGGCCTTCAGCTCTGACCGGTCACCGGACCTCGATGACCGGCTGGAGGAAAAAGACAAAAATAAAAATAAAATAAAAATAAAAAATTCAAAAATATTAAAATATTATTAAAAGTTGTCCACGTCAGCGCCGATCAAGCCACGTCAACCGACCGGCGTCCAGTCAGCAAAATCCGGCCAAAATTGGCCGGAAGCACAACGTAAAAAGGTTTAGGACTTTTTTGGCACTTCTCCCTAAAATAACCTGTGCAGTGCCTAGTAAGTCAAGAATACCAAGTCAACCTTCCTTTTAAAATTGTTCTTAAGAGCAGTGTGACGAATAGTATACTCATATAACATTATACAATGTACAATTTAACTTGAGCATCTAGTCTCTTGAATGAGACATACTGAATACTTCAGTATAATAATTGGTTTCAGCCTATCATGGTCTCATTAGAAAATGAGCATTAGCTTCTGATCAATTTATGTATGAGAGGTCAATTTTGCATTCAAAGCTATTAAGAGTAAAAGCTATTTAATCCTAGAACTCCTAACACAAATGTCCTCTCATAGTACTCTTACAAACCAGTTGTATCATCCATTTTGCATGAGTCACTGTCCACCCTGATGCCACAAAGCTTCCCTCTTTTGCTGACAAGGGTACGGAAAATTCGATCCGTGACACATGCATTACAAGCCCTCAGTTTTGCAATCCGCCAGAGCCCGTGGTATTACACTACGGATGAAACTGACATCGTTTTCTCGTGTCATTCAGTGTCCTTTAGAATTAACTAATACAGGGAAGAATAGATACAGTAGCGACATATGAGGCTATGCATGAACGATTTTTTTTTTTTTCGGCAAATGCATGAACGTTATTGATCCTGATCCTGGTTGTTTAACGTGAACGGTACTCTATTACCATGAATTATCTTGGCTCCATTTGCTTTACTCTGAGCAAGACTATAGTTGATCTATAAATTATTAATTTCATCAAATCACGGGAATATCCCGGTGTGCGAATACGTGCCAAAAATAGTTGGGAACCAAAATTTACCCTTCTGACACACTCAGGACTATTTCCGTGAACTAAACACGAGTTTGGTAACAAGTCTATTTTTCTGTTTTTTGTTCTTTGGAATAGAAAAGGAACAAAAATTTGTTTATGCACATCAGTTAATTTTTCTATTCCTCGAAATAAATAAGTGGTCAAGAAATAGATTTGGAACGGAAGCAAAAAGGAAAATTGCTTTTTTGTTTTAAAATAGAAATAGAAAAAAAATGTTTCTAAATAAAAATTGTTCTGGAAAACAGAAATATTACTAAATACACCATTAGTTAACCTATAAAGATGGTTGAGCCACATGGCGAATCAATTTGGAACCAAATTTATTACATGTACTAAGAGAGTATCAGCAAATGTAGGTTTTATGCATTAGCAAATTAGGCGTCGCATTTTCGAAAAGGCATAAGCAATGTACGCATCGGTATTTATAGATCCTCTTACGGGCCCTTGGTACTGGATGAAATTGCCATCATCATTATATGTAGAGGGTACAGAAACGGCTTGTTTTTCCAGGATAGAGTAGGATAATGCTTTCAACTGCATATAACTGCCGCAATTGTGAAGGTGGATCCTCATTTCGTGGGGTAAACTGAATGTCATTTTGGGGTGCATTTGTTACAGAAAAATTAAATAATTATAAATATTTTTATTAACAATGATCGTTTATATTTTTAAAAAAATGAATAAATAAAAAATATTTTTATCGTCCACAAAAATGTTTCAACATAAATTACTGTGGATAATAAAAATAATTTCTATTGACTAAAAATTTTAAGTGATATAAGCGATCATTTTTAAAATATATATATTTTTTAAATAATTTATCTTTCGCAAAATAAATGGAACCTATATTCAATTTAGCTCAATTCTAAGCTTTTTGAGCCGGTCAGCAATTCAATTTGAGCCATAGAGATGGTTTAGCCTAGTGGACACTAAAGCCGAAGTTACGAGTTCAAAGTAGGGACGTTGTTCCACCAACGGGTAGATTAAGCTACTCTTAGAGGAGGTTACTAACGTTAGTAGCCGCTGCAACCTTTTCTTATACATGAGGGAAAAAAAAATGGATGTATCATCAAGTGTGATTTTCGGAAAAGTTACAGCGCTATAAAAATAATATGTTCTTTCGTTTTTATCCTTATGGTAATTGTATTATTAATTATATATTAGAAAGTCTTTGTGACAAAAGAAAAGAATTCCGTTACATCCATTTAATCGGGTTGGGTCATTGGGGATTTTCAATACGCATAGGCCAGAGACCTCTCTCTCCCTCCCTCCCTCGTTAATTGGCCCGAAGATGGCAGCGGGAAGGGAGGCCTTTAGGACTATGGTCTTATGACTTGGGAGGTCTTTTTTATTATACACGGGTTGGAATTGTGTGAATCAAGCATTCGGCGAAGAAGAAAAAACTATGACATTGTAATTAAATTTGATACTGATCAGTGTCCATGTGTAATTTGAAATCTAGTATTACAAGTTAGATTGCAAAGTGTGCTTTTAAGATTAGAGAATGGACCTATGAACCGATTAGGATGCACATAAGTTAAAAAAAAAAAATGTACAGCAAGTGAGAAATGCTGCATTGCTGCGTATCCTAAGTTTGCTTTGCAAACTGATGTATAAATTGATATGGCAAACTGTTAATAGATTTGAACATGACCCTATCTATCTAAAATTTTTATATAATCAGTCACATTAATTCAAATTGTTAAAATATTGTCTTACATCGTTTGACAACGGCTCTTAAATGCTCTTTATATCCTGTTTATAAAGGTATGTCCTCCCCTCATAAAATGCTCGCAATTCGACTTGTACATTTAATAATAGTCTTTCATATTAATGTAGTCTATTTTTCACACGGATATAGATCGTTCCAAATGCATCTAGGACTTCGCAAAGCAGACTTGAGTCTAAAAGCTAGACGGTGGACTTTGGCATTTTTCCAACAAACGCTTGTGAACGATCATTAGGTCCAAAATAAAATTGGACCGTGGCTCTGGACCTGTCCATGAATATGCTGTCCTTTTTCCCTCCCCCTCGTGAATCTTGTATTTTACGTTGTGTTATCACGAAGATGTTTTGGATTCGCATGCAGAGACGACGGCTCGTGAGGGGTCTCGGGGCTCGAAAGAATAGGACAAGACGGAAGCCAATTCTCATCGTGTGAATCGCTTTTGTTTGGATATATTCTAATTGTCCTTGTCGGAGCTGCAAGCAAGCATTAACTCTGACACTTTACGGGAATACGTCGCCCCTAAAATTCATCACCAGTTGGATTTGATCATGAGTAGAGAGCTCAACTCGTGCAATCTCTTACGGAAGGAAATAAATTATTGCATCCCTGGCCCATGTACATTGTTTTCTTTTTCAGTTATTTAACCAAAGTCATACCGAGCTAAGTGAGAAAATGAATTTATCGCTTTAGTAGATTGGAACTTGAGGAAAAATGTGTTCCGTATACACATATATTTTTGGGTGAGAAAATGCTGTATCAAGTCTACCGTCTTTATTGATATTGTAAAAAGAGTTGATAAGTAAGGTAAATGAAAGTTATATTGGTAATTCAAAATTAGTTGGTAAATTAATTAGAGAAAAATCAGTAAATCACACAGTTGTTAACTTCACAAGACAATTGAAAGATGATGATAAAAAGGTAACTAAAAGTCAGTAAAAAATAAGAAAATCTTTTCCAAGATAAGAGAAATTTGGAATTAAAAAAAAAAATAGACATGGGTAACTTGCTGAAATAAGAATTGGCGACACAAAACTAATTGGTAAATTAATCAAAGAAAAGTTGGCAATCACTCTAGTTAGAGTTATTGATTTCTGAAATAGTTGATAAATCTAAGAAATTAGCAAGCAAGGTAGATAAATGTGGTAACAAGATTAGATACTAACTTTGAGAAACAATAAATAAACATTGTCAACAACTCAAATGAGAGATTGTAACCTAAAACTAGTAGGTAACTCAATCAAAGAAAGGATAGTAAATTACTTAATAGTTGTATATAAAATTTAGTAACTCAAAACTAGTTGATAATTAATCAGAGAAAATTTTGTCAGTCATATAAATAAATATTGGTAATTTCATATAATAAATGGTAAATTTAAGCAGTCGATAAGAAAGGCAAAAAAAAAATTGGTAGATGATAGAAAAATCTCTTTCTATCAAAGATAAGAGAAAATAATAATTTCAACAAAAAGACTAGACATTCGTAAGTAACACAAGCAATAGCTGTAACAAAATTCTAGTTTGCAATTTAATAGATGACAATTTTGTAATCACAATAATTGAAGTTGGTAGATTTTAAGAAATTCGAAAATTTCAAAAGTTCACATGCAAGACGAATAAAGTGATAACTCTAAAGAAAAGTATTTGAATTACAAATAAATACATATTGATTAATTTAAAGTTGACAAGCAAGGCAAATAAATGTGGTTACTATTAAAAAGTTGGTGAATTAAAAAAATATAAAAAGAAATTAATTCTGGCAAGCGACTCAAGTGAGAGTTGTAGTACAAAACTAGCTAGTAACTTAATTAGAAGAAAGACAATAGTCATTGAGATGAAGGTTAGTAATTTCACATAAAGATAATTTTTCTGTTAGAGATAAAAGAATGTGATTATTTAAGAAAACCAAATAAATAGCGACAACTAACTTAAACAAGAGTTGATACATAACACAAAATAATTAGTAACCTAATCGGAGACAAGTTAAGAATCACTTTAACTGAGGTTGATGATTTTGAAGAAGAGATGAAAAAATTAACACGTTGATAAGGCAGAGTCGGTAAATTAGAATAAATAAATAAATGTTGGTTAGTAGGGGTGATTGAAATTAGGGTGGATCGGCTCCTACCCTGGAACCAAATCGGACAGGACCGGCTCCTAATTTGTGGTATCAAGAACCAACCCTATTGACCCTAAAATTAGTGGCGTTTGTTTGTTTTTGGTTTTTGGTTTATTCTATTCAAAACTATTTGCACATACCTTCTCAAGAAAACCATTTTGACAATTTAAGCAACATGCCTATTCGGGGAGCTGCAATTATTCTTTGCAAGGAAATAACTATTTCTACAAGAAAAGTCTTAAGATGATTCCAGAGGAGATCACCGGAATAGCCAAATGTTTCCGAAGGCAGTAGCCAGTTAAATTTATATGAGTAAGAATTTGCAGCTATATAACAAATTTTGTATATGAACTCCAAAGGAATTGATTTCTAAAGGTCAGGAAGAAATAGACATTGCAACTGGACAGTGTGCCTACTCTTGCTGGTATTTATAGATCATTGGAATCATTGTTCTGATATCTTTACTCTGTCTACACTGTGTAGATCATTCCAACTCAAGGGCGAACGCGGTCCACAAGTGGAATAAAGACGAAGACGAGTGCAGCATAGCTGGGGGAAGTGAGAGGCTGAGACTGGGCACGAGTAGAGGGAGCTGTGAGAGAGAGAGAGAGAGAGATATAACGTTGATTTTAGGGTTTTCATAGGACAGATTTTGCTGGTTTAGTTTGGTCTGCTTCCCAGTTGGTTCCACACAAAGAATCAAGAACTGGACCGATTTCGCTCGAACCACCAAAAACCAGCAAGTCTGGTCCAATTTGGTCTGATTGCCGAACAACCTAGGACTCATGCTCACCCCTTTTGGTTAGCAACTCCAATGAGATTGAACCAAAACTAGTTGGTAAGAATAGCTTATGAATCTTAAAAGTAAAAATTGGTAAATTCATCTAGAATTTGATTAATTTAAGGCATTTACAAGAAGGTTAAATAAAATTGGATAAACAATACCAAAAGTTGCTAATTTGAGAGGGGGGAATAAATTTATAGTCAAATGAGAATTGGCAACCTAAAATAGTAATTTAATTGGAAAAAGTTGATAAGTCACTCAATATAAAGATCATTAAATTCTTATAAGAGTTGGTAAATTTAACATGTCACTATATAAAATAAAATAAAATAAAAAGCAAGTCAAAGTTGGTTAAAAGTAAGAAGCTAATGAAGACTTGGTAATTTAATAATAAAAAAAGAGCTAATGTCACAAACAGTTCCTAAATTTTGATCCAATATGCAATTTAGTCCATAAGCTTTTATTTTGTTCAATATCGTCTTTGAACTTTTAATTTTTTCAATGTAATCCCTAAAATTTTATTACACGTTTAATACAGTTCTTGAACTATATAAAAATATTCAATGTAATCCTTCCATTAATTCAAGACTAGAGATTACATTAAATATTTTCATATAATTTATGGGTTACATTGAACAAAATAAAAGTTAAGGACCACATTGCACATTAAGGTAAGACCAAAGTTCATAAGCTTTTTTTGTTATTTTCCCTTCAAAAAAATCAATAACTTAGCGGGTCAATACTCAGAAATTAAGTGACCAATAACTTTTCAGAATAATATTTCTTTGGCAATTACCGATTTCTTCATAATTCTACCGGTTAGGAAAAAATATCATATTTCTTTAGAAAAATAACAAATTTTAGAGATTTTACGTACATCAACAATGTTCGAATAAATTCTGTAATTAGACTTATAAAACATGAAATTGATATTAGACGATCACAATACAAAATGTAATTTTTGAAACTTTTTTTCATGTTTTTGAACATGTAGTTCTTATTCAATCATCCTATTATTGACACTTCTCATGTTCGTAAATTGTCAAGTCACATTATCCTTTTCTTTTCTTTTTGTCTATCATACTATCTCCCATCTCTCTTCTGGACTTTTGCTATTGTACAGCATGAAAGTCGAATCCAGCATCCAACCCTCACCCAATCCCCTCACTACTGGGATGGGCGCCCAGTGGGTGTCAAGTTGCGTTAATAGGTTGTGCCTAAAAGAACTAAAAGAACAGATAAGCAATAAGGTTGATGATACAATTCCAGAATTGATGTCATCCAGTCCACTATGAGAATCAGCAGGCATGGGCGACAAACTTATCTAAACTCAGAGAAAAACACACAACAAAACATTATCATCTATCGTCAGCTTCGGACAAGACACACATCGTCTGCCTGCATTATACAAATCAGAGCCAATCGCATGTAAGGTCCTTCCGTCCGAGTTGCGCTTACTTTTTGGGAAGAGAGAGCAGCCACAAGAGCCGAGCCAGGTAGTGGATTGTAGCCGAGCTGGCAGCTTGAGGAGCCGCCACTAAGTTGTGATGACTCACGCTCTCCCCCTCCAGAAACTATAAATCGGTGGTATTCGTCTGTCACTCTATCTGCTCATCACACGCTGAGGACACTGCCATTTTCTCACTCCAGCACTCAAACCCTTCATAGAAACCAAAATCTTCCACACAGCACGTCTCTATAAGCGTAGTAATTCCTATTTCTAAAGCAGAGAGAGAGAGAGAGAGAGAGAGAGAGAGAGAGAGAGAGAGAGAGAGAGAGAGAGAGAATTTGTGTTGGTGAAGATGGAGAGTAGAACAAATGGTCATGCGTGTGCTGACTCATCAGTCAACAACAATGCCTCACTTGAGAAAAAGGTAGGAGAGACCTTCCCTATTTTCTTCTCTCATGTTTTGGTTACCCTTTTGGAATGTATGTCTGTCTATGCAAAGTCTTTCTCTTCTTGTACTCGAGCGAACTCCTGCAGACTGTGCCTTCACTGTTGTGCGAGTTCTCTGTACCCCCACTAGGGGGTGTTACCAAATGAAGGATGTAAATCTCCACTGGACTAGCACAAAAATGAAAGAAAAACAGAGGGAGCCTGACATGATCTACCTATGCACTGTCGTTGACTCCGTTCAAGGTGTAGCAAAGCTTCTAACGCGGCTCTTGAACTGTAAGAGGAGGCGGACCTTTCCCTCTCTCACAGGTCTGCTTAATATGAAGGATCGAGAAAAGTCAGCATGCAATTAATTTTTAAGGACTTGGGCCTTTTTAGTTTTTTTTCCCTTTTTTTGGGCTATATGGTTTGTAAGAGTTTTTCTAATGTAGACTAAATTAATTGATTGGTCTAAGGGGAGATAGAATGTTTTTTAATTAGTCTAATATGAGACTGGCTAGTATGGGCCGAGTTGAGCCTGGCCCATAACGAGGGGCCTAGTTGAAAACTCTATAAATAGTATTAAATCTCTCCTCTAACCATAATTGAGTATTAACCTAGCGCTAAATGGTGAGAAGCCGATACGAAGGGTAATAGAGGAGAATGATTTCACTTCAAGAACAGTGGATCACAAAACAAAACAGGTGTGTTAATCCTTATGGATCCGAGAAAACAGGTGCGTTAATATTTCTAATTAATTATACATGTTCTTGTTTTGGTTATGGAGATTTGGGATTGCGCAAATTTGCATCCAACATGGTTTCCTCAATCATGCCCTCATTGGTGGATTAAACTTTATGGACAGTACCAAATTTGAAGGTGGGTGATATAAAGCTACCGATCTGGAATGGTTCTGAGGGAAAACATGGCCCCTTCTTTTGGAGGAAAAAGGTCGAGCACATTAGACAACATCAACCCTCTGAAATTACCTTCGATGGGAAAATGGATATGCTGGCTATCATCCTTAGAAAACTTACAAGGAGATACTTGTGCGGTTCTAGAGCACCATGTTACCACCTCATGCGATCCAAGTCCACCCACTTAAATCGCTCAATTATTCGAGTAATTATTGCATCCATCCGATGCATTAGGCATTAGGCCTAATGCATGTAGTTGATTGGATAGGGAGGTCCACATGATCCAATGGATCACTTGCACTAGGCCTTCAACAGAAGTATAGCCTTCGACTTATCATTTTGAGAAAGGGGAGGGGAAAATAAATACCATGCTTTGAATCGTCCATGTACTCTGCTCGTCCAGAAGTGGTCAAAGTTAAGATGCAGACGAGAAGTGACTTTGATTTGTACTTTTCTTTCATAAAGATGAATTACCAGAAAGAAAACTTAAATTTTAGCTCTTTCCTTTTCAGAATATCTTCAGTGCCAAGCTAATGATTAGTTTTATTTTATTGGGTACATCATCAGATGACCCCTATTTGCTCTCTAGGCAGTGAAAATTTATCAACGTTGTAATATTATTTTTGCTTTTCCTATGTTTTTATGGCCAGAGAGTGTATATCTTCGGCAAAGGATGGTGCGAGGGAAACAAAGGGATGAAGTCCCTGGTGAGCATTCTTGAGCTTCGTATAGATGCAAGTCAAGCACAAATGATTGTCTGTACCAGTTAATATTTAGTTCCAATTTATGTTAGGCATTATGTGTTTAGTCTGCCACGATATATAGTTTTCCTTCTCACATTTTCAAGATTATAATCACTTAATATGCATTTTCATATCAGAAGTCTAAATATGCACTAATCATGGAATATTTTGTGAACTTGAACGTGCCAATGTATTAATAGTTGGGAGGGAAAGGAGCCAACTTGGCCGAGATGGCAAGCATCGGCTTGTCCGTGCCACCTGGACTGACAATATCAACCGAAGCATGCCGCGAATACTTGCTGAATGAGAAGAAGTTGCCAGATGGATTGTGGGATGAGGTTTTGACAGCTTTGGAACGTGTTGAGAAGGAAATGGGGGCTTCACTAGGCAACCCTTCAAAGCCGCTTCTCCTCTCTGTTCGCTCTGGTGCTGCTGTAAGAACCCTATCACAACTTTTATGTCCTTAATCAGTTGAACTAACCTGGAAAAGAGGTTGGAGCCAACAAGCATTAGGTGGCTTAGCTTTTGCTCTTGAAGTAATTGTATGTTAAAGGGATGCTTGGGATCGTTTATGTTGATGCATCAGGCATTGTTTACTGATTGTTTCACATTGAAATGTGTACTAGATCTCTATGCCTGGCATGATGGACACTATCCTCAACCTGGGATTGAATAATGAAGTAGTGGCTGGTTTAGCTCTGAAAAGTGGGGAGCGCTTTGCTTATGACTCGTATAGGCGATTCTTAGACATGTTCGGAAATGTTGTAAGTGGATATTCTCCTTCAACTCTGTACATTAAAAGAAAAAAGAAGGAAAAACCTAGAGAACAATCTGTCAAGTTAAATTGTACAGTTTTGTTCCTCATAAAACCAGTCCATTAGTAAGATTGTTCGCTTCTTTTTCATATGATTCGCCAACAAGGCAGAATGGGTCAAACTCTGAATTGGTACTTTCTTGATAGGGAATAACTTGTTTTCTAATACTTCGACTTATTTATAAGTTTTTCCTGCAATCTGAAGGTACTGGGCATTTCTCACTCCTCATTCGAGGAGAAGCTAGAAATGTTGAAGAATGCAAAAGGTGTGGACCATGATACTGATTTATCAGCCTCTGATCTCAAAGATCTGGTGGAAGAGTACAAGAAGATTTACACCAGAGTTAAAGGCGTAGAGTTTCCTTCAGGTACTGAAAAAAGACCTAGCAACACAGGATTCAATGTTTAGAAAATAGAAAATGAAAGTTATCCGCAACAACTTAGAAAAGAAGTCGAATTGGTCATTTCTGTTACTCTTAACTTATTCACAGACCCGAAGACACAACTAGAATTGGCTATTAAGGCTGTTTTTGATTCGTGGGACAACCCGAGGGCTATCAAGTATCGAAGCATCAATCAGATAACGGGTTTAAAGGGAACTGCTGTGAACATCCAATGCATGGTTTTTGGTAATATGGGGAACTCCTCAGGAACCGGTGTTCTTTTCACCAGGAATCCAAGCACGGGTGACAAGAAACTCTATGGGGAATTTCTCATCAATGCTCAGGTCATAGTGCTGGTTTTCAATGCAATTTTTGCTTAAGTTTCTGCATTAATGAGCTTTACTGGCTCATGATTTGCTGTCCAAATATGCTCTAGGGAGAGGATGTGGTTGCGGGAATTAGAACTCCTCAAGACTTGGATTCCATGAAAAATTGCATGCCTGAAGCTTACAATGAGCTGGTGGAGAATTGTGAAATCCTAGAAGCACATTACAAGGATATGATGGTAAATGACCTTCCTCGAAATGGCAAGATCAGTCCTATCATCCAGTATCTTCTGTTCTTGCTTGAATTTCTTTCCTTGCTTTCGGATGTGATCCAGAGTGACAAGTCAAAGTTGCCAATCCAGTTCTCTTCACTTGATTTGTTTGAATTCTTTGTGCAACTATTGCAGAATCAGCATAATTAGCATGATGCTAATATTGAGCTGGTGCAATATTGGCTTTGACAGGACATAGAGTTCACTGTGCAAGAAAATAAGTTGTGGATGTTGCAGTGCCGGACCGGAAAGCGCACTGGTGCAGGTGCTGTGAAGATCGCGGTAGACATGGTTAAGGAAGGGCTTATTGATAAGCATACTGCAATCAAGATGGTGGAACCGCAGCATCTCAACCAACTTCTTCATCCACAGGTAATTGCATTGACCCAAGTCCATTGCTCGTAACTGGATCAGGAGTATCAATGAAAATAGCACAGTAAAGTGTCCAGTGGTAATTGCAATTTTAAAGGAAGAAACAAGGAGTATTGTTTTGGCACACATCACATAACTAGCAATGAGTCTTATGACCAACCATATCACATTTTTTCAAGGGTTTGTACACGGGCTTCAAACCAACCATCCTAGCAAAAAAGCCTCAAGCAAAAGTGTCTTCTCTAAGAACACACAAATCTCTCAATCTTCATTGCGTATTCTGATGGTGGTGGACTGCAATCTACATGCACGTAAAAAAATCTGTCATGCACTGGTTTATAGGTCAATGATAGTGAAATGTGGCATCGATACAGATGAAGATTTTCTTTCTTCTCTATAGTTTGATAAGCCATCTGCTTACAAGGACAAAGTGGTTGCCACGGGTTTGCCTGCATCTCCAGGGGCTGCAGTTGGCCAGGTTGTTTTCAGTGCCGAGGATGCTGAAGTGTGGCATGCTGAAGGAAAACAAGTCATCTTGGTATTCCCCCTCACTTGCTCTCTGTGTATACAGATACCACTGTGAACATGTAGTCCCTACCATTCTATTGGTAGATAAAAGTGAATAATGCAAAACTATGATTTTATGAGCTCTTCAGTCAAAAAGTGATGTATAAACAACTTGATCATAAGAACACAAAGTTATGTCGCTGGTATATGTTGCCAATTTGCAAGAACATTCATGTTATTAAGTAATAAACAGTCCCCCTCAACTTTAAGAACATAATGGTTGAAAAACTCAGTTAATAAGAGTTGAATAAGATATTGCGGCAGAGCATATGCTCGGTTAAGAGTAATAATCTAATATGCCAAATGTCATGTCGAAATGTCGAAGTTTGTGGATTTTATTAATGTTCATAGATGCATTGCACGATTATTCTAATTTGTTGAATTTGAATTACTGGTTATAGCATATGTATAACTTAGAAGAAAAGTAAATCCAGTGAAATCTTTGAAATCAAAGCATATTCAGTGCTCTTGCCACACAAAATCAGGATCCTCTCCGTGACTGTTGCAATGATGTGGGTCACGTGAGTACAGGTCATGGGCAAAAGAGTCATAAATTATCTCCCAAGTTGACCTGATCGCTGGAATGTTATGTAGTCAAGTTAGTGCGCTTCGGCTAGAACTGCAAATTCTTGGAAAATCCATACAAACTAATAAAAATATGCATCCCCGATTATCGTTTATCCCTTTATTGTGATTTCATTATTGCCATTTTGTTCTGTTATATGCAAAAGGTAAGGACAGAGACTAGTCCAGAGGATGTTGGAGGAATGCATGCTGCTGCTGGTATTTTGACAGCTAGAGGTGGCATGACATCTCATGCAGCTGTTGTGGCGCGTGGCTGGGGAAAGTGTTGTATCTCTGGATGCTCCGATATACGGGTCGATGACATTGGGAAGGTACAATGCAGTAACCTTTGGGGAATATTGAAAAGGAGGAATTCATGTAGCGAACAATGAAGAAAATTTCATTTGCAGATACTTGTGATGGGTAACCTGGTAATCAAAGAAGGAGAATGGATTTCGCTCAATGGGTCAACAGGTGAAGTGATACTGGGAAAACAACCTCTCTCTCCCCCAGCTTTGAGCAGAGATCTTGAGACCTTTATGTCATGGGCTGATGAAATGAGGCATCTCAAGGTGCTTCCTTAAACGTTAAATGAAGAGAGCATTCCGTTGATTTTGTGCTTTCAACATGAAATCAGTTCTAAAATGTACATCGGTACAATGCTTGCAAGGTCATGGCTAATGCTGACACTCCTGAGGATGCTGCAATAGCAAGGAAAAATGGTGCTCAGGGAATTGGACTTTGCAGAACTGAGCACATGGTATTTAGTTTGCTATCGCACTATAGTCCATACAATTGCTCGATTTTCTGCGACAGTATCTGGCTAAGGCAGTCGATTTGCATACTTCTCTGTTCGATCAGTTTTTCGCTTCTGAAGAGAGGATAAAGGTTATGAGAAAGATGATCATGGCTGTGACGCCTGAACAGAGGAAAGCAGCACTGAACTTGTTGCTTCCTTTTCAGCGATCAGATTTTGGGGGAATCTTCCGTGCAATGGATGGTACCGTTCTTTTTCTGATCATCAATCAAGCAATTTGATGCAAGAAGCTACTGTTTTGTTGGACGGTTACTCATGAGTTTTTTTGACATTTGCTACGTAATTTTCTCAACTTCAGGTCTTCCTGTGACGATTCGTCTATTAGACCCACCACTTCATGAGTTCCTCCCTGAAGGCCACATTGAGGATATCATCATTGAATTGACAGCGGAGACTGGTGTTAGTCAGGAAGAAATCCTGTCAAAGATCGAGAAATTGTCCGAAGTTAACCCAATGCTTGGTCTTAGAGGCTGCAGGTTTGTGGTACATCCAGAGAGTACATTCGCGTGATCATCTGTGATGCTCTAAGATGATATAGAATTCAGTTTTGACAGTTAATTTAATCCGACTCACTTAACGTTCTTTCAATTTTGCACTATGATTTGTACCTGCCATATTGAATGGCAGTTTTCCATAGAAATCCCGGAAACAGAACCAGAAATGCTTCTTCTTATTTTATCCTGCTCGCTTTCGACAAATACCAACTAAGGCATCCAATCTGCCCCTTAGTATACTCGTCTCTTGCAGTTTTACAACAATGTTTTCAGAGGGAAAAATCCATGTCTAGAACAGGATTAAGGCTATTTATTCATTACATTCTCAAGCTAAGATGCCAAAATGGTTGCCTGACAAAGGGACTTGAGATATTGGGTACAACATGCACAGATAATTATCATGATTTATGCAAGTGCTAACCGTGTGTATACAGGCTTGGAATATCATGCCCTGAATTGACGGAGATGCAGGCACGCGCTATATTTGAGGCTTCGCTCTTGGTAAGCAAGGAGGGCATCACAGTCCATCCCGAGATAATGGTTCCGCTCGTTGGAACACCTCAGGTATAAGTTCTTCAATTACCTATTACTTAATATTTCTACAACATTCCAACCCAAAGCAATTACAGTTCATCATGCATCAACAGCGGTGAAAATTCATTTCAAGGTTGTACTCATCACACTATGCAAACAGTAGACAGTTTGCAGCATTTCCATATTGAGGTAAAGGCAGATTCTAAATGTTAACTCGCAGGAGCTAGAGCATCAGGTCAATCTGATACAGAGTGTGGCGAAGAAAGTGTTCTCTGAGATTGGTTCTTCCATAAGCTATGAGGTCGGGACCATGATTGAGGTCCCGAGGGCATGCTTTGTTGCAGATGAGGTACGTAAGAATGAATCTTCTCTGTATTTTCTTCTCCATCCATTTCCATCTCGAGTGTTCCCCCGTTTTTTGCGTCTCAATTTTTTCTTCTCCTCCAATTCAATAATGATAGATAGCGAAGAACGCAGAGTTTTTCTCCTTTGGGACGAACGATCTTACACAGATGGCTTTTGGGTACAGCAGAGATGATGTCGGCAAGTTCTTGCCAACATATCTCTCAGAGGGCATTTTGCAAACCGATCCATTTGAGGTGAGCCATTAATATATATCGACCACACGCATGAATGATCAACCCTTCGGCAGTTTTTAGCCCTTTGTCATCCTTCTAAGTTGTAACTGCAACCGTGTCAAACATAACTTGCAGGTACTCGATCGGAAAGGCGTGGGGGAACTGATCAAGATTGCAATAGAAAAGGGACGGAAAGCTAGGCCTGCCTTAAAGGTAATGAACAGATTCCACGTAATACATGCCTTCAAAGGACCAGGAACATTTTGAGAGTTGGTTCAAAGAATTCGCGTTACCATAGTCTTGAAATTCTGGGTTCACGAGTCTCACATCAGAAGTTCATGCTTAATTCTTTTTTGTTAACGCCAAAACAAGCAAATCGACCATTTTCACGTGTTGTTTTTGAAGATAACTCTCGTACATAGGAGGTTAGCCAACCTGATGTTTTGTGAAACAGATCGGAGTATGCGGGGAGCATGGGGGAGAACCATCGTCTGTCGCGTTCTTCGCAGAGGTTGGGCTGGATTACGTGTCCTGTTCGCCATTTAGGTAAGAGAGGCTTTCTTCATCGTCAAGTTTTTGGTGATTTCGCTTCCGAACAACACCAGACACACTACACATCTTCCGACCAAATTTATGTCGCGAAATTTAAACCGGCATTTAAACAAGTCCACTACTAATTTAGTTAACCAAGTTAGTTGTTGTTGCCTTTAATATTGTGTTTAGCAAAACTGTTGTATGCTTCACCTGATAGATGTGCTGACGCATTGACACTTGAAACAGGGTTCCTATTGCAAGGCTAGCTGCAGCTCAAGTTGCTGCATGATCCCCCGAGCCAAGTGGAGCATGCATGAAGAGTAGAGTTGGCTATGTTCTCCTGTTATTCTAGAGAAGTATCAATTGGCAAAATAACACATCCTTATAGGATGCTCATGATGATGATGATCAATTCCTTGTAAAATGAGTAGCTATGCGAGTGCCATGCACGCACAGCCTGACTGAGCTTTGTACGCACTCTATGCTTGTAAGACTCATCTGACGTTCTGCTATATGGATCGATCACTACCTTATATGTCTTCTTTGCAAGATTAGGCTAAGTAGGTCTTAGGAGTTGTCTGGATTTTTCATGTGTTTTAAATGGGTTTGGTCACGTAGATCATTATGGTACAATGCGACATGCCAAATGCGGGACTTGTCTTCACTTACTCTAACTCTAAAACTTTTGTCATGCCTCCTTACAGAGCATAAGAGTTGAAATCTACACTTGAAATTAAATCGTCCCCACCTTAACCCCGAGAAGGTGGGGATTCAAACCTATCCACTTTCCCATTCCATGTTAGAATGGTATATTTCATGTTGGAATGTTGGCCACTAGGGTTGCTACTTCCCTATTTGGTTTAAATCAAAATTTTCCTTTTTCATTCTTATTTTCACCCATGCTTATTTTCACCCATGCTTGAAGAGAACAATTTATTTTTTCCTTCAAAATAGCAAAAAATAAAATCTAAAGGTATATTCAACTAGAAGTTCGATTCAGGATTTTTAATTCTTCTGTTTCTTCCCATCTTTTGACATAAAGACTAGAATAGAGAAAGAAAAGAAAATGGAAAAGAAAGATCAAGACTAAACTTTCTTTTATTTTCTGATCATGAACAATGTTATAACATCACTCGTGAACCTACTTCTTAGAATTCTTTCTGCCAATCCATATAAGTTTGAGTGACAATGAGAGTAGTTAGATTTGGGCTTCCATCAAAGTCACTCAAATCTTCAATAAATTAATGAATTCATGGTCGTGAAAAGGAAAAATATTTTTAATTTTATAACGTAGTTTTACTTAGGATTAAAGACATCTCTTGTTCAATGGATCGAAAGGACATCATCAAGTACAAATGAACTAATTTGTTCACAAATCTAGTATGTGAAGGAAAGAGACGATGAAATTACTTTTGAGAATGTGAGGGAGATGATGTTAATTATGAATGTCGAACAAAATCTCGTTATTGAAGCATAATTTGATCGGTTAACATCGAAGTAGTGCGTTTCAAATAAACGAAAAAGAAAAATGGCGGGAAAAGTGGTCACCATTGTTATTTAAATTGATATGTTCCTCGCTTGGCCTTGCAAGGACACTTGTTTGGTCCAAATTGAATTAAATCATGCATCTCTCGCTCCCAAAGTTCGTAGTCTCCTTCCTCTTTGTGCTCTTCGCTTTGCTTTCCACTCCGTCGTCGTCATCTCGATCTCCCTCCTCGTCGCACCGCCCCTCCTCCAGCCTTTTCATGACATCATCGCCTCTCTATGTCTCCCATCACTCGTCCCTATGATCCAACCACATAAATCTAATATCCAATTCATTTCCTCATTCTGTTTATTTTATTATTCAAATCACTTACTTCCGCAACATATGTTCAAGCCCTCCAAAGGTTTCGATCGTTCATCATCCTTCCAAGCCCTAACCAAAATCATGCCGAAAATAACTTGCCGGAACTTTGATCGGAAGGGCTTGGAGCAAGTGATCAAGATCGCGATACAAAAGGGACGGATGGCTAGGCCTGCCTTGAAGGATGTGAACATGTCCTGCGCGATTCATGCCGGCGAGGGGCTAATGAACATTTCGAGAGTTGGTTCAAAGAATTCGCGTTGGGCTGGACTACGTCTCCCGTGCGCCATTTACGGAGAAGCGATTTTCTTCGTCGTCGAGTTTCAGGTGACTTTGAGCTTCTGAATAACGCTGGAGATGACCAAATTTATGTCAGCCAAATTTAGTGTGTGTTCAAACAAGTCCACCTCTCCTGTATAGTGCCTTCAAGCATTTAAGTGCTCAATTAGAGTCCATTACATCGATAAAACTCCATTTTTTTGCAAAAGATATGATATTTCAGAAAAATATTTTTTGAGGGAGTCATTTCTCATTAAAACAACAATATTTTTTTATATTTAACTAAGATCTGAAAATAAACTAGAAAATATCGTGACTCATATTGAAAATCTTATTTGATATTCCCAGGGAAAATTATTGAAAAATTCGAAGTTTTTAATTCAATGATTTTCCTGAGAACTCAAGCCAAGTCCATAAAAGTCGTGTGCGGGTTCTTGACGCTCGGATCCTAATTAATATCCAAACGTAGCCTAAAGTCCAATTCCCAAGGTG
Source organism: Eucalyptus pauciflora (assembly GCA_007663325.1). Taxonomy (NCBI): domain Eukaryota; kingdom Viridiplantae; phylum Streptophyta; class Magnoliopsida; order Myrtales; family Myrtaceae; genus Eucalyptus; species Eucalyptus pauciflora. The sequence continues at coordinate 627,143 of VMYD01000193.1, read as the reverse complement.
TGGCGTTCAAAGCAAAGGAGCAGAAAGATAAAAGGTAATTTTCTCACCATAACTTTCACTAGCCTGAATTCTTAAGGCACGCAACATAAAGAAACATCGTCTCTTGCTTTTTTTCTTCATTGAAATTCACAAGACTCCACCTTATTGGAAACTGCATGCAACAAATGTTACAAATCTATTCAGTCTTACATGCAAACAGACATTTGAAAAAACCAAAAAGTAACCCTTATGTTTTCCTCCACTAAGGTTGACTAAAAACCTTAGAAAGCTATGGCGCCTGAATGAAAGTATCAACAGAGTTCACAGCCAGAAAATGCATGTCCCTGGAAACTCTGGAAAAAAAAGGAAGATTTAAATTGAAGAAAGGATCTAAACTTTCCAAGTACAGAGCCCCCTTCTCTTTCTAAAGGTCCACGCACAGGTAGGTGATCACCGACCCCGCCCTGCGCCTGGTCCTCTCGCTGACCTTGGACTTCTCGACCAGGACCTTCTTGATGTTGGGGCAGCTGGAAATCACGGTTGCCACCCCGGCCGAGGTTATGCCATGGCAGTACACCATGTGGCACGTTTCAAGCATGCTGCAGTTTCTGACCAGATGGGACAGACCGGCGTCTGTAATGTAGCGGCAGTGAGAAATGATGATCTCTCTGAGCAAGGGACACCCTTCTCCTAGCTTAGCCAATGCGATGTCCCCCAATCTCTGCGGAGAATATTTCAATTTCGCTAATAAATTCATGTCTAGTAAAACATAAGGGAAAAAAATAATTGAACATCAACTATGCACCCTTGCATCTAAAAGCCAAAAGGAATAAAAGATTGGGTTTGTGGCAATCCAGAGAGAAACAAGATTGAGAGCTAACTACATTAAGACAGATCGATGAAAGCAAACACCATACCCACCCATTCAAGACTCCTGTACAACTGCAGTAACGCCTCCATCAAATTGAAAAAGATTGCCACCAGACGGTGGGCACGCCCAATAGTGAGCAGATCCACCAGAAGAAATCAAAGGACTCATATTGGAAAAGAAAAAAAAGCAAAAAATTTCCTTTGGTTGCAAAATTTGGACAGAAAGGCTACACAACTGCAGATGTTTTATTGTCAAAGGGTAGAGTGCAAGCACTTAAGGGATTATGGGCAAACAGAATGCAAAAGTTTCCCCAATAGGAAAGAATAAACACAAGCAGTACACCACTTAACGGAAAGATTTCAAGGGAAGAAAGCGTCTATGGGCTTCATGTGCCAACTTTTCTGAATTAGCTGTCTTATTACTCTTTCTTCTACTGTTCTTTTATATTCCTCATGCACTCAAAACAGTTTTCCCAGTTAACAAATTACTACTTTATAAAGAAAAAGAAATATTTCAAGGGAAGAGATAGGAGTGAAAGTATTTGAGAGAGAGAGAGAGAGAACCGACCTGAAGGACACTAACATCAAGGGAACGGAGCTGAGGGCAACCTCTTGCAATGGCTATAATTCCAGGATCACCAATCTGATGACAGCCACTGACATTCAAATCGGTTAAGTTGCAGCCCTTTCCAATAGCTATTAGGGCCCTATCACCAACTCTATATCAAGAAAATCATAGAGTCAGCAACAATCGAAGGCATCAAGAAATCCAATAAGTTCACAAAGTTACAAAGGAGTGGCCAAAAAGAGTACAACCCCCACAACAAACTAAACTTTACTCCACTACTGAGGCGTGCAGATAAGTGGGGTACACTTTATTGAAGGGGTAGAGAAAACAGATAATAAACAAGCTTGACAGCTCAACTATAACAAATGATAGCTACTCCTTTAAAAAACAAATGACAGAGAGAGAGAGAGAGAGAGAGAGAGAGAGAGATTGCTGAACAGAAGTGGAAGATATCTTGAAGCCCATTACCTATCACAAAAACGAATGCTCAGATCTGTCAGAGACTTGCAATGCCGACCAATAGCAACAATCGCCTTGTCACCAATCTATTTGAGAAAAGAAAATAATTAAACAATAATTCATGTTACATGAAGAACAAAATAACAACCACGTAACAACCATGAATTCCTCCCTGCCTCTGGTGACCACCATGCTGTGTAGAACAGGAACATAGTTTTCATTGGGAAAAGTAAACTAAAAGTCCGAAAAGGACAAGTGTCATGGTTTAAGAAACAGACCCAACAGAGCAAAAATCCTAATGTGCAGATCGCAAATGACTCTAAAATGATTTTCTCTCTGGCCTGTTACTCTTCTTCTCCACCCTACTTTCAGCTTAATTCACCATTCATCTGCGGTTTCTACAACTCCACCCACTTTTTCACCACCCATCCTTTGATCATGGCCTCAATTGCTTCCTTCTTCCCAAAATATGTAACTTCAAGAACACAATGCATCGCCACCATGCTCACTTGTATTAAATGAATGTTTTACATTATAGGGGCAAAGTAAGGAACCAATCCATCCTCTCATCCCCAGAAAAACAAATGATAAACAAAAACAATGACAAACTCTATTTGAAACATTTATTCTTCTGAAAAAGAATCAAATCATGGCAATATTTAGAAAGAGAAAGCTCCTTAATATCCTTTTATATGACTGGCATCTGCCGGAGACAACAAGTGAAATAGCGCCAAGCATAACTGAAATTAACCTGAAAGACTTAATAAAAAGACAGAATTATAATATGTGGTACTTTCTGGATAAAATTACAGTGGTATCATTTAGTAGCACCATAAAGTTGGCAATAAGAGGCACAGAGAGAGTCAACCTCATAGCATCGACGAATATGAAGTCTCCTCAGATTTTTGCAGCCTTTGGCTATACTAATAATTGCGTCGTCTCCTATAATGGAGCAATCGACCAAGTGAAGAGCTTGCAAAAATTTACAGCCCCTACCAATTTCAAGAAGTGCACGGCCACCAATTCTTTGGCAGTATAACAAAGCCAACTCAGTGAGATTCCTGCATCCGGTTGAAAGCTTTAAGCCAAAACACGCAAAAACCCATAACTATATAGCTCAGCTAAATGTGAAGATCTAGACATGGGATACATCTTGCTCTTTCTGCATCAAATGCAAGCTGTAGAGTTCATCTTGGTTGAAGACAAATTGAACTTACTATGTCCATTTCAGAATGTAAGGGAGAACATAGAAAATTAGGCAAGAAATAATTCCATGAAAACCATGTCTATCAGTAAAATGACCAGAGTAAAGGATAACTCTGTTTGTCTGGTTGAAAAACAACAGACACCCTACTGAAAATTGAGACATATTGCAAAATGCATGGTTAAATTGATTATCTAAGTTGACAATTTTGTTGGTCTACACAATGGACATAAAGACATGATACTAAATCAAAGGAGGATATATTTTATTATAGGTCCTAATCACAATGTTGGCAAGCTATGCTGTCAAGTCAAAATGCAGTACCAGTGAAAAAACTAGGGAATACTTCTCATGATGGGAGAAAACATCATTTGGAACAAGAGTGAGAACCTTGAAATATACATGAACTTCAGTAGAGTATACTAATGAGAGTAAGAAAACAGCCAAATTAAATGAAATTAACAAGCTACTTGCGGGAAAGGCACAAATTCTACATGTTATGCCTTATGACTCATAAAATTCCTCGAAGTTATAAGCCTGCAGCTAAGGGCTGATAGAACAACCAAAAGAAGCTACCATCCAAATGAAGGCAACAAAAAGAACTCTAAAGAAGCTCTACTGGTTTTATATGCAAAAATTATAGAAACATACGGGCAAGACCTCCCCACTGACTCCAGTCCAACAGTCCCAATGCCATGGCAACCATTCACTTCCAGATGAGTAAGCTGTTTGCAACCAGTTGCAACTTTTCCCAAACCCTTGTCGGTGAGGAAATTGCAGTCAGTCAGAGTTAGACTCTTCAAACTTTTACACCCATTCCCAACCGAGTGTAAACCCCTGAAACAATAGCCAGCGAAAGTCAAAAGAAACCATAAACAGTAATTTTGAAAGGCTGGATTAGTGAGCTTACTTGATACAGAGTAAGATCAAAAGGTTATTAATATAATACTCTATCCAGACAAGCCCAGACAGAATACAAGCATATCCTAGCACTGTGGAAGTGATCTATCAACAATTTCAATTAAAAGAATAATAATGAATAACAGGACGGGGAGAACAGTATCTGCTACAGTGCTTCTTCTTAGCTTTAAAACCTTTTCATGCATCATCAACCAAAAATGACAGGAAAGTGGAAGTACTCATGCAAAGCTTCATCAAATATACAGAGAAGAACTAGCCAGGGGAAACGTGTAAAGTTTAATGAGAAGAGTTACTGACGCATCAGTGAATCTCTGGAAACTGTGTAGAGCTAGCTCCTCCAATGACAAACAGCACCTGCCTACAGTCCTCAGGGTTTCATCTGTAACGTTTGCACAATGAAGCTTCAAGACCTTCAAATAATGACATCCTCTGGCCACAGAGAGAAGCCCAATATCATGCATGAACTCTGAATCCAGTGACAACGTCTCAAGATATTGACAGTGAGAGCCGACTGCTTCTAGAGAAGCATCAGTCATTTTTGCACAGGCAGCAATTCCAAGAGATTTCAGTGATTTCCCACACCCGGCGGTTAATTGAACCAACCCCTTGTCAGTCAAGCCCTCACAAAACCGCAAATTCAACTCTTCAAGTTGCTTGCAACACTCTCCAACAGCTGCTAAGCCTTGATCTCCAACATAGCAACCCTAGAAAGGGGAAAAAGAAATCATTGGAATTGCAGAAGGAAGAGAGAATAGAATAGAAACAGCATGCATTAAACATTCTTGATAAGTAAAAGTGTAAGTGTACTATTACTAGTTTGTATGAAAACTAATGACTCCTTTGAAGGCTCTGATTAAATAAAAGGAGTCTAGACACTAGGTAGAAGCTTGATGAGATTAGGCAACAAAATCTACAAATAATGAGATGGACTCCTGAAAATTATATGTTGAAGTATTATCCCATATCAATTGACAACGGGTCCTAAATGCTCTTTATATTCATGTTGTCTCCCTCTATCTATTAACTTAAGCTTTTGAATTAGAGTTTCTAACATGATATCAGAGCCAGTTACCCCTTACGCAAAGATGCATAGTAAAAAAATTCCACGTGTAATTCATAATCCGCACAACGATTGACAACAGGTCCTAAATGCTCTTTATATTTATGTGGTCTCCCTCCACCTATTGACTTAAGCTTTTGAGTTGAAGTTTCTAACATTATAACAATCAATAAATTAAAGTATTTACCTGCAAGTCCAAAGACTTCAAGAACATACACCTCTCTACAAGTGATCTCAACCCCACACTTGAGATGTTGGAGCACCAGATCAAGCTTAACTTCTCCATCTTCGGAAAACCTTCACCAAGAACAGCCAATCCATCATCTGATAATGAGGAAGACTCAGATACGTCTGCAACACTCTTTCTCTCAGTTTCATCAAGCATCCGAAGAAATAAAAGTGCCGGGTCTGCGAACTGATCATTGTGACGCCTTCTTCCCTGAAAGGTAAATAAAATTTCTCACAAACCATGCAAATGACAATAAACCTGCTTAAAACAGATATTGTAGCCACTGTAAATCCATGCTGAAGATGTTGGTTCTGCCACCATGATGCACTTGCGCATGGTAGTCTAGCTGCTTCACAACCCCATTTCTTTACTTTTCAATTAGTTACTAACTTTCAGGTGCAATCAGGACACTTCTATGCCAAAAAATTTCCCCCATATGTCTTTTCATTTTCAGTTGTTTTTGTCGTCGTCTTCTTCCCATTTTCATATTAAATTTTTATAATGCATCTAACTCCCTCACATTTGCTTGCAGTACCTCTAAGGGTACTTTTTCGTCTCTCTTTGATAGAAACCATTGTCTTCTCGCAAATCAAAAAACTTCATAATTATTTATTTTACTCTTTATCCTAGTAATTCTCACTCAATAAAATCAATCGCCTTAATCTTCATTGGACATTGACACTGACTGTTCACATCTGTCCATCAAACTAGAGCTTCGCCCAATAAACACTTTGTCACTCACTCAGATAATGATGAAACGAAAATGGAAAGGATAAATGCTGTTAATGTGGTGCTCCCACTGAGGCCCGCTATGCAATTGATTACTACATACAATTTAGGACCGACTGGTAAATCCAAATAGCAGCAGGTTTGGGCTCAATAGGAAACTCAGTCACCTTTATGATTTTCCATATGGAAAATCCCTATCCTGTTCATTTGGGGAAAAAAAAAAAATTCTTTGTGCAGCAGCAAATAAAGAACACTCTTTTGGAGCAAGATACTATTTCATCAATCAATTCATAGGTATCTAATGTATTCACACCTAATGATTTTCACAAAGTGTTGAAAGAAAGGTCCAACTTGTACAATTTTTTCTATTTTACAATTTGATTCAATCCATTAGAACGTAATGCTGTTTACTAAATCGCAGACATTTCTAGAATACATCTAATAGAAAGACAAATAGTCAATTGTGAAAGAACTTATTGTCAACCTCTTTTTGATATGAATCTATCTGATTCAGAAGAGAAAAACTCATATCGATCTGTCAATTTCAATTTAAACATGGGTTTGCTTCATGCTCTATATTCTAAGCACTTAGTTGACCTGTTGAAAGTCGGCCGCTCTTTGAAGATAATTAGCTTCTAGAGAAAAATAGGATCATTAGAGAAAGAGACTTTTAAAGAAAAAAAACAATAGAAAATAACTACAGCAGTCAACAAAGCAACGAATTTTACCTCTTCCTGAAAGTATAAACTAAGAAGCCTAGCCAAATTATGTGTTTACTAGCTTTACCAGTAAAGGCAAAGGCCGCATATAGATATACGCAAATTATCTTTCCCTCTGGAAGATACAGGCTTGAATATTATTACAACGCAACAAACAACAGGTCAATAGCTTGAGACTAAGAACAATGTCCAACTAAAAACGCTGGTTGAAGGATTTTCATTTGTATGTGAAGAATTCTTTCCCCACTACAGAGCTGAGCCTATGCTAGGTTATAGTTGGTCTGTTAACTAAGATTTAGGAGTGAGACAGTATATTCAGATCCCTCCTTCTAAGACAAAACGGGAATCCTTAATTTCTCTTTCTATAGTTTGATTGGTTTGGAAAGATGGGAAGACAAGAGTCTTTAAAGGGCAAGAGTCTGCTATTCAGGCCTTAATCACAAATCAACTATTTGATTTAGTGGGGATTTACACGAGGATGTAAATGCTTTGATTGATACCATATATTTTCTGTCTCTATAAATGAGCTTCTTTCTGGCTTTGAGTTCTTTTGGGTGTTGGCCTTTGGTCCTCATACTTGGAGTGAGTTTCTCTTTTCTTATAAAGTACTACAAGAGTAAGATTGAATTCCAGCAATAAATCAATTCAATAATTAACTAGCGCACTTCCAGAGCCTAAGACGGTAAAATTAAAGAATGATTTGATCGTGAAGTCATGCAATTCAAATGCCAACAACTCCTTCCAACAAAATTTATTGCAGCTCATCAAAAAATATCATTCACCTGGCAATCATAGTTTAAAATAGATGCTTCATTTATGGTACTCTAATTATCCGCAATGTCAATATCAACAATGGGAATCTTGCTCACTAGCTACATCCTCAAACAACTAAAGCCATCCTCTCGTTGTTCCACAAACTAAACCTTAATAAGGTTAGTAGTCGAAGTAGTCCTACCACATTGATGTTCAGGACAATGCTGCTAACAGAGCATAGCTCGTATTGATGTCATCAAATGACTGGATAATCAAGATCATCCTCCCCCATAAATATTCACCAAAAATTAATACTTACTTCTCAAAAGACGAATCTTTCCTATAACCTCACGTAGGATGTCAACAGTTAATCTCGGAATTCATACCAAGTGACAGTTTCTAGTTTAGCGTCGAAGAACTTAACCATCTATATACCATTTCTAGGTAAAAAAATTATCGAAATTGACCCCACACCGTACCCCGCTTTTAGACATGCAATTTTCCCCAATTTCCTTCCACCATTCCATGCACACGAAAGATCTATGGTCCAGGTAATACAAAAGACGCCATTTTTATTCCTTCCTTTGTGGCTAGGCAGGGACACCATCATTCGTCCCAACACAGAGGCTTAAACTCACATAATCACAGAGCGATCAAGATCAACGAGCCTTCCAATCGCAACCTCTTCGACAGCCCTAGTTCTCGAGACCCGCTACCGAATTCCACAATCGACGGACGGCACGCGACCCCAATCGCACCGGCGCGAATCATACGATAAAGGAAGAGAATCGCGATCGAGCAATGGCGAATTCGATGGCTTACGAGGCGAGCGGGGAGGGAGATGGAGAGGCGCTCGTCGACGTGGACGTTCCTCACGTTGGCGAAGCGGGCGGCGAGGAGCTTGAAGAAGCGGTCGGAGGCGCCGGAGGCGCCGACGCGGAGGGTGGCGCGGGTGAGCCGCTCGAGGCCGAGCCACCGCTTGCAGACGAGGGAGCAGGCGTCGTGGGCCGACTTCGAGCCCAGCCGCTTGAAGATCTCCACCATCAGCTCGTCCGGCAGGCAGCTGTTGATCCGGTCGCGGCCCCGCATTGTCGGTCGATCGGCGCCGATCCGATTCCGATGAGAACGCCGGGGAGAGAGAGAGAGATTGAAGGTGCGTCGGTTTTGTGGGGGTGTCTCCGGCGAGCGCGGGCGGCGGCGGGCGGCGGTCTCAGGCGGCGGAGGAGGAGGAGGAGGGGGCGGAGGGAGGGGGCGGGTTTTATATGTACTTCTCGGCTTCGGGTGGTGCATGGATGACATGTAGCCAAACGGTCCGCTTCGATTTTACCTTTTTACCCATCCTTTTTCTTTTTATGTGAAATTGATTTTTTTTTAATATTTGTTTCGTTTTAGAGTGCATTTGGTAATATTTTAGAGAACAAAAGAGTAATTTTTTTGTTTACGTCTTGTTTTTGTTTCAAATATAGTCATGAGCTATTTTTTTATTCCAAAAAATAGAAAAGTTAGCTAGTGTTACCGATCCGAAGAACAAAAGAATAGAGAATTGAGAAAATAGGATCGCTATCAAGCATAATCTTAATGTATAACATAAGCAACAGTCGACATTAACATTGTTTGATCCCAAAAAAAACATATCAAGAACCTTTTTTGCATTATTATAGAAGTGCCCCGTGCTACGTGGTCGAAATGTTTAGCTCAAACTCATAATTGCTATTTATTTTAAGCGAGCCCGTTATCGCCGCATTACCAACTACAGGTCGAATTGAAGTCGAATCGAAGCGGACCGACATTTCATGAGTAAGTAAATCCTATTCAACTCAGCCACCTCGAGGATTTCAAATGTGTAATTTGCCTCAACCATGAGCCCTTTCTTTTAAAGCTGTTAATTTGGATAGGGAATCAGGCTCTAAAAGGGAAAATCTCAAAATCAAACTTGATTTTGGTAGGAAATGTGACCAAAAAAGAAAGTAACATAATTGTGCGCCAATGACAAGTTCATTGTAGTGACAAATGATTGTACAAATACATGGAACAATATAACGAGGCAAGTTCATCACATCAATGCACATATTAAGAGATATGACAACTTGCGATGAATCCAGTATATGACCCATTTAGTTGGAAAGCTATTTACAACTTAGAATACTTACTAGATTGATCGTAATATACCTAATATAGGCACTTTTTATTTTATCCATTTTGCTCTGATTTTAGTACTTAAATGTTACTTTCCTAATTTTTAGCATTTAAATGCCCATCCGTGTCAAGTTTTGGCACTTGATGTGTACTTTTGCCCATACAATTGTGTTTGGATGAAGAGGAAAGAGACGACAAGAGGGATTAGAAGGAATTACGAGGGATTAGAAAAGATAGATCCGATCAATTTTACGTACATTTTAAACCCCTTCGAATTCATAGATTTATAGAGACAGTTGTGGGAATTTGGAAATATATATATGTTACCTAACAAATTTATTCACTTATACTTGAATTTTACATTTACTTATAAATAGATAAAAGATATCTACATCATAATAAAATTATTTTTAATCTCTTTTCTCTCGCTAGCATCAAAACAACATTATAACTTAATTCCTCCGAATCCTTTTTCCTCTTTCTCCTTGTAATTGTCTAAATCCCGTCTTGTCCTTCCTAATTACTCAATCCAAACCGAGTGCAAAGTAGTTTCATGCATGATAAATACACGGTTGACACATCCGGTGTGTGCGACACACGCGGTTTTAAGTATCGTTTAATAGAGTCGTAACGGTCACGCCATCTACTGTCTTTAGTTTTACATTTGTATTAAAAGTACTTTTATGCCTTAGTATGAAATGATCGAAAGTACATTACTACATAAACATTAAAAAAAAATTATTCATGTTCTTAAGATTTATGTGTTAGTGCAACTAAATTTTGAGGCCACTTAATGATCCATCTAGCGAAAATTGGAAAACTTAGGAGGAATTTAGTTCCAAAATACCTAGATATCTCCCACCCAATGATTCCCTCTACTGTTCACACATCAATCGTTATTTTGCTAATTTTGTGCCTTTTAAGAATAAGGGTTAATATTATGAAAAAGTCTAAATTAGTATATTTGTGATGAATTTATTATTTCAAACTGATATATTTATGACGAATTTACTCTCCGTTAGTTTTCGTTAAATTTTACCGTCAAATTGTTAAGTTAGATCACAATTTATGACTTTTGTGGTATTAATATAATTTAACAGAAACTAATAGATGGTAAATTTATCACAAATTTACCAATTTGGGGCTTTTGATTATGGTAAATTTATCACATGTGTACTATTTTAGAGTTTTTGGTGGTCAAAAATTAGTTGAGGTAAATTTATCATACATGTACTAGTTTAAGGTTTTCTATAGTATTAACTCTAAGAATAAAATGTCATTGACGACGGCACGGTTGCCATGCAATTGCACATCATCGTATCAAACTTTTTTCGACCGCCCGACGAAAGAACTAGTCAGATATCGATCATTGAATCTAGGGTTTTATTTCAATAACAAAACTATCGACCCTGACGTCCATTGTCATATGAGATCGAAGGTATATAAAAATGGAGTCCATCCGCACTTTTCTTTGCTTGCGATTTCATGACTTAGGAGCTCGAATTTTTAGCAATCTTATGGGGCCGACGAAGAGTTATTAAGGATCAATCAAAATTAAAAACATTTGACTCGACTAGCCAAAATAAAAGGTTAATAATTCAATCAACAATTTTACAAGACGTTTAGAAACTCATGTTGCTTGATTATTTTTATCATGTGGTGTTTAAGATGTGCTAGATTCAAATATGCTTGTGAGTATGTTTTTGCCATTATATAGATTATACCTTTATTCGTACAATTTAATGAGGATAATCACGACATTTTTTTTATTATATTATTTTTGTACGTTTATCATAGAGAGAGAATTGAGGCTGCTCGGGCGACTAGGGGAGAGCTTTGTTTGAGGGTGCTAAGGCCTCAACCTTAGGCAATGATCACTCGAGGCCTCGAACTTAAGCGGTGACCCACAGGGCCTCAACCAAGGGTCACAAAGGGTGGCGACAGCTCTACTAGCCACCCCGCTCTCTTCATAGCTTCTGTTTCTTCGAAAATTCTTATTTTTTATTTCCTTTATTGTAATTTCTCTTAGTCTAGTAAAGATTCTCTATATTAGTGATTCTATTTAAAAAAAAAAAACATATGCTTTAATATGATCATAAGTAAGACTTTATATTGCTTCATTTGAAATCTATAACATAAAATCTAAGGGTCACCAAGGGTGGCAACAGCTCTACTAGCCACCCTCTCTCTCTTCACAGTTTCTGTTCGTTTTGAAATTCTTATTTTTTTTATTTGCTTTCTTATAATTTCTCTCGGTCCAATGAAGATTCCCTATAGTAGTGATTTTATTAAAAAAATATATGTATGTTTCAGTAAGGAAAATGTCAAAATGTGCTCTTGGAGCACTTGTGAAGCCCTAATAAATAATGCCTTTATAAAGATGAATTTGCCATTTGAAGTGAGAAACTTTTAATTAAATACATGAATCTGTCATTTTTAAAGAATTTAGAAAAGTGTTATTTCTACTTTTAGTTACTTTAACTAGTGGCACTGACACACTTATTAACAAAGGTCATGTCAATTTTCATGGTGCTAGTTAGCCACATCAGAACACCTATAATGATTTATTTACTAAAATAACATCTAACCGATAGAGTTACAATTGATATAAAATGAAGATCGTCCACTTTCTAGTGATGACCATCCCTCTCTCTTCACGGCATCCGTTCTTCTTTATACTCTTTTTTTTTTTTTTGTCCTTTCCATCTTTTATTTTATTTTTTTCTTAAATTATTCGAGATTGTCTGAATTACTTATTTTAAATTGAAATACATGTTTCACGAGGAGAAATACCACAAAGTAGTCGTGAGCACTTGTTAAGCGGAGTATATTCTGTAAATGCAAACTTTACCATTTGAAACAAACAATTTTGTTAAAACGCATTTTTTTTTCATTTTTGAAGAATTTAAAATAATATTATTTCTTCTTTTAGTTAATTTGACTAGTGTAATAGGAGCACCTGTTGGTAAGGTCCACCTCATGATGCTATCTGGGACCTAATCTAACCCTATTATTACCAAAAATGTAAAAGTGATCAAAAATCTTAAATTATATTCATGTGTTTCAAACTCTTTTTATGATAACAAAAACTCTAAATTTATACCTATGTAACACATTTACTTCAAATTTGCACAACGTAACACATTTATTGGAACTTTTTTTGTGACATCAAAAATTTCAAATTTACATTCATGTGATATATTTATCCTAAAAATTTAATGTCACAAGTATAAGTTTGGGGTTTTAGTATCATGAGAAAAAGTTCGGAGTAAAAGTTTTCTGTGCTACAAAAACTAGTTTATAATAAATGTGTTACAATAATAAGCAAAGTTTGGATTTTTTTGTGGCTCTTTTACTTTACCAAAATAATAACCAACTAACGGAGCTAAAAAGTAAAAATGATGTAATAGTGATAGTTAGGGCCTCTCTTGAATAAAGTTTAATTTATGGGGGCTCAAATTGATAAACAAGAAAACCTTAACCCTGCAATTTTTCCTTTTTTGACATTCCATCCTTGCCATTTGCAAAAAGCCCCCCTCGTTTCTTCATCTCCTCCCACCGCTCAAGCTCCAAATCCATTTTGCCATCATCAGTCAATTCCCTGCCAATCAAGAATCAAGAACGACGCCATAAATCCCAAGAAGAAGAAGAAGGAAGAGGAGGAGGAGGGCACGAGGAGGAGGTCCTCTGCCGGTACGGTCGGAGCTTGCACAAACCCACTTCGTTCTTCTTCCTCTTCATCTCAAGAGACATGACGGTCGGGGAGAGAACCCAGCACCGTCCGCTCCGTCGACGTCGAGAGGTGAAAATTCTTTACGAGGCGTTGTTGGATGTTAGCACCGTTCTTGATTAGCATGCTTAGCTAGAGCCCAAAGGGGTTTCAAAGATGATTGTCTATGGTAGCTGCGCGCGCGTTCGCGAGTAGAATGTGACTTGGTTGATCGACATTTGATGAAACGGTGCATTTTCGTGTCGCGAATCTGTTTTCGACTCGCTCGGAATTTTTGTTTCGCCGGTCAAGAGGCTGGGAAGGAGTGACCCGCGAAGCGGGAGGTTCGTACCCGCTAGGAGTGCTTGCTTTTCAGTAGGGATTTGGCCCAAGCCACTGCTACCACAATTCCAACTGCCGGGGTGGTGGCATCCATGTGGCCTCGTGGATGAAATTTCCCAGATTGCTTTGAACCCGATGCTTCTTGCGAAATCTTGTCATGGTGACATCCGGCCATCGGGCTACTCTGCCTATGGTCGCTTTGTTTAGAATTGATTCGGTTGGATTTGATTTCGACTCTTATTTGGAGTGGAAGAACAAATTATTATTTTGTCTGTTCTATCGTCCTTACGGATGTTTTTGGTTTTAGTATAGAATATGTGACAATGCAACAGTGACTGCGACTACTGATATTCCTGATGCTGCTTTCTTTTGGGCCTGGCGGCTGAACTAAATCAGGAGATGGTCAGCTATCAATTAAAATGGTTAAATCGAGTTTTTGGCTGTATAAGGATAATGCTATGTGTACGTATGTGGTTTACAAAAATTGGTATACTGTTGAGTGTTGACTATGATCCATTTAATTAAAGGACCATTTGCAGTTCGTCGAATCACTTTGTTTATGAATTTTGTAGACTAGTTTAAGTAAATTTAGCTTGACTCTTTCTATGTTCACAATGCTAGCATTTTTAAGCAATGTTGCTTATGTCTTGGGTCCTTGATTCTCCTGATATTTAGCTATAGTTACAATGAGCTGATTTATTGAGGTTTCTATGTTATCTTGCTTACTTTATTTTCTTATTTCAGGTACAGCTTTAAAGACTGAGGAATGCTTGGTGCTGTATGTGAGAGGGATTTCAATGGGGGTGGGGGAAGAAGAGTTTGAACATGAGCCATATGTGGGGTTGGAGTTTGATACTGCAGATGATGCTCGTATTTTCTATGGCAATTATGCATCACGAGTGGGTTTTAGAATACGATCTGGTCAATTGTATCGATCACGAGTGGATGGATCGGTTTGTAACAGGAGATTTGTGTGCTGGAAAGAAGGGTTTCAAATTAATTCAAGGACAGGATGCCCTGCATTCGTAAGGGTGAAAAAATCTGATTCTGGCAAGTGGGTCCTTGACCAATTCGCGAAAGATCATAATCATGATCTCGACACTTGTGAGGAGAATCATCCTGCCAATTCCCGGTGCAAAAGTTCAGCAACAACTGCTCAAGTAGTTGATTTGTGCCGTAAGCCACAGATAAAACAGCTTGATGTTGTTGATAATGGATGCTCGTCTTCTTCAAGTATTTTCAGTGCCAAACGCATTAAACCGGGGGCAAATGAAGGACTAGTGAAATTTGAGCCATATGTGGGTCTAAAGTTTGATTCAGCTAACGAAGCATACCAGTATTATGATACATATGCTGGGAATGTGGGATTTAGAGTTCGTATTGGTCAGTTGTTTCGATCAAAGAATGATGGTTCAATTACTTCTCGGAGATTTGTATGCTCGAAAGAAGGATTTCAGCATCCTTCTAGGGTTGGGTGTGGTGCATTTATGAGGATTAAGAGGCATGATAATGGAAGGTGGATTGTTGATCGTTATCAACTAGAGCATAACCATGAGCTTGAGATGCAAATGAAAGCCAACAGAGGTTCAGCTTCTAGGAAACTTTTAGATGAGATTAATGAAACATCGGAAAAACTAGACATTGCTAAAAAGCACAATGGGAGCCTCGTAAAGAAACATCGTGCGAACAACATAGGAAGTGATTGGTATACCGTACTTCATAATTGCTTTCAGAACCGACAGGCTGAGGACATTGGATTCTTTTATGCTGTCGATGTACAGATGGGTTGCTGTAGAAGTGTTTTCTGGGCTGATGGCAGATCTAGGTTTTCCTGCAGTCAGTTTGGTGATGCCATCATTTTTGACACCTCCTATAAGCAAAACAATTATGTGGTGCCATTTGCTACTTTTGTCGGTGTTAATCACCACAAGCAACCGGTTCTTCTTGGATGTGCTCTAGTTGCTAATGAATCGAAGGAGTCCTTCATATGGTTATTTGAGACATGGCTCAGGGCAATGTCTGGGTGCCATCCCAAGTCGATAATAGCTGATCATGATGATTCCATTCTGCAAGCGATTGCACAAGTTTTTCCTTCGAGTCATCATCGATTCTCAATGTGGCAAATTAAGACAAAAGAACGTGAGCATTTGAGTCCACTGAGTAGTGATTGTAAATATGAATATGAGAAATGTGTTTATCAAAGTCATACAGTTGGTGAATTTGATGCTGCATGGGACGCTCTTCTCAGCAAATATAGCCTGAGGGAAAATGCTTGGCTGAAGGAAATGTATGAAAAGCGTGAAAACTGGGTTCCACTGTACTTACGTGGAACATTTTTTGCTGGAATTCCCATTGATGGTCTAGATGCCTTTTTTGATCCATATTTAAATTCTCAAACGTCACTTGAAGAATTTGTCATGAGATATGAGCAAGGTTTGGAGCAACGTCGTGGCAATGAAAGGAAGGAAGATTATAATTCATTCAACTTGCAAGCATATTTGCAGACAAATGAACCAATGGAAGAGCAATGTAGGAGGCTTTATACCCTTTCTGTTTTCAAAGTTTTCCAGAGGGAACTTTTACAAAGCTACGGTTATCTAGGTGCCAAGATTCATGAACAAGGGGCCATCTGCAGATATTTGATCCGTAAGTGTGGCAATGAGAATGAGAAACATATTGTTACCTTTTGTTCATCCAATCTCGATGTGAGTTGTGGCTGTCAAATGTTTGAATCAGAGGGTGTATTGTGTAGACATGCTTTGAGATTGTTCCAGATTCTAGATATTAGGGAGCTTCCATCTCGCTACATCTTACATAGGTGGACAAGGAGTGCTGAGTATGGCACTGTACGTGATTTTGAATCAGGAGGTAGCTCCCATGAAATAAAGGCTAAGATGGTCTGGAGTCTTCGTGAAATTGCTGCCAAATATGTAGAGTTTGGTGCCACATCTTTTGAGAAATACAAACTTGCTTATGAAATTATGCATGAGGGTGGGAGAAAACTTTGCTGGCAGAGGTAAGAATAGGATAATTTTGTAGTTTGGAGTGCATCTATAGTTTCTTTTCCAGCAGGCCTGACTTTTGTAACTAGAGGGCATCAACTTGTTTTATACGGTATAAAAGCTTTCTCAATTAGAAGTGAAATTATGTGGATACGAAATTATGCATTCTACTAGTTCTTTTTGTTGGTTTCTTCTGTTTATCTCACCTCAGAGGGAGGTGATAAATTGAGAAGAGCGAACGAAGAATTATGCTTAAAAATAGTACCTTCAGTTTCAAAAGGCAAATTTCAACAAATGTCTAGCGGGGGGAAGCCATCACAAGCCCCCCGACCGTATGTCCTTGAGAAGCTGACCTGATATTTGAAGAACCTGTAGACCTGTGCTCTGGTGTAATTTCCTCCAGGTTATCCAATCTCTCTCTCTCTCTCTCTCTCTCTCTCTCTCTCTCTCTCTAGTGTAAATTTGGCAAAAGGAATGGGAGACATGGATGACTCTTAGTTTTGATGCAGAAGTTAGCAAGAGACACCTGCTGGTCTGGCATTTTAATTAGCTAATCATAGTGAGGTTAATGATATACATGAGCTGTGGTGATTTGCAATTTTTCCTCGCCTGTATAATATGACGTGAGCCTAAAAGGAAAAGTGAAGCTCATCTAATCTAAGTGTCTGATTCATTAATCAATCACAGTCCAGCACCTCAGTTGTAGTTGCAGAAAGTTACCTGGGATTTTTTATTTGGTAATTATTTTTCCAGCAATATTTGGAAATGCCATTTGACATTCCATGATGTGGCTGATTTCTTGTATTTCATCTTATTTCTTGGCCATACATTTTCTTTCCCTATGTGGCTTTAATAGGACTTATCATAGCTGACAACCTTCTGTTATTCAACTTTGATGAAATGTTTTACTATATCGGAGTGTGCTGAATAACTCTCGTAGTACAGATTTGAGTGCGGATAGCAATATTGGTGAAGACATGCAAAATGAAATATCTCACAAAAGTATGGTAGATACTCTCAATCGTATGTGTGATAATGGCTCATGAAGCACCCTAATTTGTTCATAAAGATGCACGGGAAGCTCTTTAATGAATATCTATCCATTAGCATTTAAATATATGAGGAAACTAGGGCAATCGCAACTGTGCTGGTAGATAGATTTGTCCTTGTGGCAACAGAAATGAACTTCTTCTTGTTATAGCAAGTTAGGCTACTCTCACCAGGATAAACCATGAGAGAATATTTGGCTGAGCGACCAAGTGCTGTGAGGGCAGATAAGTAGCTCAGTGTTGCTATTGACATGTGGCTTAGACTACTGAGGCTGAAGCTGATGTACAGCACCTGTAATGAGACAAGATTCAGACATGCATGAATTGAGATTTGCCTGATCGAGTGCTTCATAGAGTCCATGTTCACATCATAAATGACAATCCAGAAAAATTTTAGGAACACCTTGGTATTGTATGATATGTTAACCTTGTCTCTTGATGCCTTGACTTGAAGCCTTGAGCTTGAATATTATTTGAGATCTGAACATGCCTAGTGCTCTGTAAAAATCATAGATCAACAATGAATCATGATCTCCCCTAGTTAAATTTAAGTGACATTTTCTTTTCAGTTGTGTAGTCTTAACCAGGCTTGATACACTTCAACCAAAACTTGCTGACATCATACAAAGAGACCAGATTTCTCATTATTTTCGTGAATTTTTCTTTCAAGCCAATGTCAGAGTATGCTTTGATTGTTGGGTCACTGGCTATGGATCTCCTTAAGAGCATCCTAATAAAGCAGGTGACTAATGCTATTCTGAGAAGAAAACTAAGTCCTTGAACCACCCTACTTGTGAGGCTGTATGGGGTATGTTTATCAATCCAAAATCCTGAATAATGACAAAAAAGATGAAAAAGAGAACAGAACAACTGTAGCTAGAATTTTATTAGTAAAAGTTACAAACTGAGAAAAAGTTTCAAGCAGGAAGAATAAAAACTTGAAAGGGTATTGAAGCATGTTTTCGTGAAGCTATTTCCTGGAATTGGCTCTGCAACTTGCGTCGGTCTTCTTTGAGAAAGGTATTGCTTGCTTGTCTAAATTTGTTATGGTTTAGGATAGTCTAAGACTTTGGAGTGATCTGTCTGTGCTTCATTTTCTCTTTGTTTTTCTTTAGCTTTAGCAACATAAAATGCTTCCAAGTTCAGTTGTTCTAATTTTAGTTTAAACTTCTAAAGGAATTTGTAGGAGTCAGCGGTTGTGGCCTTCTTAGAGTAATTGAATAGGCAAGACATGATCTTAGGGTTGTCAAGATGATTGCAATAACTACTACTTGTCGGAAGGCAATGGCCTGAGTCTTGCTGAATGCTGCTCTTTGGGGTCATCTCTAGCTACCTCTTACCATGGAAATTGTTTGGTGGTGCTCAATGGGGAGACTATCGTGAACCTGTTGGAATAGTCGGGTGCACTGGAATGCTAAACACCAAATTACAGAACGCTAACAGAGAATCAGCAAGAAACATGTTGCAATTTTTTTAACTGTAAAATCCTATGGAGTATGTTATTCATTTCAAGCATCATTACTAATGTCATCCAATGGCATTACTAGTTCATCTTGGTTTGGCCGATGTATTCTAGGGTTGTGCTGTTGAAGTGAGATTTTTCTGCTTCATTGAATTTGGTTTATATTTCAGCAATACAAGAATGGTTGAGATGGTCGAGTCCAATGAGCACGGTGGATGGTGAAAGAACATGGTAAAGCATCGACACATTGTAGAGTTGAGAAATTAATGCTTCGTGGGGTTGGCTATCGGGACGAGACTTGGTCTCAAACTCTGGGATTAGCAAAAGAGAAAAGGGGAAGAAGGATACTGGAAGTGTCAAAAGTTGTGTACGGTATTATTCACTTTAGTGTCAAAAGTTTTCCCCGGCTCACTTAAATGCCAAATCAAAGAAAAAATGATTATTTAAGTGCCTTTAATGAGAAACTTTGGTCAGAGAAATTACGTGACTTTTATAATTAAAAAGTTTATTTGATAAGGTGGCAATTTTTTTGACACTAAAATGATCACTTTCATTGAGATTAACACTAAAGTGATCATTTTTCAATGATCATTTTTTTAAGAACTGACATTGAAGTGATCATTTTTTAGTTTGCTACACAACGTTGTTTTGGGGTTATATGCTAATTAGGCACATTGCTGCCAAGTCACGTAGGATTAAGAAATTTATAAAATATGGTCATGTTGGATTTTCAGTGACTCAAATCGGAGTTGAAAATTAAGTGATTGTTTTTTGTTTTTTTTTAAGGTGGAACTTAGATCCAAAAAGTTTTTGACTCTAAAGTGAATTGTACACAACTTTTAAGGTGGTACTTAGCATTTCTAGTGTCCTTTTCCTGAGAAAAATGTAAGGTTTCTATTTGAACATGACAATATTAGAGAGTGAATGAGCTTTCAAAAGAGTTGGTCAAGCTTGTGGGAATTATATGACAAGAACCTTATCAATGAAGATTGCAGGCTCAACTTTAATACCTGGACAAGGATTTACACGCTCTCGTGCATCAGGTATGATTGCACATGCCTTTCCGAATTCATACTGTGATGTGATGTCAATCGAGAATACTGCATTATTTTCATCTTTGTATTCTAATATGATCTACTGCATTATTTTATATTCTACTGAATAGTTGATGACAAAATAACTTGTATTCAAAGAAAAACGTGTAGCATCTCTCCCCTCCTCCTTGACACACCAACCCCCCCCCCCCCCGGCCCAAAAAAAAAAATGTGCAATTTTGCTGTTATTTTGTGAGACGATACTAGATTTTTTGCGACCAGTCACGATTCATTACATTGATTTTTTTTTTTTTTTTTTTAGTTAAGATTTATGCCCATTTTGTTTTTTGGATGGATTATTGAAGTAAGTTTTGCAAGAAAAATTGCCTGAAAAGTTAGGAAAATAAGCAAGAAGTTTCTTTTTCCATGGGCTTATAAATTCGATACAAGATACGATACCGACAAATATAAATGGACTTGCTGCTAAATCTACGACCTGAAAAATTGAATTACCAATTTATCAATGCTCTGTTTGTTTCCACATCCTATACGTGAAAGCTTTCTTTTAATCGATTTCAGTATGATGATACAAAAATTGTAGAGATCAATAGATGGGCTTCGGCAACTGAAGAAAATATCATATCAGCAAAAAGTTTTGGGTAATCCGGAATCAATTCATGAGCATCAATCTCATTTATCGTGTTGGTCCTTCCCCTCTATCGCATAGCGTAATTGTCACTCTAATTTCCACACAAGAAAAGGGAGTGACACCGCCGTCTCTTGAAAGATGAAGCTTCGAACCGATCTCACCACATGTCAACTATACCAAAAAAACGTACATATCCATGACAAAAAGCTAATATCAATTAAATTTAGCCCAATAATTCGAACGTCAAAGCTGCTCTTTTCATGCGTCACGGGAAAAGGAGCTTGAAAGGTTAAAGAAAAGGAGGTAATAAACCATAGTTGGGTGTGTGATAATTATCTCTTTATGTGGTCAGGCATCAACTATGCGCATTTTATAAGCATTGCCTCTGCCAAAAACAATTAACCAGACTTATACAGCCAAAGCAAAATACTGGTATTAGTAGATCAAGATATTTACTCAACAAAGCAATTTGGCATAAAATAAAACTATATAGGCGATGGAATGTTAGATCAACAACAGCTTTATTTTCCTTGGTTTATATATGGATTGCTCATAAAATTTATTTGGACATAACAACATGTACTTATGTTGTTACATGAGTCCATCCTAAGTAACTCGTCATTATGTTCAATATCTATCTAGATAAAACAAATAAATTCACGGGAGTATCGTTGACATGTTGTAACCTCTATGACAATATGTTGTGACTAGAATTCTTTAGTTGTAACATGCTTATTTTTTCAATCGGCAAATACATATTTTAGTCCATTTATCCATACTTCATTAAAAAAGGTAAGAGTAACGAAATTAGTAAATTCCAACATGGCTGGCCTTGGTTACAAAACATTATGTGACAGCTTTCGACAACCCTTTACAATGCCATGAAAAACTTACAATGAGAATAGATTTGGTTACAAGATGTTGTGCAGAATCTTACGATATTTGTATATTAAGGAGAATGTCCATTATATTGTCACCAATCAATTTATTTGACCTGTTGAATTTAATTTGTATTTTAAATTGATCCAATACGATTAATTTGAAAGAAGCCTTTGGTTCTTTTCTATTGTAACACAATGGATGAAAGTTGTGATAGATCTTGTTGGGTCATGCTTTAGTTCGATTCTATCCTATATTCATGTTACAATCAATCTATTCATTTGCATCTTTTTGTCAATCGATGACTATTTGGTTTGAGATGATTACCATTGAAATGAGAAAAATGGATGAAACAAGCTAAAAGCATCGTAACAACAGCTATGGACATAGTAAAAAGTTCTAAACCTTCTAGTTATTTTGTAGCTTAGTCTTATCGGGTTAGGTTTATGACCAATTTCAAGTGCGATATTTTGAAAACGACAAGGTAGCAATGGAAATGCCCATTGGCCACATATATTTACTTCTGACTTGTGACCTATTACAAGTGTCGTATATTGAAAATCAATGAGTTACAATAGAGGAGGCCTTCATCACGAAGTGTTTGCTTTAAGTTGATGACTTTTTACGATGCACCGATCCATGGTGTTTGGTTTTTAGGACTTGTGGAAGCATCATTTCAAATTTTAACAATCATAACAAGTCGTGAATTAATTATATATTTCGTAATATTAGAATAAATGTGCCATAACAATAGATTATTTATATCACATCAGGCTGTCAATCCTAGTAGCTTGTTTTGAAACTGAGACCAATTTGTCAGTGGGTTTAAGAAACTAAAGTATATTAAAGATAATATTATTTTTTCACTACAAGGAAGAAGTGAAATAATTTTTAATAAAACATTTGAAATTTCAAGAGGAATTACTGGGAACACGGAATATATAAATCACTAAAACATGACGACATGAAATAAAGAATCAAACAAACATATGGTCTAATTGAGAGGGATAGTTTTAGATCAAGATGTTTAATAGATCTTTAACTTCGCATCTCTTTATTAATGTGTAATAAGCTTTTTTAAACTAGCATGTAAGACTCCTTATTCAATGAGACATTAGTAAATTCCTTATAGGAATGGTATTTTACCAACCATCCATGTAAACTTGCTGTGTCTAGCAAACTGAAAATTTGAGTAGGGTTGGCGTTTCTCTTGAAAAATGGATGAGAAGACACGCTAATTGGACTTCTCAAACGAATCCTGTATTTAGTTAAGGGAAAAAACTACAAAATTTCCTGCAGTTAATAAATTTAAGAAAGTGCTGGTAAAATTCTAAAACTATTGATTTTATTTTATTTTTTTGGAAAAGTATGACTGGTAACTCAAAGGTCAGGTGACCTAAGAGAAATCATCAATACTATTAGGAATTTACCAACTTTTAAATGAATTCATAAATTATTAACTCTTCTTAAATTTTATCGTGTCACAAGTAAATCAAGCACCATAATAAATTAACTAATATTGCAATAAGTTAGTACTTTTTAACCTTTTTTTTGAACCGTTCCAAGTGTATTTACTAAAGTATCAACCCCCACAAGAAAGTTACTAACGTTCCAAGAAATGAGTAAGCCACCAACTTCTTGTAAATTCTGCCATCGTTGCCAGTAAAATACTTGCACTATAAGGAATTTACTAACACCTAATAATTTAGTAAATTACCTCATTCTAAAACAAATAAAGAAATACCAACCCTACAAGGAATATGCTCACATACCATTATTTAATCATTTCTTTAAAATTTTACAAGATTGAGTGGTAAACTACCAACACCATACTGAATTTATCGAAATTTTAATAAATCAGTAAAATTGTCAATTTCAATTAAATTTTACAAGTGTGGTTCGTAAAATACCGATGCTATAACAAATTTGCCAAACATCTTAGTAAGTTAGTAAGTTAGCGAGTTTTTACACATTTTACAAGTGCATGGTTAGTAAAACTACCAATATCTAAGGTCCCATAAATTAGTCCAATTTATATGGAAGATAGATCAGTTAGCATCAGTATCATTATAATTATTTGTTCTATTGTTGAATAAGATTGTTGTATAGGTTTTGAGAAGATGAACAGGAAAAGGATCCCATTAACTTTCATTTCTATAGAAGCATAATGTTAGGTATTGCCAAATTGCTGTTTGTATGTTTCCACTGCACTTTTCATGTGAATGAGAACATTTCCTTGACTCACAGAGAAAAGAAATGCCGAGTTGCGCAAGACAAACTTGTGCAAGCCCAAGGATTACAGTCTGTTTATACTTCCCGAAGTTCTCTTGCTAAGACATTGGAAGAGATGAAACAAACTAGTGCATCTCATATTTAAATTGCCTTTCATTCGAAAGAAAGTTGGACATGCCAAATTGAATGAGTTTAGCATATGACGACACTAAAAATTTGGACGAATTGCATTGAAATATCTTCATTTTATACATATATTTATAAAGCACTTCCCTACGTTTCAAGATACGAAGATAAGCAAAAATACCAATTCAAACTGACAACTCAAACATAGGAAGATGTCCATGACGCTAAAGGGTAATGTTGAACTCAAATGCCAAACCATTGAGACGACTCGCGAATGCAGGATGAAACCAATGTGAGGAAGACCGGGTTTGAGCTTGGACACCTAATTTTCCCTCCCTTTGGGAAGCTTCACTTACATGAGGATCTTCTCTCAATGACCTAAATGTGGAGAAAAAGAGGTTCACAGTCTCTCAGCTTGTGGGTCCTCCCTGATTTGATTAATGCATTCGGCCCTTCTTAACGAGCAACTTGAATTTTAGACCTTCAATTGCAAGCTTATGAACAGCAAGAGCTTCAGCCTCAAGGGTGGGCTTTCATAAAATTGTAGTTTCTGCATGTAACGAGATCACAACGTATGGTTTCATGTTTAAGACAAGATGCCTATCTTCCAAGTAACCTGTATATCAATTTAAGCCATTAATGACTAAGCAAGGAAGGTGAACTTTCTATGTCCTATCAATATTTAGAAATAATGGAGCATTCTAGAAAGTTTTTTGAGGCACCAAAAGAACTGAGATGTCCAAGTCTTAACTTCAACAGGTTCTATACGTATTGGATTAATAAGGATTGATATGAAGATTTGTTTAGTAAGCAAAACTGGGGGAATGCTTTATGAGTGTCCACAGTTGAAATTTCTTTCATAGTAACAATCATAGAATCAACTGTCACCAAAATGAACAATTACTCTCTATGTACGTTTTTTTTTAATGGTAGAGTTCTTTGAATCATCCATGAAAGTTAAGGGTCTCCCATTGATATTCAGACAGCATAAAAAGGGAGCTGGTATAGTCATTGTTATAGTACCTTTTCCTTGCCTCTTAGTGTTACGGCCCGCACGGAATGAGCAACCACAATTGGCAACAACCTGCATAATAGATTTCAAGTAATTCGGGCATCCCAAGATTCAATTGAATGGGCAATCTTCGAATTTGAGAAGCAGTTGGTATGCTTCTTCTGAGCATTACCCAAGAAAATGTGTCGATGTTGGCTGTTTCATGCTGGCCTGTCAACCTTCTCCCATTTCTTTCTCCATAAGAGGTGCCAATGTGCACCTTACGGCGAAGTGAGAGATTCAAAATTGCCTTCTTTATCACTTCAAAGCCTCCCTCTTCTCCCATGCTTTTCGTATTGCAGAATAGATGGGAACACACTCTTAGAGTCCTTCAATGAACAAAAATACTTAATCAAGTCCCTATTATTTCTATGCTGTGAACCTGCAATTAGTGTGGCATCCTGCACCATTCCAGTCTCCCTGAGAAGGAAGATAATAATATACTTATCAACTTTGGGATCATATGTTGCGTAAATGGTGATAGTGAAGTCAGCTACCGCTATCAGCTTTGGATCTAAAGTGAGGACAACACCAAGTTGCTCAATAAATCTCTGTTATATAAGCAACACAAACAATTAAGTACTTAAATACTGTAGAGCATGTCTGTATGCACTGATACTGTTTGTTGTTAATGGCATTCTGTTATTTTCTAGAGCAAGTAATTGAAATTTCACCTCATGAAGGTATCTTGAACACCATATATGGTCTCCGGCTTCAATTCCCACGCTTGGCCCGCTTGGCATTCTTACTGCACGATAGAAGCCAGTGTTGATGGC
The DNA here is from genome assembly GCA_007663325.1 of Eucalyptus pauciflora. Classification (NCBI taxonomy): domain Eukaryota; kingdom Viridiplantae; phylum Streptophyta; class Magnoliopsida; order Myrtales; family Myrtaceae; genus Eucalyptus; species Eucalyptus pauciflora. Next base: position 601,205 of record VMYD01000193.1, on the reverse strand, counting down.
GATTGTTCTGTGCTTTTCTTTTTGTCCTTTTCTAAAAAACTTGCAAGATGGAGGTCAGATATTACCTAGCCCGGCATCACCTCTCCATTGGTGCCACTAATGTTGATACCGGCAGATAAGCAAGCCTTGTAGTGAGCATTGATATGTCTTGGCCAAATGACTTATCAGCCCCAACACCACAATGATAAGGTCCCTATATGGACATAAAGCCTTGTATCATTACAAATTTTCTCATCAACTTGGCCTAGGGAAATTCACTGTGAAATAATTTCTCGCTTGGGATCTTGGATACCCTCCAACAGGCCAACCCAATGGCCATTGAACATTTGTCTGCAGCAGGGTGTTTTCTTGTTCAATCTCATACCTAATGTGAACATTTAGCCGAAAGTCATGAAAATAGAAAACTCATGTTTCTGGATCTCCTACCATTAAACTTCATTGAAAACTTTTGGATTGCTAAAAATTTCAGCATGTTTGTTCATTGGGATCAGCTCATGCAGCTAGTGTGTATGAATTGCTTATGGCATGCAGACGAACAATAATTCTCTGTAATCTAATTGAAATGTCCTTCCTCATTTAATTAACCTGTTCAGATGATCTTATGGATGAACGATTTTTGACAACATAATACTTGTTTCGGGGATGATTATCAAGATATTTTTGCCATCTCTAAAAGGATCCTTGAAAATTGCTTGTTAAAAAATCAGACTTGATGGAATGATGTGAAGGAAAATATAGTAAGACAGTTTGGGGTTTACGTAATCTTACTATAAGATCACTTCACTATCCTCCCCTAGAGCTTGACCAGTGCTTGATCCATCAAAGTTCACTGGGGAAGTTCATGCGGGTGCTCGACGAGTCTAGGGATCATCTGATTATTCAGGAATCAATAGATCAGTAGCATGTAGCACGTAAAGATAAAAATGCTACATTTTGTATTATTGCCATTCATACCCTTGATTTGCTGTGCAGATCTATGCCAGAACCTCCAATCCTGTCTCATAGTCAGACCAACATCAAAATGTGAAACAAGATTTGCTAATGTAGAAATATAAAAGAAGGAAAAAATAGTCACTTGTAGAATGTGCATAAAACACATGACATACTTATTCTGATGGAGATTGAAGAAAAATGCGAACTTCTAAACTCAGTACATAATATTTCTAGTATCGTTTATCTCTTTGTGCACTGCATTTAAAGGATTTGAGGCATTAAAACATACCAAATGTATCATGTAATTATTGTATAGGTGTAGAGCGTGATGTCCAAGTCAAGAAAACTCTCGATCCCAAAATTGTATTGTTCATGGACTTCAAAGCATACACCTTGAACTTAGAAAAGCTCTTGGTGTTTCCATTCTTCTTTTGTTTTAGCAAGAGAGAAATTCATATGTTTGCTGTCATGGGACTGGCAGTCAGTGACTTCTTTGTGATGCTTATCTGGCATTGTCTTTGGTGCCAAAATCAGCGTCATTTTCACCTAGTCCGAAAAGTAAAGCAGCGTGAGTAATAGACATATCTACTAAAACAAAAATCTTGGGAACTAAATCTCATGGAAGATAGTTCAAACAACAAGCTTTATTTGTGTGACTTGGTCTTCTGGTATTTATAAGAGTTTTGTTTTGAAATGATATAAGAATAAACCGGATACTTCAAAGAAGGGTTTCTTTAGCAAGTCCCAGCACCAAAAAGTAGAAAACCACTTTTTCATGACTAAGTTTCAAGTACAAAACTTTACATTTTTGAAGCATAAATGACGAGTCTAATCGATTGCCCTAAGGATGCTACCACGTTCTCCTTGAAAAATTAACTAAAATAGTGGCATAACTATACTTTTCCTTTTTAAACTATTTCATGGTTATTCTCAGGCCTCATTCCCAAAAGAAAACTTGTGAACGAGTAAAAAACTGTGGACTGTGGGCAGTTACATAGCCAAAGGAAGGTCAGACTACAGAGTACAACAATTTAAGAAATTAATGAAATTTTACCTTACCAAGGATCAATCAACAAACACGTTATTCTGATATATCATTAGATCTAATGGATGATCGAATTGTCAATCTTGAAAGTGCACCTAAATATTTCCTCTTGCAATCAAAAGGCAATCACACTGAAGTCCTTTCTTCTTTTGAAAACTTGGCATCATTACAAATCACTTTTGCCAACTGCTTCGGCAAAAATATCCATTAGATATTGCCATGGCAGAGCAATACTACTAAGCACAGCCAAAACCAGTATGACCAATTGAAGTCACAGAACAAGAAAAATCTAAGACGAGTGAAGATGAGTAATTGAGTCTACATTAAGTCCACAACATAGACTTAATATTGGCAATGATCGATTTAGTTATCAAAAGAAATGGCAACAAAGACTACTGCTTCATTCATTAATCCTGCCTCACACAAATGCATTTCTTTTGCAGACATTGTTGTCACAAGGAGATGAAGAAAATGTCAATTGTCAACCAACAAAATGTGCAAGACAACCTTGCAACGATCAAAGTGGAGAAGTCATAGAGTAGACTCCTAGTACAACTGTCATAAGACCTCTTTGAATGTCACGACATTTACTTAATTGCTTAAGACGGTGCTATCAGCAAAGTATTTACCTAAGGACCTCTGTAGAATGGCTGAGCAGCAAACCAAGAACGTGCATTTCCCTTCTCTCTCCGTCTCCCCACCATTGCATTTCCCTTCAAACTCTTCAGTGAGAGACTTTAGAAAATACAAAACCATTTGCAGCTTTTAGTTTACACAATGTTGCTGTCAAATACTAACAATAAGATCACTTCACTTTCCTACCTTGGAGCTTGACCAGTATTTGATCCATAGTAATTTCACTTTGGAAGTCCAGATGGGTGCGCGACAGGTCTAGGGATCACTTGATTTACGAATTAATAGATCAGTAGCATGTAGGATGTGAAAAGAAGAATGCAACATATTTCACTGCTGCAATTCATACCCTTGATTTGCTGTGCAAATCTATGCCAGAATCTCCGATGCTTTGGGAACACGTTGAGATAAAGTTCTCAAGAGAAACATTTCATCACTCCATCTATGAGATTTTTCCCAAATCATCAGACCGTGCAAGCATTTCACTCCTTGTGAAATCAAATAACCAGATTGCACACAATATCTACAGCCTGACTCACGATGGGAAGAAAGCGAAGTTCCCACACCCTGTAAATACCTGCATTGAAGGATAATGTCCAAACCTTTTAGTGATCTGTCCATGTCCCCCAATTGAATCATGTAGCATTGATAGATACCTTTATCAACTTTATGTGCAGGATATGAGATATCTTGTACTAGTCGTTGCCCACATCTTTTTAGCACCTCTCCTCCAATTTTGGGCGACCTGCAATTCTTAGATGAGTACATAATAGTTCTAGTCTTGTTCATCATTTTGTGCATTGCACTTAAAGTTTTAAGTGCATGAAAACATACTGAATGTATTCCGTAATTATCATATTGGCGTAGGGCGTGACGTCCAAGTTGAGAAGACTCATGTAGTGGTATTGTTCTCAGACTTCAAAGCATACATCCTGAACTTCGAAAAGCTCTAGGTGTTTCCATTATTCTCATGTTTTAGAAAGAGAGAAATCCATGTTTTTCTTGCCACGGGACTAGTGGTCAGTGAGTTCTTTGAGATCCTCCACTGCCATTATGTCATCGGTGCCAAAATCTTGCAATATCCATCCAGTCTGAAAATTAAAGTAGCATGAGCAACAGATATATCTACTGAAACAAAAAACCTAGGAGCTTAATCTCATGGATGATAGTTCAAACGACGAGCTCTATTTGTACGAGATGGCCTTTTGGCATGCATGAAAGTTCACTTTTGAAAAGATAAAAGAATGGATAGGGTACTCCAAAAGAAAGGGTCTCTTTAGCAAGTGCTAGCACCTTTGCCCTAAGCTCAATCTCAAGAAATCGCTTTTTGAAGACTAGTTTCAAGTGGGAAAAAATTGCATTTTTGAAGCATAAATAGCGGGGTTTAAACACAATTGTCATGAACAGTTTTACACAAACAATTTAAAAGTACAAACCCCCACTCATCAAATACAGAGCATGATGATCCAAAACCAAAATGCCATTGAAAATTTGAAATAGCAGCCACCGACCACACATCATAATAGTTTTTCGAGCTGCAAGAGTCCAGTTCGAGGAGCCAAACCAGCAAACCCAGCTCATATTCACCAGATCAAGCAATGAATCAAAATATGCAAAAACAAATTCGGATGGCACCAAGCATATATATTCAACTTCGCTCAGAAGCCGGAACAGAGTGAGAAATTCTCTGAAAGCACCAACCATTCAAAGTCAAAAATCGCATGCTGAACTCCATGGCATCGTCCTCTCTCCATAAACAAATCACGTCGCAAACCTTCTCTCTCTCTCCCCCCCTCCCCCCAGCGATATGTCCATGTCCCCCCAATCAAATCAAAGTATCGAACCACAATTCGAAAAATTATTCATGTAAAATCTGGGAAACAAGGTCGCACATACCTTCAGAATGAGAATTAGGGCCTCATATACGTATGTCAGGGATATGAGCGATCTTGTACCAGTCCTCGCCTACATCTCTTTCACACCTCTTCTTCAATTCTGGGCAATCGTAGATTTCTAGGCGAGTTAGGGATGTGAGCCTTCGCATTCCTTCAGGCAATGATGTCAACGATAAGCAAATTACGATGTCGAGCTTTTGAAGTGATTGAAGGGCGTCGATCTGCTCTGGTAATGCCTTCAAATTGTCGCAGCAATAAATATTGAGACGCTCGAGACTGCGGAGCTGTAGAATCCACTGTGGGAGAGATTCCAGTTTGGGAAGAGAGTTGATATGTAGAGACCGGAGACTCTGAAGTCCATGGAAATCCAAGATGATGTTGCCGCTTTCATCTTTGGATAAATCGAGGTCCTTGCAATCCCTAATATCGAGATCCTCGAGCTTCGATAGATGCCGCAAACCAAGTGCGAGGGAAGTTAACCGAGGAAGACTCCAGATCGTAAGAGATTCAAGTGAGGTGAGACTTGGCAGACACTCCCCAGGCAAATATTCTAGAAACTCCATCCCGTCGATGAAGAGACGCTTCAACTTACTAAGGCCAAATTGGGGGAAACGTTCACATTTTGCGAACCCGCGCAATCTTAACGCAACTAAATTGGGCAACTCGGTCATCCAGCACGGGAAACTCTCACCATTATAATCAGTGATAGTCAACTCCTGCAGATTTTTAGACGGCCTCAATCCATCTAATAGTACTTCATCTCTTTTCCTAATTATTGCTTCATCAGTAATATTGAAACTGCCCCATGAAAGATCCAAAATTTCCAGATAACGCTTCTCTATCAAGTTTGCGGCCTTGGATTCTTCTACTGCATCTGTCACGCTTCCCAAATTTTCAAAGGAAAGCTTTCCCCGAATGTTATTAAGCCCATTTAGCTCCCCAAGTCCGCAATATTTCTTGGCAAGAGCTTTATCTTTAGGCAAAATGAAGCGCGTTAGCCTCTGTAAGGAACTCAATTGCCCTAGTCCACGTGGCATATAACTAAGTTCACGACAACGATCTATGTCTAGACTTCGAAGGCTGACTAAGTTCCTTATATCCCTTGGCAATTCTTTGAGGGCATGACAACGGTTGAGATTAAGTGTTTGCAAATTATGCAATCTCGTGATGGAGTTAGGAAGCCTTTTGAGTGCCATATTGTAAGAGAGATCAAGATATGTAAGATGCTTCAACTTACAAATGAACCTTGGCACCTTCTCGACATTTGCCTCATGTAGATCTAAGATGCGCAACCTCTTGAAACTTTGAATGAGTCGGCATAGATCTGCTTGACTTATTGGTTCCCTTTCCCAAAATCCAGTAACGGACAAAAATGTTCTAAGTGCACTTGCTTTCGAGCATGAGATTAGAATTTTAGCCATCAAATTGGAAGTTGAATCACAAGATATATGACGAGTTCTTTCGTGTATGGGTTTTGTATCATCCCATGCCGCCCAATACTCGGTCCCTGCAACCAAGCAGGCTAGATCATGCATCAAATCATGCATCTTGCAAGTCTCCACACCCTCTTGAAATTCTTGGAAGAAGTTGCTCCTAAGTAGATCCACGAAATATCCATGAGCAATGTCTTCTAAATCTTGACCTCCATTTGATGGCTGTATAAAGCCTTCTGCCATCCAAAGATCGACCAAAGTCTGCTTTTTTATCTCATAATCTTTGGGAAACGATGAACAAAACGCGAAACATTGTTTCAAATGGGAAGGAAGATGGTCATAACTTAGCTTCAAAACTAATTTTATGCATTCTTCTATTGACACTTTTGGGAGCTCATAATCTTTGAATTGTAACCATTCGAGTTTAGTTTTCTTAGACAATAGTGAACCCGCAACAGTTCGGACAACTAATGGAACACCATAGCACTTTCTTGCTATCTCTTTGCCAATAGCTAACATATCAAGATCTTGTATATCCTCTTCTTTTCGAGAAGCCAGTTGCATTAATAAATCAAAAGACTCACTTTCGGATAATTCCCCGAGAGGATGAGGCGGAGCCGTGCGAGTGAGCTCGGCAACCAAATGCAGTCGTGTAGTTATAAGGATCTTGCTTCCTCTAGCACCTCCCACCAACAAATTCTTCAAGCTTAGCCATATCTCTTGTTTATCATTCCACAAGTCATCTAAAACTAAGAGATATTTCCTTTTATTAATTTCCGTCCTTAGATCATGTTGCAACTGTTCCATTTCAGCCTTGCTGGGTCCTCCTGGCTTTATACAAGCTAGGATAGTTGTTACTATTTTTTTCAAGTTAAACTCACTCGAGACACAGACCCACATTTTCAACTGAAAGTGGTTACTTACCATCTCATCATTATATACGCATTGAGCAAGAGCCGTTTTTCCAAGACCACCAATACCAACTATTGGGAGGATAGAAACGTCCTCTGTCCCGTTTGGGTCTAGCAAAAATTCCATGACCGTCTTCTTATCATTATCTCTCCCGATAATAACTTCCTTTGGTATAAACGAATGCATCTCTTCTCTCTTCTTCTGCTCTCTCTCTACTCGTGAATCCACAAGGCGCTCGTCCAAGTGGTATTTCCTACGAGTGTTAATGTCTTCTATTTTTTTCCTCACTGCTCTTACTTTGGAACTCATCTTCAAATTAAAAGCAAGCTGGTTTGAACTTGAGAAAAATGTCCTTACCTCCTTTATCACTTCATTGCGGCCCCTTAGCTCTCGTTGCATAGCTTCTATATTGAATTCTTCAAGCACATCCTGTGCGTCATATAAAGCATCTTTCATGTCGTCGAGCCAAACTTGGATTTGATCATTCTGGTAGCATTTTTTTTCTGCATCGTTGAGTACAGCTCGAAGCGTGGAGACAATCTTTCCCAGCTCCTCGAGTTCATGCTTGACACCCCATAATTTCCCAATCTTTTCCAATGCTTGAGGAACCTGGTTAGCAAGGATCTTTCCAATGGCTACGAGGACAGCTTCCGCCATTTTGTTCTCTCTTACTATGTCTCTCTATATTTGTGGAAGAGAAGATGTTAGTTCAGTCGTTCCAAGGCTAGATATATAGGAAGATCATGTTGACGCTCATCAAAGACTGGCAAACCAAATCCTGACAAATTTAATTTTCAATTTCTTTGAACAACTTGAGTAGTCAAAGATAAAAATTCTCATCATCCACGTAAAGTCAAAATCAATAATGCATACTGGACCCACCAAGGTTGGGTCCTAGGTCCGAGATTTATATCTTTGCATTGTCCTTTGAAGTCCGACTTTTTGTCTGCAAATATTCAGCACTTCTTATTCGCACAATTTTCATAATATTTGTATTTTGGCACGTACTTTTGTATATAATATTTTTTGTGTAATTTTAAGTATGCTTTTGTTGACACGCGCCCTTACTTTTCACATGGCATTATCATACAGAGCATCTCGGTAAAAGAAAGAACGGTTTGTATAAATCTAACCATTCAAATTAATATAAAAAAACAATAAATATACACAATAATTGCCTATTATTAGGGCCACGTGTATGAGGCCATACTGCCAAATTGCCACGTCACTGGCATGGCCAAAATGGAACTTAACTCGACCATAGTTACCATTAACCATCGCTTTTACCATTAACCATGGCTAGTGGTGACTTTTTTGTTGAAATTTGCATACGCTTAATTGATTAAAATTTTGAACACTCGATGTCACAAGAGATATAGGTTTGGGAAAGCTCAAGTCAATGGAAGGCCATCGACCCAAAGTTAACAATATCCCTAAACCTAACAGTCTCTCCCTTACAAGGAGTTAGGTTGCGACACTATTCTTTGTTTAAGACTTTTTTTTTTTTCAAAGGATGGCAAGTCATTCTCTAAACTCATGGGATGGATTTGATGTATGAAAAAGTTAGTATCAAGAGCTTATGTTATGAACCAAGGGAATATTAGTTAGCTTCGGTCAAGGCATTGTGAGTTGTGAGAATTAGTGTACATATACATACATACGTAATATGCATTAGGATAGAGATTCTTTCCTTAAATTATGAAGTTTTCTATGCATGCGTAACATGATCAATCTGTTAACATTCTGATATGAACACTATGCCTCTCCGTTTAAAACTCTTCTTCCTATTGTCACATGACATTATTGCTATTATTTTCTAAAACATTGCAATTTGATTTAGGAAGTTCCCTCTCCTTGCAATTCTCTCAAATTTATTTGCTTCCTATGAACAAATGCTTCTATATTTTTTTCGTTCTTTCTTAATTTTTTTTCCTATTCTCTAAGTAATTGCTTTAAAGATCTCTTCCCATGCTAGGCAACGTGAAATTCTATATTTAGGCATTTTATGGATGTCATTCCTTTTTCATAAATTTTAGTACTCCCATCATTTTCTGATAATGCCCATTTTTCATAGTTTCATCACATGCTTTCCTTAGAAAACCATGCACGTTCACATGCTTTCCTTAGAAATCGATGCACGTTCACATGCATGCCCCAATTTTTTAGTAATAACATCGAGTACCAAATCAACTGGATCTGGTTCTTGAGAAGATAGAAAAGTGTTATAGCTGCCTGGGCAACTTTAGTATCTAACTTCAAGTGGCAAAAAACTTTATGGTCATGAATCTCTGCTTTTTCCCATATATTAAGAAAAAGAAGAAGAAAAAGATTATGAAGTATTGTTGTGAAAACAAAAAAGCCCAACTTTATATTCATGAATCTCTGCTTTTTCTAATGATGCCTATTTTTATGGTTTCGTTGTTTAGTAGTGACATCAAAGTATTAAAATAACGGGATTGGATCTAATAAGTAAGGCGAGTTCCTATTTACATTATTCTAGATACATAATGTTAGATTATATGAGATGATTAAGTTTTTTTCTACTATACTGTTAAGTAATATGTCTAATTAAAATTAAGGGAAATGGGAGGTGATTGAGTGATGATGTGGTTCTACCGTTAAATTCCATTCTACCTAACTTTCTTATTAGTTAGGTTTTCATATAGGACACATAATAAATTAGAACGAAACAAGGTAATCACAATGATCGGAGGGTTTTTGACAAGTAAAAATAATTTTGCTCTTTTTCATTAAAATTCAAAATGTTATTCAAATATAAAAAAGTTATGATTCAAATGACGTATTAATGTTTACGGGTTTTGAAAATTTCATATGTTTAAAGACAAAATAATGTAAAATGTAGACTGAGACAACATTAGAATAAACAAAAATAAAATGGAAAAATCTATCAAGACAAGCCATTAGCTACGTTGGTGATGTTCTTGAAATCTCTAGTGTTCATTAGACAAAATAGGCTTATGTTCGGTAATAAAATGTTGTACCTTGCAAGACCGTACGTGTCAAAGAACAAGACCAATGAAGATATTGAGTCTAAGGTCCACTGTCCTAGTCAATTTGTGCACAATCTCATCTGAACTCTATATCAAGCCGCTAATCTGATTAATGTTACACTCAAGTTCTATTCTAAATCACGTCGAGCAAGTAAGATAAATGTACTCCAACATATAACCTTGCACGAAAAAAAAAGTTATAAAGTGGCAATCATTTGAAATCATGTGCAATTATGAGTAATAGCACGAGTCCTAACATGAAGTTGAAGATTTCACAAAACATTTGGCAAGATGTTTGGGATCTTCAATAAGGATAGCAGGTGTTGCACGTTCTTATTCGCTCCTAATCGAGATTAATTTTTGGATTTGGTCACTCCCCCTTCCCCCTTAGTTGCATGTTCAAAATTTCTTTGGATACCAATTCATTTATATATTGTTCCATTTCTTTCTAACCTTCCTTGCTCTATTAGGATTTTTAAAAATAAGCCTTCAGATTTTACAGCTAATTTCACACGAGACTAGATTAAAAAATAAAACAAAAATAACTCCTTAGTTGTTCTTGCGTAAGTGCAGAGTTTGAGATCCACCATGGGAGGTGGACCAACTAGAGTTGTTCAAGATAGGAATTCTCATCCTTTTCGCACATTACAAGATGAGGCCTAAATCAATATGCTTATGGGACCCACCGCAGTCAGGTCTGAGGTCCGTGATTGGTTTGTCTTAGATTGGGCGTGCTTCTAGTGTTTACTATTCTAACATGCTTGCAAAGGCAATGGAAATTCTGGGGAAAACAAATCACTGACCTTATAGTTGTTAAAACAATAATCCGATGCATGCATGGTGAAAATAACTTAGAGAGCGAAATTACCGGGAGCGCTGGTGATATCGAAGGACCGAATTTGACAGCAGCAAGACCGAATGAAATACAAGCAACAAGATAAGAAATAGTGAAGGAATGGTTCTCGAGTGCGGCCTGCATTTGTCCTCGTCGCACATTATATAGAGAAAAAAAAGAGAGGAACATTCCTTTCTTATATCGACACAAGAAGGAAACTTGGGAATTGATCCCTTTCTTTGCCTCCTCAGTTACCGTTCCCACAAGAAAGGGATTTCTTTGCATTTCATTCTTGCAAAGGGGGGCATGTCTGATTACTTTCTTTTGTTCGACGGAATGATTCTTTCATTTGCAACAATCATATTTTAGTAGGAATAGTTTTAGCACTAAAATGAAATGTTCGAGTTACAACCCAAAACATCGGCAAGTATTTGATATTCCAAGAAATCTCGCAATGGTTAAGTTGGTTTTAAAAAGGTTGAAAAAGTTATATCTTTCGTATTGGATGGTCTCCCCCAATCCATTTTCTTCAACCACCATGGAAATATTATCTAATCAAAGTTTTTTCCTTTTCCTTTTCTATATTATAAATATAGATATATTGATTTTAAAATTAGGCACTCTTTATAGAATTATTTTATTGCTTATGATTCGATCGAGTATTACTTGTATATTTTTTTTTCTGTATTTTGTTAATGCATTTCCTATTCCTTTGGTTAGGTATACTTATGTGCTAGTCTCAATGCCCATTGGCAGGCAAAGGCTATGCCCTACTGTTCATTATGGTATTTAAAATTTTGCTGAACATTGCGAGATTATATTTTTAGCAAATTGTATGACAATAATTTCAAACATAATGTTATGTATTTTATTAGGGTTGGTTTTGAGCCGATTCTACCCTTAATGAGAAACCTATCGGGTCTGGGCCGGTTTCCAAATATTTTGCGTGGAAATTGGCCTTATCAGGTCAATTACAGGCCATATCATATGGAGAATTTTTTAATCGATTCATTGCTCACCCCTAGTAAAAATGACCATCTCATGCTTTAATGGGCACATATATTTGGTTTTTTGATATTTATCTACAAAGTGATCCCACAAAGCAAGACATACAGATTGGACCTTCAAGACAATAGAATAGTTACAATTTGCAAAAGATGCTTTAAATTTATACCAATTTTAGGTACACGATAATTAGGCTATACCTATTATCTTTGAGCTCAGTGGGCATGGTTTTCACTATGGCTCCATTTACATTCTTCATAACTATCGCTCCTTCTCCAAAATTTTGGCCCATGACATCTCTTTTCAATAATTCTTCAACTTGCGATTGAAGAATTATCATCATTGTAATACAATTGTAAAATGTAATACCCGTCAAAACTAAATCCTTCTCAATCCTGCTGTGTAGGTTCTCAAATTCAACAAATGTCGAATCTACCTAAGGCATTGCCATGTCATCTTCTCCAACTTCTTTCCCAATCTTATTGGCATACGGCTTGAATCACGTGCTTGTTGTCACTAACAACACGATTGGTATCCTTATTCTTAACCACTGAATGATTCTTCACAAAATATATATTGCCTTCCTTTAGCAAATCTCAAAAGCGATTTGCAATGTTGCTGTTGATAGAACCATGGATGTATTCGTTCTAAACAAAACATGCCCAAAAAAAAAAAAACATCAATTGGCAAGCAAAATAACTGAAAATATAAAAGAATGACGACTCACCTTCTAGAGAAGAACCATACTGATAATTTCAGTTTTCTATTTCTTTCAGCTTTAAATCATTCTATAGTGTCGAAAATTGTACTGTGAGTTTTTCTTCTCAAATTTCGAGTAAAGGAACCACTGCATACTAAAAAATTCAAAAAACATTTGAATTTGACTATCACGTCTTTGTCTGAAGCGAAGATTCATGATTTGTAAAATAGGCGCTTTTCGTATGAACGATTTGACATTAGGGAAAATTCTAGCTATAAAAAATACCAGTGATGGGAATTACACAAAAAAAAAATGGGAATCTGCGTAATTAGGAACAATTATCTGAAAGAGCTTTGCATATCTGCCCCTAATTTTTATTATTAATCATCTGCCCCTAATTAAACATTGAAATGAATTTTTATCCTCATCCTGAAAAGCGGAGGCCTAGGACGTGCGCACCTGAGAAATTCCATCTGTTCCTGCACATATACGTTGCTTTGCACGAGAGCAAGAGATAAGAATCTCTTGTAGCTATGCCAGCTTTGGCTTTGTGCATCGCATTTTCAAGACATAAATTAGAGAGAAAAAACAGAATATATGAAAGAGCTTTGCATATCTATTGAGGACCACTGCTTCTGTCCTGCTTTTCATTCTTAGTGTAGCTGGTAATTTTCCAATACTGTTGGCAAATTAATATTGCCGTTTACTTGCTTGTCAGTTCATCCGTTAGTAAACTACTAAATTTATCGAGATTTTACCAACGTCTAAATAAAAGTAGTCAATCATCAACTCCTCCGAAATAGTATCATTAGTAATTTAATGACATTATAGTAAATTTACATACCTTCCACAAAATTAGTAACTTACCATATTTTTTTTTGAAAAATTACAAGTTTGATTAGTAAATGACCCACTCTATAAAGAATTTGCCCACTTGGCGCTAAATTAGTAAGTCACCTACTTTTTTCAACTTTTACAAGCTTGGTTTTTGAACTACCAACGCTATAAAGAAATGTCAACAATCCAAAACGTTCAAATGAATTAGTAAATCTACTTGCCAACTCTTCCAAAATTATACAATTGTCACTAGTAACTTATTAATGCTTTAATAAATTTACCAAATTCCAGTAAATTAGTGACCTAATAGCTTCTTTGTAATTTTTCAAGTGTGATTAGTGGAATAACAACCATAAAGGAAATTTTCCAAATAAATTAGTGCGCTACCAACTTCTTTAATTTTTACAAATGTAGTTTATAAACTATCAAAACTATAAAGAATTTACCAATGATTTAGGGAATTCCCATCACAATTAAAATTATTAGATCACATATATTGTAAGGAATTTACCAATGTCCAAATATATTAACAAATTAGTACATTTTTAAATTTTAATGTACCAATAGCAAATAAATTTGTAAGCATTTGTTTGGAGGAAAAACGTTCTCCTTTTTTGGAGTATTGAAAGAGGGAAAATGTGGACTTGGTGAACTTTGTAAATGGTTTCTTTAACCGGATAAAAGTTAAGCTTGAGTTCACGGGTTTGACCCTATCTAGTTCCAAACGAACACTCCGATTTTGATGGCTCCAATGTTTGGTAACCAAGTCTATTATTGTCGTAAATTATTCAAGGCATTGTAAGAGGTCGTCATAACATGTGAGTTGCCGAGCAGAATCCCATAACCAAATTCATGAAGGCAAATAATTAATTTCATCAAATGTCGGAAGTTTAGTACTCGATCTTGTAAAATTTTAAAGAAGTTGGCAAATAATTAATTTTGTGAAATGTTGGGAAATTCCTTATAAGGTTGGTATTTTGTGTAAATTTTGAAGAAGTTGGTAACATTAATTTTTTAGGTGTTAGTAAATTCCTTATAGTGCTAGTATATTACTAGCAACAATGGTAGAGTTTTAAAAGAAGTCGGTTGCTTACTAATTTGTTGGAATATTAGTAAGTTTCTTGTATGATTGATATTTTACTAAATTTCTTGTTGTTCAAAGAAGTTGATAGCGTTGGTGATATCCTAATAAGTAACCCAACATTTGTTAACACTTAAATTTTTGCCAATTGAAATTTAAATAGGAACTTGCTTTCATACCCAAAAAAAAAAAAAAATTTGATTTTCTTGCGTAAAATTCTCTTAAAGTTTCCTAGTCACGTACCAAGTACTAGCGGTTTCTGCTTTGTTGATAGTATTGACCATATTCTAATACGTTGATAGTATCTGGTTAATTAAATATTGAGTTTTTGCGATTTAGATTACTTAGGCATTTTGTACATTTATAAAACAGGATTAGTTTTTTCGGAATCCGCTTTCTCAAAAAATAAAAACTAGTAAATATAATAGCAACCAAGAGAGAACGGTGGGACTTCTCGGCCATTCATCCCACAGACACGCACAGCCACCGCCAACCACCGCCAGTAGCCAGTCTTCCATCTCCAGCCGCCACAAACGCGGTCGGCACAATGTACAGCTGGAGGCCAACTCGGTGACCTCAGCAGGAGGGAATTACAGATCTCTTCCTCTTTGCTCGGATCCTCTACAGAGTATCGGATGAAAGTTGGGAGCTGAACTCCATGGATGCAGGAAGGAGAAACAGAGACGAACGACGGAGGATGCAATCGACAGACTCCACAACCTGATCGTGATGATGCTCCGGCGAACGCGACTCTCCTCTCTCTCTAGCTGGGACCGTTACACTCCTCCCTTTGTGGCAGAGCTTCAGCCGACGCACCAGAGGCTCTGTTTTCTGATCCTTTATTCGCCCTGGTTCAGAAGCTAGCTCTCCGCGTTCCAATCTTTGTCCGTCCGTTCCGGAAGCTCCAGACGTTCGTTCCGCACTTCGGCGACGATCATAGAAGCTCCAGTTTCACCTAAAACCAATGTCGCAGAGCGGAGGCCGAGCGTCCCTATTATTATTATTATATTATTTTTTTTATCTTCGTCGTCGTCGTTTCCTCATCTTCCGCCATCAAAACACTTCACAGTAGTACTTCGTCCTCGCGCACCTGTCCCTGGCAACACACGCACATATAACGACACCCCTTGGAATCGTCAAATCTGCCTTGGACAGCCCCACAGCATACTGCTCTGTTATGCTGTGTGTTCGTGATTGATATTGTTGTTCGCTTATTTGTCGCTAAACCTGAGCTGGAGTTGGACCGGAATCAGCTCGACCGAGTTTCGATTTACCAGGTCGTATCTTTCCCGATTAAACTCTAAATGTGATCCTGATTCATTCTAGATTTGCTTATTCTCTGTTTTCCCGTCTTTTCATCGTACTGCGTTACTGGATAATCACTGAGCCATTGCAGCATACGAGATTCACCATTTCTTCTGTCCGTAAGGTTTTATGTACTAATTTGTTCTTGAGTGGTGTGTTTGTGTCCAATGCAGTGGTGTCGAAGTAGGATGGTACCATTGCGTGAGATGATGCCCAGACGGTGTTTGATGAAATGTCAGATAGAGGGATCTGTAATGTTGCCTCGCTAAATTCGATTAGTCTCTGGCGGGATAATAGGAATGTGCTTATCTCATTTAGAGGATTTCATCTCCAACGGATAAACTAAGTCAAGCATTGCTCTGTTCAATTGCTTGCTATTACACTTTTAGCAGCTCATTTTCGTGTATTCCAGTTTCTATCCATTTATGATGTTGTAATAAGTAACTTAATCAGAACACATGAACATTTTATTTTAAAAGAGTTTGAAAAAAATGTTATTTCTACTTTTAATTAATTTAACTAGTGTTGTAGGGGCACATGCTAACAAGGTTCATTTCGATTTTTAGAATGCTAGTTGGCCACGTCAGCTAAACGACGACTGTTTCCAAAATCACATCTAGAATCACATCTAACTGATGGAGCTAAAATTGATATAAAATGAAGATAGTCACGATTACAATCTCTTATTATCTTATTTCTTCACCTCATTATTGAGAGATATATGAACAGCAATCTTGCAATCTTTAATAATTTAAGAGAAATTAAAATATAAAAAAGAATGGAGGCCATGAAGAGAGAGGGTGGCTAGTTGAGCTGCTACCCCTCAGTCAGTTTGCAATTTTTAAGTAATTTGAGACGTTGTTAAATGTTAGAACTGTTCTTGATTGGTGTGCTTCGCTAGAGCTTAAATGGTTTCAAGATCCTCAGTCAGTTTGCGGGGATGATTGTCTGTAGTATATGCGAGCGCGTTCGTGATGCAATGTGATTTGCTTAGTTGACATTTGACCACGTGCTTAGCCTATGGTCGCTTTGCTTAGAATTGATTCATTATTTGGTTTTGACTCATATTCAGAGTAGAACAACAAATTAGTATTCTGTCTGTTCTATTGACCTTATGGATTTTTTGGTTTTAGTGTAGAATATGTGACAATGCAACCTGGACTACTGATATTCCTGATGCTGCTTTCTTTTGGGCCTGGTGGCTGAACGAAATCAGGCAATGGTCAGTGATAGATTAGAATGTCTAAATTGAGTTTTTGGCTGTATAAGAATAATGCTTGGTGTACAGATGCTGTTTACAGAAATTGGTATACATATGGCAGACTCCTATTGAGCGTTGACTATGATCCATTTATTTAAAGGACCAATTGCAGTTGGCCGATTCACTTTGTATTCGAATTTTGTAGACTAGTTTAAGTAAATCTAGCATGACTCTTTCTATATTGATAATGCTGTTATTTTTATAAGTAATGTTGCTTATGTCTCGAGTCCTTGATTCTCCTGATATTTAGCTATAGTTACAATGAGCTGATTTATTGAGGTTTCTATGTTATCTCGGTTACTTTATTTTCTTATTTCCAGTACAGCTTTAAAGACTGAGGAATGCTTGGTACTGTTTGTGAGAGGGATTTCAATGAGGGCGGGGGAAGAAGAGTTTGAACAGGAGCCATAAGTGGGATTGGAGTTTGATACCGCAGTTGATGCTTGTGTATTCTATGGCATTTATGCATCATGAGTGGGTTTTAGAATGCGGTCTGGTCAGTTGTATCAATCGATAGTGGATGGATCAGTTTGTAATAAGAGATTTGCTTGCTGGAAAGAAGGATTTCAGATTAATTCATGTACAGGATGCCCTGCATTCATAAGGGTGAAAAAAATCTGATTCTGGCAAGTGGGCCCTTGACTAATTTGCGAAAGATCTTAATCATGATCTCAACGCTTGTGATGAGAATCATCCTGCCAATTCCCAGTGCAAAAGTTCAGCAACAACTGCTAAAGTAGTTGATTTGTGCCGTAAGCCATGGATAAAACAGCTTGATGTTGTTGATAATGGATGCTCATCTTCTTCAGGTATTGTCAGTTCCAAACGCATTAAACCGGGGGCAAATGAAGGACAAGTAAAACTTTAGACCAAGTAAAACTTGAGCCCTATGTGGGTCTAAAGTTTGATTCAGCTAACAAAGCATACCATTATTATGATACATATGCTGGGAATGTGGGATTTAGAGTTCATATTGGTCAGTTGTTTCGATCAAAAAATGATGGTTCAATTACTTCTCAGAGATTTGTCTGCTGGAAAGAAGGATTTTAGCATCCTTCTAAGGTTGGGTGTGGTGCATATATGATGATTAAGAGGCATGATAATGGAAGGTTGATTGTTGATCGTTATCAACTAGAGCATAACCATGAGCTTGAGATGCAAATGAAAGGCAAGAGGTGCAGCTTCTAGGAAATTTTTTAGAGAGATTAATGAAACATTGGAAAATCTAGGCATTACCAAAAAGCACAATGGGAGCCTCGTAAAGAAACATCATGCGAACAACATAGGAAGGGATTGGTGTACCGTGCTTCATAATTACTTTCAGAACCGACAAGCTGAGGACATCGGGTTCTTTTATGCTGTCGATGTACAGATGGGTTGCCGTAGGAGTCTTTTCTGGGCTGATGGCTGATCTAGGTTTTCCTGCAGTCAGTTTGATGATGCCATCATTTTTTATACCTCCTATAAGTAAAACAATTATGTGGTGCCATTTGCTACTTTTGTTAGTGTTAATCACCACAAGCAGCTGGTTCTTCTTGGATGTCCTCTAGTTGCTGATGAATCGAAGGAGTCCTTCATATGGTTGTTTGAGACATGGCTCAGGGCAATGTCTGGGTGCCATCCCAAGTCGATAATAGCTTATCATGATGATTCCATTCTGCAAGCGATTGCACAGGTTTTTCCTTCGAGCCATCATCAATTCTCAATGTGACAAATTAAGACAAAAGAACGTGAGCATTTGAGTCCATTGAGTAGTGATTGCAAATATGAATATGAGAAGTGTGTTTATCAAAGTCATACAGTTGGTGAATTTGATGGTGCATGGGATGCTCTTCTCAGCAAATATGGCCTGAGGGAAAATGCTTGGCTGAAGGAAATGTACGAAAAGCATGAAAACTGGGTTCCACTGTACTTGCGTGGAACATTTTTGCTGGAATTCCCATTGATGGAAGCCTAGATGCCTTTTTTGATCCATATTTAAATTCTCAAATGTCACTTGATGAATTTGTTGTGAGATATGAGCAAGGGTTTGAGCAATGTCGTGGCAATGAAAGGAAAGAAGATTAAAATTCATTTAACTTGCAGGCATTTTTGCAGATAAATGAACCGATGGAAGAGCAATGTAGGAGGTTTTATACCCTTTCCGTTTTCAGAGTTTTCCAGAGGGAATCAAAGCTACAAGTATCTGGGTGCCAAGATTCATGAACAAGGGGCCATCAGCAGATATTTGATCTGTAAGTGCGGCAATGAGAATGAAAAAAATATTGTTACCTTTTCTTCATCCAATATCGATGTGATTTGTGGCTGTCAAATGTTTGAATCAGACAGTGTATTGTGTAGACATGCTTTGAGATTGTTCCGGACTCTAGATATTAGGGAGCTTCCATTTCGCTACATCTTACATAAGTGGAGGAGTGCTTAGTATGGTACTATACATGATTTTGAATCAGGAAGTAGCTCCCACGAAATTAAGGCTAAGATGGTTTGGAGTCTTCATGAAATTGCTGCAAATATGTAGAGTTTGGTGCCACATCTTTTGAGAAATACAAACTTGCTTATGAAATTATACCTGATGGTGGGAGGAAACTTTGCTGGCAGAGGTAAGTTTAGGATAATTTTGTAGTTTGGAGTGCGTCTCTAGTTTCTTTTCTAGCAGCCTGACTTTTGTAACGAGAGGGCATCAATTTGTTTTATACGGTATAAAAGCTTTCTCAATTAGAAGTGAAATTATGTGGATATGAAATTATGCATTCTAATGGTTCTTTTTGCTGGTTTCTTCTGTTTATCTTACCTCAGAGACTAGGGGTAAGGGAGGGTATAAGTCGAGAAGAGTGAATGAAGAACTATGCTTAAAAATTGTACCTTAAGTAAAGGTAAATTTCAACAAACGTCTAGTGGGGCGAAGCCATCATAAGCCCCGACTGTGTCTTTGAGAAGCTGACCTGATATTTAATGAACCTGTAGACCTTTGCTCCTCCAAGTTATCCAATCTCTCTCTCTCTCTCTCTCTCTCTCTCTAGTGTAACTTTGGCAAAAGGAATGGGAGACATGTGTCACGGGCCGAGAGTTTCCTTGGCCTTGGAACGACCCGTGAGGCGCCTGGCGAGCGGAATACGCCAGGCCAGCCTTCCTTCTATAACTATCCCATCGATCAGTACGGTGAATACTCCTTCG
Organism: Eucalyptus pauciflora; assembly: GCA_007663325.1. Lineage (NCBI taxonomy): Eukaryota > Viridiplantae > Streptophyta > Magnoliopsida > Myrtales > Myrtaceae > Eucalyptus > Eucalyptus pauciflora. The sequence continues at coordinate 581,145 of VMYD01000193.1, read as the reverse complement.
TACGAGATCTAGCCACGCCCAGCTTCACTCGGGCGTCTAGTCCATCGAGTAAGACAGCAGATCCATTTAGGTACGACAACTGGTTTCGGCCTGCCATGGCCTCGTCAGGAGAGCGGCATCAGCTCCCGACCAGTTTGTGCATGGGAGGCCTACCCCGTCTTCAGAGCTCCTAAGTGATATAATCCTTCTATCCTAGAACTCCTAGCACCAACCGTCCTGACGCCACTCCCACGGACCAGTTGTGTTCTACCCTTCTGCCTCACACTCTTCACTCGATAACCCCGAGCTCCACCCACAAGGTCACGAGTACGGGAAGATTCACGGACCGTGACATTCTCCCCCACTCATTTCCGCAACGCCCTCGTTGCGGGCTGTTCCGTCGCTTCGCCCAACAGAACAGACTCACCCCTCCGTTGCTTGCTTCCCCCGATCAAAGCTGTTCACGAAACTCCAGTCACTTGTGCTTCCCGACAAGTGTGGCCCCGGCCAACTGCACTCCTATGGCAGCACCTTCTTCCGCCTACTAAGCTCCTCCTGATCTCAGCATGCCAACGGAGGTCTCCTTGGTGGAAACGTGATCGCAGACCTCTTCTTAAGATTCACCCACTGATCCAGGAACGTATCCCCATTCAGTGAGCAATTCGGTTCCGTCCTATGCCCCCATTGCCATCCCAGAAGCTAGACGAGAGCCGCACGTTGTCCGAGCCCCCTGGCCCCGGCGATCACCCTCCGCCCTCGTAGGACCGGGAAGACCACAGGCTTTTCCCTGAACCACCCACCTACTGAAGGGATCACTGCTCTGATACCACTTGTCACGGGCCGAGAGTTTCCTTGGCCTTGGAACGACCCGTGAGGCGCCTGGCGAGCGGAATACGCCAGGCCAGCCTTCCTTCTATAACTATCCCATCGATCAGTACGGTGAATACTCCTTCGTACGAGATCTAGCCATGCCCAGCTTCACTCGGGCGTCTAGTCCATCGAGTAAGACAGCAGATTCATTTAGGTACGACAACTGGTTTCGGCCTGCCATGGCCTCGTCAGGAGAGCGGCATCAGCTCCCGACCAGTTTGTGCACGGGAGGCCTACCCCGTCTTCAGAGCTCCTAAGTGATATAATCCTTCTATCCTAGAACTCCTAGCACCAACCATCCTGACGCCACTCCCACGGACCAGTTGTGTTCTACCATTCTGCCTCACACTCTTCACTCGATAACCCCGAGCTCCACCCACAAGGTCACGAGTACGGGAAGATTCACGGACCGTGACACATGGATGAATCTTACTTTTGGTCCTGAAGTTAGCAAGAGGCACCTGCTGGTCTGGCCTTTTAATGAGCTAATCATAGTGAAGTTAATGAAATTCGTGAGTTGTGATTTGCATTTCAATCCTCACTCTGGATAATCTTACACGATCATAAAAAGGAAAAGCGAAGTTCATCTAATAGAAATATCTGAGTCAATAATCAATCACACTCGAGCACCTCAGTTGCAGTTGTAGAAAGTTACTCAGTAGATGTGATTTTCTATGTGGTAATGATTTTTCCAGCAACATTTGGAAATGCCATATGACATTCCATGACGTGGCTAATCTCTTGTATCATTTTTTGTATTTCATCTTATTTCTTGGCCATACATTTGCAATAGGACATATCATAGCGACAAACTTCTGTTATTCAACGATGTTGAAATGTTCCACTATATTGGAGTGTGCTGAATAACTCTCGCGGTACAGATTTGAGTATAAAGAGCAATAATGATGCAGACAATGCAAAATGAGATATCTCACAGAAGTATAGTAGAAACTCTCAGTCGTATGTGTGATACTGGCTCATGAAGCAGCAAATTTGCTCTTAAATAGATATCTGTCCATTAGCACTTAAATATATAAGAAAACTAGGGCAGTCACAACTGTGCTGGCAGATAGATTTGTCCTTATGGCACTTCTTGTTATAGCAAGTTGGGCTACTCTCACCAGGGGAAACCATGAGAGAATAGTTGGCCAAGGGACCAAGTTGGCGAATATAGCTAGCTTAAAGTTAAACCATTAATATGTAGCTTAGACTTCTGAGGCCAAAGCTGATATACAACACCTGTAATTAGACAAGATTCAGAACTGCATGAATTGAGATTTGCCTGGTCGAGTGCTTCATAAAGTCCATGTTCATATCATATATGACAACCTCTAAAAACTTTAGGAACACTTTGGTATGGTATGATATGTTAACATTGTCTCCAGATGCCTCGACTTGAAACCTTGAGCTTGAATATTATTTGAGATCTGAACATGCCTAGTGCTTTGTAAAAATCATAGAACAAGAATAAATCAGGATCACCCCTAGTTAAATTCAAATTACATTTTCTTTTTCAGTTGTATCCTCCTAACTAGGCTTGATACACTTAAACTGAAACTTGCTGAAATTATACAAAGAGAACAGAATTCTTATTATTTTCGTGAATTTTTCTTTCAAGGTAATGTCAGAGTGTGTTTTGATTGTTGGGTCACTGTCCATGCATCTCTTTAAGAGCATCCTAGTAAAGCAAGTGACTAATACCATTCTGAGGCTCGAGTTTTATGTGGTTGTAACTAAGAAAGAGTTTTGAGCAAAAAGAGTAAGAACTTGAAAGGACATTGAAGCATGTTTTGGTGAAGCTTTTTTCCTAGAGTTGGCTCTGCAGCTTGCATCGGCTGTGTCTGAGAAAGGTATTGCCTGCTTCTCCAAATTTGTTATGGGCTAGGATGGTTTAAGACTTTGGAGTGATCCGTCTGTGCTTCATTTTCTCTTTGATTTTCTTTACCTTCAGCAATATAAAATGCTTTTAAGTTCATTTGTTCTAATTTCAGCTTATACTTCTAAAGGAAATTGTAGGAGTTAGCAGCCGTGGCCTTCTTAGAGTAATTGAATAGGCAAGACATTATCTTAGGGTTGTCAAGATGATTACAATAACTACTTGTTGGAAGGAAATGGCCCCAGTACTGCTGAATGCTGCTCTTTGGGGTCATCTCTAGTCACCTCTTACCATGGAAATTGTTTGGTTGTGCTCAGTGGGGAGACTATCATGAGCCTGTTGGATTAGTCAGGTGCACTGGAATGCCAAACACCAAATTACAGAACACTAACAGAGAATCAGCAAGAAACATGTCTGCAATTTTTTTAACTGTAAAACCCTATGAAGCATGTAATTGATCAAGCATCATTACTGATGTTGGCCTAGGATTTGGTATAAATTTCACCAATACAAGACTGATTGAGATGGATGAGTCCTAGGGCTGTGCAACAGAAACTGCTAGAACTGGGACCGGATCGGACCGGACCAGCCAATTTTGGGCGGTTCCCATAGTCGGCAGTCTGGTTCCTTGTTCCTAATCTTGGAACCGGCGGCCGGTTGGTTCGGTTCCCGGTTCCAAGGTGGGAACCGGACTGACCGGACCGGACGAAATTTTTTTATATATAAACACATATAATATATGAATATTATACATGAAACTTACTGCAATCCGAATTACAATTGAGGTAATAACATCTTATGTGGCCAAAAGACCACCAAAGCTTTTGTTGTTACTCTTTATTTATAGAGAAAACTTACTTGTTAGTTTCATCTTCTACTCGATGTGGAACAAAGCTCTAGGAGTTCCTCATGCTCACACTCTCTCTCTTGCTCCCCTCACTTGCAAACGACAAGGCACTTAAAGACTCAAAAAGTCCCGCATCGACTAAACATTCAAAGCATAGGAAAGAGATTGTTTATAAAACCTAAGCCAAGCACAACCTTTAATCAATTTGTTCATGGCTTTTATGCTTAAAATTAAACGTGAAACACATAAACTGTGTTTGATATTCACGCAAGTTTAGTTTGAATATTTTGTACATGGAAACATGTGTGAGTAGTTTTATTAGATTGCCTAGGAACTGAATTGGATTGATCGAGATCCGGAGCATGGTCGTTCTCTAGTGATGGTTGTTCTTTAGTGAAAAAAGAAAGTGTCGATTCTGTTGGACCGGACTGGACCAGAACCGATGGTCCGGTCCAGTTCCCGGTCCTAGGACCAAACGGTCCAGTCCACGGTTCCCAGGTTCTCCCAGTCCAATTCCCGGTTCCACCTTGGAACCGGACCGAACCGGGAACCGATCACCCCTAATGAGTCCCATGAGAAAATACAGTGGACGGGGAATGAACATGGTGAAGCTTTGACACATAGAGTTAAGAAATTAGTGCTTTGGGGGGGTTGGTCATAGGGATGAGACTTGGTCTTAATTTCGGGGAGTAGAAAAAGAGAAAAAGGTAAGGTTTCTATTTGAACATGACAATATTGTAGAGTGAATGAGCTTTTGAAAGAGTTGGTCAAGCTTGTGGGCATTATATGACAAGAACTTTATTAATGAACATTGCAGGTTTGACTTTAGTACTTGGACAAGGATTTAGACGCTCTCATTTATCAGGTATAATTGTACATTCCTTTCCAAATTCATACTGGGATGCCGATCGAGAGTACTGCATTATTTTCATCTTTGTATTCTAAGACGATCTACTGCATTATTTTATCTTCCACTGCATAATTGATGACAAAAATAACTTGTATCTAAAGAAAAACATGTAGTCTCTCTCCCCCCCAAACCAATATGTGCAATTTTGCTGTTATTTTGTGGTATCATACTAGATTTTTGCGACCAGTCACGATTCATTACATTGAGAACTTTTTACTTGGACTCATGCCCATTCTGTTTTCTGGATGGATGATTGAAGTAAGTTTTTATAAAAAAATTGCCTGAAAAGTTAGGAAAATAAGCAAGAAGTTTCTTTTTCCGTGGGCTCATAAATTCGACACAAGATACAATGCCTACCGTTGTAAATGGACTTGCTGTTAAATCAACGACCCAAAAAATCGTGTCACCAATTCACCGATGCTCTGTTTCCACGTCCAACACATGAAAGCTTTCTATTAGTCAATTCCAGTATGATGATGCACAAGTTGTAGAGATCAATAGATGGTCTTCAGCAGCCAAAGAAAATATCATCTCGGTAAAAAGTTTTGGGTATCCCGAGACCTAATTATGACATCAATCTCATTTATCGTGTTTGTCCTTCCCCCTTATCGCATAGCGTAATTGTCACTCTCTAATTTCTGCACAAGAAAAAGGGAGCGACACTGCTGTCTTTCCAGAGAAGGAAGAAGCTCCAAACCAATCTCGCCACGTACCAACTATACCAAAAAAACATACATATATGTGCCAAAAGCTAATACCAATAGAAATTAGCTCAATAATTTGAACGTGGAAGTTGCTCCTTTTATGTGTCACAGGGAAAGGAACCCAAAAGGTTAAAGAAAAGGAGGGACTAAATCACAACTCGATGAGTGATAATTATCTATGTGATCGGGTACTAACTATGCACTTTTTGTAAGTATCACCTTTGCTAAGATCAATTAACCAAACTTATACAGCCAAAGCAAAATACTTGCATTAATAGATCAAGATATTATTCTCAACAAAGCAACTTTGCGTAAAACATAACTAGATAGCTGATTGAATGTCGGACCAACAATAGCTTTATTTTCCCTGGTTATATATGGATTGTTCATCTAATTTTGTTTGGACATAATAACACGTGCTTATGTTGTTACATGAGTCCATTGTACGTAACTCATCATTATGTCCAATTATCTATCTAGATAGAAAAAATAAATTCACACGAGTATCGATACGGGTTGTAACCTCTATGACAATATGTTGTAACTAAGGATTCTTTAGTAGTAGTATGCTCATTTTCTCGATTGGCACATACATATGTTAGTTAGTTTATCCATACTTCATTAAAAAAGATGAGATACTCAACTAGTAAATTCTGACATGACTGGCAAAACATTGTGTGACAGCTTATGACAACCCTTCATAATGCCGTGAATAACTTACAATGAGAATAGACTTGGCTATGAGACATTGAGCAAAATCTTACGACACTTTATAGCACCTCTCCATAGGGCCTTGAATAAGTTACAACAAGAATAGTGGGATATTGTATATTACGAAGAATGACCATTAAATTTTCACCAATCAATTTATTTGTCCTCTTGAATTTAATTTGTCTTTCAAATTGATCAAATACAATTAACTTGAAACGCACTTTAGGTTTTTTTTTTCTGTTATAACACAATAAATGAAAGTCGTGATAGATTTTGGAGGCATGAGTCGTAAAAAGGTTGTAAACCCAGTTATGTTGGATCATGCATCAGTTCAATTCTATCCTATGAGCATGTTACAATCCGTCTGTTCATTTGCATTTTTTTTTTTGGTCAATCGATCACTATTAGGTTTGAGATGATCGCCATCGAGATGAGAAAAATGGATGAAACAAAATATAGGCATTGGAACATCGGCTATGTACATCATAGAAAGTTCTAAACCTTTTAGCTTGTTTTGAAACTCAGTTTTATTGGGTCAGGTTTAAGACCCATTACATGAGCAATAAGTTGAAATCTGTAAGTTACGATCGAAATCGCGCTGATTACGATGCATTCCCTCTAAGCTTACGACCTATTACAAGCATAATACTTCAAAAATGACGAGGTAGCGATGGAAATGCCCGTTGGCCACAAACATTTCCTTCCAGCTTATGACTTATTACAAGTGACGTTATTGAAAATCAGCAAGTTATGACAAAAGAGGCCTTCCTCGCGAAATGTTTGCTCTAAGTTGACGACTTTTTACAGTACACCTATTTACAGTCTTTGGTGTTGGGGACATGTGGAAACATCATTTTGAATTTTGACAATCATAAGAAATTGTAATTTCAATTATGTATTTTTGTAATATTAGAATAAATGTGCCATAACAACAAATTATTTATATGGTAACAAGTTGTCAATTCTATTAGCTTGCTTTGTATCTAAGACCAATTTGTCGGTGGGTGCAAGAAAATTAAGAATATTAAGTATAAAATTAATTTTTCACTGAGGGACGAGTGAAATTATTTTTAAAATAAAATATGAAATTTCTGGCGAAATTGCTAGAAACATAAAAAAATATTAATCATTAAAACATGGCGAAATAAAATATCGGTCAGTACCGATAGTTCTCAAATAGCGAAATATTGCATTTATTTCCTATTTTTAATAAAGCTTTACATGTTCTAATTTAGAGGGATAGTTTTAGATTAAGTGTTTAATGGATCCTTAACTTTGCATCTCTTTATTAATGTGTAACAGGCTTTTCTAAACTAGCAGTAAGACTCCTTATATAATGAGACTTTATTAAATTCCTTATAGGGATTGTATTTTACCAAGCATCCATTCAAACTTCCAAAGAAGTTGGACTAATTTAATGGGATGTAAGTAAGACCCATAGATATTGGTAGTTTTACTAACCCCACACTCGTAAAGTGTGTTAGAACTTGCTAACTTACTAACTTATTGAGATGTTTGGTAACTTTGTTATAGCATTGGTATTTTACGAATCACATTTGTAAAATTTAATTGAAGTTGATAATTTTACTAATTTATTAAAATTTCGATAAATTCATTATGGTGTTGATAGTTTACTACTCAATCTCGTAAAATTTTAAAGAAATTGGTAAATAATGGAATGTTGGCAAATTTCTTATAGGGTTAGTATTTTGTGTAAATTTTAAAGAATGTGGTGATTTACTAAATTATTAGGTGTTAGTAAATTCCTTATAGTGCAAGTATTTTACTAGCAACAATGGCAAAATTTAAAAAAAGTTGGTAGCTTACTCATTTGTTGGAATATTGGTAACTTTCTTGCGGGGATTGATACTTTAGTAAATTCACTCGTAACGGTTCAAAAAATGTTGGAATATTTACTTGTGATGTTGGTAAAATTTAAGAAGAGTTTGTAATTTATTAAGTCATTTGAAAGTTGGTAAATTCCTAATAGTATTATTAGTGATTTCCTAACCGGTCACTTGACCTTTGAGTTACCGGTCATACTTTTTTTTTTCTTTTTTTTTTTTATCAATAACATTATAAATCTACCAGCAATTTCATAAATCTATTGATAGCAGAAAATTTTGCAGTTCTTTCCCTTAACCGGACCCAATCATCGTCTAAGAAGTCCAATTTGCGTATCTTCTCATCCCTATTTCAAGAGAAACACCTATCCTCCTTCTCAAATTTTTCAGTCTGCTAGACACGGCAAGATAGGTAAGTTAGCTCTGTTAATTATTTGTTCTATTGTTGAATAAGACAGTTGAATAGGTTTGAGGAAAAGAGAAGGTACCTGAGTAACATTCAATCCTGTAGAAGCAAAATGGTACGTATTGCCAAATTGCTGTTTTTATATTTATACTGCACTTTACATGGGGAAGAGAACATTTCTTTGCCTCACAAAGGAAAAAGAATTGCCGAGTTGCATAGACAAACTCGAGCACAACCCCAAGGATTGCGGTCTGTTTATACTTCCCCCGAACTTCTCTTGATAAGATACTGGAAGAGATGAAACAAACTAGTGCATCTCACGTTTACTGAATCAGAAGCCAATCTGCCTTTCATTCAAAAGAAAGTCAAAACTGTTGGATAAATTCTCTTCAGGTATTTTGAAGTTGACAAAACATTTTCTTCAGTCTAGTCTGATGACTTACAGATTCTACTGACAAAGTCTGAAGATCAAAGTCTGAAGACTTATAGACTCTACTGGCAAAGTCTGACGATAGCAAGACTCAAGTTTCAAAGTCTATCCTCATGGACAGTTTCCAGACCGATAAGATCAAAACTTCTATTCCGATCTTATATGATTTCAACGGCTATGGAATATATTTCTACTGGATTCAACACTAGAAGATCTTATTTTCTTATTCGAATAGATATAGATTCTCTAAAGATTCGCAACTTATATTTGGAAGGATTTACTTATGGAAACCTAGATCCTGATTGTATGGGCGAACATGATTGATGGGCTATCAACACTTACCTTAAAGAGCTCGAGATCTCTCTAATTGATTCTGTCCAACGGGTTGATTAGAAGAACTTCTTTGGAAGGTGCCAACGGTAATGAAGGCATAAAGAAGTATATAAGAGAGACGCTCCAGTTGTTGAAGGGTGCCGGATAGAAGAATTCCAAAGTCTGAATCTCCGTTTATATTTTGTGATCTTATTCTTCGAGTGTTATATGTAATCAAAAGAGAGATCATACTGTGGTGAGACCTTGAGGAAGTGTAGTAGAGTTTCTACACTGTGGACTCAAGAGCGTGAGACTGTAATCACTCATTTGATTCATAGTGAAATCCAGCCAGAAGGGCTGTCCGTGCAGGAGAGTGGACGCAGGCTTGGATTATGCCGAACCACTATAAATCTGGAGTCTTGATTCTCTATCCCTAATCCTTTTATCTTTCATTGCTTTCATTTGCTGTGATTGTTGATTTTTATTCATTAATCTCTCATTCGGATTAAATAGTTTGAAATTGCCTTAATCACCTATTCACCCCCCTCTAGGTGCTAATTCTAGTCCTAACAATTGGTATAAGAGCTTGTGTACTCATTCTTAAGAAGTGTCTTTACTTCCGAGTAAAAGATCTATGGCTAGTATGTTGCCTACAGGGTTGGTTGAAGGTCAAAGCAATACCAGACCTCCATACTTTGATGGAAAAGACTACATCATATGGAAAAACAAGATGAAAGCATTCCTAAGATCGAAAGATCCTTTGGAATGGGAAGTGGTTGATAAAGGAATCATTCCTGCTGCTGCATCAGAATCAGAGAGAGGAAAAGAAGTTGTTGATCCCACTCTACTGACTCAAGAAGAAATCACCAAGAGACAGACTCTTGACGTCAAAGCTATTTACTCCTTATATTGTGCTTTATCCCCTTCTGAGTATAACAAAATATCTTCTTGTGATACAACAAAAGAAGTCTGGGATAGGCTTCACATTACCTATGAAGGGACTGATCGTGTGAAAGAAACGAGGATCAATATTCTATTGGGACAATATGAAGTCTTTAAGATGAGATCAGGAGAATCAATAACTGACATGTTTAGCCGCTTTACTAAAATTGTGAATGGTCTTGAATATCAGGGACACCCAATCTCAGGACATATGAAGGTCAACAAACTCCTACGAGGACTCTCTAAAGACTGGAATCACATAAAAACCTCAATAAGAGAGACACAGAGGATTGCTCCACTCTCTGTAGACGAACTGGTTGGAACTCTTCAATCTTATGAAGTGGAACAGACCAACGAAGAGGAAGATTCAAAAGGTAAGAAATATATTGCCTTAAAGTCTAATGACTATTTTGATGCTACAGACTCTGAAGAAGATCTAGATGATGAAGAACTGGCACTCATGATAAAGAGATTCAGAAAGTTGAACAGAAAAAGGGAGGAAATTCAATTGGAAGAAACAAAGTTCATAAAGGTTTCAGAACAAATCAACAGAGGAAGATGATTCTAACAAAGAAGTGACTTGCTTTGAATGCAAGAAAAAGGGACACATAAGACCCAACTGTCCTCTGTTAAAGAAGAGAAAAGGAAAGACAGAGAAATACAGAAAAGCACTCAAAGCAGAGACTTGGAGTGATACTGAATGTGAAGAAAGTGATGATGATTATGCCAATATCTGTTTAATCGCAAAATCAGACTCAGACAGTGAACTCGAGCTTCTGCATATGGACTTGTTTGGACCTACTAGAACGCAAAGCATTGGTGGAAAAAGGTTCTGTCTAGTAATAGTGGATGATTATTCACGATTTACTTGGGTCTACTTTCTTTCAAGTAAGTCTGAGACTTTCTCTCTCTTTTCAAAGTTTGCTAAGAAAATGCAGAATGAGAAATGTCACACTATCTCAAGCATTCGAACAGACCATGGAGGTGAATTTGAAAATCAAGATTTTGCTAAATTTTGTGATGAATTTGGTTTTCAGCATAAATTCTCCTCTCCATATACACCAGAACAAAATGGAGTTGTGGAAAGGAAGAACGGGTCTTTACAAGAAATGGCAAGAACTCTGTTAATTGGAAATAATATTTCTTCAAGGTTTTGGGCTGAAGTTGTTTCAACTGCTTGCTATATTATAAAACGAGTGTTTTTAAGGCCAATTCTTGATAAAACCTCTTATGAAATTTTTAAAAGAAAGAAACCAATAGTTTATTATTTTCAAGTATTTGGTTGTAAATGCTTTATTTTAAAGAATGCTAATGATCGTGTTGGTAAGTTTCAAGATAAATCAGATGAAGGATTCTTTCTTGGTTACTAAACTGCAAGCAAAGCCTACAGAGTTTTCAACAAGAAGACTCAGACTGTGGAAGAATCAATGAATGTCAAATTTCAAGAATCTCCACAAATTCAGCAAATTCAGAATGAAGATTCAGAATCTGTTCCAGACTCTGCTAGAACTATCTCCATTGAAGCTGTTAAAAATTCAGAATCAGAACAACAAGCTACTGATGAAAAATCTTCTCAAGAAAGAGGTCAACAATCTATCAGACTGTCTAGTAACTGGAAGCACAAGTCTAGTTATCCTGAAGAACTCATTATTGAAAACATTAATGAGGGAATTCGAACAAGATCCAAAAGGCGAGAAGAGTCTAGTGCTGTTGCTCTTATTTCTGAGATAGAACCCAAAAATATTGAAGAAGCTTTAGCTGATGAAAGCTGGATTGAAGCAATGCAAGAAGAGCTCAGACAATTCAGTATTAACAATGTATGGGAACTAACTCCTAAACCAAAAGGCAAATCAGTTGTTGGAGCTAAATAGGTATTCAGGAACAAAGTTGATGAAAAAGGCAAAGTAACGAGAAACAAAGCAAGACTCGTGGCTAAAGGATACACACAAGAAGAAGGCATAGACTATGATGAGACCTATGCTCCAGTAGCAAGGTTAGAAACAATCAGATTACTACTTGCTTTTGCTTGTTATAAGAATTTCAGGTTATTTCAAATGGATGTCAAAAGTGCATTCCTGAATGGATTTATTCAAGAAGAAGTCTACGTGGAACAACCTCCTGGTTTTGAAGACTCAAAGAAACCAGACTCAGTGTTCAGACTGAAGAAAGCTTTATATGGTTTGAAACAAGCTCATCGAGCTTGGTATGAAAGGCTAAGTAATTTCTTAATTCAAAATGACTTTTCCAAAGGAAAGGTAGACACTACTTTATTTATTAAAAAGGAAGGTGAAAGCTTTCTACTTGTTCAGATTTATGTTGATGACATTATATTCGGATCAACTAATGAGTCTTTGTGCAAGAAATTTTCTAAGACTATGCAGGATGAATTCGATATGAGCATGATGGGTGAACTGTCCTTTTTCCTTGGTCTACAAGTGAAACAACTAAAGGAAGTGATATTTATTCATCAAGAGAAATATGCAAAAGAACTTGTTAAAAAGTTCGGTCTGGAAAATTGCAAAAAGACTGACATACCAATGTCAAGTTCTTTGAAGATAGACAAAGACGAAGCAGGGAAGAAAGTCGACCAAAAATTATACAGGAGTATCATTGGATCACTTCTTTATCTTACTGCATCCAGACCTGACATATTATTTAGTGTTTGCATATGTGCTAGATTTCAATCTGATCCTAAAGAATCTCATTTAAGTGCTGCTAAACGTATCATTAAATATGTTGCTACTACTGCTAAGATTGGTCTTTGGTATCCCAAAGAAGGAGACTTTACCCTTCTTGGCTATTCAAACACAGATCTTGTTGGTTGTAGAGTTGAAAGAAAAAGCACTTCAGGTACTTGTCAATTGCTTGGAAACAGGGCAGTATCTTGGTTTTCAAGAAAACAAAGTACTGTGGCTCTCTCAACAGCAGAAGCAGAATACGTAGCCCTTGGAAGTTGCTGTTCTCAAATACTATGGATAAAACAACAACTACAAGACTTTGGCATTGAAGACTCTTGCACAGAGATCAGATGTGACAATTCCAGTGCAATTAATCTTACAAAGAATCCTATCCTACATTCAAGAGCAAAGCATATTGAGATTCGACATCATTTTATAAGAGATCGTGTTCAGAACAAAGAAGTCTTGATACAATTCATAGACTCAAAGAATCAACTGGCAGGCATCTTCACAAAGCCACTTGAGAAAAGCTTATTTGAGTCTATTCGCTCAAGACTCAATATTTTATCTCTTGAAGAATGTTGAAGCTCAGACTCACAATCTTAAAGTCTAACAAAGTATCAGACTCAAAAGAGTGTAGATTGAGAATACCAATCAACACGTCTGTAAGTTCACTTATTTACTTAAATCTGTTATTTCGAAAAGGTAAGATTGTCTGTTTATCTCTAATTGAGTTTATTAAGGCAGTTAAATTCAAAAAGGGTGTTTATCGATTTATTAAGGCAGTTTTTTAAAAAAAAAGGAAATTCTTAATATTTCTTATTTGTGACGCTTGATTTACCCCGATTCAGTTATCTCTTATATTCACCTTCTCCTTCGTTTTCACTTTACTCAGATCCCTAGTTCAAAAGCTTTTTACTCCTCTGAATTTTTCTCTCTCAAATTTCTTCATCTCAAGCTTTTAACTTTCTTGCGACACAAGTGTGAAAGTTTCTCCAAGAAAGCGACAATATCCTACCAAAGAAAATCTTCAAGGATTGCAAACAGGGGACCACAGGGCTCTGGAGAGGGACCTACGCACTTCGATCTTACAGAAGAAAGCGACTTTCCAACAAAACAGTCTCCTCAACGATCTCAGCAGCACTCCTCCTCAACTAGACCTCATGATCGTCGCCCTCAACATGCATAAGAAGTTCTCAAAAATATTGAACCAGTAAGATCACTCAAGCCTGCTTTTGTTTATAGGCTTTACTCTGCATTGAAGGAAGGTGGTTCTGCAATGACCTTCATTGATGAATTTCTGAAAGAAAAAGCTTATAAAAATGAGACGCACTTTCTAACCGTGATGGAAAGATCAGGCGTTGTTCTTGCTGGAACAGCAGCAAAAGTTTTTGCAAACTTTCCTAGTGACCCTAGGTTTGGTGGTTTCAATCAACCAGAGGGAAATGATGATGATGAGAAAATGTTCTTACAATTTAAACCTTGGATGGGTATGGCTGCAAACCTTCAAGGAAAGAAGGATGAACTGTTTCGATCTGATGGACACAGGAAGATGTATGAGAAATTGCTGAAGCGTGGGGTGATGAATCCACGGACGGCGGACTTTGATTTTTTGGATTTACTAAGCATTAATCTCAAAGAAAAGTTTGAGAAGCTTCAATTGCACAAGTTTTGCACTGAATGTGATATGGCTTATTCTAAATTAACCGCATATTTTTACTCCAATCTTAGTTTTCTTGATGCGAACAGCTTTTCATTTAGCGTGTGAGATAGGGAATATGTTGTTGATATGGACACTCTGGCAGATGTAATTGGTGTGGAAAGAGGTACTTTCCAATCAATTTATGTGTCCGTAAGTCATGCCACTCTTGAACTTGCAAGAGACTGAATTGCTGAAGGTCGTCTCTCCTACTCCAGAATGAATGCAACAAATATTCTGCTTCACAAGGTTGTGATCAACTGTCTTAGACCAAAGTCAACATCAAAGACAGATGTATCCATCTCAGAGGCAAAGTTGATATATGCAATCAAGATTGGTCTTAACTTCTCCTTGCCACACACTATCATGTTTCACATGTACAGGACCATGGCAAAGGACAAGGGAAAACTCCCTTATGCTACTCTGATCACTCGTCTTTTCAGACACTTGAACATTCAGTCTCCTCATATTCTCTCTGTGAAGACTATTGATCAAATGGTCATTGGATTGAGGATGATAACCAAGATGCGTCTGAAAGAACTCAGCAAAAAGTTAGAGCAGTTCAAGGAGAAGACTCCTGTCAAGACCAGACCAGACTCTGCTGCGGCAAAGAGGAAAGGAAAGGAACCGATGACTGGTCCTATGAAGAAGAGAAAGGCAATCATCTTGGAGGATGCAGATGATGAGGATGCTTTGCCTATCTCTGCTCTTGTCTCTCAGATTTCTGCACATGTTCCAACTGTTCCAGAACAACATTTTGCAGAAGACACAGAAAAAGGACTTTAGGGAAAGGATCCTTACAAGAAGAAGCAGAAGAGACATAAGAGAAAGAGGAAGAGAAAGATGAAGAGAATGAAGAACAAGAGGAAGAACCAGCAAAGACAGATTCGCCAGTAGAAAAGGTGGATCAAAGACACCCTGTCATTGAGGAAACTCCTTAGAAAGAAGAGTATTTCTCTCCTCCAGAAGACATTGAAACAGGGGGAGATGACCAAAGAGAATGTACTCCTTTTTTACTAACCTTTACAAGTGCAAGTGTTAGTCAATCGCCTCCTGATGCAGAAGATGTTCATGCTGCTCATTTCCTGAGGGAGAGGCATCATCTCCACATATTGATCTCCCTTTTGATATTCACACTGGTTTGACTCCATCGTCAGACAGAGTTGACGCAAGCACACAGACTGAAAATTCAGATTTTGGCAGACTGCTTGACATCATTTTGGAGCTTAAAGGCCAAATCTATGCTATGGGGTATGAATTTCAGACTCTGCAGAATGAGAATCATGCCATGTTCATCACCATGCATGATCAGATTAAAGATGTTCAGCGTCAAATTCAGGCCACTGCCAAAGGCACTGTTCTTGCTCAACTACAGGAAGATTTGAGGAAGCTCGAAGGAACTGTCAAGTCGATGGAGGACTTTCAACTTGTTCGCATTCCTCGTGCTTCTTGATTTCTTTTTAATGTTGACAAAAAGGGGGAGAAGACTTTGCAGATTTCAAGACTTTCACTTTCAAGACTTTCACTCTATCCTCTATCCTCACTCCAAACCAAATCTTTATTTTTAAACATTTTTTTTTTGGTTTGTTATGATTGTGATTGATACTTTGACTTGATCTTGAGTTTTTTGAATGTGTGCTCACTATTGCATCACTTAAGCTATTAAATTAGATAAAGATAGTAATGTCTGTATATGACTAATGAAGTTTCTATGGATGTAGATCTGTGTACAGGGTACGTCTGTGTACATGACATCTGTGTACAGGATAATTTCTACTATTTTTATTCTAATCTTTTATGAGATATCAATGTTTGCTTAAGAGTTGCATTGCAGAGCAATAATATTCAAATCTGCAGGAAAGTTTTGTCACCATAAAAAAGGGGGAGATTATTGGATAAATTCTCTTCAGGTATTTTGAAGTTGACAAAACATTTTCTTCAGTCTAGTCTGATGACTTACAGATTCTACTGACAAAGTCTGAAGATCAAAGTCTGAAGACTTATAGACTCTACTGGCAAAGTCTGACGATAGCAAGACTCAATTTTCAAAGTCTATCCTCATGGACAGTTTCCAGACCGATAAGATCAAAACTTCTATTCCGATCTTATATGATTCCAACGGCTATGGAATATATTTCTACTGGATTCAACACTAGAAGATCTTATTTTCTTATTCGAATAGATATAGATTCTCTAAAGATTCGCAACTTATATTTGGAAGGATTTACTTATGGAAACCTAGATCCTGATTGTATGGACGAACATGATTGATGGGCTATCAACACTTACCTTAAAGAGCTCGAGATCTCTCTAATTGATTCTGTCCAACGGGTTGATTAGAAGAACTTCTTTGGAAGGTGCCAACGGTAATGAAGGCATAAAGAAGTATATAAGAGAGACGCTCCAGTTGTTGAAGGGTGCCGGATAGAAGAATTCCAAAGTCTGAATCTCCGTTTATATTTTGTGATCTTATTCTTCGAGTGTTATATGTAATCAAAAGAGAGATCATACTATGGTGAGACCTTGAGGAAGTGTAGTAGAGTTTCTACACTGTGGACTCAAGAGCGTGAGACTGTAATCACTCATTTGATTCATAGTGAAATCCAGCCAGAAGGGCTGTCCGTGCGGGAGAGTGGACGTAGGCTTGGATTAAGCCGAACCACTATAAATCTGGAGTCTTGATTATCTATCCTTAATCATTTTATCTTTCATTGCTTTCATTTGCTGTGATTTTTTATTTTTATTCATTAATCTATCATTCGGATTAAATAGTTTGAAATTGCCTTAATCACCTATTCACCCCCCTCTAGGTGCTAATTCTAGTCCTAACAAAAACATGCCAAATGGAATGAGTTCGGCATATGACAACACTGAAAATTTGGATGAATTTCACTGAAATATCAAAGCGAACAACAATTCAAACACAGGAAGATGTCCATGACGCTAAAGGGTAATCGTGAACTCAAATGCCCGAAGCATTGAGACTACTTGCAAATGCAGGACGAAACCAATGTAAAGGAGAACAGGTCTGAGCTTGGACGCCTAATTTTATCTCCCTGGGAAGCTTTGTTTACATGCGGATCTTATCTCTCCTTTTTTTTTTTAACTTTGGTCAGTACATGTGGATCTTCTCTCAATGACCTAAATCTGGAGGAAAAAGGGGTTTAGAGTCTCTCAGCTTGTAGGTCCTCCCTGATTTGATGAATGCATCTGGCCTTTCTTAACCAGCAACTTCAATGCTAACTTCTGAGCAGCAAGGGCCTCAGCCTCAATGGTGGGCTCCCATAAAATTGCAGTTTCAGCCAGTAATGAGGTCACTTTGAGGCGGGATGCCTGTCTTCCAAGTAACCTGTATCATTTTAAGCCATTAATTGACTGAGAAAGGAAGGTGAACTTTCTATGTTTTATCAATAAGATTCAGAAATAATGGAGCATTCCAGAAAGTTTTCTGAGGCACTAAAAGAAGCGAGATGGTGCCAACGCTAATGAAGGCATGAAGAAGTATTTAAGAGAGACGCTCAAGTTGTTGAAGGGTGCCAGATAGAAGAATTCCAAAGTCTGAATCTCCTTTTTATTTTGTGATCTTATTCTTTAAGCAATACATGTAATCAAAAGAGAGACTGAAGTGTGGTGAGACCTTGAGGAAGTGTAGTAGAATCTCTACACTGTGGAATCATGGGCGTGAGATTGTAAACACTCTTTTTGATTCTTAGTGAAATCCAGCTAGAAGGGCTGTCCGTGCGGGAAAGTGGACGTAGGCTTGGTCTAAGCCGAACTACTATAAATCTGGAGTCTTGATTCTCTATCTCTAATCTTTTTACCTTTCATTACTTTCATTTGCAGCGATTATTGTTTTTAATTCCTTAATCTCTCTTCAGAGAAATTGCTTATACATTCGGTTAAATTTATAAAATCACCTTAGTCACCTATTCACCCCCCTCTAGGTGCTAATTCTAGTACTAACAATTGGTATAAGAGCTTGTGTACTCGTTTATAAGAAGTAGTGTCTTTACTTCTGAGTAAAATATCTATAGCTAGTATGTTGCCTACAGGGTTGGTTGAAAGTCAAAGCAACACCAGACCTACATACTTTGATGGAAAAGACTATAGCATATGGAAAAACAAGATGAAAGCATTCCTAAGATCGAAAGATCCTTTGGAATGGGAAGTAGTAGACCATCAGAATCAGAGAGAGGAGAAGAAGTTGTTGTTCCTACCGAGATGACTCAAGAAGAAATAACCAAGAGACAGACTCTTGTCGCTAAAGCCATTTATTCCTTATATTGTGCCTTATCCCCTACTGAGTATAACATAATATCTTCTTGTGATACAACGAAAGAAGTCTGGGATAGGCTTCACATTACCTATGAAGGAACTGATCGAGTGAAAGAGAAAAAAGGTGGACTTGGTGAACTTTGTAAATGGTTTCTTTAACCAGATAAAAGTTAAGCTTGAGGTTACGGGTTTGACCCTACCTAGTTCCAAACGAACACTCCGGTTCAGATCCAACACTTCAAAGAACCCCACAAGTTTTCTATTGTTCGCCTTCTTTGCTAGATTTTGATGGCTCCAATGTTTGGTAACCAAGTCTATTCTTGTCGTAAATTATTCAAGGCATTGTAAGAGGCCGTCATAGCATGTAAGTTGCTGAGCAGAATCCCATAACCAAATTCATGAAGGCAAATAATTAATTTCATGAAATGTTGGAAGTTTACTACTCGTTCTTGTAAAATTTTAAAGAAGTTGGCAAATAATTAATTTCGTGAAATGTTGGGAAATTCCTTATAAGGTTGGTATTTTGTATAAATTTTATAGAAGTTGGTAACTTATTAGTTTTTTAGGTGTTAGTAAATTCCTTATAGTGCTAGTATATTACTAGCAACAATGGTAGAATTTTAAAAGAAGTTGGTTGCTTACTAATTTGTTGGAATATTAGTAAATTTCTTGTAGGATTGATATTTTACTAAATTCACTTGTACAAGTTCAAAGAAGTTGATAGTGTTGGTGATATCCTAATAAGTAACCCAACATTTGTTAACACTTAAATTTTTGCCAAATCATCGTTAAATAAGAACTTGCTTTCATAGCCAAAAAAAAAAAATGTTGATTTTCTTGCGTAAAATTCTCTTAAAGTTTCCTTGTCACGTACCAAGTACTAGCGGTTTCTGCTTTGTTGATGGTATTGTCCATATTCTAATAAGTTGATATTATCTGGTTAATTAAATGCTGAGTTTTTGCGATTTAGATTACTTAGGCATTCTATACATTTATAAAACAGGATTAGTCTTTTCGGAATCTTCTTTCTCAAAAAATAAAAAATAGTAAATATAATAGCAAGCAAGAGAGAACGGTGGGACTTCTCGGCCATTCATCCCACAGACGCGCACAGACACCGCCAACCACTGCCAGTAGCCAGTCTTCCATCTCCAGCCGCCACAAACGCTCTCGACACAATGTATAGCTGGAGGCCAACTCGGTGACCTCAGTAGGAGGGAAGTACAGATCTCTTCCTCTTTGCTCGGATCCTCCACAGAGTATCGGATGAAAGTTGGGAGCCGAACCCCGTGGATGCAAGAAGGAGAAATAGAGACGAACGACGGAGGATACAATCAACAGACTCCACAACCTGATCGTGACGATGCTCCAGCGAACGCGACTCTCCTCTCTCTCTAGCTGGAACCGTTACACTCCTCCCTCCTGATTCAATTTGTGGCAGAGCTTCAGCCGATGCACCAGAGGCTCTGTTTTCGGATCCTTTATTCGCCCTGGTTCAGAAGCTAGCTCTCCGCGTTCCAATCTTTGTCCGTCCGTTCCGGAAGCTCCAGACGTTCGTTCCGCACTTCAGCGACGATCATAGAAGCTCCATGATGGTTTTTATTTATTAATTAATGTGATGGGCCAAAGTTAGCCCGTCCGCCCATGTTGGCCTAAAAGCCTGGCCCACAAGTTTAGGACCCATGGATGTAGGGATACGTTGAAGAGTTGTAACTTTTGGGGGAACGTCTTTTACCAAAAGGACACATCCTTTGGAGAGGACATATTTAAGAGAAAAAAGAGAGGGAGGAATGCACCTTTTGATATTACGTACGTTCCTCCTCCCTCTCTCCCTCCAAAAGAAAAACAGTAACAAAGAGACGACACTCTCTTCCCTTCAAGGCCAATTGACGTCATCGGATCGAATGGGATCAGTTTTTTCCTCCTTATATCAGCGTCGGTGTTTAATTTGTGGCTAACAAGATACGTTCGATTCTGTGATGTGCTTTAAGATTGGTGATACATGTGATTTTCCCAGGCTCGTCTTCCGCACTCTTTTTAGGGGTTCGATTTAGCGTCAAATCCGGTTTTAGAGAATCAGTAAATCCCAACACTCCAGTTTCACCTAAAAGTTAAAACCAATGTCGCAGAGCAGAGGCCGAGTGTACTTCGTCGTCATCGTCATTTCCTCATCTTCCGCCATCAAAACACTTCACAGTAGTACTTTGTCCTCGCGCACCTGTCCCTGGCAACACACGCACATATAACGACACCCCTTGGAATCGTCAAATCTGCCTTGGACAGCCCCACAGCATACTGCTCTGTTATGCTGTGTGTTCATGATTGATATTGTTGTTCGCTTATTCGTCGCTAAACCTGAGCTGGAGTTGGACCAGAATCAGCTCGACTGAGTTTCAATTTACCAGGTCGTATCTTTCCCGATTAAACTCTAAATGTGATCCTGATTCATTCTAGATTTGCTTATTCTCGGTTTTCCCGTCTTTTCATCGTACTGCGTTAACGGATTGCAGCATATGAGATTCACCATTTCTTCTGTCCGTAAGGTTTTATGTACTAATTGGTTCTTGAGTGGTGCGTTTGTGTGCAATGCAGTGGTGTCGAAGTAGGATGGTGCCATTGCATGAGACGATGCCCAGCCGATGTTTGATGAAATGTCCAATAGAGGGATCTGTAATGTTGCCTCGCTAAATTCGATTAGTCTCTGGCGGGATAATAGGAATGTGCTTATCTCATTTAGAGGATTTCATCTCCAACGGATAAACTAAGTCAAGCATTGCTCTGTTCAATTGCTTGCTATTACACTTTTACCGGCTCATTTTCGTGTATTCTAGTTTCTATCCATTTATGATGTTTCTCGTCCAGATTAAGTTTGTTGCTGATCTCTTCAATTGCTGGCTGGAATCTTGCCATTGTGTCGGTGATGGTCGGTACCATATCTTCAGATACGATTTTTTTGGACTTCTAAACTAAGATCGAAGTGCAGATGATTATTCTCTGATTCTTGAAGTGGATGGTGCTAGAATTTCACGTTAAAGAGAGAGAATAAGAAACTCTGGATGAGAAGTCGATATCAACTCATTGATCTTTAAGTTTTGAGCCAATTTAATGCCTTACTGGTTCGAGTGTGATTTATGCCTTGACATGCTTACCAAGAAATTGGAAGTTTATTTTTTAACAGCTATGTTGGTTATGATTGAAAAATTAACAACACTATTTCTTTGTGTAAGATTCTCTTAAGTTTTCATAGTCACATAACCCTTTCTCAAGTACTTGCGATTTCTGCTTTGTTTGCTCCTTAATTTCCTAGCAGTAACATCAAGTCCAAATCATAATTCGTTGTTGCAATCTGAAATCTGTATTTGGATGGCCATCTCAGTCTATGATGCTTGGTTCGTTTTCACTCCATCTCATGCGTCAACTCTGTTGGAACTTTTCCTGTATTGTATTCTCATTTTTGACTTAATTGCACAATTATTTTTTTATCTCGGATACATGTACTAAAGCTGGCGTGTTTATAAAAAGTCGACAATAGAAGAATCGGTATACTTATGACTTGGTTCCTCGGTTTGTTAACACGCGACTTTCAATGGCCAAATGTCTTATTCAAATGTGCTGAGTGCTATCCTCAAATGAATGTGGCTTTTGACTGGATGAGTCTCGAGATTGAATCTTTTTGTTTTGTATCTCTTTGGGTGGTTCTTCGTTTCACTAAATCACTCTCCTTTTCAATTTTTTTGTTTATGTATATCCATCTCTAGGTATGTGATCTATTTTTCCACTAAATAAAAAGAAAAAAAGATATAAAAAATGAGAGAAAGAAATAAAATAAAAAAAAACTCATAATTGCATTTATGGATGGATCCCTTCGATATAAGTCTTTGTTTCAAGTATTGTTTAATTGGTATCTTTTAGTAGAGAATTCTCTTTTCTATCAGAATTAGCCTTAAATTTAATTCTAGCTCGTGGAGGCTTATATCCCGAGCTCACTAATAAGGCCATGTATAATCTTTACCTGACTTGTATCGGGTTTATTTTCGGTACATTGTTCTTACTTATCTTTGTCATTTTTTCATGCTTTGTGTTGATCTCTTTATATCGCCTTCATGTTTATCAACATTATTAAAATTTATTGGCAATTTGATAAATTTATTAATTACAGAAGTTTAAAGATTTTCCCTTAGCTGGACCTGGAATTGTTGAAGTCCAACCATGGCTTCTCATCCATCTGTCTATAGAAACACCTATCCTACTTCTTGAATTTTGTTATCTAGATACGATGTGATTAATAAATTAGCATCAATATCATTTTTAATTATTTGTTCTATTGTTGAATAAGACGTTTGGATCAGTGTGAGGAGATGAAAAGAAAAAGGCCCTGAGTAACTTTCAGTTTCGTAGAAGCAAAATGGTAGGTACCGCCAAATTGCATCTCAATGTTTGTACTGCACTTTCCATGTAAATGAGAAACATTTCCTTGCCTTGCAAATAAAATGAAGTTGCCAAGTTGCACGGACAAACTTGTGTGACCTACTTCCCAAAGTTCTCTTAAAACTAACTGAAGGAATTCTAGTCGGCGGAAGATGACTTACTTGATTCCAATGCGCAAACAGCAAATAGTCCCGGATCGAACGTTGAATTGCGAACCAATCACGAACAACAATGCCTCACGTTGGTCTGGATGCAATCACAAGGAAAACACCCGATTTCCACGGCGTAAATGCAAACCGTTCTTCAAATTGATGATTGAATCATCCTATCTTGAAGATGGAATTTTGAGAGAGATTTTGGTGCGAATGAATTGACAACTCTTCCAACGGTTGTGTTTGGGAGATTTTATACGTCTCCCTTCGTACCCCTCCATTGGTGACCTTCCATCGTAACGCATCAAGATGAACCAGTGCGTTCCGTTCGCACCCCATCATGAACGTACCAGCTGAAAGAACTAAATCTCCCACTCGGACATGATGGGCCTGATAGCGCTCTATCAAGAATATAAGGCAAGGCATTCAATCATTCATCAACTTTATAGAACAATTCATACTGGCAAGTAAGCCGTGCGACCAGTGAGTACACCTGCACTTGGGAGCTCAAATTATGCACCTGTTAGGGATGACATAATGGCTACAACCCGGAAAGAAAATATAAACAATCGATGTCTCACAGTGCCCAAGACATATCTTGTTACATCAATTCAAGTATACCTATCCCTTAAAGGCTATACTTGATTATCCTCTAAAACACCATGTATTTACAATTATATCCGCAACCACATAAGGCGATATAATTGGTCGACCAGTAAATACATGTGACAGATGTAAAACAACAATAGTCTTCCTTCGCACTCATGTCTCTCTCAATTTTAGAACAACTGCTTTCCTAGACACGTCCCATAGGCCATATCTATTCATGACCGCCCGTAACATGCTAAAGTAGCAACATTGATCTTTCATTTCGAGAACATAGTCAGAAGTAACATAGGGCACGAATTGAGGTAAATAATAAGTTACCTCAAGGGCTCACACAATGGGTAAATAGGGATGATTTTACTCACCTTCCCTTGTCGGTCAAACAATGCACATGTAGTATGAATTACATGCTATAGTGGCTTTCTCTTTCTATAAGAGCGTATGTCATTTCTTAAATATATCCACTATACGGATCTTAGCCTAAACATAGTCACGTGCTTCTCACGTACTCATGTTTAACTCGAGTGATATATTAGCTCGCTTTCTATAGCGCCCAATTAAGTACTCGCATCCGGCATTTTACAGGCATACATGATTGTGGGACTATCATGTTCGGTCTTAAACAAATCACAGACCTCATCTTGACTCCAATCAAGGCGACATATTTTATGTACCAGACTTGCTCTTTAGCATTTATTTGTACATAACGTCTCATCTCAACGTGCTAACTATAGCACTTGAGGCGATTGCTCGTGTGAGTAAGCCAATCATTATCTGCTACATACTTTCCAATTATATATGTGTGCTTGTGCTAGTCTCATAATGGATTTGTACTTTTTTGATAAAACATCAAGTCATTAATAAACAAACAAGTACAATACATATGTCCATAAATACATAAAACAATTATCCTCTACAACAACACATATCACATCCTACGCAAACCTAGTGACATCCTGTTGGTCAAAAATATGTCTCTAGGAATAGCCTTCGTAAATGGATCAGCAACCATTCTATTGGTTGAAATGTATTGTAGAATCACTTTTTTCTGCGCTATAATATCTCTAATGAAGTTATTCTTTATGTCAATGTACTTCGTCCTTCCATGATACTTGGGATCTTTCACATAGGCAATGGCTGCTTGACTATCGCAATAAACTGTCACCGGTCTTGGAATCTCAGTGACAGTGGCTAAATTTTCAAAGAAACGTTTTAGCCATACTGCTTCTTGCACTGCGGCATAACACACAATAAATTCAGCCTCCATAGTTGACAAGGCTGTGCATGTTTGTTTCTTGCTATTCCAAGAAATTGCACCTCCATTGAGCAAGAACGCATATCCAGAAGTTGATTTACGCTCATCCAGGTCTCCACCCCAATCAGCATCTGAATAACCTAATAGGCGTAAATCATTCCCTTGGTAACAAAGTCGATAGTCCATAGTGCCCTTCAAGTATCTCAGGATCCTCTTTACTGCTTTCTAGTGTGCTGGACTGGGACTTGATTGAAATCGGCTCGCCAATCCCACGGCATAACATATGTCGGGTCGAGTACACATCATAGCATACATCAAACTAGCGTAAGGAACAGTTTCATTATTTTAATTTCTTCTGGAGTCTTAGGACACATCTCAGTACTTAGGCATTCGCCTTGCATGACAGGGGTATCAATGGGATTACAATGCTGCATATTGAAACGTTCAAGAATCTTCATAATATAAGATTCTTGTGATAAAATAAGGAGTTTCCTTGATCGATCTCTTTCGATCTTAACTCTTAATATATAAGCAGCTTCTCCCATGTCCTTCATTTCAAAATTGGAGGACAACCATTCTTTTATGGTGATTACCATAACCTTGTCATTTCCAGCCAACAGAATATCGTCCACATAAAGTGATAAAATCACAAATTTATCTTCAGACCGCTTGACATATACACAGTGATCCTCTTCGATCATCGTAAAACCATAAGTTGTTATGGCTCGATGAAAACGAAGATACCACTGTCTAGATGATTGCTTAAGGCCATATATTGAGCGATGAAGTTTGCAAACTTTATGCTATTGACCTTTAGCTATGAAACCTAATGGTTGTTTCATATAAATTTCTTCATCTAGTTCTCCATTGAGAAATGCCGTCTTTACATCCATTTGATGTAATTCAAGATCCAAATGTGCAGCGATGGCTAGAATAAGACGTATTGAGGCAAACCTTACAACTGGTGAAAAATTTTCCTCGTAGTCTATGCCCTCTTGTTGAGTATAACCTTTCGCCACAAGACGAGCCTTATACTTTTCAATGGATCAAT
Organism: Eucalyptus pauciflora; assembly: GCA_007663325.1. Lineage (NCBI taxonomy): Eukaryota > Viridiplantae > Streptophyta > Magnoliopsida > Myrtales > Myrtaceae > Eucalyptus > Eucalyptus pauciflora. Next base: position 555,170 of record VMYD01000193.1, on the reverse strand, counting down.
CTGCCCTTTGCTTAATCTTGAAGACCCATTTGTTTCCAATGGCCTTACGATTGGGTGGTAGATCAACCAAGTCCCAGACATGATTTGTCCTCATTGACTCCATCTCGTCTTCCAAAGCTTTTCTCCAGTCTTCCTTATCAGAGGATGAGAGAGCCTCTTGAACAGTCTTAGGCTCGGCATCATCTTTATGAGCAATCATAAATGCTTCCCCTTCAATCTCAAAACGACGACGAGGAATATTTTTACGATTACTTTTACGCAACTGAATTTCTCTTGAATTCAATTCGCCAGACGATGCTACACTCCCACTAGGTCTTTCATGTTGAGGTAAATCTTCATTCCCCTCCATAACATTAGTGGGTGTATTATTAGGATCTTCCATCTCATATAATTGGAAATCCTTATCAATCTCACCTCTACTAGGAAAATCGTTCTCCAAGAACGTGACATCTCATGACTCCTTTTCGGTCACACTTCCATCAGCTTGTTCACCTATGAACACATACCCTTTGGAGTGTTCAGAATATCTTATAAAGATACATTTCTTCCCTCTAGAGCCTAATTTGCCATATTTATGGTAAGATTCATGAACATAAGCTGCACATCCCCATGGACATAGACTACTTAAGTCTGGTTTTCTTCCAGTCCATAATTCATAAGGGGTGGAAGTGACCGATTTTGAGGGCACTCGGTTAAGCACATAGGCAGTAGTCAATAATGCATCTCCCCAAAAGGAGATAGGTAAATTTGCTTGCGCCATCATAGACCTAACCATTTCCAATAGGGTTCTATTCATTCTCTCAGCTACCCCATTTTGTTGTGGAGTATAAGGAATAATCAATTGTCTTACAATTCCCTTTTCATCACAAAGAGCCTTGAATTGCTCCGATAGATACTCACGTCCGCGATCAGTTCTCAATGCCTTTATTGTTTTGTTCAACTGATTCTCTACCATCGTTATATATCGTCTAAAGCATTCTAATGCTTCGGACTTATGGGAGATCAGAAAGACATAACCGAAATGCGTGAAGTCATCTATGAAAGTAATGAAATATGAGGCTCCATGCCTCGCCCTCACATTCAAAGGACCACAAATGTCAGAATGTATGAGTTGCAATGGAAATTCAGCTCTAGTCCCTTTACCGAATGGTTTTCTAGTTGCTTTTCCCGCTAGACAATGTTCACATACGGGTAGATCAACATTAGTGAGTGACCCTAAAAGGCCTTCTCTAGCTAATCTTTGCATTCTTTGCAACCCAATGTGACCTAATCTAGCATGCCAAGTATTTGCATCAGTCCCAATGTTATCAGAAGACGCAATTAAAGAAAAACAACCATCAACATTAACATTGTACTGATCATAGTCAATGTTTAACACCATAAAACCATTCAATACATGACCTGAACCATAATAAACTGTTCCATACAAAATATCAACACAATCACCATGGAAATTCAATACATAACCTAAGCTAAGAAGAACAACTACAGAGACCAAGTTTCGTCGAATATCTAGAGCATAAAGGACATCATGCAGGAATAGGTTTCGACCACCACGCAAGATTAATTTGCATGTGCCGATACCCTTCATTTCAACTCTTGAGTTATTCCCAACATATATCCATCTTCTTCCAGGTGGTATCCGACGATACTCCACAAATGCTTCTCGGTCTCTAGCTACATGGTCTGTTGCTCCTGAGTCTACAGTCCACATTGGATGAGATTTAGCAAGCATTACAGTACTAGAAACAAAAGCATTACTCAAAGTAATAGAGTAATAGGGTACCTTTTTCGGCTTAGTGCATTCACGAGCAAAATGACCCAGCTTGCCACAATTGTGGCACTCCATCTTGGCCTTGTCCTTCTTCCCACCACGCTTCTTGCGTCGGAAGGTCTTAGCCCTCTTGGGTCCCTGATCAGTCATCTTCCCTTTGTTGTTGAACTGAAGGTTCCTCTTGCGCTTGAAGCCCGAAGCTTTGCGCGAACTCGTTTAAGCAACATAAGCATGGGTAGAGGATCTTGCACCCTCTAGGCGCTCATCCTCTAATTCCAAATGACGCGCAATATCATCAAAAGTGACGATGTTCTCACTATGCGTCATATTGATCTTCATATGTTCCCAATTATCAGGAAGAGACCTAATAACAGCCTGAACTTGCTGTTCATCAGTAAGGGAGTGACCTGCCGACTTGAGCTCACGGATCATGTTTGACATCTCCCGAAGATGTTGCCTCATTGTTACATTAGGGCGCTTTTGGAAAGTGTTAAACTTGATGGTGAGTCTCCTCAGCTTAGTGGCAGATGTACCCCCAAACTTATCCTTCAAGGCAACCCACATAGCTTGAGCTTTATCATAACTTTCAAACCCACACATGAGATCATCTTGCATACAGCTCAGCAACGTGATGCGAGCAATGCTATTCTTCTTTTTCCAAGCTTGATAAGCTTCTAGATCTCTCATGTGTTGAGCTGAAGTTCCATGCTCAGGTTCATCCATGGTGTGGTTGAGGGTTTCCAAAACCTCTTGTTCCTCAAGGATGTACTGAACCTTTCGGTGCCAAATACCATAATTGTCACCGTTCAGCTTCTCACCCTTATTGAGGTCAGCCACAATGGTCTTGGATGCCGAGGCCATAATTAATTCCTATAACACATTAACATCATAGACGCAGAATCAATACTAGCACATTTTTCAGAGTGACACACATATTTAATTTGCAGCAAAAAAAAACTAAAATACTAATAATTCAACAAAAGACACAGAAACAAAAGTTCACTATGTTCCCAATCAATTTCTATGTACGATTGTTCAATTATCATTAATTAGTTTAATTTGCACAAAATTTTGAGTTCTAGGTGAGGACTCTTTCGAATTCTACCAACCTACGAACTCCCACTAGGAAAAATAATTACATGATTTCTTGTAATTTCTACATCTTTCCTTAACACAAAACCATAGCATGATAATAACCAACGTATAAACAACAATCATGCTTCAACTATAATTAAAAAATGCAATTCAACATGTAATGGATTTCCTACCATTGTTCTAATTTTCTAGCAACTAGAAAATTGCAAGTATATTAAAACTATATACTTCATATCATTTAACTAAACTTTACATAGCATATGTAACATCACTTGCACATAAGCTAGCTACTGTATTTCCTAAAGTACAAGAAAATACAAGCTACAAATGAATAAACTATGCATTAAACCCCAAAAAATACGCGTACATAGGGTTCCCTACACTTTTTCATACATTTTATAAAATTAAAAAATGAAAAATAAATATTCCACAGTGTAGAGGACATCCATACGAACCCAACGCCACCAACCACGCTCCAATCGGAGCCCGCACGCGCCCCCACGCGCCGCCTGAGTGTGCAGCGCGAGTGGTGCACGCGCCAACGAGCCAAAAGGCTCCTGGCTGGTCCGACCGGTCACCGGTTCGACCGTTGACTGGTCCGACCGTTGACCGGTCAACGGGCCGGGTCGGGTCGGGTCGGGTCGGGTCGCCGGCCGGCCAACAACCACCGGCGGTGACATCATCCCGACGGTTAATGACAGTTGGATGACGTCATCCGTGACGTCACACGCCGGTTCAGCGAACCAGCGCGTGACGTCACGCACCGGTTTGCCCACCAGCGCGTGACGCACGCGCCGGTTCGCTGGCGTGCCCAGCACGTGCAGCGCGTGTGGGCGCGTCCGGCGTCGTCTGTCGGCGTTGGACTCGTCTCGACGAGTACTTTCATCCCGTATATTCAAAAAAGAATTTTGGCCCAAAAATTATATCGAAAAATGGCCAAAACCGTATGAGTGTTTGCGACGCCGAATCCGTTCTTCACTCCGATTGAAAATTCGAGTTTTTCAGATGGTAATTTCGACCGTTAGACATCTAAACAGTGTAGAATTGATACTCTTGATCTCAATATCAAAAGGTAAACGGGAAAATTTAATGAAAAACAAGGCAGAAATCACGATCGGGCTCTGATACCAATGAAGGAATTCTAGTCGGCGGAAGACGACTTACTTGATTCCAATGCGCAAATAGCAAATAGTCCCGGATTGAACGTTGAATTGCGAACCAATCACGAACAACAATGCCTCACGTTGGTTTGGATGCAATCACAAGGAAAACACCCGATTTCCACGGCGTAAATGCAAACCGTTCTTCAAATTGATGATTGAATCCTCCTATCTTGAAGATGGAATTTTGAGAGAGATTTTGGTGCGGATGAATTGACAACTCTTCCAACGGTTGTGTTCGGGAGATTTTATACGTCTCCCTTCGTACCCCTCCATTGGTGACCTTCCATCGTAACGCATCAAGATGAACCAGTGCGTTCCGTTCGCACCCCATCATGAACGTACCAGCTGAAAGACTAACTCATGAATCTCATGTTTACTGAATGAGAAGTCAAACAATCTTTTATTCAAAAGAAAGTTAGACATGCCAAATTGAATGACTTAAGCGTATGAGGACACTCAAAATTTGGATGATTTACGCTGAAATGTCTAACTGGGAATATAAAGACAAGAAGTTGTCTGTGACACTAAAGGCAAATATGTGAACTCAAATGCCATAACGATGAAACTACTCACAAATGTAGGATGAAACCAATGTGATGGAGACCAGGTCTGAGCTTGGACACCTAATTTTCTCTCCCTCTAGGAAGCCTAATGTACATGAGGATCGTCTGTCAATGACCTAAATCTGAAGAAAAATGGGTTCATAGTATCTCAGCCTAGAGGTCTTCACTAATTTAATTAAGGTAGTTGGCCGTTCTTAGCTAGCAGTTTGAATTTTAAACCTTCAATGATTGCTTCTCGGCAGCAATAGCTTCAACTTCGATGGTGGGCTTCCACAAAATTGTAGTTTCAGCAAGTAACGAGGTCATCGTGGGTCCATGTTTGAGGCAGGACTCCTGTCTTCCAAGTAACCTGTATATCATTTTAAGCCGTTTAACTAACTGAGCAAGGCAGGTGAACTTTGTACGTTTTATTGATATATTCAGAAATAGTGAAGCATTTTAGAAAGTGTTTGATGCACCAAAAGAACCAAGATATCCAAGTCTTTACTTCAGCTTAGGAAGTAAAACTGTGGGGATGCTTTATGATTGTTAAAAAGTCAAAATTCCTTGCATGGTTGCAATCATAGAATTGACTAAGACCAGAAAGGATAAAGAATACTTATAGGTATTATTTTTTTCATTGTAGTGTTTCTAGAATCATTTGATTAAGTTGAGCATCTCCAAATGATTTTCAGATAGAGCACAAAAGGGAACTGGTATGGTCATTGTTATGGTACCTTTTCTTTGCTTCTCATTGTCACGGCCCCCATAGATTGAACAACCACAATCAGTAGCTCCCTGCATAACGATACATGTAATTCAGGCATCACAATAAAATTGAGTCCATTAGCAGGGCAATCTTCAAAATTTGACTAGTAATCGGTATGCTTCTTCTGAGCATTATCGAAGACAATGTGTCGGTTGGCTGTTTCACGCTTTCCCGTCAACCTTCTCCATAGGCGCTAATGTGCTCCTCGTGGTGAAGTGAGAGATTCTGAATCACCTTCTTTATCACTTCAAAGCCTCCCTCTTCTCTCATGCTTTTTGTATTGCAAAAAAGTCAAAGAACACACTCTCAAAGGTCCCTCACTGAACAAAAATTCTTGACCAAGTCCATGTTATTTCTATGGTGCGAACCTGTAGTTAGTATGGCATCCTGCATCATTGCAGTCACCCTGAGAAGGAAGAGAATGTTTTTACCAACTTTGGGGTAAAATATTGCGTAAATGGTGATAGTGAAGTTAGCTACCTCTATTGGCTTTGGATCTTACATGAGGACAACACCAGCTTGCTCGGTTATTCTTTGTTGTATAAAAAACATAAACAATCAAGTAATTAAATACCTTAGAACATGTCTGTATGCACTTATTTTGTTTGCTGTTAATGGTATTTCATTAATTTCTTGAGCAAGTAAATGAAATTTCACCTCAAGAAGGTATCTTTAACACCATAGATGTCTCCTGCTTCAATTCCTATGCTTGGTCGAACTTGGTGTTCTCACTGCAAGATAGAAGCCAATGTTGATGGCAATAGCTTTGTGCCTTTTTTCCTTCTCGAAATAACAAGCAAGCTGGAGGTCAGGTATTACCTGGCCCAGCATCATCACTCCATTGGTGCCACTAATGCTGATACCAGCATATAAGCAAGCGTTGAAGTGAGCATCAGATATATCTCGGTCGGATGGCTTATCAGCCCCAGCACCACAGTAATAAGGCCCCTAAATGAAAATAAAACCTCACATCACAATACAATTTTTTTGTCATCAACTTAAAGCCTATTATCCATCAATATACAGGGAAATTCATTAGGAAAAAAATTTCTCACCTGGGAACCTGGATATCCTCCAATTGGCCAACTGAATGGCCATTGAACATTTATCTGCAATAGGGTCTTTTCTTGCTCAATCCAATACCTAATGTGAACATTTAGCCCAAAATCATGAACTTGTCCATTTCAAAACTTTCTAATTCATGATATATAAATCATGTTTTTGAATCTCCCAGCATGAAACTTCAATAATAACCTTTGGGTTACTGACTTTCAGCAACCCTGACATGTTTGGTCGCTGGGATCCGCTCACAGTTGGTGTGTATGAATTGCAAATAACTCGCAAAATGAACAATAATACTCCGTAAACTAATTGAAACGCCCTTTCTCGTTTCATCAACCTGTTCAGATGATCTAACTGGCGGTCAGTGAGTTCTTTCTAATCCTCATTTGGCATTGTGTCCTCAGTGCCAAAATTCACACCATTTCTGCCTAGCTTGAAAAATAAAGCAGTTTAAGTAATAGACATACCCACTAAAACAAAAACCCTACGAGCTTAATATCATGGAAGATAGTTCAAATGACGAGCTCTATTTGTATGACTTGGCCTTCTAGTATGCATGAGAGTCCAGTTTTGGAAAGATAAAAATAATGGACTAAGTACTTCAAAGAAAGGCGTCTCCTTAGCAAGTGACATCGCCAAAAAGTTGAAAACCGCTTTTTGGAGACTGGTTTCATGAAGGACAACTTACATTTTGAAGCATAAATAGTGAGTCTTATCAATTTCCCTAAGGACACTACCACAAATTTCCTTTAATAATAAACTAAAAATAGTGGCATAACCATGCCTACCATTTTGGAACCATTTCAAGGTTATTCTCAAGCCTCATTCCCAAAAGTGAGATTGCAAACAAGCAAAAAACTGAGGGCAGTTACAAAGTTGAAGGAAGTAGACTGCAGAGTGCAACAACTTAAGAGATTAACCACCTACCGAGGATCAATTAGCAAGCATGTTATTATGATATTACAATAGATATAATGGATGATCAACTTGTGCATCTTGACAGTGCACCTAATTCTTTCCTCTCTAAATCAAAAGGCAATCACATTAAAGTACTTTCTTAAATCTTTTAATTCGAAAAAAAACAATTGATTTGCAATTGACGTGACATATTTGAGATCCTGACTTCTATTTTAAATAATGGGGTATTTTTATTTGATATCGGGAGGTTATTTTTTTGCTGGTATCAGAAATAATCAATCAAGTACTTGGACCTTACGTGGCTTGACCATAATAGATACGAAGAAGCCATTCTGCATTTATTCATGAATAAACCAGGTATAGGTTTTTTTTTTTTTGGTAACCGAGACTCTACCCGTGCCCGAACGGTTCGTGAGGGCCGGGTCCTTATACCTCGGAGGAGACCAGTCCAGCAACCCACCGCCAAGACCCCCACTTAAATCGCTAGCAACTGCAGGTTTCGAACTCTCAACTTCTGCAATGATGGAGGGACTTTCAACCAACACAGCTACCCACGAATGGATAACCGGGTATAGGTTTAATCTCTCAACTATTGATTGATCGAGGGAAGTATTTAGGTTGAAACGGAGCGCTATCATTGTGGTACTTAATGCTGACACTAAACTAGGATCTATGGATGGGAAATTCTCATGCCAAATGAAGATGCATCGAATAAAGTTGTGTGGATAACACAATGCGATTTGTTCATTAATATATACATAATCAAGTTTCAAATGGACATAATTATGGGCTTGAGGGCCCATGGGCCCGCTGGAGCCATGTTGGCACCATGATATGAACTTTTATGATGAGGAGGCTTGGACAACACTTGAGGCCCGACCTAAGTGACCGGTCTAGGCTCACCCATCGATCACCTCTTAGTTTCAAAAGAAGTGGCTAGACATTACTTTATTCCTCGTCGCGGGACATATTGTCCGTAAAAGCACCGTTTTTTTTTTGTTGGGACTAGAGGGAAGAGGGCTGGGGGTGGGGTTGGTGCGAAGTGCGATGAAAAAAAGGGAAAATCTTCTTTCTTTCCTTTTTTTGTATCATAAGAAGAAAAGAGGGAAAGAAAGAAGATTTTCCATTTTTTTGTATCATAAGAAGAAAAGAGGGAAAGAAAGAAGATTTTCCCTTTTTTTGTATCATAAGAAAAAAAGAGGGAAAGAAAGAAGATTTTCCCTTTTTTTGTATCATAAAAAGAAAAGAGGGAAAGAAAGAAGATTTTCCCTTTTTTTCATTGCACTTTCCATTGTAATCCCACGCTTCCTTAAAAAGCATTTTCCCTTCATCCTCAATCTGCGCCGCTTCTTCTCTCCTTCTCTCTCTATAAAAGCAACAGTACCACACCCTTCTCTCTCTATATATATCGCTCTCCGTGCAGTTTCCGTTTCCCATGGTCGAACTGCGAAACACAGTGCCTTTCCCCTCCGTCGAAGGCCACGCATGAGCCCTAGCAAGGCCGCCTCCGTCGAGGACCTGCCGCCGCTTCTCGGCGGCGTAGACGACACTCGACGATGGGTCATCACTGCCCAGACCTCCCCCTCTTGGCCCTCCTCGTCCTCCCCCTGCTGCTGCCACTCCTATGTCTCGCTGCCTCTGCTCAGACCCTGCAGAGCGACGTCCTCGCAATGCAAGCCCTCAAGAAGAGCCTGACGCTCCCTTCCTCCCTCGACTGGTCCAACGACGACCCGTGCAAGTGGCCCCAGGTCGGGTGCACCGGCAACCAGGTCGTCCGGATCCAGATAGGTAACAAGGGCGTGTCCGGGACCCTCCCTCCGGACGTCAGCAAACTCACTGCCCTGACGCGGTTTGAGGTCATGAACAATCAGCTCACCGGCGCCCTCCCGAGTTTCGCCGGGTTGGCTCAGTTGCAGGTACCGAGTCCGTGGTCTTTTTTTTTTTTTTTTTCTAGATGATTTTCAGGGAAGGAGCGAGTGATGATTCTGTGCTTTCTTGGCCCCTTCTTGGAACAGGTGTTGTATCTAAGCCGCAACAGTTTCACCTCCATTCCTGCGGACTTCTTCACTGGTTTGTCGTCTCTGCAAGCGGTTGACCTGAGCCATAACAACTTCGCTGCTTGGGGGATTCCCGCTAGCTTGAAAGATTGCACCTCCCTTCAGAATTTCACCGCGACCCAAGCGAGCATCACCGGTCCAATCCCTGATTTCATCAATGGGGGGAATTTCCCCAGCATGTTCGCGCTTCAACTGGCCTTCAATAACCTGGAAGGCGGCCTGCCCGCAGGCTTCGCCGGGTGGACAATTCAGATCCTCTGGCTGAATAATGGGAATTCAAAGCTCAACGGGCCGATCGACGTCATAGCGAGCATGACCCAGTTGAGACAGGTTTGGTTGCAAAGTAACCAGTTCACGGGTCCGATACCCGACGTTTCGAATTTGAAGAATCTGTTGGATTTCAACGTGAGGGATAACCAGTTGACTGGCGTTGTCCCCGATTCCCTGGTGAAGCTTCCTAGCCTTAAGGTTGTCACTTTGACCAATAATCTGCTCCAGGGATCGATGCCTGCTTTCGATACTAAAGCCGTTCAAGTCGATAACATTGGTAATAGGTTTTGCTCGTCCGAGCCTGGCATTCCTTGTGATCCCACGGTTGATATACTGCTCTCCATTGCTCGATCGATGGGTTACCCTGTTAAATTTGCTCAGGGTTGGCAAGGGAATAGTGCTTGTAACTCAGCGAGTGCCTGGACAGGGATTTCATGTTCTGGGGGCAACATTGTCGTTATTAGTTTCCCAAATATGGGTCTTTCTGGAACTATTGCTCCTGAATATTCTAAACTTACGTCGCTGCAGAAGCTGTTGCTGTCCCACAATGATCTTATCGGTACAATACCTAGTGAGCTCACGACGCTGCCTAATCTAAACCAGCTGGACGTTTCCTACAACCATTTGTCCGGTAAAGTGCCTACTTTTCGGAGCAATGTGAATATAAATACAGAAGGTAATGGTGACATAGTGAAGACATTACGCCTCCTGCCCCAGCATCGGCGCGTCAGTGGTGGTGACGAGCCCACCTAGAAGCTGGAAAAGTATACATATCCTCGACGATTATTCTCTTTAGTTTCGATCATAAATCGCGTACGTTTCCAAGTGCTGATGGTGCTTGGGCTTTCTTTATGCAGGCTCTCGTGAAGCTGATATCTAAATAGCACCTGATAACACCAACGAGGAGGCTGCTTGTTGGTGATTATGCTGATGGTGCTTGGGCTTTCTTAATGTTGCATGGTTCTGTAATGTTGTTTGCTTATCGTGTGTGAAATCAGCATCGCGAAGCTGATGATGCCCATGTCAATAAATAAAGTCGTGAACTTTCGAAGCGAGTATTTTCCCTATGATAACATGTAGGAGAGGCCCCAAATCCAACTGTTCCCCTTGGGTGCTGCCATTTCCCTACTCAACTCGTGTCTCCAAGCAGCCTAGAGATAGTAAGAAATGATGAAAAGAAGACTGACATAAGAGAACAAAACAACGTCGCTAGCTTCATAAGTTTGGAATTTGTGTTGCACGGCCATCCATAAATGGCACATGCTTTCTCTATGGCTTGCCACGAAGCATTTTGGAATTAATAATTGTTTCTCCTAGGGGTTATTATATCGTCCACCGCCCGTAGAATCCAAATTCCACCGTCAATTGAATGAAAGGGAAAACTCCATATAAATAATTATATAAGTTGGTTGATAGCATATACCTTATTTTGGATCGAAATTACTAAAAAAATCATAAACTTATTACATTTACACCAATTCAGTTATAAATTTTTCATTTACCCAATTGAGTCCTAAACGTTTTTGGCTGCGTTTGACAATTAGAATAAAATTCAGAATACCTATCTTGCATTTGGTGTCTACTCAAGATAGAAGACAGTTGGATAAAATGGGGATATAGACTGGATAAAATTATTTCATGAAGGAGATAGGATAAAGGTGGATAAAATTGGGATATAGACTGGATAAAATTATTTCATGGAGGAGATGAGATAAAGGTGAATATGATTTTTATTATTTAAATAGGAAAGTTATTTTTCTCAAATAACAAATTTATTAAATTAATAAAATTAAAATTATATTTCAATATAAATAATATTTGAATTATAATATAATAAATTCAAAATAACAAAAAAATAGTTATTTTAATTTAATTTTACAATTCAAATTTAATTCTATTTTATAATTTTAATTCAATATATTTATTAGATATTTTAGGAATTTTAGTATTTATGGTATATTAGTATAGTTTACTATATAATAAAATTTTATTAGAGAATGATGGAAGGGGAAGATAGAAAGAAAAAAGAAACTAATTAACAAATAAGGAAAATAAAAATAAAGGAAGACAATAGTGTTGCGATAGATTTTTACTATCTCCATTTATATAATTTTTGGTTCATTTATACTAATATACTTTTTATACCAAACAACATACATGACATATATGAATATATCCAACTCTATTAGTGCAATCACCAAATAGTTGATAGAATATAGCAAAATTCATATATTTCATATCTTATTTTATCCAGTCTTATCATGATTAAAAATCTGGATGACCAAACATAACCTTTATTGATTTACCACTATAGTCCATCTAATAAATTTTAAATGGAAATCATTAATGTGAACGCTAGCCATTCTACGTCAATGGCTAGTGTTGATATTGTTGTAAAATATTGCGTTGCAAATATATAATAGAGAGAATAGAGAGATTGAGTAGAGAAAATTTGGGACACCGGAGATAGTAGAGAAAGCCAGAGAAGAGGGTGTGACTGTTTATTCTGATAGTTGTTCACAGTTGTGATTGTACATTAAAACTAAACTCCTATTTATAGGAGAACAAGAATGTACTTATCATTAATATCAATGTATCGAATGATACATGTATTGGATATGGGAGATGAATGTACATTGTATAGGGAGATGTACTTAGAAAGTATGATACAAATGTACCATAATAAGTACATTAGATAAGATGAATATGATGAATATTCATTCATGTATTTCATCCATTCATGTATTTCATAACACTCCCCCTTGAATATTCATTGTATTCATTATGATTGTGCATCAAATGATACTGCCTCATTAAAAACCTTAAGCCGGAAAAACCCAGTGGCACAAAAACCGGACAAAAAGAAAAAAGAGTGCAATGCATATATAGCCACTGTAGGGGCTAATGAATCTTGCATCTTGTGAACTCGCCGCATATCAATGATGCAATGTATAGTTCATAATATCTCCCCCTCAATTGAGCCATATAGCCACTTCTGGGGCTAATCAGTCTTGCATCTTATGAACTCGCCGCATACCAATGCCATATACTAATTTTTCAAAAGTTGATGTTGGCAATGATTTGGTAAAAAGATCTGCAAGATTATTTATGGATCGAATCTATTTAACATCAATTTGTCAACTTTCTTGGAGTTCATGAGTATAGAAAAATTTCGGCGAGATATGCTTGGTCCTATCACCTTTGATATATCATCCCCTGACTTGTGCAACACAAGCAGCATTATCTTCATAAATTATAGTGGGAGAATTTGTAACCGGTATTAAACAACAAGAATTATGAATATGTGTTATAACGGATCTTAATCAAACACACTCTCTTCCAGCTTCATATAAAGCAATAATCTCAGAGTGGTTAGAAGATGTAGCTACTAACGATTGCTTAGTAGAACGCCAAGAAATAGCGGTGCCGTTATAACAAAATAAATACCCGGTTTGAGAGCGAGCCTTATGTGGATTGGATCTATATCCAGCATCAGCATATCCAACTAAACCAGAGTTAGTGGAATCTTTGGAATAATATAATCCCAAATCTATGGTTCCTTGGAGATAACGGAAAATATGTTTGATTCCATTCCAATGTCTCTGAGTTGGCTCAGAACTAAATCGTGCCAATAAATTTACCGCAAAAGCGATATCTGGTCTCGTACATTGTGCCAAGTACATCAAAGCCCCAATTGCATTGAGATATGGTACTTCAGGACCAAGTATCTCTTCATTTGATTCTCTAGGACGAAATGGGTCCTTTTGGGGATCTAGAGACCTTACAAGCATAGGGGTGCTCAATGGGTGAGCTTTGTCCACGTTGAAGTGTTTAAGCAATCTTTCAACGTATGCTGATTGATGGACGATTATTCCATTTGCTTTATGCTCAAGCTCTAGACCAAGACAAATTTTGGTTTTACCCAAATTTTTAACTTCAAACTCCCTTTTCAAATATTCAGCAGTTTCAGCTAACTTTTCTGGAGTTCCAATTAAACTTATATCGTCGACATAAACTGCTACAATAGCAAATCCGGTTTCTGATTTCTTAATAAACACGCATGAGCATATAGGATCATTCTTGTACCTTTCCTTAATTAGGTACTCACTTAGGCGTTGATACCACATACGACCAGATTGCTTTAACCCATAAATTGCGGGGAGTGCATGCTTCAGGCATTTTGAATCCCTCGGGAATTTTCATATAAATATCAGAATCTAATGAGCCATATAAATATGCCGTCACAACGTCCATAAGGCGCATTTCCAATCTTTCAAAGATTGATAGGCTAATGAGAAAACGAAATGTAATCATATCCATCACAGGTGAATATGTCTCATTATAATCAATCCCAGGTCTCTGGGAGAATCCTTGGGCAACGAGTTGGGCTTTATACCTGACAACCTCGTTTTTCTCATTTCATTTTCAGATAAATACCTATTTATATCCAACGGGCTTTACATTATCGGGGATACGAGTTATAGGTCCAAAAACCTCTCGTTTAGTTAGGGAAGCTAATTCAGCCTTAATTGCTTCCTTCCACTTAGGCCAATCTTGCCTTTGACGACATTCAATAATAGATTGCGGCTCACAATCATCATCCATAATTTTATGGGCAATTGAGAATGCAAAAGCATCATCAATGATGATTTCATTTCGATTCCAAATTTCATTATAATATGTAATGGAATTCTCAGTATTCCCGGGATTGGTGTTCCTTTCATGGGTTTGCACCTCTTCAGGGGCAATAAGCTCTTCAGGAGCAAGCACAACGCCAGGCTCTTTTGGAGATGATTCCTGATTCTTTCCCCTTCGTTTTCGAGGAGCAGTATCTTTTGATCCTATCGGTCTACCACGCTTCAAGTGCGGGGGATTTTGATCCATTTTAGCTTGTTCTTCGGGAACAGCTATCCTAGCTGGAGTATTTGCAGCTGGAATATGAGACTTCGTTACCTTAGTAGCATCATTAAATGCATAAGGAAGTCTATTGGCCATAGCCTGTAAATGGATTATGCGCTGCACCTCATTTTCACATTAAGGGATCCTTGGGTCTAATTGAGATAAATTTTTCTCATTCCAGGAGAAAACCTTAACTGGTTTTTGTTTTGCAGTCATGGAAATTGTAGGTATCCCAATTGATGGAAACCTAGTCTCATCGAAATGACAATCTGCAAACTTGGCAGTAAAAAGATCACCAGTAGTTGGTTCCAATAACCTAATAATAGAGGGTGAATTAAACCCAACATAAATGCCCAAATGGCGTTGGGGACCCATTTTCGTCCTTTTGGCGGTGCTATAGGCACCTGCACTGCACAACCAAATGTGCGTAGATGTGAAACATCTGGTTCATAACCAAGGACAATTTGAAGGGGAGATTGTAAAAGATTAGCAGTGGGGCGTAATCTTATTAGAGCTGCCGCATGCAAAACTGCATGACCCCATGCTGTATCGTTGAGATTCGTTCTCAATAATAGAGTGCGGGCAATGATTTGAATACGTTTAATCAAGGATTCTGCCAATCCATTTTGAGTATGAACATATGCAACCGGGTGCTCAACATCGATTCCAAGTGAAGCACAATATGTATCAAAACTCTTTGATGTAAATTCACCAGCATTATCCATCCTTATGCTCTTAATTGGATAATCGGGGAATTGTGCCTGGAGCTTTATAATCTGCGCAAGTAAACGTGCAAATGCGACATCACGCGTAGATAATAGGCAAACATGGGACCATCTACAGGATGCGTCCACTAATACCATAAAATATCGAAATGGTCCACTTGGTGGTTGTATTGGTCCACAAATATCACCCTGAATTCTTTGCAAGAATAAAGGAGATTCAAGATTAACCTTTGTCATAGATGGTTTGATAATGAGCTTTTCTTGTGAGCAAGCCTCACAATTATAATCTTTGGACAACAATACATTTATATCTTTTAAAGGGTGCCCTTTTGTATTTTGAATTATCCTACGCATTATTGAAGCGCCAGGATGACCAAGGCGATCATGCCACAGTCCAAACTGATCAGGGCTTACCAATCTCCAGGATGTGGTGGCGTAGGTTTCAATAGCCTTAATCATGACACAATACAAACCCATAGAAGAAGCTTCTAGCTTCTCATGGATGGTCTTCAGGCCCATCTTATAAGAGGAAATACCAATGTATTCCTTATCTTGCTCATAAATAGTCTCAATATGGTACCCATTACGGCGTACATCTTTGAAACTGAGCAGATTTCTCTTTGATTTAATGCTTAGAAACGCATTCTCAATATGGAGGATTGTGCCATTTGGCAAAATAATTGTGGCATTCCCAAAACCATCAATAATCTGAACAGGACCTGATATTGTATGGATTTGTGCCTTCCGCAATGTCATACTCGAGAAAAAGTGTCTACTACGAAATATAGTATGTGTTGTTGCACCATCAAGCAAACAAACATCTTCCTTTTTCTCGGTATTTTCCATTTGCATTTATATTGACAACTTTAGGTGTCAAGTATCATAAAAGTTGCATATTAGTTATATAGTCGAATAAAATTTCAAAAAGAAATATTATATAAGGCTCATAAACATTTCATAATGAACAATAAAAAGTAATACATTTAAAGCAAAACAACATAAACCACCAATCTGATTCATCAAAGTAATCAGAGGTCCTCAAAGAAATCAGAGACACCCAATGATGCATTTGCTACTTCAGGAGCAAGAGGAGTCCCGCCAACGGAGATATTGTTGGCCTCAATAGTGGTTATGGCAGTAGGATTGATTTCAATGGCATGAGATTCACCACGCTTGCCCGTATTCTTTAAAGATGCCTGGTATAGGTCAACAAAATGTTTTGGCGTACGGCAGGTACGTGACCAGTGCCTAGTCATGCCACAGCGATGACAAAGACTTTCATTAATCACCTTCTTTGGCTTCTTTTCTTTGCCATGATTCAGGCCAAAGTTTGATTTCCTAGGGCGGTTAAATTTCTTGCCATCCCTTCTAGGATTATATTCTTGCATGCGCTTATAGCCCCTAGAATGGCCAGTATTTTTTCTCAAAGATAGCATGTGCTTCAGGCAATGCTTTTGAGCCAGCAGGTCTAAGATCATGATTTTTGAGTAGCAATTCATTAGTTTGCTCGACAGTAAGAAGCACAAAAGTTAATTCAGAGTATGTGGCAAACTGATGCTGCCGGTATTGCTGTTGCAATACAATATTTGAAGCATGAAAGGTGGAGAAAGTTTTCTCTAACAATTCCGCATCAGCGAGTTTGATACCGCATAACTCAAGCCGAGAAACGATATCAAATAAAGCAGAATTATAGTCAGACACTGATTTAAAATCTTGTAGTCTGAGATTTTGCCAGTCATATTGTGCTTGAGGGAGGATAACAGTTTTGGTATGATCATACCTATCCTTCAACATCCTCCACAAGATATGAGGGTCTCGCACAGATAAATATTGAGTCTGCAGGCTCTCATGCAAATGACGGCGGATAAATATCAGCACATTTGCTTTATCCTTTTCATTTGAGGTTCCATCCTCCATGATTGTATTAGCGAGATCTTGCCCTTGGAGATGCATTTCCATGTCAAGGCACCAGGATAGATAATTCTTTCCATTCACTTCCAGGATGTGGAATTTGGGCTTTTCAATATTTGCCATAATCCTTGCAAAAGTAAATCCTTAAATTAATTAGAAGGATATTTTTAGATTTGAAATTTGGCTTCGGGCCAAGAAAAATAAAAATGAAGAATTGGTAGAAGAAGATGAAGTATAAGATGATTAATAAAATGAATACCCACCTTGCAAAAATTACTTACTCACGGTAGATCTTCGTGCTTGCAAACAATACTTACTCAGTCGGTAGATTTTCGTGCTGATAACGTGTTGTAAAATATTGCGTTGCAAATATATAATAGAGAGAATAGAGAGATTGAGTAGAGAAAATTTGGGACACCGGAGATAGTAGAGAAAGCCAGAGAAGAGGGTGTGACTGTTTATTCTGATAGTTATTCACAGTTGTGATTATACATTAAAACTAAACTCCTATTTATAGGAGAACAAGAATGTACTTATCATTAATATCAATGTATCGAATGATACATGTACTGGATATGGGAGATGAACGTACATTGTATAGGGAGACGTACTTAGAAAGTATGATACAAATGTACCATAATAAGTACATTAGATAAGATGAATATGATGAATATTCATTCATGTATTTCATCCATTCATGTATTTCATAACAGATATGACAATTTTTACAATTTTTTGATAATTTTTTAGAATTTCTTTTCTTTCTTTGTTTTTTTCCCTTTTCTTTTAGGGAATGTCTGGTTGTTGGCTATCGACAATAGGATTGGCTGACAAGGGTCCTTGCCGAGCCTTGCCCGATCCAGCAAGGGTGGCCCCTGCCTACATCCAAGTGAGGCCTGACGAGGGTTGGCCTGGCCAAATCTAGAGAGAGAGGTCCTTGCTAGCCATCCGTTAACGTCGGCTACACCACATATAACAGTTTGCGTCCATGTCAACCATTTCTAATCAAAAGTGATCGGATAGATTATATTAGTAAATTGTCAAATTGGTTAATATTAAATTCGCCAAATAAAAATGTTTATGATTAGATAGTATAAGTGTAAAAAATTTAGAAATTTCTCGGTAGTATCCCTCTTATTATGGTCAGTGTTCATTAATATATAAGGTAAACTCGTATAACCACTTCGATAGGATATTTTTTCCATTCTTAATGTTCTCTAAGGACATTCTCAGTATGATTTTTTTTTTTTAAGGACATATCATGACTACCCATACCCAAAAAAAAAAAAGAAAAAAAGAAAAAAAAAAACATATCATGACTACTTTGCAATGAGGTTTCGACATAGATTCCTTGAAATTGATTCATTTGAACAGTTACATAGATCCTTGAGGAGAACAATAACTTCCGCTCCGAATAATGAGTTTATGTGAACAATCACAAGATCTATTGCCATATTCATTGATATATATATATATATATATATATATATATATATATATATATATATATATATATATATATATATATATATGTATATGTATATATGCTAATGTTCATTCCATTCTATCACTTTTTATTCTCAATGTGACAATATGCACACAAATATAACGATTCCTGGAAATTGTGGGGAAAAACTTTGGCAATACGACCCTCTCCATGATGTAGAAAACAGGAGTAAGATTAACATGACATATTTGGAAGACGAATAGCGTCAACAAAACGAGGAAAGGCATTCAATTTGATGCAGCGAACTAGGAATTTTGAGTAAATCCAACTATTTTTGACAACTTAAACGGGGAAAGGCATTCAATTTGATGCAGCGAACTAGGAATTTTGAGTAAATCCAACTATTTTTGACAACTTAAATGGGGAAAGGCATTCAATTTGATGCAGCGAACTAGGAATTTTGAGTAAATCCAACTATTTTTGACAACTTAAATGATGAAAGGCATTCAATTTGATGCAGCGAATATGAATTTTGATTAAATCCAACTATTTTTGACAACTTAAACGAGGAAAGGCATTCAATTTGATGCAGCCAACTAGGAATTTTGAGTAAATCCAACTATTTTTGACAACTTAAACGAGGAAAGGCATTCAATTTGATGCAGCAAACTAGGAATTTTGAGTAAATCCAACTATTTTTGACAACTTAAACGATGAAAGGCATTCAATTTGATGCAGCGAATTAAGAATTTTGAGTAAATCCAACTATTTTTGACAACTTAAACGAGGAAAGGCATTCAATTTGATGCAGCGAACTAGGAATTTTGAGTAAATCCAACTATTTTTGACAACTTACTCGAACACAAATTCGGATACTGAACTGGCGGTAGACGGTATAAAAAGACCCATATTAGGGCTTTGCCGTATTTCGCAGACGAGAGGTTAGCGAGGAAATCAGAACAACGATGGCAGCTAATCACCATGTCTTTTGTTGGATAAATTCTCTTGAAGTATTTTGAAGTTGACAAAACATTTTTATCAGTCTAGTCTGAAGACTTACAGACTCTATTGACAAAGTCTGAAGCTAGCAAGACTCAAGACTTATATTTCAAAGTCTACTCTCATGGACAGTTTCCAGACCGACGTTTATTCTGATCTTATATGATCTTTATTCTAACGACAAGTGGATATATTTCTACTGGATTCAGCACTAAAAGATCTTACTTTCATATTCGAATATGTATAGATTCTCTAAAGATTTCACAGCTTATATTTGGAAGGATCTACTTATGGAAACCGAGATCCTGATTGTATGGGCGAGCATGATTGATGGGCTATCAACACTTACCTTAAAGAGCTCGAGATCTCTCTAATTGATTCTGTCTAACGGGTTGATTGGAAGAACTTCTTTGGAAGGTGCCAACGATATTGAAGGCATGAAGAAGTATATAAGAGAGATGCTCTAGTTGTTGAAGGGTGCGGATAGAAGAATTCCAAAGTCTAAATCTCCTTTTCATTTTGCGATATCATTCTTCGAGCATTATATGTAATCAAAAGAGAGATCATATTGTAGTAAGACCTTGAGGAAGTGTAGTAGAGTAATCTACACTGTGGACTCAAGAGCGTGAGACTGTAATCACTCTTATTGATTCTTAGTGAAATCCAGCCAGAAGGGCTGTCCGTGCGGGAGAGTGGACGTAGGCTTGGTCTAAGCCGAACCACTATAAATCTGGAGTCTTGATTCTCTATCCCTAATCCTTTTTTTTTTTTTTTTTATCTTTAACTGCTTTCATTTGCTGCAATTGTTGGTTTTAAGTTATTTATATCTCGTTCGGTTTAATTTATCAAAATTGCTTTAAACGCCTATTCACCCCCCTCTAGGTGCTAATTCTAGCCCTAACAATTGGTATTAGAGCTTGTGTACTTGTTTATAAGAAGTGTCTTTACTTCTAAGTAAAAGATCTATCGCTAGTATGTTGCCTACAGGGTTGGTTGAAGGTCAAAGCAATACCAGACATCCATACTTTGATGGAAAAGATTACAGCATATGGAAAAATAAGATGAAGGCATTCCTAAGATCGAAAGATCCTTTGGAATGGGAAGTGGTTGATAAAGGAATCATTCCTTCTGCTGCATCGGAATCAGAGAGAGGAAAAGAAACTACTGTTTCTACTCTTCTGACTCAAGAAGAAATCACCAAGAGACAGACTCTCGACACCAAAGCTATTTACTCTTTATATTGTGCTTTATCCCCTACTGAATATTACAGAATATCTTCTTGTGATACATCAAAAGAAGTATGGGATAGGCTTCACATTACCTATGAAGGAACTGATCGTGTGAAAGAAACGAGGATCAATATTCTCTTGGGACAATATGAAGTCTTTAAGATGAGATCAGGGGAATCAATAACTGACATGTTTAGTCGCTTTACTGAAATTGTGAATGACCTTGAATATTAGGGACATCCAATCTCAAGACATATGAAAGTCAACAAACTCCTTCGAGGACTCTCAAAAGACTGGAATTACATAAAAACCTCAATAAGAGAGACACGGAGGATTGCTCCACTCTCTATAGACGAACTGGTTGGGACTCTTCAATCCTATGAAGTGGAATAGACCAACGAAAAGGAAGACTCAAAAGGTAAGAAATCTATTGCCTTAAAGTCTAATGACTATTCTGATGCTACAGACTCTGAAGAAGATCTAGATGATGAAGAACTGGCACTCATGATAAAGAGATTCAGAAAGTTGAACAGAAAAGGAAGGAAATTCAATTGGAAGAAACAAAATTCTCAAAGGTTTCAAAACAGGTCAACAGAGGAAGATGATTCTAATAAAGAAGTGACTTGCTTTGAATGCAAGAAAAAGGGACACATTAGACCCAACTGTCCTCTGTTAAAGAAGAGAAAATGGAAGACTGAGAAAAATAGGAAGACACTCAAAGCAGAGACTTGGAGTGATACTGAATGTGAAGAAAGTGACGATGATTATGCCAATATCTGTTTAATGGCAAAGTCAGACTCAGATTCAAATCTTGATTCAGACACAGACTCAGATAGTGAACTCGAGGTTGGTAACTCAAAAATTCCTATTAAATTTTTTAAATATATTGATGAACTTTGTCTTAGTCTAAAAACCTCTCTTAAGAGGATCTCTGAATTGAAAAGGGAAAATTCTACATTGAAGCAACGGGATAAACTTATGAAAGAAAAGTTTGAAAAGCTGGAAAAAGATTTTGTTGTTGTGAAAGAAAACTCAGACAGTATTTCAAATGAAAATAATCTTTTGAAAAATGATATCACTAACATATCAAAAAGATTTTCAAATGGTTCTGAAAAGCTGGATAAGATTCTTTCGATACAAAGACCATATTTTGATAAGGTAGGTCTTGGTATGACTTCTGAAACTATTCCACTGATTGATTTTTCGAAGGTAAAAGAAAGAATTAAACAAAGACCAGCTAGAATTGTTTACAAGAATCATTTCCAGAAAGTTTTTGTAAAACCTGTTGGTAGAAATGCTCTGAGATGTTCCAAGTGTAAAAGCTTAGAACACTTTGAGAAAGAATGTCTTTTGGTTTGGAGACCTGTTAAAAAGAGCTAGGCTAAGACTGTCTATTGTTCTAACACTTCTGGACCCAAGATAGTATGGGTACCAAAAAGAGCTTGAATTCTTGTTAATTGCAGGTTACTATCAAAAAGAAGATTAAATGGTATCTTGATAGTGGCTGCTCAAGACATGTGACAGGAGACTCAAGCTGCTTCATAAAACTTATCCAGATAGACGGAGGAAAAGTTTCCTTTGGTGGTAACAACAAAGGAAGGATTACTGGTCGAGGAACAGTAAAGATTGGAAGTTTGTCTATCAATAATGTTTCCTTAGTTGAAGGATTAAATTACAACCTGCTTAGCATAAGTCAGTTGTGTGATTCTGGTTTCAAGATCAACTTTCAGGAAGAAACGTGCTTTGGAATCAGTAAAGACTTTGCTCAATCTTTTACTGGTCGAAGACATGGAAATATCTATCTTCTGGATGTGAATCAAGAAAGATCACAGTGCTTAATATCAGTACAAGATGAAGCAAATCTATGGCACAAAAAACTAGGTCATATCAATATGAAGCAAATCAACAAGATCTCTACAAAGAAACTTGTTCGAGGGTTGCCTATTCTCAATTATTCAAAGTCTAATCTATGTACACCATGCATACTGGGTAAACAGGTTAGAAACTCTTACAAATAAATAAATAAAGTTTCCACTAATCATGTATTGCAGCTTCTGCATATGGATTTGTTTGGACCTACCAGAACGCAAAGCATTGGTGGTAAAAGGTTCTGTCTGGTAATAGTGGACGATTATTCACGATTCACTTGGGTCTACTTTCTTTCAAGTAAGTCAGAGACTTTCTCTCTCTTTTCAAAGTTTGCTAAAAAAAGTGCAGAATGAGAAAGGTCACACTATCTCAAGCATTCGTACAGACCATGGAGGTGAGTTTGAAAATCAAGACTTTGCTAAATTTTGTGATGAATTTGGTTTTCAACACAAATTCTCCTCTCCATATACACCGGAACAGAATGGGGTTGTGGAAAGGAAGAATAGGTCTTTACAAGAAATGGCAAGAACACTTTTAATTGGAAATCAAATTTCTTCAAGGTTTTGGGCAGAAGCTGTCTCAACTGCTTGCTATATTATAAACAGAGTGTTTTTAAGGCCAATTCTTGAGAAAACTCCTTATGAAATTTTTAAAGGAAAGAAACCAATAGTTTCATATTTTCAAATATTTGGTTGCAAATGTTTTATTCTAAAGAATGCAAATGATCGTGTTGGTAAGTTAGAGAAAAATCAGATGAAGGATTCTTTCTTGGTTACTCAACTACAAGCAAAGCTTTTAGAGTATTCAACAAAAAGACTCAGACTATGGAAGAATCAATGAATGTCAAATTTCAAGACTCTCCACAAGTTCAGCAAATACAAACTGAAGATTCAGAATCTGCTCCAGACACTGCTAGATCTAATTTCACTGAAGCAGTTACTAATTAGAAATCAGTACAACAAGCTACTGATGAAGAATCCACTCAAGAAGAAGATCAACAATCTATCAGACTGACCAGTAACTGGAAGCACAAGTCTAGTCATCCTAAAGAACTCATTATTGGGAACATTAATGAGGGAATTCGAACAAGATCCAAAAGGCGAGAAGAGTCTAGTGTTGTTGCTCTTATTTCTAAAAAAGAACCCAAAAATATTGAAGAAGCTTTAGCTGATGAAAGCTGGATTGAAGCAATGCAAGAAGAGCTCAGACAATTCAGTATTAACGACGTATGGGAATTGACTCCCAAACTAAAAGGTAAATCAGTTGTTGGAGCTAAATGGGTTTTCAGGAACAAAGTTGACGAAAAAGGCAAAGTAACAAGAAACAAAGCAAGACTCGTGGCTAAAGGATATATGCAAGAAGAAGGGATAGACTATGATGAGACTTACGCTCCAGTAGCAAGGTTAGAAGCAATCAGATTACTACTTGCTTTTGTTTGCTATAAGAATTTCAGGTTGTTTCAAATGGTTGTCAAAAGCGCATTCCTGAATGGATTTATTCAATAAGAAGTCTACGTGGAACAACCTCCTAGATTTGAAGATTCAAAGAAACCAGACTCTGTGTTCAGACTGAAGAAAGCTTTATATGGATTGAAACAAGCTCCTCGAGCTTGGTATGAAAGGCTAAGTAATTTCTTAATTCATAATGGTTTTTCTAAATGAAAGGTAGACACTACTTTGTTCATTAAAAAGGAGGGTAAAAGCTTTCTACTTGTTCAGATTTATGTTGATGACATCATATTCGGATCATCTAATGAGACTTTGTGCAAGAAATTTTCTAAACTATGCAGGATGAATTCGAGATGAGCATGATGGGTGAACTATCCTTTTTCCTTGGTCTACAAGTCAAACAACTAAAGGAGGGAATATTCATTCATCAAGAGAAATATGCAAAAGAACTTGTTAAGAAGTTCGGTCTAGAAAATTGCAAAAAGACTGACATACCAATGTCAAGTTCCTTGAAGATAGACAAAGATGAAGTGGGGAAGAAAATCGACCAAAAATTATACAGGAGTATCATTGGTTCACTTCTTTATCTTACTGCATCCAGACCTGACATATTATTTAATGTTTGCATATGTGCTAGGTTTCAATCTGATCCTAGAGAATCTCACTTAAGTGCTATTAAACGTATTATTAAATATGTTGCTACTACTGCTAAGATCGGTCTTTGGTATCCCAAAGAATGAGACTTTACACTTCTTGGCTATTCAGACGCAGATCTTGTAGGTTGTAGAGTTGAAAGAAAAAGCACTTCAGGTACTTGTCAGTTGCTTGGAAACATGGCAGTATCTTGGTTTTCAAGGAAACAAAGTACTGTGGCTCTTTCAACGGCTGAAGCAGAATACGTAGACCTTGGAAGTTGCTGTTCTCAAATACTGTAGATAAAACAACAACTGCAAGACTTTGGCATTGAAGACTCTTGCACAGAAATATGATGTGATAACACCAGCGCAATTAATCTGACAAAGAATCCTATCCTACATTCAAGAGCAAAATATATTAAGATTCGACATCACTTTATAAGAGATCATGTTTAGAACAAAGAGGTCTTGATACAATTCATAGACTCAAAGAATCAACTGGCAGACATCTTCACAAAGCCATTTGAGAAAAGCTTGTTTGAGTCTATTCGCTCAAGACTCAATATTTTATCTCTTGAAGAATGCTGAAGCTCAGACTCAGTAACTAAAGTCTGACAGAGCATCAGACTCAAAGGTTAAAGACTGAGAATACGAATCGACACGTTTGTAAGTTCATTTACTTAAACTGTCTTATCAATAAGGTAAGATTATCTGTTTATTTTTAAGGCGGTTATATTTAAAGAGAGTGGTTATCGATTTATTAAGGCAGTTATTTTTCAAAAGGAAATTTTAAAGATTTCCAAAATATACGACGCTTGGATTACCCCCCGTATCTGTTATTTTTTATACACTTCTTCTCCTCCGTTTTCACTTTACCCAGAAACCCTAGATCAAAAGCTTTTCACTGCTCTGTATTTTTTCTCTCCAAAACTTCTTCGTTTCAAAGTTTTCAACTTTCTTGCGACACAAGTGAGAAAGCTTCTCCAAAGAAAGCACAATGTCGTATCAAAGGAAGTCATCCAGAATAGCAAACAGGGGACCACAGGGATCTGGTGAGGGTCCTACGCACTTTGATCTCACTGAAGAAAGCGACTTTCCTACTGAGCAAACTCCTCAATGATCTCAACAACCGTCTTCCCCAACTAGACCTCAAGGACATCGCCCTCAAGATGCATAAACGGTTTTTGAAGATATTGAACTAGTAAGAACTCTTAAGCCTGCCTTTGTTTATAGACTTTACTCTGTATTAAAGGAAGGTGGTTCTGCTATGACCTTCGTGGATGAGTTTTTGAAAGAGAAAGGTTACAGAAACGAGACTCATTTTCTCACTGTCATGGAGAGATCTGGAGTTGTTCCTGAAGGAACGGCTGCAAAAGCGTTTGCAAACTTCCCCAGTGACCCTAGGTTTGGTAGTATGAATTAGCCAGAGGGAAAGGATGATGATGAAAAGATGTTCATCCACTTTAAACCATGGATGGGTGTGGCTGCAAACCTTCGAGGGAAGAAGGATGAACTGTTTCGCTCAGACGGACATAGGAAGAAGTATGAAAAGTTGCTGAAGCGTGGGGTGATGAACCCACGGACTGTGGATTTCGATTTTCTGGACTTATTGAGCATAAATCTGCGAGAGAAGTTTGAAAAACTTCAACTTTATCAGTTCTGTACTGACCGTGATACGGCACATTCTGAATTAACGGCGTACTTCTACTCCAATCTCAGTTTCATTGATGCAAACAGCTTTTCTTTCAGCGTGAGGGATAAAGAGTATGTTGTTGATAAGGACATTCTGGCAGATATACTTGGTGTGGAAAGAGGGGCTTTCCAATCAATCAGTGTGTCCGTAAGCCATGCTACTCTTGAACTTGCAAGAGACAGAATTGCAGAAGGTCGACTCTCCTACTCCAGGATGAATGCAACAAATACTTTGCTGCACAAAATTGTGATCAACTGTCTAAGACCCAAATCAACATCCAAGACAGATGTATCCATCTCTGAAGCCAAGTTGATGTTTGCAATCAAAACTGGTCTCAACTTCTCTTTGCCGCACACCATCATATTTCACATGTACAGATGCATGGCAAATGACAAAGGAAAACTTCCTTATGCTGCTCTCATTACTCGTCTCTTCAGACATCTGAACATTCAACCTCCTCATATTCTCACAGTGAAGACTATTGATAAAATGGTCATCGGCCTGAGGATGATTACCAAGATGCGTCTGAAAGAGCTTAGCAAGAAGCTGGAGCAATTCAAGGAAAAGACTCCTATCAAGTTCAGACCAGACTCATCAACGGCCAAAAGAAAAGGGAAAGAACCAGTGGTTAGTTCTACCAAAAAAGAGAAGGGCAATCATCTTGGAAGATGAAGATGATGAGGATGCTCTACCCATCTCTGCTCTTGTTTCTCAATTTGCTGCATCTGTTCCAATTGTTCCAGAATATCAATTTGCAGAAGAAGAGAAAGAGAAAGAGAAAGAGAAAGAGAAAGAGAAAGAGAAAGAGGAAGAGAAAGAAGAAGAGAAAGAAGAAGAGAAGAAAGAGGAAGAAAGAGAGGAAGAGGAAGAAGGAAAAGCATAACAAGCAGATGAACCAGAACAAACAGATTCTCCAGCAGAAAAAGAGGATCTACAACAGCCTGTCACTGAGGAAACTCCTCAGAAAGAAGAGTTCTTTTCTCCTGTAGAAGACATGGAAACAAGGGGAGATATAGACAGAGAACACACCCCTCTTCTACTGACTTTTAGAGAAGAAGATGCACAAACAGGTGTTAGTCGATCACCTCCTGATGCTGAGGATATTCATGCTGCACAGTTTTCTGAAGGAGAGGCATCATCTCCACATACTGAACTTCCGGCTGACATTCATACTGGCTTGACTCCACCATCAGACCGAGCTGAAACAAGCACTCAGACTGACAATTCTGGAGATTTTCAAAGGTTGCTTGAAATCATCTTGGAACTCAAAGGCCAAATTTATGCCATGGGATATGAATTTCAGACCTTGCAGAATGAAAATCATGCAATGTTCATCACTCTGCATGATCAGCTTAAAGATGTTCAGCGTCAGATTCAGGATACTGCAAAGGGCACTACTCTCACCCAAGTACATGAAGATTTGAGAAAGCTTGAAGACACTGTCAAGTCTATGGAGGACTTTCAACTTGTTCGCATTCCTCGAACTCCTTGATTTTTTAATCCTAACAAAAAGGGGGAGAAGACTTTGCAGATTTTCGAAGGATTTTCTGTTCTCAAACCAAATCTTATCTTTTATATTTTTGAGTTGTTATTTTGACTTTGACTTGAGTTTTTTAAACGTGTGCAGTTTTTGGATGTGTGCTCACTATGGCAATACTTTAAGCTTCTTAAATTAGATAAAGATAGTACTGTCTGTTTATGACTAATGAGGTTTTGGTGAATGCAGATCTGTGTACAGGGAAAGTCTGTGTACAGGATATCTGTGTACATGATAACTTCTACTTCTACTATTTTTATTCTAATCTTTTATGATGCTTGCTTAAAAGTTGTATTGCAGGGCGATAATATTCAAATCTGCAGGAAAGTTTTGTCACCATAAAAAAGGGGGAGATTGTTGGATAAATTCTCTTGAAGTATTTTGAAGTTGACAAACATTTTTATCAGTCTAGTCTGAAGACTTACAGACTCTATTGACAAAGTTTGAAGATCAAAGTCTGAAGCTAGCAAGACTCAAGACTTATATTTCAAAGTCTACTCTCATGGACAGTTTCCAGACCGACGTTTATTCTGATCTTATATGATATTTATTCTAACGACAAGTGGATATCTTTCTACTGGATTCAGCACTAAAAGATCTTACTTTCATATTTGAATATGTATAGATTCTCTAAAGATTTCGCAACTTATATTTGGAAGGATCTACTTATGGAAACCAAGATCCTGATTGTATGGGCGAGCATGATTGATGGGCTATCAACACTTACCTTAAAGAGCTCGAGATCTCTCTAATTGATTATGTCCAACGGGTTAATTGGAAGAACTTCTTTGGAAGGTGCCAACGGTATTGAAGGCATGAAGAAGTATATAAGAGAGATGCTCTAGTTGTTGAAGGGTGCGGATAGAAGAATTCCAAAGTCTGAATCTCCTTTTCTATTTTGCGATATCATTCTTCGAGCATTATATGTAATCAAAAGAGAGATCATATTGTAGTAAGACCTTGAGGAAGTGTAGTAGAGTAATCTACACTGTGGACTCAAGAGCGTGAGACTATAATCACTCTTATTGATTCTTAGTGAAATCCAGCCAGAAGGGCTGTCCGTGCGGGAGAGTGGACGTAGGCTTGGTCTAAGCCGAACCACTATAAATCTGGAGTCTTGATTCTCTATCCCTAATCCTTTTTTCTTTTCTTTTTTTTATCTTTAATTGCTTTCATTTGCTGCAATTGTTGGTTTTAAGTTATTTATATCTCGTTCGGTTTAATTTATCAAAATTGCTTTAAACACCTATTCACCCCCCTCTAGGTGCTAATTCTAGCCCTAACATCTTTGTCCTAACCTTATTTGCTCTTGCGCTTTCCTCCATTCCATTGGCAACTCTAGCTGATTCAGGCATGGCAACATTCTACCAGCAATACGTTCGTAAGTTTCTCCGGTGCATCATGCGAAGATGTTTCTGTAGTAGACTTGAGCGGGGTGATCCTTTGATTTTTCCGCTAATCGATTGTATCGTCGAATTCCTTGGTCGCATAGCTTCGGCATGCTATGGAAGCCAGCCTCAGGGCGTGATGATAGCTGCGGCGAGCGACACCTTCTGGGCCGGCGGGGCCGCCTGTGGAAGCACGTACAGGGTGACGTGCATTGGCGCCGCCTACTCGGGCATTCGAGACCCGTGTACGGGCAGGTCGGTTGAGGTGAGGATCGTCGACCATTGCCCAAGCGGGTGCACCGGCACCATCGACCTCTCGAAGGAAGCTTTCCAGACCATCGCGGACCCGGTGGCTTGCAAATTATTCTTTCCAACAACCTTGGTGAAAATATCCATAAGATATCACCATGGTAGAGCAAGACCACTGAACACAGCAATTATCAGTATGACAAATTGAAGTCACAGAGCAAGAAAAATCTGAGACAAGAATGGATACAAGAGAAATCGATTCCACACGAGGTCCACAACATAAGACTTAAAAAAATTGGTAGTGATTGATTTAGTCATCAAAAGACACGACAACAATGACTATCGCTTCGTTCATTCATGCTGCCTCACACAGCATGCATTTCTTTTGTAGAAATTGCTGTCACAAAGAGGTTAAGTGTGGCATCCTAGAATTTAAGGGCATGTCCTAAGGTGCCCTAGAGCTTTTTAAATAGGTAATGAATTTACCTATTTGGTTGTGTTTTAATTTTTGTTCTCTCTTAAGGCCTTGTGCCTTGTGCCTTGTTTGTCTTTAATTTAATTTGAGCTTTAAGATATTTATTAAAGATAAAATTCTGTGTTGCCATGCTTGTTATAAATTGTTTGTTATAGATTTAATATTATAGAATTTTAATTAGGTAAAATTAATGGTTAGTTTTAAGTTTAATTTAGAAGAGGGAGTGGATAGGGCCTTAGGCCCAATAGCATGGACTTAGGCCCATGGTTGGAGGGCCTAAGGGTGGGCCGTGTGGGCCAAGCCCATAAGGCCCAATGGGCCTTGTGTGGTGCCGTGCGAAGGAAGGAGGGGGAGGGTTTGCATGCCTCCCCCCAAGTGTCCTAGTGTGTATGCCACTTGGCATGCATGCTTAGGGTCTTCCTTGTGATGATTAGGGGAGAAGAAGAAAAGAGAAAAGAAAGGGAGAGGAAGAGAGAGAGAGTGCCGTGCGAGAGAAAGGAAAGAGAGGGAGAGAAAGAGAGAAAGAGAGGAAGAGAGAAAGGAGAAGAAGGAGGGAGGGTGTCGCGCGAGAGGAGAGGAGGAGAGAACCGCCGTCCGCCGCCGCACGCCGCCGTCCACCGCCGTTCCCATTGTTCTTTTCTTGGCTAGAGGCAAGTTAGGATCCATCTCCTTTCCTTGCTTGTGTGTTTGCATGTTGGATTTTGTTGGTTTAAAGCTACGAAAATGGAGTGAGAATGCTTGGATGTTGAGAGTGAGTGCTGTTTTCGCATGAACCAGTGAAGTCAGTAACTTGTGAGGGCTTGCATGTGTGTTTGGAGTTCGATTTTGGCTTGGATCTCTTCATGAACGTTGTAGCTAACATCTTGAACTATAACATACTGAAATTTCGTGAAAAATGATGGATATTTGAGGGGTCTAAACCTCATATTTCGGAGACCCCAGATCTGGAACTGTTTTTCTGACCTTGAGGTGAGTTCGTGGTTTGCATGTTGGTTTTTACTAAGAATCGCTCTTCGACTTCTTCATGAAACTTGTAGAGAAAATCTTAAGGATGAACATACTCAAATTTGAAGCAAAAATAACAAGTGTAGGCTAGGTAACCAACCTGACCTTGAAGAAGATGAAACTGGAGTCGTGGGGTGTGACACCCGAGACTTCGTGGTACCTTTTTAAGGTCTTCCTTTGGTATTTTGGCTTAAGTATCTGCATGAAAGTTGTAGAGGATCCTTAGTAGTATAACATATCCAAAACTCAGAGAGAACGAAGAAATGTAAGTAGGTCAAATCTGTATATTTCGGACATAGTGTTCTGTGTATTTCGGTGACTGAACCAGGAGCTTCGTGGATCTGTAGAAAATTATCTAAAACGAATTTGATTTAGTTTCCTTCATGAAAAGTATAGTTTAATGTCTTAACTACATCCTGGTAAAATTTTATAATTTTCTGAGGTCATATGAGTATTTTAATTGACTTACCAAGAAAATTGTACGTTCTGCCCTTATCCGAAAACGTGCATGGAAATGGTGGAAAAGTGGTTTACTATGTGGAAATTGTTTTGCCATGTGTTTTCTGCATATTTTTCCATTTTATTATATTTGGATATTATATGCCTAAATTTCATGATTTTAGGATTTATGTGATTATTTAATTAATGTCAATTTGGAATAAATTGGATTTTTATATAATTCAAAATGCATGTGGTAAGTAAAAATCCCACAAGGATTTAATCTATAGTAGCAATTGCACCTATTGCATGTATGTGTAGATGCTTAATTTATGCATGCACAAGTACTAAGGTAATCATGTTTTGTCATGACATCATGTGCATGATAAATTGAAAAGTAATTGGCAATGTGATCCATGGTAATGGTTGGAGGGGGGAAGCGTTGGCCGGAATGTATAGAGAGATACATGGCCGGATACCCTGGGAGTGTCAGGATGCCTGGAATGAGATGGGTGCCGGAAGCCTCGGAGGTCTTTGCCCGAGGGGATACCTCGTGATGCGAGTTGGGATGCGAGATGCCTGGAGCGTTGGGGTTGCCGGATGTTCGGTGGCCATGGTTGGCATAATTCCGGAAGGTTTTTCTCGTGAGACCCGAGTGAGGGTGCGAGTGTATAATATGGGATGGATGATCCCGAGGAAGGAAGATGTGATGATCAATTGGGATTTTCAAAGTGGAAATTGACATGCATGATGTGGCATGATACGGCATGATGATGCCATGTATGTGTAGCATGATATTATGATAATGACATGTATGTATGATATGATATGGTGATGATGTATGCATGATATGACATGGTGATGACATGTGTATGCATGATATGACATGGTGATGACATGTGTATGCATGATATGACATGGTGATGACATGTGTATGCATGATATGACATGGTGATGACATGTGTATACATGATATGACATGAAAATACGATGATATGTATGAATTATATGATATGATGATGTATGTTGGCATGTGCCTGGCTTTGAGGTAAGTATATTGGATTGCATATGTGGCATGTATGATGTAATTGTTTAAATGCATCGATTGGTGTTTGGATTCCTTTACTTGTTGAGTGGTTGTACTCACCCCTTCGGGGACCTAACATTTCAGATTAGTGTGATGCCTCTCCCTGTTGTTACACGGGGAGTGTTCTACGGCCTACCATCTGATGTGGAGGTCGAAGTGACCGAGATCGACTGTCCCACCCTGCCGGGACTAACCTTTTTGCGTGTTCGCGCGATCGCATCGTATGACGTGGGCTTATCTGGAGGCCCAGTCATCCAGGAGTACATCTCTGTCCACATCCGCCGCAACGGTGTGATGATGGGGATGCTGCCACCTCCACCGCCCGACGCACCGGGTTGGGTGTGACGGCCTGCACACGTGGAGTGGGGGTTAGCAACTTTTTGGATGGCCGCCACTAGTAAATCGAAGGGAGATCGTTACACGTCGCACTCTTAGGGTCGTGTGTCTCTTTTTGAGGAGTGAAGGCCGAGCATAGATGAGTCTTGGCCTATCCTTTTTGTACCGACCTGTGTAGCCCTTCGTAATTATAAGTGTAAATAAAAAGTGGTTCGGCCTCGTGCTTTCATTAAATCAAAGATAGTCGGTGTGTATTGTGTTGGCGTGAGGGAAGCGAAGTGTTGGTGAGAACTGCCTCTTAATTTCCGCTGAGCTGCGCAAAATCCTTAAAACCTTTTTAAAGGAAAAGAAAAGAAAAGAAAAAATTTACGCCTAAGCGTTGGCTTGAATCTTTCTTTTATCGTTGTATAATTTGTTTCAGTTTTGGTTTCTTTCGCTTGCGGTTTCATTTCTGTGGCGACCCTACCGGGTGTCGGGGGTGCCACAGCGGGCGGTATCAGAGCATAAGGTTTATGCTTGGAGTGATAAGGAGACCTCATTTAGAAAAAAATGAGGGAAGTTTTAACAATGCACACCATAGGATAATTGAATAACGGGTGATGAGTATTCGCCCGTAGATCCTTGGTAGTTGTTTTAGGTTGCTAGTAACATGTGTATGTTACTTTAGTAGTGGAGGCAGTGAGTGTCAGATTGTTCCTGAGGCAAATGCTTGGAACTGCAGGAAAGCTATGGTACGGTTTGGAAGTCAACGTCCACAAAGGGCCGAAGCCTCTGCTTCGAGGGCTGAACCCCGAATGGAGGATATCCTGCAAGCATTGGCCAACATTGGAAATCTGATGGAAAGGCAGGCGCAACAACAACCTGGAGCTGAACGCCGTACTCAGGGACTTGTGGAACAGTTTTTGAAGCTGAAGCCACCCAAGTTCAGTGGCATAGGAAGTCCTGAGGAGGCGGAGCATTGGATTGATGGTATGGAGAGAATTTTCCGGTTGTTGGACTGCACTGATGCTGAGAAAATAACTTTAGCAGAGTACCAGTTGGAGGGAAATGCAAAGTTTTGGTGGAGAGCTTCGAGGGATACGATCTTTCCACCAGGTATTGATATAAACTGGGATGAGTTTGTCAGGGCTTTCAATAGAAAGCATTTCTCTGACTGTGCAAAGGACAAGAAGATCACAGAATTTGTTCAGCTAGAACAAAAGGAGCTGACAGTGGACCAGTATGAGGCTAGATTTTCTGAATTATCTAGATATGCTCCTAGACTGATTGAGGATCAGGAGGAGAAAGCCAAGAGACTTCTGAAAGGGTTGAGAACTGATATTAGAAAGCAATTGGTGCCTTTGAACATGAGAGATTACCATGAAGTCTATGAAAGGGCACAGTTGGTGGAGCAGGAGCTGATAAGAGAGCGGTCTGAGTTTAAGAAACCATGGGTTTTCGATGATGTGAGAAAGGGTAAGAGACCCTATTCTGGTCAAGGTCAAACTTGGGATGCTAGGAAGAAAAGTAATTTTGGAAACTTTGGGGGAGCAAGGAGTGGTCTGAATATAGGGAAAGCACCCTATCAGCCTAATGTTTGTCAAAGGTGTAATGGAAGGCATGGCTCAGGACCTTGTACTGGGCAGCCAAAGTGCTTTGGTTGTGGACAAGTGGGCCATCTTAGGAGAAGTTGCCCACGAGAAAGGTCGCAGGTGAGTGCTGGCTCAGTGCGACAAGGATATCAGAGTTCTGTCAAGACAAATTCCCAAGGAAATTCTCGGAGACCACCAGCTCAAGGAAGGGTGTATGCGGTCACTCAAGAGGAAGCGAGAGCTTCCAACAACGTTATCTCAAGTACAATCTACATAAATGACAAGAAGGCTTATGCATTGTTTGATACAGGTGCCACGCATTCGTTTGTGTCTGACAGATATAGGTTGTTGAGTGAATTTGAAACGATTTTTCTTGGAATTCCTCTTTGTGTTTCTACGCCTTTAAAGGATGCAGTGCTGTCTACGTTGGTGTGTGAGAATTGTAAGATAACTGTAGGAGAAAGGGACACAGAAATAGACTTAGTTGTGATGGCCATGTATGACTTTGATGTTATCTTAGGAATGGATTGGCTTTGTAAGTATTAGGCTAGATTGGATTGTTACAGAAGAGTAATCCAATTCGCTTTACCCGACCAGTCCAGTTGTGAATTTTTAGGTGGTCAGACCCACCTATCAGGGGCACTTATTTCTGCAGTAGAGGCTAATGTGTTGCTTGGCAAGGGATGTCAAGGGTACCTAGCAATGGTTAAAGATTATACCAAGGAAGAACTGAAACTTGATGATATTGGTGTAGTAAATGAGTTTCCAGATGTATTTCCTGAGGAATTGCCTGGATTACCTCCAGAAAGAGAAATTGAGTTTGAAATCGAACTGATGCCTGGAACAGGACCAATATCAAAAGCCCCATATAGAATGGCCTTAGTGGAATTAAAGGAATTGAAAGTACAATTACAAGAGTTGCTTGACAAAGGATTCATTAGACCAAGTGCTTCACCCTGGGGTGCACCAGTTCTATTTGTGAAAAAGAAGGATGGATCAATGCGTTTATGCATTGACTATAGGCAATTAAATCAAGTGACTGTTAAGAACAAATACCCTCTGCCTAGAATCGATGATCTGTTTGACCAACTTCAAGGAAGTTCGGTTTTCTCAAAGATTGACTTAAGATCAAGATACCATCAGTTGAGAATAAAGAAGGAAGATATTCCTAAGACTGCATTTAGGACTCGTTATGGACATTACGAGTTCCTTGTTATGCCTTTTGGTTTGACAAATGCACCTGCATCGTTCATGGATTTAATGAACAGAGTATTTAAGTCCTATTTGGATCAGTTTGTGATTGTTTTTATCGACGATATCTTGGTATATTCAAAAGGACCAAAAGAACATGAACAACACTTGAGGATAGTTTTGTAGACTTTGAGGAACCATCGGTTATATGCCAAATTCAGCAAGTGTGAATTTTGGTTGGACCAGATAACATTTTTAGGACATGTGGTGTCAGGAGGAGGAATTGCAGTGGATCCGTCAAAAGTGGAAATGGTAATAAACTGGCCGAGACCGACCACACCTACCGAGATACGAAGTTTCTTAGGATTGGCCGGTTATTACCGAAGGTTCATTGAAGGATTTTCCAAATTGGCAGGACCGTTAACTAAGTTAACTCGGAAGAATGCAAAATATGAATGGAGTGAGGATTGTGAAAGGAGCTTTCAAGAACTTAAAAGGAAGTTAACCACAGCTCCAGTTTTAACCATACCCTCTGGACCGGATGGTTTTACAGTATATAATGATGCATCTCACAAAGGATTGGGATGTGTTTTGATGCAATGTGGTAAGGTCATAGCCTATGCATCTAGACAACTGAAACCCCATGAGTTAAATTACCCAACACATGATTTGGAATTGGCAGCTATAGTGTTTGCCTTGAAGATATGGAGGCATTACCTATATGGGGAAAAGTTTGAAATTTATACGGACCACAAGAGCTTGAAATATCTATTCTCGCAAAAAGAGTTGAACATGAGACAAAGAAGGTGGATGGAATTATTAAAAGATTATGATTGTGAGATACGATATCATCCAGGGAAGGCGAATAGGGTAGCAGATGCCCTTAGCCGTAAGTCAGCCATGGAAATGGCCAGTTTAAGAATAGCAGAGTGGAGTTTATTAAAGTCTGTAGCAGATTCAGAGTTTAAGTTGAAGGTGGATAATCTTACTGGTATGCTTAAAGCCTTAAGGATTGAGCCAGAAATTATTCAGAGAATCAAGACCCTGCAAAAGTCTAATCCGGAGATTTTGAAAGTGAAGGAAGCAATGTCCCTAGGGAAAAGACCAGAGTTTCAAATTTCTGAAGATGGGACAATGAGATGTCAAGGACGACTTTGTGTGCCCAACAACGAAGAAGTAAAGAAAGAGATTTTGTCAGAGGCACATAAGAGCAAGTATAGTATTCACCCAGGTAGTACGAAAATGTACAGAAATTTGCGTCAACAATTTTGGTGGAATGGTATGAAAATGGATACAGCCAAGTATGTTTCTCAATGTTTAACGTGCCAGCAAGTAAAAGTAGAACATCGTAAGCCAGCAGGACTTTTGAGACCGTTAGATATACCAGAGTGGAAGTGGGAACATGTGACAATGGATTTTGTGCAAGGATTGCCAAGAACATCAAGTGGTCACGATTCAATTTGGGTAATAGTAGACCGTTTAACTAAGTCTGCCCATTTCTTAGCTGTTCGTGTGAACTATTCATTGAGTAGACTCGCTGAAATCTATGTAAGTCAGATAGTGCGTTTGCATGGTATCCCTGTATCAATCACCTCAGATAGAGACTCTAGATTTACTTCAAATTTTTGGAGAGGTTTGCAAAGTGCTTTGGGAACGAAACTTCAATTCAGTACAGCTTATCACCCTCAGACAGATGGACAAACAAAAAGAGTGATACAAACTCTAGAGGATATGCTGAGAGCCTGCATTATTGACTTTAAAGAAAGATGGGATGAGAACCTGCATTTGATAGAATTTGCCTATAACAATAGTTTTCAGAAAAGTATAGGCATGGCCCCATATGAAGCATTATATGGGAAGAGGTGTAGAACCCCTATCTGTTGGGATGAGGTAGGTGAAAGACGATTGACAGGACCTGAATTGGTACAAGATACCACTGAAGCTGTTGAGATTATCAGGAAAAGACTAAAGACAGCCCAGAGTAGACAAAAGGGTTATGCGGATAAGCGTAGGAGACCCTTGGAATTCGGAATAGGAGATCACGTGTTTCTTAAGGTATCTCCATTAAAAGGAATATCTCGTTTTGGAGTGAAAGGAAAGTTGAGTCCTAGATTCGTTGGACCTTTTGAGATACTTGAGAGGATAGGAGAGGCAGCTTATCGTTTGGCACTACCTCCTAATTTGGGAAATTTGCATAATGTGTTTCATGTGTCTATGCTAAGAAAGTATCAGCCAGATCCCGGTCACATACTCGATCATGAAGTCATCAAAGTGGATGAGAAAGTGAGATATATCGAAGTACCTGTGCAAATACTGGGTCGGAAGGAACAAGTTCTCAGGAATAAGAAGATTCCTTTGGTGAAAGTATTGTGGCGACATCACGATATAGAGGAAACCACTTGGGAAAGTGAAGATCAGATGAAGGAGAAATACCCCTTCCTGTTTGAGGTCGATAGTAGTGTTTAAATTTCGAGGACGAAATTCTCTAAGGAGGGGAGAGTTGTGGCATCCTAGAATTTAAGGGCATGTCCTAAGAGGCCCTAGAGCTTTTTAAATAGGTAATGTATTTACCTATTTGGTTGTGTTTTAATTTTTGTTCTCTCTTAAGGCCTTGTGCCTTGTGCCTTGTTTGTCTTTAATTTAATTTGAGCTTTAAGATATTTATTAAAGATAAAATTCTGTGTTGCCATGCTTGTTATAAATTGTTTGTTATAGATTTAATATTATAGAATTTTAATTAGGTAAAATTAATGGTTAGTTTTAAGTTTAATTTAGAAGAGGGAGTGGATTGGGCCTTAGGCCCAATAGCATGGACTTAGGCCCATGGTTGGAGGGCCTAAGGGTGGGCCGTGTAGGCCAAGCCCATAAGGCCCAATGGGCCTTGTGTGGTGCCGTGCGAAGGAAGGAGGGGGAGGGTTTGCATGCCTCTCCCCAAGTGTCCTAGTGTGTATGCCACTTGGCATGCATGCTTAGGGTCTTCCTTGTGATGATTAGGGGAGAAGAAGAAAAGAGAAAAGAAAGGGAGAGGAAGACAGAGAGAGTGCCGTGCGAGAGAAAGGAAAGAGAGGGAGAGAAAGAGAGAAAGAGAGGAAGAGAGAAAGGAGAAGAAGGAGGGAGGGTGTCGCGCGAGAGGAGAGGGGGAGAGAACCGCCGTCCGCCGCCGCACGCCGCCGTCCACCGCCGTTCCCATTGTTCTTTTCTTGGCTAGAGGCAAGTTAGCATCCATCTCCTTTCCTTGCTTGTGTGTTTGCATGTTGGATTTTGTTGGTTTAAAGCTACGAAAATGGAGTGAGAATGCTTGGATGTTGAGAGTGAGTGCTGTTTTCGCATAAACCAGTGAAGTCAGTAACTTGTGAGGGCTTGCATGTGTGTTTGAAGTTCGATTTTGGCTTTGATCTCTTCATGAAAGTTGTAGCTAACATATTTAACTATAACATACTGAAATTTCGTGAAAAATTATGGAGATTTGAGGGGTCTAAACCTCATATTTCGGAGACCCCAGATCTGGAACTGTTTTTCTGACCTTGAGGTGAGTCGTGGTTTGCATGTTGGTTTTTACTAAGAATATCTCTTCGACTTCTTCATGCAACTTGTAGA
Organism: Eucalyptus pauciflora; assembly: GCA_007663325.1. NCBI lineage: Eukaryota > Viridiplantae > Streptophyta > Magnoliopsida > Myrtales > Myrtaceae > Eucalyptus > Eucalyptus pauciflora. The sequence continues at coordinate 515,791 of VMYD01000193.1, read as the reverse complement.
GCACATATTAAGGATGAACATACTCAAATTTGAAGCAAAAATAACAAGTGTAGGCTAGGTAACCAACCTGACCTTGAAGAAGATGAAACTGGAGTCGTGAGGTGTGACACCCGAGACTTCGTGGTACCTTTTGAAGGTCTTCCTTTGGTATTTTGGCTTAAGTATCTTCATGAAAGTTGTAGAGGATCCTTAGGAGTATAACATATCCAAAACTCAGAGAGAACGAAGAAATGTAAGTAGGTCAAATCTGTATATTTCGGACATAGTGTTCTGTGTATTTCGGTGACTGAACCAGGAGCTTCGTGGATCTGTAGAAAATTATCTAAAACGAATTTGATTTAGTTTTCTTCATGAAAAGTATATTTTAATGTCTTAACTACATCCTGGTAAAATGTTATAATTTTCTGAGGTCATATGAGTATTTTAATTGACTTACCAAGAAAATTGTACGTTCTGCCCTTATCCGAAAACGTGCATGGAAATGGTGGAAAAGTGGTTTACTATGTGGAAATTGTTTTGCCATGTGTTTTCTGCATATTTTTCCATTTTATTATATTTGGATATTATATGCCTAAATTTCATGATTTTAGGATTTATGTGATTATTTAATTAATGTCAATTTGGAATAAATTGGATTTTTATATAATTCAAAATGCATGTGGTAAGTAAAAATCCCACAAGGATTTAATCTATAGTAGCAATTGCACCTATTGCATGTATGTGTAGATGCTTAATTTATGCATGCACAAGTACTAAGGTAATCCTGTTTTGTCATGACATCATGTGCATGATAAATTGAAAAGTAATTGGCAATGTGTTCTATGGTAATGGTTGGAGGGGGGAAGCGTTGGCCGGAATGTATAGAGAGATACATGGCCGGATACCCTGGGAGTGTCAGGATGCCTGGAATGAGATGGGTGCCGGAAGCCTCGGAGGTCTTTGCCCGAGGGGATATCTCGTGATGCCAGTTGGGATGCGAGATGCCTGGAGCGTTGGGGGTGCCGGATGCCCGGTGGCCATGGTTGGCATAATTCCGGAGGTTTTTCTCGTGAGACCCGAGTGAGGGTGCGAGTGTATAATATGGGATGGATGATCCCGAGGAAGGAAGATGTGATGATCAATTGGGATTTTCAAAGTGGAAATTGGATGGCATGATGTGGCATGATGTGGCATGATGTGGCATGATGTGGCATGATGTGGCATGATACGGCATGATGATGACATGCATGTGTAGCATGATATTATGATAATGACATGTATGTATGATATGATATGGTGATGATGTATGCATGATATGACATGGTGATGACATGTGTATGCATGATATGACATGGTGATGACATGTGTATGCATGATATGACATGGTGATGACATGTGTATGCATGATATGACATGGTGATGACATGTGTATGCATGATATGACATGGTGATGACATGTGTATACATGATATGACATGAAAATACGATGATATGTATGAATTATATGATATGATGATGTATGTTGGCATGTGCCTGGCTTTGAGGTAAGTATATTGGATTGCATGTGTGTCATGTATGATATAATTGTTTATATTGTTTAAATGCATTGATTGGTGTTTGGATTCCTTTACTTGTTGAGTGGTTGTACTCACCCCTTCGGGGACCTAACATTTCAGATTAGTGCGATGTCTCTCCCTGTTGTTACACGGGGAGTGTTCTACGGCCTTCCATCTGACGTGGAGGTCGAGGTGACCGAGATAGATTGTCCCACTCTGCCGGGACTGACATTTTTGCGTGTTCGCGCGATCGTATCGTATGACGTGGGCTTATCTGGAGGCCCAGTCATCCAGGAGTACATCTCTGTCCACATCCGCCGCAACGGTGTGATGATGGGGATGCTGCCACCTCCACCGCCCGACACACCGGGTTGGGTGTGACGGCCTGCACACGTGGAGTGGGGGTTAGCAACTTTTTGGATGGCCGCCACTAGTAAATCGAAGGGAGATCGTTACACGTCGCACTCTTAGGGTCGTGTGTCTCTTTTTGAGGAGTGAAGGCCGAGCATAGATGAGTCTTGGCGTATCCTTTTTGTACCGACCTGTGTAGCTCTCGTAATTATAAGTGTAAATAAAAAGTGGTTCGGCCTCGTGCTTTCATTAAATCAAAGATAGTCGGTGTGTATTATGTTGGCGTGAGGGAAGCGAAGTGTTGGTGAGAACTGCCTCTTAATTTCCGCTGAGCTGCGCAAAATCCTTAAAACCTTTTTAAAGGAAAAGAAAAGAAAAAAAAAATTACGCCTAAGCGTTGGCTTGAATCTTTCTTTTATCGTTGTATAATTTGTTTCAGTTTTGGTTTCTTTCGCTTGCGGTTTCATTTCTGTGGCGACCCTACCGGGTGTCGGGGGTGCCACATTAAGTCCATGTAAATCATCAACCAAACAAAATGAACACGACAGTGATCGAAATGAAGAAGTCATAGATTAGACTCCCAGTCCAACTGTAATAAGCCTCTTTTAATGTCGAACATTTACTCATTGCTTAAGATATTGCTCACAATCGGCAAAGGATTTACCTGAGAACCTCTGCATGATGGCTGAGAAGCAAACCAAGAATGTCAATGGTCGTCAAATGCTAACTATATGATCACTTCTCTATCCTCCCCTGGAGCTTGACCGGTACTTGAACCATAGTAATTTCACTTTGGAAGTTGAGACGGGTGCTTGATAGGTCTAGGGATCACCTGATTTAACAAATTAATAGATCAACAACATGTAGCACGTAAAAAGGAAAAACACTACATATTTTATTGTCGCCAATCATACCCTTGATTTGCTGTGCAGATCTATGTCAGAACCTCTGATTCTGTGGGAAAACAATCAGATAAAGTTATTTTTAAGGGAAGCAAACCAGAAGCCGTTCTCTTGAGAAACATTTCATCACTTCATTTATGAAAGTTTTCCAAAGTTTTCCAAAACTGTGCAGGCATTTTGCTCCTTGTGAAATCACATAAGCACATTGCACACTATATACAGGATGAGTCACAAAACAGATTTAACGAGCTTGGAGTTGGATGAAGAAAAGTATGAATTTTCTTCATTTTTCAAACATTTTCAGGAATAAAGTAATGTCCAAACCTTTCAGCGATCTGTCCATGTCCCCCAATCGAATCATGTAGCATTGATAGATACCTTTATCAACTTTATGTGCAGGATATGAGATATCTTGTACTAGTCCTTGCCTGCATCTTTTTGGCACCTGTCCTCCAATTTTGGGCGACCTGCAATTCTTAGGTGAGTACAGAATAGTTCTAATCTTGTTCATCTTTTTGTGCATTGCACTTAGAGGTTTCAGTGCATGAAAACATACCAAATGTATTCTGCAATTATCATATTGGCATAGGGCGTGATGTCCAAGTTGAGAAGACTCTAGAGCATGTAGTAGTATTGTTCTCGGACTTTAAAGCATACACCCCAAACTTAGAAAAGCTCTAGGTGTTTCCATTATACTTATGTTTTAGCAAGAGAGAAATCCATGTTATTCTTGCCATGGGACTAGCGGTCAGTGATTACTTTGTGGTCCTCAACTGCCATTATGTCATCGGTGCCAAAATCTACACCATTTCTGTATAGCCTGAAAAATAAAGTAGCGTCAGCAACATATATATCTACTGAAACAAAAAACTTGGGAGCTTAATCTCATGGAAGATAGTTCAAACGACGAGCTCTATTTGTACGACATGGCCTTCCAGTATGCATGAGAGTTTAGTTTCAAAAAGATAAAAGAATGGACAAGGTACTTCAAAAGAAAGGAGCTCTTTAGCAAGTGCTATCAATTTTTCCCTAAGCTTAATCTCATGAAACCGCTTTTGAAGACTAGTTTCAAGTGGGAAAAACTTGCACTTTTGAAGCATAAAAAGCGAGGTTTAAACACAATTGTCATGAACAATTTTACACATACAACTTAAACTTACAGACCCCCACTCATCAAATAGAGAGCATGATGATCCAAAACCAAAATGCCAATGAAAATTTGAAATAGCAGCCACCGACCACACATCATAATAGTTTTTAGAGCTACAAGAGTCCATTTCGAGAAGCCAAATCAGCAAACCCGGCTCATCTTCACCAGATCAAGCAATAAATCAAAAGATACAGAAACAAATTCATATGACACCAAACAGATGTACTCAACTTCGCTCAGAAATTCTCTAGAAGCACCAACAATTCAAAGTTAAAAACCACATGCTGAACTCAGTGGGCATTGTCCTCTCTTTCCATAACCAAATCACGTCGCAAACCCTTCTCTCTCTCTCTCTCTCTCTCTCTCTCTCTCTCTTCAGCGATTTGTCCATGTCCCCCAAAATCAAATCAAGTATTCGAAACACAATTCGAAAAATCATTCATGTAAAAATCTGGGAAACAAGGTTGCACATACCTTTAGTGAAGAAAATTAGGGCTACATCCCGTGATATGTGCGGAATATGAGCGATCTTGTCCCAGTCCTCACCTGCTTGTCTTTTGCAACTCTCCTCCAATTCTCCGCAATGGAAGATGTATAGGTGAGTAAGGGATGTGAGCCTTCGCATTGCTTCAGGGAATGATGTCAACGAGCACTCGACGATTCCGAGATATTGAAGTGATTGAAGGGCCTCAATCTACTCTGGTATATTCCTCAAATTGCAGCAACGCCAAATTGTGAGGCGCTCGAGATTGTGGGCTTGTAGAAGCCACTGTGGGAGAGATCTCAGTCTGGGAAGGCCATCGATGTCCACGGAGTGAAGACTTTGAAGGCCTCCATGGAAATCCAAGATGTTGCCGCTTTCGTCTTTGGTTATATCCAGCCAATCACAATGCTCGATACTGAGATGCACGAGGCTCGATAGATTTCGCATACCTTGCGAGAGGGAAGTCAACTGATGACACGCCTGGATGTGAAGAGATTCAAGGGAAGTGAGACTTTGGAAACCCTCAGGCAAACATTTTGGAAACTTTGCATTCCGGATATACAGTCTCTTCAACTTATTAAGGCCAAGCATCATCTGATTTATCAACGACGCCCCGTTGCCATTATTCACAAACTCCTTAAGATGAGGAGTTAGTGGCATGGCTTTTAATTTTTCACAGCAAGAGACATCTAATTTTGATAGACTAGGAAATGATGCTGCCGAAGGGGATGATTGGTCCGACTCAATATATTCCAATTCAGGCATAAAACTGACATTTAAATACTTGAGGCGAGGTAGTTGGGCCAATGGAGGGAGATGTTTACATCTTTTGCAACTGTGGAACCATACCTTAACTAAATGTGGCAAAGAAGATACAAGGCTATCCATCATCCACTTTGGAAAGCTCTCATCATTATAGTTCCCAATTGTCAACTCTCGCAGATTTGAGGGCGGCCTCAGTCCATCCAATAGCGCTTCATCTCTATTCACAATTACTACATCATCCGTATAATCTTCCAAACGTCTCCAATCAAGTTCCAAAGATTCTAAAGAATGCTTCCCCATCAAGTTCACATCCCTGCATTCTACTTCCGCATTTGTTACGTATCTCAAATTTACAATTGAAAGTCTTCCCCGGATGTTATTAAGTACCTTTAGCTCCCCAAGTCCGCAATAATTCTTAGCACGAGCTCTATCTTTGGGCAAAATGAAGTGCGTTAGCCTTTGCAGAGAACTCAATTCCCCTATTCCACGTGGCAAATAACTAAGTATGCGACAATTACTTATGTCTAGATTCCGAAGGCTGACTAACTTCCTTATGTCACTTGGCAATTCTTCGAGGGCATCACAGTAATAGAGATTAAGTGTTTGCAAGCTCTGCAATCTCGTAATGGAGTTAGGAAGCCTTTTGAGTGTATGGTTGTAAGAGAGATCGAGATATGTGAGATGTTTCAACTTATAAATGGATCGCGGCACCTTCTCAACCTTTCTGCCATGTAGATCCAAGATGCGCAACCTCTTGAAATTTAGAATAAATTGGGCTAGATCCAATTCACTTGTTGGTTCTATTTGTTCTCTTTCTTGCCAATATCTAGTAGTAGATAGAAATGTTCTCAGTGCACTTGCTTTCAAGCATGAGATTGGATGTCCGCCCATCAAATTGAAAGTTGAACCATATGATATATGACAAGTTCTTTCATGTATAGATTTTGTGCCATCCCATGCCGCCAAACACTCGTTCCCCACAATTGAGCAGGCTAGATCATGCATCAAATCATGCATCTTGCAAATCTCTCCCCTCATGAATGGACCTCCTCTTAAGTCTTGGAAGAAGTTTCTCCAAAGTAGATCCATGAAATATCCATGAGCAATGTCTTCTAAATGTTGACTTGTATGCGATGGCCGGATAAATCCTTGTGCCATCCAAAGATTGATCAAAGTCTGCTTATTTATCTCATAATCTTTGGGAAACAATGAACAAAATGCGAAACATTGTTTCAAGTGTGAAGGAAGATGGTCATAACTTAGCCTAAGAACAGATACTATGCGGTCTTCCCTTTGAGATATGTCCGGGAGCTCTTTATCTTTGAAACATGACCATTCGTGTTCACTTTTCTTAAAGAATAGTAAACTTCCAATAGTTCGAACAACCAATGGAACCCCATAGCACTTTTTAACTATCTCTTTGCCGATAGCTAGCACGTTAGGATCTTGCATCTGCTCTTCTTTTTGACAAGCCATTTGCATTAACAAACCAAGAGACGCATTTTCAGTTAATCCCACGAGAAGATGAGGCAGAGTAGTGCAAGTGATCTCCGCAATCGAATGAAGGCGTGTAGTTATAAGGATCTTGCTTCCTCTAGCACCTCCCACCAACAACTTTTTCAATTCTAGCCATGTGTCTCGTTCTAAATTCCATAAATCATCTAAAACTAATAAATATCTCTTTCCGTCAATATCTTTCCTTAGTTCACTTTGCAATTGTTCCAACGCACCATCGTTTGGTTCTACCTTCTTTGCACAAGCTATGATATTTTTCACTACTTTTTTCATATCAAAGTCATTGGAGACACAAACCCACATTTTCAAATTAAATTGTTTACTCACCATCTCATTGTTGTACACACACTGAGCAAGAGTTGTTTTTCCAAGTCCACCAATACCAACTATTGGAAGTATGGAGACATCCTCTTTCACATCCAAATCCAGTAAGAAATTCATGACCTTCTTTTTATCATCATCTCTCCCACGAATGTCTTCCTCACGTATAAATGAATGCGTCTCTGCTCTCTTTTTCCACTCTCTCTCTGCTCGCTCATCCAAGTGGAATTTCTTCTCGGCCTGAATAGCTGCCATTCTCTCACTCACTGCTCTTACTTTTCTACTCATCTTCACTTCAAAAGCAAGCTGGTTTGAACATGAGAAAAATGTCCTCACCTCCTTGATCATTTCATTGTGGCCCCTCAATTCTCGTTGCATAGCTTCTATATTAAATTCTTCAAGCACATCTTGTGCGTAATAGAAAGCATCTTTCAGTTTCTCAACCCAATCTTTGATTTGGGGACTCTGGTAATATTGCTCTTCTGCATGATCCAGTACAGCACGAAGCGTGGAGACAGTGCCCCTGAGCACCTCGAGTTCATGCTTCACGGCCCCCAACTTTCCAACCTTTCCTAGTGCTTGAGTAATCAAATTAGCAAGGATGCTTCCAGCAATGCTGATGACAGCTTCCGCCATATTTGTTCTCTCTATCTCACTTTGTCTGTCCTTCTAGGGATGAGAAAACGGTAGTCCTGTCGTTCCAAGGCTAGAATCTTGTTAGATGAGATATAACAAGTTTGTCCTTGAGATGATATAAGTGTGCAATAATAGTAGACAACAGAAATTATTTCACTTACAAGCACTAATTCCAAAACATCCTATGTATATAAGATTCCATCCAATTTAATAAGTAAGGTGAGTTCATATTCATACATTATTCTAGAAACGTTATATTAGATTATGTGAGGTGATTAAGTTTTTTCTACTTTATCGTTAAGTTATATGTCTAATATTAAGGGAAATGGGAGGTAGTTGATCAATGATGTGGTTCAACCATTAAGCTCCATTTTACCTTTCTTATCAGGTTGGTTTCACAAATGACACATAATTGGAAGGCAAAACAAGGTAATCATAATAAACAGAGGCTTAATAAAAAGCAATAATAACTTTTTGCTTTCCTGTTAAAATTCCAAATGTTATTCAAATATAAAAAAATTATAATTTAAATTACGTATCAATATTTATGAGTTGTGAAAATTTCATATGTTTCAAGACAAAATAATGTAAATGTAGTCCGATACACAATTGGAATAAAGAAAAATAAAACGTAAAACTCTATCAAGACAAGCCATTAGCTGTTTTGGTGATGTTGAAATCCGCTACAAGTGGAGGACCATATCATTGTTCTTTCTACGTGTAATCTTTTTCTTTCTTCCTAAGCCCAGGAACCATCTCATTGCAGCAGCATAGGGAAAGCCCCAATGGCTGCACAATCTCAAGTGTTCAGTTAAAAGTATCATCTCTTGCTCACTGCGAAAATGTCACACTTTGCAGGACCGTACGTGTCAAGGCACAAGATAAATGAAGATATGGAGTCTAAGGTCCACTGTCCTAGTCAATTTGTACAGCACTTGCCTGAACTCTTTACCGAGCCGCTTTTTTGGTCAGGGTTACACTCAAGTTCCGTATTGAATCACACCAAGCAAGTGAGATAGATGTACTCCAATGTATAACCTATTCCACACAAAGAACTGAGCTCTCAAAAGTATAGAAGGTGGCGATCATTAAAAATTAGGTCCCAATTTATGAGTAATAGCACAAGTTCTAACACGAGACTAAAGATTTCATGAAACATTTGGCAAGATGCTTGAGATCTTTAATAAGAATAGCAGGAGTTGCATGTTCTTATTCACGCCTAATCATGATTAGCTATTGGATTTCATTACTCCCTACTCCACGTTAGTTGCATGTTCATTTTTGCTATGGATACCATCTCAATATATGCCGTTCCATTTCTTTCTAACCCCCCTTTCTCTGCTAGGATTTTCAAAAGAAATCATGCGACCTGTTAGGTTGGACGTAGCTAGTAATTTTTCATGTGATCAATAACTTTTTTTACAAGAAATTGGACTTCCTATCAATAAGTAAGTACTCACCAGTTTACATTATTAGTAACGTTTCATAGAAAAGGTAGCCTTTCTATGATGATTCTTGCTATCTCATATATATATATAAGATTTACTGCAATGTATAGAATCTTAATACATAAAACTAAAAATTTACATGAGGTTTGTAACATATTCATGGGACGAGTAAGCCTTTGCCTTGAAAAAGTAATTACCGCCCACCCTGTTTTCTTTCTTTTATTTTTTAAGGTTAGGTATTGGCAAACAATTGTCAACCGTCCCATGTGGTCTAAAAAGTGAAAATTAAAGTTTCCTTTTCTCAGCAGATGCAAATAAAAATTTCTCCTGATGGGGCTAAAGATGAAACGAGTATTCAGTCGAACGGGATTTGGATCTTGAGAAGATAGAAAATTGTTATAGCTGTTTAGGCAACTTCAGTATCGAACTTCACGAGGTTAAAAAAAATTAAGTTCATGAATCTCTGCTTTTGCCCGAATAAAAAACAGAAGAAAAAGATTATGAAATATAAATTGTGAATGAAGTCGTATGAAACCTTTCGTGTGCAAAAGAGAAATTTTATATTGCTACTGAGATACCAGCTTGCGGTGGGATGATAAAAGCAAGCTGATAAGGATGCTTTTCAACTTTAAAATTTCATATGTGAAAGGTAAAACAGCTCTTGAAGTTGGCTAATCTTCTCTTTTGAATTCTATTTAGAATTGGAAGCTGATGCATGTTATATGTTTTTATGTGCCCCATTAAATAGCCTAAATTTGTAAATCTTGGGAGTCATGTTTACACCATGTAAGTCATATCTCTAAATAGAGGACGTTCATAGTTTCCTTAAGCATTCAATGTTTCGTCAAGTTATTCATTTTCAGAAAAGCTTTTTGATTAGTTGCTATAAGAAAGAACGAACCTGGCTAATAGTGGGCTGATCGACGGCTGACCAACAAAGGCGAGGCCACAACCAGCGAGATCAAGAGAGGAGGACAGGAGACGGCATCAGCAAGACCGAGAGAGAGAGAGAGAGAGAGATTTGAGATGAGACGGAAGTGGGCAAGACTCCAGAACGAGAGGAGGGAGGGAGGGAGGGAGGGAGAGAGGCCACTGCTGGGCAAAGTCGAGAGACTTGAGTCCAAGAGAGAGGCTAGCTATGAGAGTGAGAACTAAAGGAAAGTAGCAAGGGTCTTGAATATAAAAGATTTAGCATTGTTTTGAACTGTTCCAAACGAGTTCTTCCAAAGGCTGGTTCCCAGAATTTTTACATGAGAGCTGACCGGTTCTCGTGTGAACCAGTGTGGAATCAGGCAAGTTTGGTTTGGTTCCGGATTGAATCAACCCGGTTGCTTACTTCTAATAAAAATGTTACATTTGAGTTATAACAACAAACATTATAAGGTTAATCTCTTGATTATCGGAAGGGAAGGACCATCATGAAGCACAAATTCCTTTCATATAAATAAATTAGATGGGCCCTTATATGAAATGAAAAGCCAATCATACAATACGTTTAGTCAATCGAAATCATTTCATATCGTATCAATTTTCAAACTTAATATTATTTATATTAGATAAGATTAGAATGGAGATTTTAGATACTATATACTAAATAGCTCTTGAAGTTGGCTAATCTTCTCGTTTGAATTATACTTTGGAACATTTTATATGTTTTTATGTTCCCAATTTGGAGAAGGCTAAATAGCCTAAATATTGAGGGCCATGTCTATACCATATAAGTCATATCCCTAAATCCAAATAAAAGACATTGATAGTTTCACCAAGAATTCTTTGTTTTGTCTGAATATGAGGGGTTTTCAGTGCTGTTGAAAGGATTTTTATATTTAATTTCGAAATGTTACGATTAATATGAGCCATATCAATTTACTCATTAAGGGGATTTTTTGACTTCTAAATGTTTGGACTTCAACACTTCCATTAACCTCGGCAACGAACCATTAAGAAAACTCTCTAATAAGTGACTTGCTAGTGCTCACTTGCCACCTAGGATCCTAGTCCACTAGAATTGCCCACCCTACCTCTCACGCCGTCTCTAATTCATTCCACTTAGAATGTTACGTATGTGCGACGGTAACCCTTCCACAAAGTTAAAGGATATCGCGAGCAAAACTCCTCAACGTGTATATTTTTATAGTTAAAACATTAACTAATTAACTGTATCTCATGAAACAGTGAAATCCGATGTTATTGTAAAAAAACCCTTTATAAGTATCCAACCTCATTTATAATACAAAATCTATATATTATCCTTAAAATAGACTATAATGAATTGAAAAACCAATCATTCAATACCTTTAATCAATTGATGTCATTTAGTGTATCACATCAATCATCATACCGAATTTTTTTCTTTTTATATTAGATTAGAATGGACATTTTACACTTGAATAATTCTCATAATAAAATGTCATAACCAAGGCCTACATTAGATGCGGATGTCTTCCAAGTCTTCTTGGTCAATAAAGCAAAATTTTTATATAATCTAGCCGGTTCACTTTATGCTTGAAATTCCAAAAAAAAAAAGAAAAAAAAAGAAATAGGCACTTTGGGCCTCTTTTGTCGAGAGGCATGCGTACTAATAATATTATATAAACTTTGATTCGCCCAACTTTTGAAATTTGAGTGAATCTTTTACGCATGAATCATGCTCCTTAAACAACACCATAACTAAGGTCGATATCTGATGTAGATGTCTTACTAATCTTCTTGGTCATGGTGCAAATTCTTTGTATAATTTGGCCAGTTTACTTTGTGTCTGAAATTGGACAAGATGCACTATGCGATTCTTTTATCAAGATGCATGCATATCATTTACATGTGTAAATTATTGTTATTAGTTTGTCACTTTCGTCCCAACTTAATTGTGGTCCTAACTTTAACTTAGCTATTGCAATCTACCAGATATGCAAAAGATTGCATACAATTTATCATTCAGGCAAGTTGATGTTGATTTTTTGTTCCGGAGAAACTATATTATATTAAATTACATGAATAATTTTATTCTACTTTATTGTAAAGTAATATGTCTTATTAAAGTTGAGGGAAGTGGAAGGAATTGGACGTTTGTGATGATGTCGGTTCACCATTAAGCCCCTTTCTATCTTACTTTCTTATTATTGAGAGATGTTTATGTATATACATAGGTTGGTTCTACAAATGACACATTATAAAATAGAATGAAAGAAGGAAATCATGATAATCAGAATTAGATGAGTTTTCTTGAGACCTGTTCGTTGTGCTTTTTAAAAAGAAAAAAAACGATTTTTTGTTTTCCTTTCAAAACATAAAATATTATCCAAATATGAAATGATCATGAAGAAATTATATGTAATTATATGTAAATTACATATCAATATTTACATGTTGTGAAAATTCATTCTGTTTCAAGTAAAAGAAATGTAAAAATGCGTCCGAGACAAGATTGAATTAAACAAAACAAAATGTAAACGTATGACAAGCCCTTCCTATTTTGTTGACATTTGCGAAAGTGTTACAGCTTGAAATCCACTACAAGTGGTGGACCATATCAGTGTCTTTCGATTTGATGTGTCATCTCTTCCCTTAGTCCTCTTTTCCTTAATTTTCCCTTCTTTAAAAGTGTAAGATAACGTGTTGATTGAGCAAAATGAGAATTTTCCACTCTCCACCATCACAGCTATCACAAAAGGATCGTTTAGAAGAAAATTTGTCTGTGAGCCAACAAATGAGAATCACCATCAACTTACAAGAGCTACAATACATCCAACACAATTACTTGCCCAGAAACCATCTGATTGCACATTAGCAGCACCAGCAGCACAGGGAATGCCCTAATGGCTGCACAATCTCTGGTGTCAGTGGACAATATCAGTTTATGCTCGACCATAAAATGTTTCATTTGAGTTCTAGCCGCAAATTTCATAAACCTAATCACTCAATTAGCAGAAGGGGAAGGACCATTATGAAGCACAGAGTTCCTTTTAGACTAAACAAAGTAGATCCCCATTCCAAGCAAAGCTCTAGTAGAATTCTCGAAAATGTTTTGCACTTCCCAGCGATCAGTTTGACATGAGCTTTAAGTATGCTGCTCACATTAAAAAGCTTCCTCCAAATGTAAGTACAGTCACTCTTAGGTTCAACAGACCAAATTCATTAATCCTTCAACAAAAAAGTTGCACCCAAGCATTCCAAATGAACCCAGCATATGAATCATAAGTCGAACTCCCTTATATTAACTCATGCATCTCATGTTTACTGAATCATAAGTCGAACTCCCTTATATTCAAAAGAAAGTTGGACATGCCAAGTTGAAAGAGTTCAGCATATGAGGACTTTGAAATTTTGGATGAATTACGCTGAAATGTCTTGGTAACTGAAAATACATAGACAGGAAGATGTCCATGACACTAAAGGCAAATGGTGAACTCAAATGCTCAAAATAGTGAAACTACTTGCAAATGCAGGATGAAACCAATGTAAAGGAGACTAGACTAAGTCTAATCTTGGACACCTAATTTTCTCTCTCTAGGAAGCTTCATTTACATGAGGATCTTTGTCAATGACCTAAATCTGAAGGAAAAGGGGTTCATAGTATCTCAGCTTGGGGGTCTCCAATGATTTAATTAATGCATTTGGCCTTTCTTAACCAACATCTCGAATTTTAGACCTTCATTGCTAGCTTCTGAACAGCAAGAGATTCAGCCTCGATGGGGGGCTTCCATATAATTGTAGTTTCAGCAAGTAACGAGGTCACGACAAATGGGTCCTTATTTGAGGCAAGACGCCTATCTTCCAAGTTACCCTGTATATCATTTTAACTAACTGAGCAAAGGATATGTTCTTTTGATATTCAGAAATAGTGAAGCATTCCAGAAAGTTTTTTGAGACACTAAAAGAATTGGGATGTCCAAGTCTTAACTTCAGCTTAGGAAGCAAAATTGCAGGAATGCTTTCTGATTGCAAAAAGTCAAAATCCCTTGTATAGTAGAAATCATAGAATTGACCGAGGCCAAAAAGGATAAAGATTACTCATATAGTATGAAAGGGAACTGGTATGGTCATTGTCATAGTACTTTTCGTTGCTTCTCAGCATCACGGCCCACACAGATTGAGCAACCATGATTGGCAACTCGCTGCATAACAATTCAAGTAATTCAGGTATCACAACAAAATTTGAGTTCATTAACAGGGCAGTCTTGGAATTTGACAAGCAGTTGGTATGCTTCTTACCCAAGAAAATGCGTTGATGTTGGCCGTTTCATGCTTTCCCATCAACCTTCTCTCATCTCCTCCATAGGCGCTCTTGTGCTCCTCATGGTGAAGTGAGCGATTCAGAACTGCCCTCATTGTCACTTCAAAGCCTCTCTCTTCTCAAGCTCTTTGTATTGCAGAAAAGACGGGGGAACACATTCTTAAAGTCCCTCAATGGAAAAAGGTACTTAATCAAGTCTAGGTTATTTCTATGGTGTTAACATATAGTTAGTGTGGCATCTTGCACCATTCAAGTCACCCTGGGAAGGAAGAGAATATTTTTATCAACTTTGGGGTTATATGTTGCGTAAATGTTGATAGTGAAAGTTAGTTACCCCCATTGGCTTCAGAGCTAACGTGAGGACAACCCAGGCTTACTCAATTATTCTCTGTTATATAAGCAACATAAACAATTAAGTATTTGAATACTGGAGAACATGTCTATATGCATTTATCCTATTTGCCATTCATGGCATTCCATTATTTTTCTTGAGGAAGCAATTGAAATTTCACCTCGAGAAGGTAACTTGAACACCATTTATGATCTCCTACTTCAATTCCCACGTCTGGTCCTACTTGTTATTCCCATTGCATTATAGAAGTTAGTGTTGATGGCAACAGTTCTGTGCTTTTTTCCTTTTGTAAAAGCAGGCAAGATGGAGGTTGGATATTACCTGGCCCGGCATGACCTCTCCATTGGCACCACTAATGTTTATATAATATAAGCAAGCCCCGTAGTGAGCATCGGATATGTCTCAGCCAAATGACTTATCAGCCCCAACACCACAGTAATAAGGCCCCTACATGGACATAAAACCTTGTACCTCAATACAAATTTTCTCATCAACTTAAGCCTTATAATCCAACTATATGTTAGGGAAATTCATTGTGAAACAAATTCTTACCTAGGACTAGGATATCCTTCAGCAGGCTAACCCAATGGCCATTAAACAGTTGTCTGCAGCAGGGTGTACTCTTGCTCAATCCCATGTCTCATGTGAACATTCACCTAAGTCATGAAGTCCATTTCAAAAATTTCTAAGTCACGATAGAAGACTCATGTTTTGGATCTTCTACTATGAAACTTCTTTGATAACCTTTGGCTTTCTGAAAATCTCAGCAACCCTGCCATGTTTGTTCGTTGGGATGCCAGCTGGTTTGTATGAATTGCAAACGACCCGCAGGCGAACAATAATTCTCTGTAAACTAATTGAAACGTTCCTTCTTGCTTGAGTAACTTGTGCATGTATGAACAATTTTTGACAACATAATGTTTGTTTCGTATATGATTTATTAAGATATTGTTGCCACCTTTGAAAAGATCCTTGGAAATTGCTTGTGGGCTGTTAACATATAGAGAACTTGATGGAATGATGTGAAGGTAAATATAGGAAGACAGTTTTGGGATTATGTCATCCTACTATGAGATCACTTCACTATCCTCCCCTAGAGCTTGACCAGTAGTTGATCCATCTTAGTTCCAATTGTCTCTTGTTGAATGTGCATAAAACATATGACATACTTATTCTGATGGTTGATTGAAGAAAAAATGCAGACCTATAATCTTAGTACATGATAGTTTTGGTATTGTTCATCTTTTTATGCACTGCACTTAAAGGTTTTAGGAATTAAAACATACCAAATATATTCTGCAATTATCTCATTAGTGTAGGGCGTGACATCCAAGTTGAAAAGACTCTCAAGCCTGTAATAGTATAGTCCTCATACTTCAGAGCATACACCCTGAACTTAGAAAAGCTATTGTGTTTCCACCCTTCTTCTGTTTTAGCAAGATAAATCTCCATTTTTTGGCTATCACAGGATTGGCGGTCCGTGAGTCTTTGTGATCCTCATCTGGCATTATGTCATCTACGCCAAAATCTGTGCCATGTCTTGCTAGCCTGAAAAATAAAGTATCGTGAGCAACAGACATATCTACTGAAACAAAAAACATGGGAGCTTAATCTCATCAAAGATACTACAAACAACAAGCTCTATCTACATGACATGGCCTTCTGGTATGCATGAGAGTTTAGTTTCGAAAGAATAAAAGAATGGACTAGGTACTTCAAAAGAAAGGGTCTCTTTAGAAAGTGCAAGCACCTTTGCCCTAAGCTTAATCCCATGAAACCGCTTTTTGAAGACTAGTTTCAAGTGGGAAAACTCTTGCATTTTCGAAGCATAAATAGTGAGGTTTACACACAATTGCCATGAACAATTTTTCACACAGAGACATAAATAGTGAGGTTTAAACACAATTGCCATGTACAATTTTACACAAACAGGTCTCGATAGAGGTATAAATATTACTTAATTTGCACATAATATTTCTAGAAAACGAAAGCAGTAGAAATCATGAAGATGGAAGGGTTTTAAAGCAACTTAAAAGTACAAACCCCCACTCATCAAATACAGAGCATGATGATCCAAAACCAAAATGCCATTGAAAATTTGAAATAGCAGCCACCGACCACACATCATTATAGTTTTTCGAGCTGCAAGAGTCCAGTTCGAGGAGCCAAACCAGCAAACCCAGCTCATATTCACCAGATCAAGCAATGAATCAAAATATGCAAAAACAAATTCGGATGGCACCAAGCATATATATTCAACTTCGCTCAGAAGCCGGAACAGAGTGAGAAATTCTCTGAAAGCACCAACCATTCAAAGCCAAAAATCGCATGCTGAACTCCATGGCATCGTCCTCTCTCCATAAACAAATCACGTTGCAAACCTTCTCTCTCTCTCTCCCCTCCCCCCAGCGATATGTCCATGTCCCCCCAATCAAATCAAAGTATCGAAACACAATTCGAAAAATTATTCATGTAAAATCTGGGAAACAAGGTCGCACGTACCTTAAGAATGAGAATTAGGGTCTGATATATATATGTCGGGGATATGAGCGATCTTGTACCAGTCCTCGCCTACATCTCTTTCACACCTCTTCTTCAATTCTGGGCAATTGTAGATTCTTAGGCAAGTTAGGGATGTGAGCCTTCGCATTCCTTCAGGTAATGATGTCAACGAGGAGCAGTTGCGGATGTTGAGCTTTTGAAGTGATTGAAGGGCGTCGATCTGCTCTGATAATGCCTTCAAATTGTCGCAGAAAAAAATCTTGAGACGCTCGAGACTGCGGAGCTGTAGAATCCACTGTGGGAGATATTCCAATTTGGGAAGAGACTTGATATGTAGATACCGGAGACTCTGAAGTCCATGGAAATCCAAGATGATGTCGCCGCTTTCATCTTTGGATAAATCGAGCTCCTCGCAATCATAAATAGAGAGATCCTCGAGCTTCGATAGATGCCGCAAACCAAGTGCGAGGGAAGTTAACCGAGGAAGATGCCAGATCTTAAGAGATTCAAGTGAGGTGAGACTTGACAGACACTCCCCAGGCAAATATTCTAGAAACTCCATCCCGTTGATGAAGAGACGCTTCAACTTACTAAGGCCAAATTGGGGGAAACGTTTACATTTTGCGCACCTCTCCAATTCTAACGCAACTAAATTGGGCAACTCGGTCATCCAGCACGGGAAACTCTCACCATTATAATCAGTGATAGTCAACTCCTGCAGATTTTTAGACGGCCTCAATCCATCTAATAGTACTTCATCTCTTTTCCTAATTATTGCTTCATCAGTAATATTGAAACTGCCCCATGAAAGATCCAAAATTTCCAGATAACGCTTCTCTATCAAGTTTGCGGCCTTGGATTCTTCTACTGCATCTGTCACGCTTCCCAAATTTTCAATGGAAAGCTTTCCCCGAATGTTATTAAGCCCATTTAGCTCCCCAAGTCCGCAATATTTCTTGGCAAGAGCTTTATCTTTAGGCAAAATGAAGCACGTTAGCCTCTGTAAGGAACTCAATTGCTCTAGTCCACGTGGCATATAACTAAGTTCATAACAATCATCTATGTCTAGATTTCGAAGGCTGACTAAGTTCCTTATATCCCTTGGCAATTCTTTGAGGGCATGACAATCGTTGAGATTAAGTGTTTGCAAATTATGCAATCTCGTGATGGAGTTAGGAAGCCTTTTGAGTTCATCATTGTTAGAGAGATCGAGATATGTAAGATGCTTCAAATTACAAATGAACCTTGGCACCTTCTCGACATCTGCCCCATGCAGATCTAAGATGCGCAACCTCTTGAAACTTTGAATGAGTTGGCATAGATCTGCTTGACTTATTGGTTCCCTTCCCCAATATCCAGTAATGGACAAAAATGTTCTAAGTGCACTTGCTTTCGAGCATGAGATTAGAATTTTACCCATCAAATTGGAAGTTGAATCACAAGATATATGACGAGTTCTTTCGTGTATGGGTTTTGTATCATCCCATGCCGCCCAATACTCGGTCCCTGCAACCAAGCAGGCTAGATCATGCATCAAATCATGCATCTTGCAAGTCTCCACACCCTCTTGAAATTCTTGGAAGAAGTTGCTCCTAAGTAGATCCACGAAATATCCATGAGCAATGTCTTCTAAATCTTGACCTCCATTTGATGGCTGTATAAAGCCTTCTGCCATCCAAAGATCGACCAAAGTCCGCTTTTTTATCTCATAATCTTTGGGAAACGATGAACAAAATGCGAAACATTGTTTCAAATGGGAAGGAAGATGGTCATAACTTAGCTTCAAAACTAATTTTATGCATTCTTCCATTGACACTTTTGGGAGCTCATAATCTTTGAATTGTAACCATTCGAGTTTAGTTTTCTTAAACAATAGTGAACCCGCAACAGTTCGAACAACTAATGGAACACCATAGCACTTTCTTGCTATCTCTTTGCCAATAGCTAACATATCAAGATCTTGTATATCCTCTTCTTTTCGAGAAGCCAGTTGCATTAATAAATCAAAAGACTCACTTTCGGATAATTCCCCGAGAGGATGAGGCGGAGCCGTGCGAGTGAGCTCGGCAACCGAATGCAGTCGTGTAGTTATAAGGATCTTGCTTCCTCTAGCACCTCCCACCAACAAATTCTTCAAGCTTAGCCATATCTCTTGTTTATCATTCCACAAGTCATCTAAAACTAAGAGATATTTCCTTTTATTAATTTCTGTCCTTAGGTCATGTTGCAACTGTTCCATTTCAGCCTTGCTGGGTCCTCCTGGCTTTATACAAGCTAGGATAGTTGTTACTATTTTTTTCAAGTTAAACTCACTCGAGACACAGACCCACATTTTCAACTGAAAGTGGTTACTTACCATCTCATCATTATATAAGCATTGAGCAAGAGCCGTTTTTCCAAGACCACCAATACCAACTATTGGGAGGATAGAAACGTCCTCTGTCCCGTTTGGGTCTAGCAAAAATTCCATGACCGTGTTCTTATCATTATCTCTCCCGATAATAACTTCCTTTGGTATAAACGAATGCATCTCTTCTCTCTTCTTCTGCTCTCTCTCTACTCGTGAATCCACAAGGCGCTCGTCCAAGTGGTATTTCCTACGAGTGTTAATGTCTTCTATTTTTTTCCTCACTGCTCTTACTTTGGGACTCATCTTCAAATTAAAAGCAAGCTGGTTTGAACTTGAGAAAAATGTCCTTACCTCCTTTATCACTTCATTGTGGCCCCTTAGCTCTCGTTGCATAGCTTCTATATTGAATTCTTCAAGCACATCCTGCGCATCATATAAAGCGTCTTTCATGTTGTCGAGCCAAACTTGGATTGGATCATTCCGGTAGCATTTTTTTTCTGCATCGTTGAGTACAGCTTGAAGCGTGGAGACAATCTTTCCCAGCTCCTCGAGTTCATGCTTGACACCCCATAATTTCCCAATCTTTTCCAATGCTTGAGGAACCTGGTTAGCAAGGATCTCTCCAATGGCTACGAGGACAGCTTCCGCCATTTTGTTCTCTCTTACTTGTCTCTCTATCTTTGTGGAAGAGAAGATGTTAGTTCAGTTGTTCCAAGGCTAGATATATAGGAAGATCATGTTGACGCTCATCAAAGACTGGCAAACCAAATCCTGACAAATTTAATTTTCAATTTCTTTGAACAACTTGAGTAGTCAAAGATAAAAATTCTCATCGTCCACGCAAAGTAAAAATCAATAATGCATACTGGACCCACCAAGGTTGGGTCCTAGGTCCGAGATTTATATCGCAATCGCTTCGCAAAAAATTCAAACTCTGATGCTACTTTCCCATAGCCCCGATGGGCTCAACCGCCACAGATATTATCCAAGTCCAAGCATCGCTTGAACTTCGCCATAACCGAGGACCTCATCAGAATACCAACTCCACATGCACCTTTAACTGCTCCGCAAGGATTTTCTGACATAACCTCCTCAACCGCAGATAAAGTAAAACCATTGTTGCATCCATATCTATCAGGAGATCGAATACATACCTTGTTAATATCAGCAGTTACAGCAACCATTGGCTCTATAGGCTCCACCTCGCTATGAGCACCATCTGTGTCGATTACTTTGCTAGTACTCATATACACTACCTCAGGAGTTTCTGATCGCAACTCCACCTCAAGCTGAACACCGTTCAGATCCGTTTGAATACTGCTATAATCACTCCTAACCAAAAGTATTGGAGACTCATCAAGGGTAACTTCTCTGCTGTCAACAAGTGAATTTATATCCGGGCACCACAACCGATTGCCCCACTCACCTTGTGCATAGCCATGGAATATGCACCTTGCCCTCCAATCAAGTTTACCATCACTCACTCGAAAATAACACGGGCAACCAAACATTCTAAGAATAGAATAATCAGCAACGTTACCTGACCATACTTCTTTAGGAGTCCACCATTCAATAGCAATTGATGGGGATCTATTCACCAGGTAGCTTACTGTACTTGGCACATCAGCTAGAATTCTCCTAGCAATACCAGCACTAGAGATAATTTTACGGGCCATCTCTAGTAATGTTCTTCTCGTCAATTCTGCAAATTGTTGTGATTTATTAGCACTAGTGCGGTGTTTCACTATGCTCTCTTTCATGCAGAATTTATTTGCTAGCTCCGAGAAAAACTCCATGCTATTGTCAGTTTGCACATGTTTGATCAACTTACCAGTCTCCATCTCGATCAAAGCTCTTAACTGCAAGATCCTGACACCAGCATTAAACTTGTGCCTTGGCACAAACACCCAGGTCTTCCTCGAGCAGTCGAAAGACTCTCGAATAGATGCATCCGACGTCTTCGCAGCAAAATTTTTCACTGTCTCACCTTGAAGTTTATACAGGCTTCCATGCTTGATTCCTTTCATTATCACCAAGGCACCTCGTACAACCTTCAGAACTCCACCTTTTGAAGAATACCTACAACCAGCTGAATCTAGGGCACCCAAGGAAATTAAGTTCTTTTTCAACTCTGGAACATGCCTTACTCCAGTCAATGTCCTCACAATACCATCATGCATTCTGATTTTAACATCACTAACACCCACAACATCGCACTCAGCGTTGTTCCCTAACTGGACTTTACCACTACCCGCGCACTGATAAGTGATAAACCAATTTCTATTTGGTGTGATATGAAAAGAACAACCAGAATCCAAAATCCATCCATCAAGCGATGAATCATTAGTGACAGACAAGACATAATCAGCACTATCTGCTACAGCTGCAACATTATCTGCAGAATCAACCATAACTCCTTTACCCTTCTCATTCTTCAGCTTAAGGCAATCCCTTCTAAGATGTCCCCTCTTGCCACAGCTCCAACAGACAACATTAGCAGTCATAGACTGACTACGTCTGTTCATATTAGTACTACTATTACCCACACGTCTTATAGATCTTCCTCTATTTTCACCTACTAAAGCAGTAGATACAGGTTCGCCAGATTCTCTTCTACGAATGTCCTCGCTCAGAATTAAATCTCGAACCCCATCAAATGTCAAACTTGTTGACCCAGAGGAATTACTAACAGCAGTAACAGTAGGCAATGAGGATAACATAATCAAAGCACATACCTCATCTTCAAAATCAATCTCAACTGAACTCAATTGACTAACAATCACATTGAATTCATTGATATGATTTGCAACTGACGCACCTTCGTTCATCTTCAAATTAAACAAACGTCGCATCAAATGGACCTTGTTGATCGCAGAGGGCTTCTCATACATATCCGACAGGGCTTGCATCAGATCAGCAGTGGTCTTCTCCTTCAGGATGTTAAACGCGACGTTACGAGCCAACGTCAGTCGAATAACACCCATAGCTCGTCTATCTAGCAAATCCCAATCAGCTTGCTTCATCGTCTCTGGTCTCTCCCCAGATAAGGGCAAGTGTAATTTCATCTAGTAAAGATAATCTTCAATCTGCATCTTCCAGAAACTAAAATGCTTCCCATCAAATCTGTCGATTCTCACTTTTACTTCTTCTGTCGCCATCGATTCGCTTCAACTTAGCCAAACCTGGCTCTGATACCAATTGTTGCGAAAGGGCGAGCGATCGAACAATAATATAGACAGAAAAAGAAAAATAAATCGGACACCAGATTTACGTGGTTCAGTCGTAAAGACCTACGTCCACGGGGAGAGCAGCAGCGAATTTCACTATAGATCAAGCGATACAAGGAGATTACACACTCAAGTCACTCAAACACTCTCTCGGTGTTTCCCAAACCCCAATTTAATCCAAAACCCAACTCACAGCACAAAAGTTACCGCACGTTCAAGCTCAAAACAATACGCTCTACGTACACCAAAATTAGGACGTACTGCTTTGCGTATCTCTTTAAAACTTCGGGCGGAGGACTTGCGGCTTCGTGGACATGCGGCTTCATCCTTCTCTCGGCTTATACGTGCAGCGGCCGAGAACCCAAAAGAAAACAAACGTTCCTTTTATGTGTGTGTGCCCAAGGTCAAAAGTTTGACCTTGGGCCCCACTTTCCTCTTGATTCTTCACGTGCAGGGTTTCTGGGCGGCATCTTCCTAAAAGGAAAAAAAAAAAAAAAACCTTCAATTGTTTCTATCCGTGTGCCCTGACTTGGGCCCACCATCAATAAATCAATCTTCGCATGGAGAGGAAATCACGTCCAGGAGCTTCAAGAGTTTCGGATTCCGCATAATTTCCGAAGAGGAAATTCGTATCTATTTTATTTTATATTTCCTCAATTGTAAATTTTCAATAATCCAACAAATCTCAAACTCGAGTCATAAATTTAACAATTCTGATCATAAGATATAACCTTATTATTTAATGAAAACAAGCAAATCACAACACAAAAGCGACACAAAAATATCACAACAAATTCGTCAGGAATAGTAATAAGAGAAAGAGATAAGAGTGTGCTAAAGTAACCCAAGATGAGTTGGTCATGATATAAGATGACAGTGTTGTTAAGCCTCAAACAGCAACCCATGAGTTGAATTCAAATTGCATCCAATTTCTTTAGATATGGTCTAAAGAAAAGCACGATTTAAAGTTCGAGCATGCTTCAACAATCGTCTCATCAGTACAAAACATGATCCCTTTCTTGCTTTGTGGTCTAGGTAGAACATGGGACGGATAGGGAGAGATGTTACGTCGAACTCGACAACCCATATCTCATTCCCTCCCTCAACTACTAATAAAGATGTTTATAATAAAAATTTCCCATATATAGAATAGTTCCATTTCAGTGATAATTAATGTGTAAAACAAATTTCAATCATAATTCTAAAATCTTTATAGTTGTAAATAGCACATGATATACTTCTTAATCTTAAAATTGTAGTTCATATTTCTTCTATAATAACATGTAATTGTAATTGCTAAAGAGATAACTAATAATGTCCATTACTAGATAATAGTATCATAATCACCATACAGCAATAAATTTAAATAACGAATCAATGTAGGAAGGTGTTGCCTTAAGCTAATTGCAATTTAAAAGTTACAATCCATTTCATCGCACAACCATGAACTGTTTACTTGATATACATAACATTTAATGATAATAACAATTAATCTTAGGCAGACCAATATAATAAAGGTAATCGTATCTCATCATTTAAAACTAGAATTAGCACTAAAAAGTTAATATTTTCTAATATCATATACATGTTCTTGGATGTACCCTTCCACCGAAATGTCGATTGGGAAAGTGCAATGAATGTGATAGTCTTGATACATTGATGCAAACTTGATTCTAAATCTAAATTAATCTTTGCTTGATCTCCTAGGAGTGGTGGCTGTCACTTACTGAGTCGTAGTTTTCCTCATTCCCTTTTATTTTCATTTCAGGTATTGAACACGAGAATGTTTAATTAAATGCACGTGGAGGATGATTAGGGAGTGGCATTGGAATTGACTATAGGTTATTTGAATAAGTTCTTCAAATTGGATTATATTTATCATTCAATGAAAGGTTTCGATTGGTCAATATATTTTTGTAAAATCACTATTTTTGGTTGAAGGCTTGGTCCTTCATATTATTAGTATGGCCGGTCATTCCCTAAATTCTTGGTATAGATGTGTGGCGTGATGAATATTAGGAAAACAAAAAGTTGGTCAATATTTTCGTAGAATGATGCGCTTTAGGGATTATTACTAGAATGGACTAGACTCATATTAAGGTTTCATTGTAGTTATTTATGTGTTCTTAGAACAGAGTAAAGGAGATTGAACTTGGAATTATGTCAAACGTTCTTTGAATTGAAAATCTTTTAGTTTAATGAACTACTATGTCTCATGTGATATAACTTACCATCATAAGATCAAATGCTAGTTGACCTTCGAAGCGATAGTCTCTTGACGGTCACATTTGAAGAATCTGAGACAAGTGTAGCTCTAGAATTGCCTCAATTGCAATTCTAGCCAGCCATGTGAATCAATGTACTTATGTTTTTGCCCAAAAAATCAGATAATTGGCGGACGACAAAAATTAATCAGATAGTTGACCTTCGAAGCGATAGTCTCTTGACGGTCACATTTTAAGTGACTTTATTCTCGTAGATTTTTACCATTTTTTTTTTATGGTTAGCTAGACCATTTTGACTTGAGTTCTGCTATGTGAAAATTGCAGATGTAACTCGTCGACTCACTATATTACCTGCTTGAAATAGGAGTACGCAGCGTTTTCCATGCATTCTATGGTGCAAAAATATGTTCCAAGTTTTAATCATGTCATTCCAAGCTATAATTCAAGGTAGACACAACTTATGGCAAGCAACTAATTGGTGGTGTTGATTGAAGAGACAAGTGGTGACTCATCACTCCTTTGTGAAGATGCGATGACAAAATCGCATTGGAAGAGAAGAGACTTGGGACTTGAGAAGCATATGAAACGAGGTATTCTCACTCAATCAAAGGTTTAGGTCTAGCAAATTTCGACAATGAAATTCTGTCAAGTAGTAGATTCTTATATTCTAAACCAAAAAGGGAATTTCGTAATATTGATAAAAAGAAAAAAAAGGAAGAAGATGAAGATGAAACATCTTGATTATTTTGAGAAGGCAAGAAGCGATTTTGGGGGTATTTATGGAACTTGCCTTGCATAGCTTGGCTTGTTGCCTCTTCTTATATTCCTAGGGTTGGCATTTGCCATTATTACCCAAGACTAAACAGAGAGGCAAGAGGGCAGAGGACAGCGACGCCGGAGGACAATGCTTTGCCAGGAAATGTCCTTTATTGCTGGAAAACCACTCTAAATGGCGACATCCATGGCTTAAACTGATATTTTCCATTCACCTTGAACCCTTAGGATTTGGCGTTGTGATTTTGGCCTTTCGTTTGAAAATCACGCTCTTCCAATGTCGCGGTTGCAGGATGTTAAAGAAGTGTAACTTTTTTACATGAACACAATCTATTTCAATTTTCGGGTCGATCCTTGTTATAAAATTGTAGTATCACAGGAGCTATTTCCAATGACATAAAAACTACTAGATCCGATTATCCTTAGAGTGAGAATTGAGTACACAAAGCTGCCACCTCTTGCAATCTGGGTTTTCACAAGTGTAGTTCCTTTTGGCGGCTTACCTAGTCCGTCCAGAATTCTAATTGCAACATTGTTTTCTCTGTTAAACTCAGCACATAGACTATTATGTTATGTGAAATTTTCATGATTTTTGAAAATATAGAAATTTCTGTTAGTATTCAGAAATTACGAAAGTTGTGAAATTTTTTTAGTTTATCTCGTTAGTTCGAATATAGATATTAGCTGTCGAATATTCTAATTCTTTTGAAAAGTTCGGTGCAATTATTGAAGAAAAAGAGTTTAGCACAGTCGACATTGGAAAGATCTAATTTCTTCGATTTTCAGAAAAATAAAATAAAATAATTTCTGAAAGTATGATTATTTTAGATGGTTCACAGAGTCAAATATTTCTTGGGTAATTGTAGTGTGTCGGGACCATGGGCTTGAAATCCGATGTGGGAGGGCATTTACGTAATTTTGGTCTGAACTGGCTTTTCAGCCCAATTGCATCTAGCAAAAACTGAGATTGAGTTGTGTGGCTTGAATTAGCGATTTATCGAGTTATGTAATCTCCACCACTTCCATATTTTGAAAAAGTGCATGACATTATTTGCCCCCGAAAAAGCTATATTGTGACGTGCTCTGTTTTTTTGAAGTATATAAATTTATATGGCATGATACTTTAGAAAACTCAATCAAGCATGGGATACTTTTGAGTATTTCTTATCCGAAAACATTATAAACCAAAATGATATATATATATTGTGTGTGTGGGCATGCAAAACAAATATCTTTTTGAGACTTAATCGTGGCCAACTTGATTTACGGGGTTCAATCATAATTAATGTGATTTTTGGGGCTTAATCATAGCCGTTGATATTTTTTTTAGCCTTGTCACGAGCGAAGTGTGACTGTAGGATTTTTTGAAATTAAGTTTGATATATGCTGGTTATATTATGTCAATTATGGTATAGTGCATAATTTTTTTATTCATCAAAGTAAGCATTTTGATTGTTATATAGGAAAATGCAATAAATGTGATCGTCTTGATACATCAATGCAAATTCGTTTCTAATTGTATATTATTCTTTGCTTGATCCCATAGAAATGTCATGGTTTTCCTCACCCCATTTTTACTACCATTTCAGGTTTCGAACATGAGAAAGTTCAATCAAATGCACATGGAAAGTAATTCGGAAGCGGCATTGGAATTTATTAGTAGATTATGTGAATAAAGTTGATCAAATTAGGTTTATGAATTTCTAATAATTGGTCAATTCGGGAATCACTGGACTTTGTTATAGTTATCATAGAATGAAATGTTTTGCTTGGTCAATAATTTTTTTTTTTAAATCACTAATTTTGGGTGAAGGCTTCGTCCTTCATTTCTTAACAAATATGACCGGTCAATCCCTAAGTCTTCAATATGGATGTGGGTTATGACGACTGTCAAGAGAAATGAAAAAGACCTTGAGTATTCTCTAGACTGCATATGCAGAAGAGTGATGCACTTTGGGGACTACTACTAGAACGAACTGTACTCCTATTAAGGTTCCATTTATAGTTCTATGTGTGTTCTTAGAACGGCGACATTGAACTTGGAGTTATGCCAAACGGTTTAAAAAGTCGTCCGGTTTGATTCATACCTATGTCCCCATGTGATGTAAGGGGGTGCATGACAACTGTCTATTTCTGCTCCAAAAACAATTTTTCTATTACAGACCTGTTTCTGGAGTAAAAATCCGTTTGATAAACTTATTCCGTTTTTTTATTTTTTGAATAGATTTATATTCCAGAAATAAATTTGTAATAAAAATCAGAAGTAGAAATTTCTACTTTTCTATTTTTGGAATAGAAATAAAAAATAAAAAAATTTCTCATCATTCGTTAACCGGTTTTTCATCCGTTGCCGCTAATCACCATCCGTCGGTCATCGGCCACCCGCCGGCCCTTGCTGGTCACCGCCGCCAATCGTCGGTTGCTAATTGTCGGCCACTGCCGCCGCCGGTCGTCGCCATCGCATCGCCTCCATCGCCACCGGCAATCGCCGGCCATCGTCGTCGCCGCCGATCGCCAGTCGCCGGCCGCCGCCGGTCGTCGCCACCACTGTAGCCGCCGTCGTTCATTACCGCTATATGTCAGTCCGCCGCCGTTCAAAAGGAATAAATTTTGTATCGTTATCAAACGAATTTTTATTTTTAGAATAGAAATTTTATATCGTTATCAAACGGTTATTTTTCCTTAAAAACTCTTCTAGAAATAAAAATAGAAATAGTTTCTGAAATGGAACGGTTGTTATGCGCCCTAGCTTACCGAATCAAAATGCAAGTTGGCCTTCGAAGCGTTGGTCTCCAAAACGGTATGAGCGAGACCTGGTGTCGATCGTCTTCTTTCACGGAAGCCTTCAATTCTCAATCAAAAACCAGAGCCGACCAAGTAAACTGGAAAATCCTCCGAGGGAAAGCGGAGATGGTGGGAGGTGTGCGAGGAGCGAGCAAGAGGCGACCGGATGCCGTCCGGACGCAGGCGGTGATCGTGAGCTCTCGCAAGAGTATTGGACGACGTCGTCGCGCAAATGGGGAGAGAGAGAGAGAGAGCCACGCGACCTCAAAACGCACACGAATCGGAGCAGAAAAAGCCGGTTGGATCCACCAGCTTCGATCGTCGCTGCCGACGCCGTCCGAGACTCCGTCTGGTTATTTGAACAACCGATCGTGACCGATGATCGCTCCTCGCTGAGATAAAAGCTCTCCGTTCGGTTTTGAGTGTCGCACGTGTGAAATAGAAACCGAGAGCTTTGTTGTTTGCTAGCAATGAAGATTGTTCACGTCCGAGATTATATTACTAACAACTGCGATTCAGTCTTGATGATCTCGTGCTGATTGGGTCGTGATTCTCGCTCTCTCGTTGCTGGACTGTGCCATTTCATCGAATGCACATTAAATGTTTGGTGAAATGCCTGAGCTGTATTAGTCTGAATACGGCTTTGAATCTGGCTGACATCGTCTTTGTCTGCTTGAATGATTCACTGTGCCAGTTGGATAGGTTAAGTAGATCTAAACTGATATCCACTTTTGAGTCCATTCCCGAATGTCTCGGTCTTGATAGGCTTCCGGTGCTCTCGGGCGGATAAACTTGAGTCTATGAAATTAGCTAAAAATGTTGATGTGCTGAATTGTAAATAGTCTGTCGATGGTCGCCGGTGCATTCATTGAAGCATAGGCTGACCATGCGGACTAATACATTGTAGTGCAGATCCCATTTGTTGTACATATCTTTGCTAATAGTGAATACCTCCTGATCATGTCTTCTCTGTGAGTGAATGCCATTATGTGTTTACTGGATGTAAAAAAGCAGTGCAAATTTGTGTTTGTGTTCATGCTGGATTGTGGTTGTTGCTTGCTGGTTACAACTTATTTGTTATCTCATGATGCTGAGGTATTACTCGGAAATTTCGCCATGCATGGTTTATACCACTATTCGCACAATGTGATAAAGATGTTCACCCCATTTTCTTATTGTAGTAAGTAACTTAATTAGAATGCATGAATTTTTTTTTTTTTCAAAGAGTTTGACAAAATGTTATTTCTGCTTTTAATTAATTTAACTAGTGTTGTAGGAATGTTGTCAATAATCACCCCATTTTCGTGTTATAATAAGTAACTTAATCCGCTGAGGACACAGGTTTTTTTATGCTGTCGATGTACAGATGGGTTGTCATCGGAGTCTTTTCTGCACCCATGGCAGGTCTAGGTTTTCCTGCTGTCAGTTTGGTGATGCCATCATTTTCTATACCTCTATAAGCAAAACAATTATGTGGTGCCATTTGCTACTTTTGTTGGTGTCAATCACCACAAGCAGCTGGTTCTCCTTGGGTGTGCTCTAGTTGCTGATAAATCAAAGGAGTCCTTCATATGGTTGTTTGAGACATGGCTCAGGCAAATGTCTGGATGCCATCCCAGCTCGATAATAGCTGATCATAATGATTCCATTCTGCAAGCAATTGTGCAGGTTTTTCCTTCAAGTCATCATCGATTCTCAATGCGGCAAATTAAGACAAAAGAATGTGAGCATTTAAGTCCACTGAGTGATGATTGTAAATATGAATATGAGAAGTGTGTTTATCAAAGTCATACAATTGATGAATTTGATGCTGCATGGAATGCACTTCTCAGCAAATATGGCTTAAGGGAAAATGCTTGGCTGAAGGAAATGTATGAAAAGCATGAAACTGGGTTCCATTATACTTACATGGAACATTTTTTGCTGGTATTCCCATTGATGGAAGTCTAGATGCATTTTTTGATCCATATTTAAATTCTCAAACGTCACTTGAAGAATTTGTTGCGAGATATGAGCAAGGTTTGGAGCAACGTCGTGGCAATGGAAGGAAAGAAGATTATGATTCATTCAACTTGCAGGCATTTTTGCAGACGAATGGACTGATGGAAGAGCAATGTAGGAGGCTTTATACCCTTTCTTTTTTCAAAGTTTTCCAGAGGGGACTTTTACAAAGCTACAGTGATCTGGGTGCCAAGATTGATGAACAAGGGGCCATCGGCAGATATTTGATCCGTAAGTGCGTCAATGAGAATGAGAAACATATCGTTACCTTTTGTGGCTGTCAAATGTTCGAATCAGAGGGTGTATTGTGTAGAGATGCTTTGAGATTGTTCCAGATTCTAGATATTAGGGAGCTTCCATCTCGCTGCATCTTTCATAGGTGGATGAGGAGTGCTGAGTATGGCACTGTATGTGATTTTTAATCAGGAGGTAGCTCCCAAGAAATTAAGGCTAAGATGGTCTGGAGTCTTCTTGAAATTGCTGGCAAATATGTAGAGTTTGGTGCCCTATCTTTTGAAAAATACAAACTTGCTTATGAAATTATGCATGAGGATGGGAGGAAACTTTGCTGGCAGAGTTAAGTTTAGGATAATTTTGTAGTTTAGAGTGCGCCTAAAGTTTCTTTTCCAGCAGGCCTGACTTTTGTAACTAGAGGGCATCAACTTGTTTTATGCGGTATAAAAGCTCTCTCCATCAGAAGTAGAATTATGTGCATATGAAATTATGCATTCTACTAGTTCTTTTTGTTGGTTTCTTCTGTT
This sequence comes from Eucalyptus pauciflora, assembly GCA_007663325.1. Lineage (NCBI taxonomy): Eukaryota > Viridiplantae > Streptophyta > Magnoliopsida > Myrtales > Myrtaceae > Eucalyptus > Eucalyptus pauciflora. Next base: position 484,475 of record VMYD01000193.1, on the reverse strand, counting down.
TATCTCACCTCAAAGGCTGGGGGTAAGGGAGGAAATAAATTGAGAGGGAATGAAGAACTATGCTTAAAAATTGTACCTTCAGTTTCAAAGGGCAAATTTCAGCAAACATCTAGTGGGGGAAGCCATCACAAGCCCCCCTGACTGTCTTTGAGAAGCCGACCTGATATCTGAAGAACCTGGATCTGTGCTCTGGTGTAATTTCCTCCAAGTTATTCAATTTCTCTGTGTGTGTTGTAACTTTTGGCAAAAGGAATGGGAGACATGGATGACTATTGGTTCCGGTGCAGAAGTTAGCAAGAGATACCTGCTGGTCTGGCCTTTTAATGAGCTAATCATAGTGAAGTTAATGATATACATGAGTTGTGGTGATTTGCATTTCATTCCTCACTCTGAATAATCTGACATGATCATATAAAGAAAAAGTGAAGTTCATATAATAGAAATATCTGATTCAATAATCAATCACACTCCAGCAACTCAGTTGCAGTTGCAGAAAGTTACTCGGTGGATGTGATTTTCTATGTGGTAATGATCTTTCCAGCAATATTTGGAAATGTCATATGACATTCCATGATGTGGCTGATCTCTTGTATCTTTTTTTGCATTTCATCTTATTTCTTGGCCATAAATTTTCTTTCCCTATGCGGCTTTAATAGGACATATCATAGCCGACAACCATCTGTTGTTCGACGATGTTGAAATGTTCCACTATGTTGGAGTGTGCTGAATGACTCTCGTTGTACATATTTGAGTACGAAGAGCAATACTGATGAAGACGATGCAAAATGAAATATCTTGCAGAAGTATAGTAGAAATTCTCAATAGTATGTGTGATACTGGCTCATGAAGCAGCATAATTTGTTCTTTAAGACTCATGAGTAGCTCTTTAATGGATATCTGTCCATTAGCACTTAAATATATGAGGAAACTAGGGCAATCGCAACTGTGCTGGCAGATGGATTTGTCCTTATGGCAACAGAAATGAGCTCCTTGTTATAGCAAGTTAGGCTACTCTTACTAGGAGAAACCATGAGAGAATATTTGGCCGGGGGACCAAGCGGCATATATAGCTAGCTTAGAGTTAAACTTGCTTGTGGGCAGATTAGTAGCTCAGGGTTGCCATCGATATGTAGCTTAGACTACTGAAGCTAAAGCTGACATACAACACCCGTAATGACAAGATTCGGAAATGCATGAATTGAGATTTGCCTGATTGAATGCTTCATAGAGTCCATGTTCATATCATATATGACAATCTAGAAAAATTTTAGGAACACTTGGTTTGGTATGATATGTTAACATTGTCTCTTGATGCCTCGACTTGAAACCTTGAGCTTGAATATTATTTGAGATCTGAACATGCCTAGTGCTTTGTAAAAATCATAGATCAAGAATAAATCACGATCTCCCCTAGTTAAATTGAAGTTAAATTTTCTTCTTCAGTTGTGTAGTCTTAACTAGGCTTGATACACTTCAACTGAAACTTGCTGACATCATGCAAAGAGACCAGATTTCTCATTATTTTCGTGAATTTTTCTTTCAAGCCAATGTCAGAGTATGTTTTGATTGTTGGATCACTGTCTATGCATCTCCTTAAGAGCATCCTAGTAAAGCAGGTGACCAATGCCATTCTGAGAAGAAAACTAAGTTCTTGAACCACCCTGCTTGTGAGAGTGTATAGGGTATGGTTATCGATCCAAATCCTGAATGACAGAAACACGAAAAAGAGAATAGATTAACTGTGGCCAGAGTTTTATGTGGTAAAGTTACAAACTGAGAAAAAGTTTTGAGCAGAAAAAATAAGAACTTGAAAGGGCATTGAAGCATGTTTTGGTGAAGCTATTTCCTGGAGTTGGCTCTGCAGCTTGATTCGGCCATCTCTGAGAAAGGTACTGGTTGCTTGTCCAAATTTGTTTTGTGGTAGGATAGTTTAAGACTTTGGAGTGATCTGTCCATGCTTCATTTTCTCTTTGTTTTTCTATACCTTTAGCAACATAAAATGCTTCTAAGTTCAGTTGTTCTAATTTTAGTTTATACTTCTAAAGGAAAATGTAGGAGTTAGTGGCCGTGGCCTTCTTAGAGTAATTGAATAGGCAAGGCATGATCTTAGGGTTGTCAAGGTGACTACAACAACTACTTGTCGAAAGGCAATGGCCTGAGTCCTGCAGTATGCTGCTATTTGGGGTCATTTCTAGTCACCTCTTACCGTGGAAATTGTTTGGCTGTGTTCAATGAGGAGACTATCATGAGCACGTTGGATTGGTCGGGTGCACTAGAATGCCTAACACCAAGTTAGAGAACACTGCAGAGAATCGGCGAGAAACATATGTTGCAATTTTTTAACTGTAAATCCTATGTCATGTAATTCATCTCAAGCATCATTACTAATGCTGGTCAACAGCATTACTAGTTCATCTTGGTTTGGCTTCTGTATTCCTTGGTTATGCTGTCGAAATGAAAATTTCTCCTACGTAGGATTTGTCTAAATTTAGATGACACAATAATGATTGAGATGGTCGAGTCCAATGAGTAAATACGGTGGATAGTGAACGAACATGATAAACCATTGACACACTTTAGAGTTAAGAAATTAGTGCTTTGGGGGTTTGGCCGTAGGAATGAGACCTGGTCTCAAACTCTGGGAGTAGCAAAAAAGAAAAAGGTGAGGTTTCCATTTGAATAGGACAATATTGTAGAGTGAATGAGCTTTCGAAAGAGTTGGTCAAGCTTGTGGGCATTATATGACGCGGACTTTATTAATAAAGATTGCAGAGTTGGTCATGGCTAATGTTCATGGAGTTCTCAGGAAATGGGCCTAAGAGGACTAATCCAACTACTAGGCATTGGCCCAATCAACTACCACCACAATACCAACTACCAGAATCAGGTACATCCATGTGGCCCTTTGGATTAAATTTCCCAGATCTGTTCAGACCCGAGATTTCTTGCAAAATCTCGTTATGGATACACCCGATCATTGGGCTACCGTGCCTGTGGTCGCTTTGCTTAGATTGATTTGATTGGATTTGGTTTTGACTCTTATTAAGAGTAGAAGAACAAATTAGTATTCCGTCTGTTCTATTGTCCTTACGGATTTTTGGTTTTGGTGTATAATGTGTGACAATGCTACAACGACTACTGATATTCCTGATGCTGCTTTCTTTTGGGCCTGGTGGCTGAACTAAATCAGGAGATGGTCAATGATAGTTTAGAATGTCTAAACTGAGTTTTTGGCTGTATAAGAATAATGCTAGGTGTTCAGGTGTGGTTTACAAAAATTGGTATATTATGGTAGACTCCTGTTGAGTGTTGACTATGATCCATTTATTTAAAGGACCACCTGTAGTTGGCTGCATCACTTTGTACACGAATTTTGTAGACTAGTTTAAGTAAATGTAGCATGACTCTTTCTATATTCACAATGCTATATTTGCAATGAGCTGATTTATTGAGGTTTCTATGTTATCTTGCTTACTTTATTTTCTTTTTTTTCGTACAGCTTTAAAGACTAAGGAATGATTGGTGCTGTATGTGGTATGGAATTTCAATGGGGAAGAGTTTGAACAGGAGCCATATGTGGGGTTGGAGTTTGATACTGCAGATGATGCTCGTATAACAATTATGCATCATGAGTGGGTTTTAGAATATGGTCTGGTCGCAAGTGGATCAATTAGTTTGTAATGGTAGATTTGTGTGCTGGAAAGAAGGGTTTCAGATTAATTCAAGGACAGGACGCCCTGTGTTAAGTTACTTTATTAAGTTTCTTTTATTATCAAGCTAGGGAGTGTTAAGTTACTTTATTAAGTTTCCTTTATTATTAGAGTTTTATTTCATTTTTTACTTACATAAGGATATTATTGTTATATACAATTTATATTCAATATAAATACAACAGGTGTAGGGTTTCTGTGACAACAGAAAATTACAACCCTCTCTTTGTTTCTTTTACGTTCTCCTTCTCCTCCTTCTCTCTATTCCTTCTCTCTTCTTTCTTTCTCTCTTTCTACTTGTTGCGGGTTCTCTAACCAGCTTTGTGACATGGTATCAGAGCGGGTCTAACTACCTGATTACTTGATCCTATTGCTGGTTTGAGAGTCCCCTAGGGTTGGTGCGCAGCCACCTAAAGTTGCAATTTTTATCGGTTTTTTCTTTGAGTCTCGATATGTATGAGATCAGAAGATATCAGATTCATCAGATTCAATTTCTGAATATGGATTACAACACTTACTGATCAGCGGATTCAAGAATCAGAGTATTTCATTGATTATGGTTAACTGATGGAGCCAATTACATCTGATTCAAGAATCAGAGTATTTCATTGATTATGGTTGACTGATTTTGCTGGTTCCCTTTGGTTAATTGATGGAGCCAATTACATCTGATTATACATCAGTGTTGCTATTTTGTTTCTTGCACTAAAGTTTCAGCCTTCTTGATTAGTGGTAGATATATTTATATTGAGATTATCGTCATGAGTGATACTACTATGACTCCTTCTACTACTCCTCCTACTACTGCTATTGCTATTGCGGCTTTTGCTACTACTACTGCGGCTTCTGCTGTTGCTCCTACTACCGTTGCTCCTACTACTATTGCTCCTACTACTGCGGCTCCTACTGCTGCTACTGCTGCTGCTACTACCGTTGCTACTATTGCGGCTACTGCTGTTGCTGCTGCTACTATTGCTGCTGCTCCTACTACTATTGCTCCTACTACTGCGGCTACTACTGTTGCTGCTACTTTTGCTGCTATTACCACTACCATTACCACTACCGTTGCTGCTACTATTGCTGCTACTGCTGCTACTGCTACCGTTGCTGCTGCTACTACTACTACCATTGCCTCTAGAGATCAATTTGCTGATATGTTTACCATAGCATTATTTCGTTCGGCTTTTGTTGCTGGTTGTTCCAAGCTGGGCATATGCTCCAGCTTGAGGGGGAGTGTTAAGTTACTTTATTAAGTTTCCTTTATTATTAGAGTTTTATTTCCTTTTTTACTTACATAAGGATATTATTGTTATATACAATTTATATTCAATATAAATACAACAGGTGTAGGGTTTCTGTGACAACCGAAAACTACAACCCTCTCTTTGTTTCTTTTACGTTCTCCTTCTCCTCCTTCTCTCTATTCCTTCTCTCTTCTTTCTTTCTCTCTTTCTACTTGTTGCGGGTTCTCTAACCAGCTTTGTGACACCCTGCATTCATAAGGGCAAAAAAATCTGATTCTGGCAAGTGGGTTCTTGATCAATTTGCAAAAGATCATGATCATGATCTCAATGCTTGCGAGGAGAATCATCCTGCCAATTCCCGGTGCAAAAGCTCAGCAACAACTGCTAGAGTAGTTGATTTGTGCTGTAAGCCACAGACAAAACAGCTTGATGTTGTTGATACTGGATGCTCATCTTCTTCAGGTATTGTCAGTGCCAAATGCATTAAACTGGCGGCAAATGAATAACAAGTGAAACTTGTGCCCTATGCGGGTCTAAAGTTAGATTTGGCTAATGAAGCATACCAGTATTATGATGCATATGCTGGGAATGTGGGATTTAGAGTTTGCATCAGTCAGTTGTTTTGATCAAAGAATGATGGTTTGATTACTTCTCGGGATTTGTCTGCTCGAAGGAAGTATTTCATATGGCTATGAGGATTAAGAGGCATGATAATGGAAGATGGATTGTTGATCGTTATCAACTAGAGCATAACCATGAGCTTGAGATGCAAATGAAGCCAACAAAGGTTCAGCTTCTAGGAAATTTGTTAGATGAGATTAATGAAACATCAGAAAAACTAGACATTACTTGAAAGCGTGATGGGAGCCTCATAAGGAAATATTTTGCAAACAACATAGGAAGTGATTGGTATACCATGCTTCATAGTCACTTTCAGAACTGACAAGCTGAGGACATCAGATTCTTTCTTGCTGTCGATGTACAAATGGGTTGCTGTAGGAGTCTTTTCTAGGCTGATGGCAGATGTAGGTTTACCTGCATTCAGTTTGGTGATACAATCATATTTTATACCTCCTACAGTCAAAATAATTATGTTGTGCCATTTGCTACTTTTGTTGGCGTTAATCACCACAAGCAACTGGTTCTTCTTCGATGTGCTCTAGTTGCTGATGAATTAAAGGAGTCCTTCATATGGTTGTTTAAGACGTGGCTCAGGGCAATGTCTGGGTGCCATCCCAAGTTGATAATAGCTGATCAAGATGATTACATTCTGCAAACGATCACACAGGTTTTTCCTTCAAGTCATCATCGTTTTTCAATGTGGCAAATGAAGACAAAAGAAATGTGAGCATTTTGAGTCCACTGAGTAGTGATTGTAAATATGAACATGAGAAGTGTGTTTATCAAAGTCATATAGTTGGTGAATTTGATGTTGCATGGGATGCTCCTCAGCAAATATGGCCCGAGGGAAAATGCTTGGCTGAAGGAAATGTATGAAAAGCGTGAAAACTGTGTTCCACTGTACTTACGTGGAATGTTTTTGCTGGAATTCTTATTGATGATGCATGGGATGCTCCTCAGCAAATATGGCTGAAGGAAATATATGAAAAGCATGAAAACTGTGTTCCACTGTACTTATGTGGAATGTTTTTGCTGGAATTCTATTGATTAGTGTAGATGCCTTTTTTGATCCATATTTAAATTCTCAAATGTCACTTGAAGAATTTGTTGTGAGATATGAGCAAGGTTTGGAGCAACGTTGTGGTGATGAAAGGAAATAATATTTCAATCCATTCAACTTCTAGGCATTTTTGCAGACAAACAGACTGTTGGAAAAGCAATGTAGGAGGCTTTACAGTCTTTCCATTTTCAAAGTTTTCCAGAGGGAACTTTGACAAAGCTGCAGTTATCTGGGTGCCAAGATTCATGAACAAGGGGCCATCAGAAGATATTTGATCGGGAAGTGTGGTAGCGAGAGTCATAAACATATTGTTACCTTTTGTTTATCCAATCTTCATGTGAGTTGTGGCTGTCGAATGTTTAAATTGGAGGCAGTATTGTGTGGACATGCTTTAAGATTGTTCCAGATTCTAGATATTAGGGAGTTTCCATCTCACTACATCTTACATAGGTGGATGAGTTGTGCTGAGTATGGCACCGTGCATGATTTAAAATCAGGAAATAGCTCCCACGAAATTAAGGCAAAGATAATTTGGAGTCTTTGTGAAATTGCTGCCAAATATAATAGAGTTCGGTGCCACTTCTTTTGAGAAATACAAACTTGCACATGAGATTATGCATGAAGGTGGGAGGAAACTTTGCTGGCAGAGGTAAGTTTAGGATGAATTTTGTAGTTTGGAGTCTGTCTATAGTTTCTTTTCCAGCAGGCCTGACTTTTGTAACTGGAGGGCATCAACTTGTTTTTCAATATAAAAGCATTTTCAATCAGAAGTGAAAATATGTGGATATGGAATTATGCATTCTGCTAATTCTTTTTGTTGGTTTCTTCTGTTTATCTCATCTCAGAAGATAGGGGTAAGGGAATAAATTGAAGAGAGCGAATGAAGAACTATGCTTAAAATTTCCTTGGTTGTACCTTAAGTTTCCAAAGGCAAATCTTAGCAGCAGTGGGAAGCCACCACAAGCCCCCTGAATGAGTGTCTTTGAGAAGCTGACCTGATATTTGGAGAAGGCGAAGACCTTTGCTGATGTAATTTGCCATCGACTGAGTGTTTTGAGAAGCTGATATGATATTCGAAGAACCTCTAGATCTGTGCTGGTTTAATTTCCTCCAAGGTATCCTCTCTCATAGTGAAGTTAATGATATACATGAATTGTTGTGATTTGCATTTCAATTTTTCCTCATCCTGAATAATCTGACATGAACATAAATGGAAGAGTGGAGTTCATCTAATAGAAATGTCTGATTCAATAGTCAATCACACTCTAGCACCTCAGTTGCACTTGCAGAAACTTACTCAGTGGATGTGATTTTCTATTTGGTAATGATTTTTTCCAGCAATATTTGGAAATGCCATATTACATTCCATGATGTGGCTGATTTCTTGTTTCTGTGTTTTGTATTTCATCTTATTTCTTGGCCATACATTTGGTTTCCCTATGCAGCTTTAATTGGACGTGTCGTAGCCAACAAACTTCTATTATTCAACTATGTTGAAAAGTTCAACTATATTGGAGTGCGTTGAATAACTTTTATAGTGCAGATTTTAGTACAAAGAGCGTTACTGATGAAGACTACTCGTACAAATTTTAGTTCAACTACTCATGCAAAATGAAATATCTCACAGAGGTATAGTAGAAACTCTCTGTCGTTTGTGTGATACCAGCTCATGAAGCAGCATAATTTATTCTTTAAAATGCACGAGCAGTTCTTTAATGGATAACTGTCCATTAGCACTTAAATATATGAGAAAACTAGGGCAATCACCACTGGACTGGCAGATATATTTGTCTTGATGGCAACAGAAATGAGCTTCCTCTTGTTATAGCAAGTTAGGCTACTCTCACCGGTAGAAATCATGAGGGAATATTTGGCAAGGGACCAAGTGGCGTATATAGCTAGCTTAGAGTTAAACTTGCTTGTGGGCAGATAAGTAGCTCCGGACTGCCATTGATATGTAGCTTAGACTACCAAGGCTGAAGGAACACTTTGGTATGGTATGATATATTGACATTGTCTCCTGATGCCTCGACTTGAAACCTTGAGCTTGAATATCATTTGAGATCTGAACATGCCTAGTGCTCCGTTAATGAAGATTGCAGGCACAACCATAGTACCTGGAGAAGGATTTGCACGTTCTCATGCATCAGGTATGATTGTACATTCCTTTCCGATGCCAATCGAGACTACTGCATTATTTTCATCTTTGTACACTAAGGGTGCGTTTGTTTGTGTTTCTGTTTAAAAACTGTTCCAGGGAACAGAAATAGAAAAAAGTGTTTCTGTTCCGGGGAACAGTTTTTGAACAAAAGAACACGTTTGGTAACTGTATCAAATTTATGTTTCCGGAATAAAAAAAGAACAGAAACACGTTTGGTAACTGTAAAAAATTTATGTTCCTGGAATAAGAAAAAAACAGAAACACGTTTGGTAACTGTAAAAAATTTCTGTTCCAAATTTTTATCAAATTCCTTTTTTTTTTTTTTTAAGTGTAAACTTGATATTGAATTATCATTCTCATGAAATGTTCATCAATTTAATTTTGTTCATGGTGAGTGAAGACAAACATTTTTAACATGATCATATGTGCATACTTGGTAGAAAATTTAGTAAGTAAAGTTTGTACCAAATTTTTCTCAAGTGCTTTTTTTTTTTTTTAATAAACTGTATACTCGATATTGAATTCTCATTCTCATGAAATGCTCATCAATTTAATTTTGATCATGGTGAGTGAAGAAAAACATTTTGAACATGGTCATATGTGCATACTTGAAAGAAAACAATTGCCCATCGACAATTCATACTTGGCCCAAGTAATCGTCCCCCATTTCTCTAGGTGATTCCCATTGAATAACTGTATGTATGGTAGTGATATTTGCCGCCTTATTTAGTGGGAATCACATTCATTCATAATGAGAGATTGGTTTCTTGGAATCAAACCGACGGATCGTTACAACAGCATTCCATCAAGAGTATACTTAGATGGGGATTCTGCGAACACGAGCTTGTGCATTGAGGATTGAAGAATATTAAAACATGGAATATGCAATTTTCATCTACAACCAGCTGCTCATGTCGATAGCCAAGATATCAAAGTCTTGATGTTCAACTTTCTTGCATACGTTCTTTCCCACACATTGTATAGTCTCAATTTATTTTCTCAAGTCAGCAGGAATCTGAACTTGCCCATAGCGATATCTGCCTATGGATCAAAGCTGCACCTTAGAAACAAAACAAACGATCAAGACGGATATCAGAACTCTCAAACAAATTGAGTAGTGCCATAGTGGTTTAGATTTAGTTTTGCTACTGGACATACATGCATATAGTGTGCCACTCATCCTAGCAAAAGAGAACAAAAAGCACTAGCACTTCAAAACCCAAAAGACTAATAACAGGCGCCAATTTTCCTCGTTTTCAACCATTAATGACACCAGAACCATATAGGGTAATGGAGCACAGAGATGATGGATCACTTCTGGCCCTTCCTCTTCCACAAATCTCCGAACATTCTGATCCCAGAGTTCTTTCGCTTCCCGCCTCCAAAGCCATCGTCTAGATCATCAATATTTCCTGGTGAACCCACAAAATCAGCATAACCTGCATGAGGCACCTCAAAAACTCCTCTGAAATGCTTATCCGTGGAACCGCATCTTCCAGGAATTCTCCCATTCATTTCAACACCACCAGCAAGAACAGCAGCTGCTGCATCTGCTGCTTTCCTCCACTGCTCGGTCTGCACCCTCAGCTTCTTCATCTCCGCTTCTAGTTCTTCTTTACCTCCTTCCTCAGCTTCTAATTTCTCCTTCAATTGGATGTTGTTTTCTTTGCTCGCTTTAAGTTCCTCTTCTAACCGACTCAGCTTTGAGGCCATTTCTTCTTCTTTGCTCCAAGCAGAAGATATCGTCATTGTTGCCTCGTCTAGTTGCTTTCTCAGGTTTTCAGTTTGCTGGCCAGCTACTTCAAGTTCCTTCTCCTTTTCTAGTAACTTACCTTTAAGCAAATTTATCTCATCCTCCTTCTCAGCCAACTGAAGCAAGTGCGGGGGTGGCTCCATAAATACAGGTGGCTCTGCTGGTAAGTCAATTGCTTTTGTTTCCTTCTCTATCTCATTGTTCAGTTGGCTGGCTGACTTCTATTTGAGTCTCCAAAGCAACCTTCTCGACTGGTACTTCAAATACATCAGTCTCCTGCTGCTCTTTGGGTTGTTCGATTCTTGAACTTCTTTTGCATGATGCTTTTCAGGGACATCAACCGAGTCTGGTCCAAACTTTGTCTTGGTTTTCTTCTCAAACTTTTCTTGAGCTACTTTCTTTGCAGCCTCAGCTGAGACCAATTGCTCTTTCAGATTCTTCAGCTCTTCTTGAGCTTGGCCAAGCTGAGATTCCAGATCCGCAATGCGAGTTCCTAGTTTCTTTTGATTAACTGAATCAGATTGGGCACCTTGTGGAGAACGGCGATCTCCTACCTTAAGGCTTCAATCAGGGATGGGGCGATGGTGTGAGTTATCATAATCAGAGCTTGAGCGAGGAGAGTGTTGCTGCTCTGCTCGCTCGCTCGCTCGAGCGAGCAGATGAATCCGCACCTCCGACCCATTTCCGTAATTTCACAACTAGGTCCTCGATATCGTTCATGGTTTTTATCGCTCGAAGCAACTTCTCTCTACTCTGTCCGGTTTCCTGAATTGAAAAGGAGGAATCAGATCAGGTTCATAACCTGCAGGAAAATTTAACATCTAAACAACTACCATGAAAAGGAAGGGCAAAGACTACGGTCATTACCATCAGAACAGATGAAGCAGAAATTTTTTTGGACAAGACATTTCTCGCTTGCTGATGTATGAAGATAACTAAATCTTCCAGATCTCCAACCAGCACTTCAAGCTATAATGCAGTGCCTTGAATATTTATCACCATAAATTTAGTCATGGCTTTTCATAGAGAGCAGACATACACCATTTCCTAGTAAAGTAACAATTAGAGACAACTAAACCTTAAGAAGTTCTACAACCCATAAAAAAAATCTTGAGTCTAATCTCATTGATGCCAATCAGTCGCAGAACCGAGAATTGAATGAGTCTCGGAGAACTTAATAACAATAATTCACGATCACTCGAAAGACGGATTGGCAACAAAGTCATGACTCCGAGATCAACAGAAACTGCATCCCGCCGCTAGATAATGAACAACTGAACACAACGGCTCGAAGAAGGGATCAAAGCTCATCAACGTATCCACGAATGTTCGCGATGCGCTGCACTTCTTTTGCAAGCCGAGGAAGCTCCTCCCCGAAAGTTCTTCCACTCCCATTCGACCGCACACCGTCTACAATCATGAAACTGACCATAAAATCAAAACCAAACATCGAGCTTAAGGCGGACCGGCCACAATCACATTGCAGAACCTCACACAAAAATCAAGACGACGAAATGCAAACCTACACAAAAATCAGCGATGCTCGCTCGAGCGAGCAAAGCAGCCACGCTCGCTCAAGCGAGCAGACGCTGCCACAGATCTGGGCGAGCAACGCTCGCTCGGGGCTCGAGCGCGAGGGCTTGCTCGAGCGAGCCGTCACGCTCGATCCCCGACCAGCCGTCGCCCAGATCTGCGAGGGGTGGATCTCGCCGAAGCCCTTGTCAAACGGTGAAGGAGGAGTAGCAGCTGATGAAGTATGAAGCTTACCTCGAATCAGGAGCTTCAGCCGGTGAAGGAGCAGCAGCTGCCGGCGCCGGAGAGGATGACGGTGGAGAACCTATGAGAGATGCCGGAAAAGGGAGGGACTTGAGACAGAGATCGCGCAGGTGAACGACAAAGGGCACGAAAGCAAGAAACAGATTTGGAACAAGTTTTTTGGTGTTTTTGTTCTTTTAATTCTTTCAAGAAGAGTTCCTGGAACAAAAAAACAAGTTTTTTCTGTTTCTGATTTTTGTTCCAAAAGTGTTCCCGGGAACATAAGAACAGATTTGGAACAAAAATGCAACCAAACGCGTTTCTGTTCTTTTTTCGTTCCCGGGAACAAAAAAACAGAAAAACTGTTTCGAAACAAAAAAAAGAAATACAAACAAACACGCCCTAAGATGATCTCCTGCATAATTGATGATTAAAATAACTTGTATCTAAAGAAAATCATGTACTCTTTCCCAATATGTGAATGCTGTTATTATGTGGTATGATACTTGATTATTGCGACCAGTCACAATTCATTGCATTGAGAACTTTTTAGTTAAGACTCATGCCCACTTTGTTTTTTGGATGGATGATCAAAGTAAGTTTTGCAAGGAAGGTTGCCCGAAAAGTTAAGAAATTAAGGAAGAATCCCATGGCTCATAACTTTTACCCTAGATATGATACTTATAAATGTAAATGGACTTGCTGCTGAGTTTACAACCTGAAAGATCGCATCACCAATGCACTGATGTTCTGTTTGTTTCCACATCCAACACATGAAAGCTTCCTTTTAGTCGATTCCAGTATGATGATACAGAAATTGTAAAGATGAATAGATCGGCTTCAGCAACTGAAGGAAATATGATCTTGGTAAAAAGTTTTGGGCACCGCAAGACTAAATCAAGGCCATCATTCTCATTCTCCAAGTTGGTCCTTCCCTCTTATCGTATGGCATAATCCTCACACGCTTATTTCGGCACAAGAAGAAGGAAGTGGCATGGCCATCTTTCAAGAGAATGACAAAGCCTCAAACCAATCTCGCTGCCATCACCTATACCAAAAAATACATATTTTGGCTAAAAGCTAATACCAAAAGAATATAGCCCAATAATTCGCACATTGAAGCTGCTCCTCACGTGGGCCACAGGGTAAGGAGCCTCAAAGGTTGAAGAAGAGGAGTGAGCAAACAGCTGCTCAATGAGTCATGATTATCTCCATACGATTGGGCATCAAATGTGCACATTAAACGAGCATCACCTTGGCTAAAAACATTTAACTAAACTTATACAGCCAAAGCAGCATATTTGTAGCGATAGATCAAGATATCTACTCAACAAAGTAATTTGGCATCAAACAAAACGAGATAGGCGATGGAATGTCAAATGAACAACAGCATTTTTTTTTTCCTGATCATAACATTCATTTGGACATAATTACAGGTGCTTATGTTATCGCATGAATCCATCGTACGTAACTTGGCATTATTTCCAATTATCTATCTAGATAGAAAAATTAAATTTTGAGGAGTGTAAATAACATGTCGTAAGCTCTATGACAATATGTTGCAACTAAGGGTTCAATGGTAACATCCTCATTTTTTTCCATTAGTAGATACTTGTGTTAGACAATTTATACATCCATGCTTCATTTAGAAGATAAGAATAACTAAATTAATGAATTCCTACACGACTAGCCTTGGTTACGAAACATTGTGTGACAGCTTATGACAAGCCTTTACAATGCCATGAATAATTTACAATGAGCATAGACTTGGTTACAAGGCATCGTGCAGAACCTTAAGACGTTTTATGACGACCCTTCACAATGCCTTTGAATAAGTTATGAGAACAGTGGGATAATGGGATTTTGTATATTAAGGAGAATGTCTGTTACATTTTTAACAATCAATCTATTTGACCTTTGAATTTTATTTGTCATTCGAATTGATTTAATTTGATTAATTAGAAGGACATTTCAGGTTGTGAGTCAACGGATAAGAATCGTAATAGATCTTGGAGGCATGGGTTGTCGTAGGTTGTAAATTCGGTTATTTTTAGTCATGCTTCAGTTCAATTCTATCCTACACACATTTTACAATGGATCTACTCATTTGCATTTTTTTTTTTTTGGTCAATCGATGACTATTTGGTTTAAGATGGAACGAACTAAACGCGTTGTAACAATGGTTATGTACACCGTAGTAAGTTCTAAACCCTTTTTAACTTTTTTGGTAACTCAGTTTTTTTAGTCCTAAATTTACAATCTGTTACAAGCGCAATAAGTCGAAAATCAGTAAGTTATGTCAGAAATCACCTTGATAACGAGGCATTCCCTCTAGGCTTACGATCTATCACGAGTGCAATACTTCAAAAATGACAAACTAGTGATGGAAATACCCTTTAGCCACGCACATTTTCTTCCGGCTTATGACCTATTATGAGTGTCATACTTTGAAAATCAGTAAGTTACAACCAAAAAGACCTTCGTCACGAAATGTTTGCTCTAAGTTTATGACTTTTTACGATGCACCTTTCCACGGTCTTTGGTTTTGGGGACATGTGGAAGTATCATTTCAAATTTCAACAATCATAACAAATGTAAAGCCATTTTTGTATTTTCATAATATTAGAATTAATGTGCCATAGCAAGAATTATTTATGTCATAACGAAGTTGTCAATCCTATTAGCTTGTTTTGTTATTTAGACTGGTTTGTCAGTGGGTGCAAGAAAGTAAAGAATAATACTATATATGAGATTATTTTTTTCATTATGAGGAAGGAGTGAAATTTTCTTTTAATAAAAGATGTGGAAATTCAGCCGAAACTACCCGAAAGGCAAAATATGTAAATCGCTAACACATGACAATATGAAATAAAGAGTCGAACCACACATATAGTCAGTATTGACACTATTTTTATAAGAGTTTTGCGTGTTCTATTTTAGTGGGCTATATTAAATAAAAGATAGTTAACGGTTCTTTAACTTTACAACTCTTTATCGATGTGTAGTGCACTACTTATTTAATAAGATGTTAGTAAATTTCTTATGGGGACGGTATTTCACGGGCCATACATATGAACTTTCAAAGAAATTGGACTAATTTAAGAGGATGACAATAAGTCCCCTATATGTTGGTAGTATACTGTATACTAGCCACGCTTATAAAATGTGAAAAAATTTGCTAATTTACTAACTTATTGAGACGTTTGGTAAATTTGTCAATAAATTGGTATTTGCTAACCACACTTGCAAAGTTTAAAAGAAGTTGGTAATTCACTAATTTATTAGAATTTTGTAAATTCTCTGTGGTGTTGGAAGTTTACTACTCCATCTTGTAAAATTTTAAAGAAATTAGCAAATCAATTTCATGGAATGTTCGCAAATTCTTTAGAGGGTTGGTATTTTGTGTAAATTTTAAAGAAGTTGACAATTTACTAACGCATTAAGTTTTAGTAAATTCCTTATGGTGCAGTATATTACTAGCAACAATGGTAGAATTTAAAAGAAGTCGGCAGGTTACTAATTCGTTGGGATATTAGTAAGCTTATTGTAGGCTTTGATATTTTATTAATTCGCTTGCAACGGTTCAAAGAAGTTGATAAATTACTAGCTTATTGGAATGTTGGTAAATTTATTATGGTGTTGGAAATTTACTTCTGATACCAGTGTAATTTACTAATCCATTTGAAAGTTGGTAAATTCCTAATAGTATTGGTGATTTCCTAACAAGTACCTTGACATTTGAGTTACTGGTCACAATTTTTTTTTGAACATTATTAGAAATTTGCCAGTAATTTCATAAATCTATTAACTGCCGAAAATTTTGCAGATTTCTCCTAACGGGACCTTGGAATCGTCTCCAATTAGCATGTCCACTAATCCATATTTCAAGAGAAACACCAGTCCTACTTCTCAAATTTTTCTATCTGCTAGATACGGCATGATAGATAAGTTAGCATCAGTGTCATTGTTAATCATTTGTTCTATTGTTGAATAAGACAATTGGTGTGAGGAGATGAAAATAAAAAGGACCTCAGTCATTTTCATCTCTGCAGACACAAAATGTAGGTATTGCCACATTGTTGTTTTCATGTTTATACTGCACTTTCCGCGTCAGTGAGAACATTTCTTTCCCTCACAGAGAAAAAAAATTGCCGAGTTGCATGGACAAACTTGCGCGACCCCAAGGATGGAGGTCTGTTTATACTTTCCCAAAGTTCTCTCAAGGAAGCATTGGAAGAGAAGAAAATAACTAATGCATCTCATGTTTGCTGTATCAGAAGTCAAACTGCCTTTTATAATGAGTTCAGCACATGAGGACACACAGGAAGATGTCCGTGATGCTAAAGGGTAATGGTGAACTCAAATGCCCGAAACGTTGAGACTACTTGTGAACGCAGGATGAAACCAATGTAGAGGAGACTAGGACTGCACTTGGACATCTAATTTTCTTTCCCTCTGGGAAGCTTTATCTACATGAGGTTCTTCTCTCGATGACCTAAAGGAATAGGGGTTAAGAGCCTCTCAGCTTGTAGGTCATCACCGATTTGATTAATGCATTTGACCTTTCTTAATCAGCAGCTTGAATTTTAGACCTTCAATGCTAGCTTCTGAGCAGCAAGAGCTTCTGCCTCTAGCGTGGGCTCCATAAAATTGTAGTTTCAGCAAGTAACGAGATCACAACATATGGGTACAACATATGGGTCCATGTTTGACGTAGGACGCCTGTCTTCCAAGTTACCTGTATATCATTTTAAGCCATTAATTGACTGAGCAAGGAAGGTGAACTTTCGATGTTTTATCAATCTAAAGTTTTTGAGGCGTTAAAAGAACTGAGATGTCCAAGTCTTAATCAATAAAAATCTGTAAATATTGGATCAGTAAGGACTGATATGAAGATATACATTTGCTTAGGAAGCAAAACTGGATGATTGCTTTCTGGGTGTTAACGGTTAAAAATTTTCTTTCATATTAATAATCATAGAATCAACTCAGACCAAAACGAACAATAAGTACTTTCCATGTACTAATTTTTTATGGTAGCGTTTCTTGAATCATCGATGAAAGTTAAGGGTCTCCGATTGATACTCAGAATGAGCGCAAAAAGGAAATGGTATGGTCAGTGTTATTGTACCTTTTCCCTACTTCACAGTGTCACGGCCCACACGAATTGAGCAACCACAATTGGCAACGCCCTGCATAAAAAGAGTTCAAAAGGTTCAGGCTTAAAAAAAAATTGAGTTCAATTTAATGGGAAATTTTTGAAGTTGACTAGCAGCTGTATGCTTCTGCCGAGCATTACCCAAGAAAATGTATGATGTTGGCTATTTCATACTTTCCCCTCAACCTTCTCTTTTCCTTCTCCATAGGCGCTAATGTGTTCCTAGTGGTGAAGTGAGAGATTTAGAATTGCCTTTTTTGTCGCTTCAAAGCCTCCCTCCTCTCATGCTTTTCGTATTGCAGAAAAGACTGGGGAACACACTCTTAAAGTCCTTCAATGAACAAAAATACTTAACCAAGTCCATGTTATTTCTATGGTGTGAACCTGTAGTTAGTGTGGCATCCTGCACCATTCCAGAAACCCTGAGAAGGAAGAGAATTTATTTTTTTAAATGAACCTTGGGATATTTGTTACGTAGATTGGGATAGTGAAGTCAGCTACCTCTTATCAATTTCGTATCTAACATGAGGACAGCACCAGCTTACTCAGTTACTCTCTGTTATATATGCAACAGAAACAATGAAGTATTTGAATACTGTAGAATATGTCAGTATGCACTTAATTCTGTTTGCCGTTAATGGCATTCTGTTATTTTTCTTGAGCAAGTAATTGAAATTTCACCTCAAGAAGGTATCTTGAAAACCATAGATGATCTCCCGCTTAAATTCCCACGCTTGATATTCTCACTGCATGATAAAAGACAGTAATGATGGCAACAATTCTGTTGTTACACTTTCTTCTTTTCCTTTTCAAAAAAACAGGCAAGATGGAGGTCAGATATTACTTGGCCCGGCATCACCTCTCCATTGGTACCGCTAATGTTGATATCGGTGTATAAGCAAGCCTTGCAGTGAGCATCGGATATGTCTCAGCCAAATGACTTATCAGCCCCAACACCACAAAAAGAAGGCCCCTATATGAACATAAAGCTCATATAATCCATCGATATATCAAGAAATTCATTGTGAAGCAATTTCTCAGCTGGGGAACTGGATATACTTCAACAGGCCAACCCATGGCCAATGAACGTTTGTCTGCAGTAGGTTGTTTTCTTGCTCGATCCCGAACCTAATAATATCATTTAGCCAAAAGTCATGAACTTGTCCATTTCAAAACTTTCTAATTCATGATAGAAAACTCATGTTTTTGAATTTCCTACCATGAAACTACGTCTATAGCCTTTGGGTTACTGAAAATTTCAGAAACCCTGGCATGTTTGTTTGTTGGATCAACTCGCCAACTGGTGTGCATGAATCACAAATAACCTGCAAACAAACAATATTTCTCTGTAAACTAATTAAAACATTCTTTCTTGTCTGCTCAACTTGTTCAAATGATCTGATGGATGAACAATTTTTGACAACATAATACTTCTTTCATGGATGATTACCAAGATATTGTTGCCATATCAAAAAGGATCCTCGAAAATTGCTTGAGGGCTGTTAAAAATTCAAGAACTTGATGGAATGATGCGAAGGCAAATATAGTAAGACAGTTTTGAGGTTATGTCATTGTACTAGAAGATCACTTTGCTATCCTCCCTTAGAGCTTGACTAGCACTTGATCCATCGTAGTTCTACTAGGGAAGTTCAGATGGGTGCTCAATAGGCTTAGGGAATGTCTGATTATTTAGGAACAATAGATCAGTAGCATGTAGCATGTAAAAAGAAAAACACTACATATTTTATTGTTCCTATTCATACCCTTGATGCTCTGTGCAAATCTATCCTAGAAACTCCCATCCTGACTCATAGTTAGACTAACTCCAAAATGTGAAACAAGATTCACCAATGTTGAAATTGAAAGAAAAAAGGAGGTGTCAGCTGTTGAATGTGCATATAACATATGACATACTTATTCTGATGGTAGATCGAAGAAAACTGCAAACTTATAATCTCAGTACAGAATAGTTCCAGTATTGTTCGTCTTTTTGTGGACAGCACTTAATGGTTTTAGGCATTAAAACATACCAAATGTATGCTGCAATCATCATTTGGGTGTAGGGCATGACGTCCAAGTTGAGAAGACTCTCAAGCCTGTAATAGTATTGTTCTTGAACTGTAAAGCATACACCCTCAACTTAGAAAAGCTCTTGGTGTTTACACTCTTCTTCCGTTTCAACAAAGAGAGAAATTCATGTGTTTGCTGTCATGGGACTAGTTGTCAGTGAGTTTTTTGTGATCCTCATCTAGCATTGTTGTCTGTGCCAAAATCTGCGCCATTTCTTCATAGTCTGAAAAATAAAGCAGTGTGAGTAAGACATATCTACTAAAACAAAAAACTTGGGAGCTTAGTCTCATGAAGATAGTTCAAACAACAAGCTCTATACATATGACTTGGCCTTTTGGTATGCATGAGAGTTTAGCTTTGAAAGGATAAAGAGAATAGACTGGGCAATTCAAAGAAAGGGTCTCTTTCGCAAGTGCCAGCGACAAAAAGTAGAAAACAGCTTTTTGAGGACTAGTTTCAAATAGGGAAACTTACATTTTGACACATACATAGTGAGTCTTACTGATTGCCCCAAGGATGCTGCCACATTCTCCTTGAAAAATAAGCTAAAAACAGTAGCATAACTACACTTCTCCTTTTGGAACCATTTCGAGGTTATTCTCAGGCCTCATTCCCAAAATTGAGCTTGAGAGGACATAAAAAACTGAGGGCAGTTACATAGTTGAAGGAAGCAGACTACAAATTGCAACATTTTAAGAGATGAATGAAATTCCACCTTACCAAGAATCAATCAGCAAACATGTTATTCTGATAATTCATAAGATCTAATGGATGATCAACTTGTGAATCTTGACAGTGCACCTAATTCTTTCCTCTCGCAGTCAAAGGGCAATCACCATGAAGTACTTTCTTCTTTCACAAACTTGGTATAATTGCAAATTACAGTTGCCAACTGTTTTGGCAAAAATATCGATCAGATTTTGCCATGATAGAGCAAGACTACCAAACGCAGCAATTACCTGCACGACCAATAGCAGTCATGGAACACGAAATATCTGACACAAGAGTGGATACAAGAGAAATCAATTCCACACAAGGTCCACAACAAAGACTTAAAATTGGTAGTGATTGATGTAGTCATCAAAAGAAGCGACAACAATGACTACTCCTTCGTTCATTCATTCTGCATCACACAGCAAGCATTTCTTTTGCAGACATTGTTGTCACAGAGAGATGAAGTCCATGTCAATTCCCAACCAAGCAAAATGACTAGTACAACCTTGCAGCGATCAAAATGAAGAAATCATAGATTAGACTCCCAGTCTAACTGTGATAAGACCTCTTTTGATGTCAAACATTTACCCAATTGCTTAAGATGGTGCCCAAAATTGAAAGGATTTACCTGAGAATCTCTACAGAAAAGCAAACCAAGAATGTTAATTGTTGTCAAATGCTAACAATAAGATCTCCTCTATCCTCCCCTAGAGCTAGACCGGTACTTGATCCATAGTAATTCCACTTTGGAAGTTCAGATGGGTGCTCAACAGGTCTAGGGATCGCCTCATTTCAAAAATTGATAGATCAACTGCATGTAGCGTGTGAAAAGGAAAAACGCTACATATTTTATTGTCGCCAATCATGCCCTTGATTTGCTGTGCAGATCTATGTCAGAGCCTCCGATCTGTAGGAACACATTGACATAAAGTTATTTTTAAGGGAAGCAAACCAGAAGCCGTTCTCTAGAAAAACATTTCAGCACTTCACATGAGAGGTTTCCAGAACTTTGCAGGCATTTTGCTTCTTGTGAAATCAAATAAGCAGATTGCAAACTATATCTACAGCATGAGTCATAAGCTAGATTTAATGAGCTCGGAATTGGATGAAGAAAAGTATGAATTTTCTTCATTTTTCTCACATGTTCAGGAATAAAGCAATGTCCAGACCTTTTAGCAATCTGTCTGTCTCCCCGAATTGAATCATGTGGCGTTGATAGATACCTTTATCAACTCTATCCGCAGGATATGAAATATCTCATACCGGTCCTTGCCTGCATCTTTTTGGCACCTCTCCTCCAACTTTGGGCAACCTGTGATTCTTAGATGAGTACAGAATAGTTCTAGTATTGTTCATCTTTTTGTGCATCGCACTTAAAGGTTTTAGTGCATGAAAACATACCAAATGTATTCTACAATTATCTCCTGGTGTTTCCGCGTCATTTGTTTTAGCAAGAGAGGAATCCATGTGTTTGTTGTCATGGGACTGGCGGTCAGTGAGTTCTTTGTGATCCTCAACTGGCATTATGTCGTCGGTGCCAAAATCTGCACAACTTCTGCCTAGCCTGAAAATTAAAGCAGCATGAGTAACAAACATATCTACTGAAACAAAAAACCTAGGAGCTTAATGTCATGAAAGATAGTTCAAATGATGAGCTCTATTTGTATGAATTGGCCTTCTGGTTTACATGAGAGTTTAGTTTTCAAAAGACAAAAAGAATGGACTGGGTACTTCAAAAGAAAGGGTCTCTCTAGGAAGTGTTAGCACCTTTGCCCTAAGCTTAATCTCATGAAACCACCTTTTAAAGACTAGTTTCAAGTGGAAAAAACTCTTGCATTTTCGAAGCATAAATGGCAAGGTGTAAACACAATTGCCATGAACAATTTTACACAAACAGGGTCTCAATAGAGGTATAAACTCTTACTTAATTTGCCCGGAATATTTCTAGAAAATGAAAGCGGCAGAAATCATGAAGATGGAAGGGTTAGAGCAACTTAAAGGTACAGACCCCCACTCATCAAATACAAAGCATGATCATTCAAGCCAAAATGCCATTGAAAATTTGAAATAGCAGCCACCGCCCACCCATCATAATAGTTTTTAGAGCTGCAAGAGTCCAATTCAAGGAGCCAAATCAACAACCTTGCTCATCTTCAACAGATCGAGCAATGAATCAAAAGATACAAAAACAAATTCGTATGACGTCAAACAGATGTACTCAACTTCGCTCAGGAGATAGAACAGAGCGAGAAATTCTCAAGAAACACCCACACTTCAAAGTCAAAAACCACAAAAAAGCATTAACGATACTGAACTCAATGGCATCGTCCTCTCTCCATAACCAAATCACGTCGCAAACCTTCTCCCCCCCCCCAGCAATATGTCCATGTCCCCCCAATCAAATCAAAGTATCGAAACACAATTCGAAAAATTATTCATGTAAAATCTGGGAAACAAGGTCGCACGTACCTTCAGAAAGAGAATTAGGGCCAGATAACTAAGTGAAGGATATGAGCAATCTTGTACCAGTCCTCGCCTGCATTGCTTTTACACCTCTCCTTCAATTTTGGGCACCAGAAGATTGTTAGGTGAGTAAGGGATGTGAGCCTTCGCATTCCTTCAGGTAACGATGTCAACGAGGGGCAACATTCGATTTCGAGCCGTTGAAGTGATCGAAGGGCATCGATCTGCTCTGATAATGCTTTCAAATTGTCGCAATTGGAAATTTCAAGACGCTCAAGACTGCGGAGCTGTAGAATCCACTGTGGGAGAGATTCTAGTTTGGGAAGACGAGTGATTTGTAGAGACCAAAGACTCTGAAGTCCATGGAAATCCAAGATGATGTTGCCGCTTTCATCTTTGGATAAATCGAGCTCCTTGCATTTCCGAATAAAGAGATTCACGAGCTTCGGTAGATACCACAAACGAAGTGGGAGGGAAGTTAATCGAGGAAGACGGACAATTCCAAGAGATTCAAGTGAGACGAGACTTTCCAGACACTCCCCGGGCAAATATTCTAGAAACTTCATATCAGAAATACAAAGATGCTTCAACTTATTAAGGCCAAATTGGGGGAAATGTTTGCATCTTTCGCATTTGCTCAATATTAACTCAACTAGATTGGACAACTCCGTCATCCACCTCGGGAAACTCTCACCATTATATCTATGAATAACCAACTTCTGCAGATTGTCGGGCGGCCTCAATCCATCTAATAGTGCTTCATCTCTCTTCGTAATCATTGCTTCATCAGTAATATCAAAATTGCCCCATGAAAGAGCCAAGTGTTCCAGAGAATGCTTCTCTCTCAGGTCCGCGGCTTGGGATTCTTTTACTGCATCTGTCACACTTCCCAAATTTTCAATGGAAAGTGTTCCCCGGATGTTATTAAGCCTATTTAGCTCCCCAAGTCCGCAATATTTCTTAGCAAGAGCTTTATCTTTAGGCAAAATGAAGCACGTTAGCTTATGCAAGGAACTCAATTGCTCTAGTCCACATGGCATATAACTAAGTTTATCACAACCATCTATGTCTAGATTTCGAAGGCTAACTAACTTCCTTATACCCCTTGGCAATTCTTCGAGGGCATTACAATCGTTGAGATTAAGTGTTTGCAAATTATGCAATCTCGTGATGGAGTTAGGAAGCCTTTTGAGTTCATCATTGTCAGAGAGATTGAGATACGTAAGATGCTTCAACTTACAAATGAACCTTGGCACCTTCTTGACATTTGCCATGTGTAGATCTAAGATGCGCAACATCTTGAAACTTTGAATGAATCGGCGTAGATCTGCTTCACTTATTGGTTCCCTTTCCCAATATCTAGCAATGGACAAAAATGTTCTAAGTGCACTTGCTTTCAAGCATGATATTGGAGGTTTACCCGTCAAATTGGAAGTTGAATCACAAGATATATGACGAGTTTTTTCATGTATGGGTTTTGTGCCATCCCATGCCACCCAACACTCGGTCCCAGCAACTGAGTAGGCTAGATCATGCATCAAATCATGCATCTTGCAAGTCCCCACGTCCTCTTGAAATTCTTGGAAGAAGTTGCTCCAAAGTAGATACATGAAATATCCATGAGCAATGTCTTCTAAATGCGGACTTCCACTTGATGGTTGGATAAATCCTTCTGCCAACCAAAGATCGACCAAAGTCTGCTTTTCTATCACATAATCTTTGGGAAACAATGAACAAAACGCAAAACATCGTTTCAAATGGGAAGGAAGATGGTCATAACTTAGCTTCAGAATCAATTTTATGCGGTCTTCCCTTTGAGACACTTCCGGGAGCTCATGATCTTTGAAATGTAACCATTCGCGTTTAGTTTTCTTAAAGAATAGTAAACTCCCAACAGTTCGAATAACTAATGGAACACCGGAGCACTTTCTAACTATATCTTCACCAATAACTCGCATGTCAGGATCTTGTATATCCTCTTCTTTTCGAAAAGCTAGTTGCATTAATAAATCAAAAGACGCATTTTCAGATAATTCCCTGAGAGTATGAGGCGGAGCAGTGCGGGTGAGCTTGGCAACCGAATGCAGTCGTGTGGTTATAAGGATCTTGCTTCCTCTAGCACCTCCCACCAACAAATTTTTCAAGCTTAGCCATTCTTCCTGTTCTTCATTCCACAAGTCATCTAAAACCAAGAGATATCTCTTTCCATCAATTTCTGTCCTTAGATCACGTTGCAACTTATCCATTGCAGCCTCGCTGGGTCCTCTTTGCTTTATACAAGCTAGGATATTTGTGACTATTTTTTTAACGTCAAAGTCATTCGAGACACAGACCCACATTTTCAAGTGAAAGTGTTTACTTACCATCTCATCATTATATACGCATTGAGCAAGAGCCGTTTTTCCAAAACCACCAATACCAACTATTGGAAGTATGGAAACGTCCTCTATCACGTTTGGGTCTAGCAAAAATTCCATGACCGTCTTCTTATCATTATCTCTCCCTATAATAACTTCCTTTGGTATAAACGAATGCATCTCTTCTCTCTTCTTCTGCTCTCTCTCTACTCGTGAATCCACAAGGCGCTCGTCCAAGTGGTATTTCCTACGAGTGTTAATGTCTTCTATTTTTTTCCTCACTGCTCTTACTTTGGAACTCATCTTCAAATTAAAAGTAAACTGGTTTGAACTTGAGAAAAATGTCCTTACCTCCTTTGTCACTTCATTGTGGCCCCTTAGCTCTCGTTGCCTAGCTTCTATATTGAATTCTTCAACCACGTCCTGCACGTCATATAAAGCGTCTTTCATGTTGTCGAGCCAAACTTGGATCTGGTCATTCTGGTAGCATTGTTTTTCTGCATCGTTGAGTACAGCTCGAAGCGTGGGGACAATATTTTTCAGCTCCTCGAGTTCATGCTTGACACCCCATAATTTCCCAAGCTTTTCCAATGCTTGAGGAACCTGGTTAGCAATGATCTCTCCAATGGCTACGATGACAGCTTCCGCCATTTTGTTCTCTCTTACTCTCTCTTTGTCTTTGTGGAGCAGAAGATATCAGTACAGTCGTGCCAAGGCTAGATATATAAGAAGATCATGTTGACGCTCACCGAAGACTGGCAAACCAAATCCTGACAAATCTAATTTTCAATTTCTTTGAACAACTTGAGTGGTCAAAGATAAGAATTATCATCATCCACGTAAAGTCTAAATCAATAATGCATATTGGACCCACCAAGGTTGGGTCTGAGGTCCGAGATTTATATCTTTGCATTGTTCTTTGAAGTCCGACTTTTTGTCCGCAAATATTCAGCACTTCTTAGCCGCACAATTTTCATGATATATGTTTTTGGTACGTACTTTTGTATATGATATTTTTTTTTGTAATTTTAAGTATGCTTTTGCTGAACACGCACCCTTACTTTTCCCATGGCATTGTCATACAGAGCATCTAAGTAAAAGAAAGAACGGTTTGGATAAATCTAACTATTCAAATTAATATAAAAAAACCAATAAGTATGCACAATAATCACCTATTATTAGGGTCCATGTGTATGAAGCCATACTGACAAATTGCCACGTGACCGGCTTGGCCAAAATGTAACTTAACTCGACCATAGTTTACCATTAACCATCACTTTTTTCTTTTTCCTTTTCCTTAGGTTTCGCGCCACGTCTGTCTTCTTCATTCTTCTCTGCGCTTTTTAGACAGAGAGGCCCTGCGCCTTTGGGACTCTCCATATTAGAAGCCAAATATTAATGTCGATTGTCACTCATTAATGGCCAATTACATAATTTATTACATAAAATTCAATATACACCCTAGTCCCTACCTCAATTATTGTGTAAAGACCATCTTATAGATATTAAAAATTATTTTAAATGACAAACACACATATGTGTCACGGTCCGTGAATCCTCCCGTACTCGTGACACTTGTGAGTAGTGCTTGGGGTTATCTGGTGAAAAGTGTGAGGCAGAAGGGTAGAACACAACTGATCCGTGGGAGTGGCGTTAGGACAGTTGGTGCTAGGAGTTTTAAGATAGAATGATTATATCACTTAGGAGCTCTAAAGATGGGGTAGGCCTCCTGTGCACAAACTGGTCGGGAGCTGATGCCGCTATCCTAACGAGACCATGGCAAGCCGAAACCAGTTGTTGAACCTAAAAGAGAACTACTGTATAACTCGAAGACTAGACACCCGAGCGAAGCTGGGCGTAGTAAGATTTGGCACGAAGAAGTATTCACTGTATTATTCGTGGAACAGTTAAAGAAAGAAGGCTGGCCTGGCGAATTCCGCTCGTCAGGCACCCGCGGGTCGTTCCGAGGCCAAGGAAACTCTCGGCCCGTGACACATGTATATAAGATAAAACGAAAGAAGGTAAACATGATGATCAAATTTAGCTTAGTTTTCTTAGAACTTGTTTGTTAATGCTTTTTAAAATGCAAAATCTAAAATTTAAAATGTTATTTAAATATTAAAAGATTATGAAAAAATTATGTGTCAATATTTGACGGTTGTGAAAATTTCATATGTTTCAAGCCAAAAAAAAAAATGTAAAAATTTAGACAAGATTAGATTTATAAATGTATATTGAGCCCAGCTAGCCGAAGGTGGGGCTTTTGTGCCGGTAGGAACCGGCAAATTTCAGCCACGCATTTTCATGGAGAAAATTGGAAGATGGGTTCCACCGGTTTCAGTTTTTTTTTTTTTGACTTCCCATTGCTTCCTATTTTCTTGGCTTAATAATATTTACTATTTTTAAATGTTGCAACTGAAAACTTTTGAGTCTACTTAAATATCCATTTGTTATTCACCTTAAATCTTTTATTCAGAGGCGAGTCTTCCATTTTTTATTTTTTATTTTTTATCTTTTAACACTTATGGCTAACATTGCACCATCCGTTTTTCGAAATATCAGGACCGTTCTCTACTGATTTCCTTATATAAACAAAGCCCTTAGATATTTTGCCAAAATGAGGGTCCAGGTGTATGAAGCCATACTGCATCTACAGCATGAAGTTGATGAAGCATAATAATTGTCACGTGCCCGACATGGCCAAAATGT
Organism: Eucalyptus pauciflora; assembly: GCA_007663325.1. Lineage (NCBI taxonomy): Eukaryota > Viridiplantae > Streptophyta > Magnoliopsida > Myrtales > Myrtaceae > Eucalyptus > Eucalyptus pauciflora. The sequence continues at coordinate 456,700 of VMYD01000193.1, read as the reverse complement.
AACTTAACTCGACCACGGTTAATTATTAACCATACTTTGTTCTTTTGTTTTTTGCCACATATGTTTCCTTCCTCCTCTTCGTTTGAGAAAACTATAGAAATTAATAATCAAGTGTTAGACTTATTAAGTGTCCTCATTAATGGCCAATCACCTCATTCATTGTATAAAACTTTTTTTATCTAGACTTTTGTCATGTCTCTTTATAGAACGTGAGAGTCATAATCTCATATCTAAAACTAAGCGTCCTCATTTCTAGTCCATTTTGAGAAAGTGAGGAATCAAACTCTCTATCTCTCCCTTTCCATGTGAAAAGGGTGATTACTGATGCAATCCCTCTTGATTCATTGTATAAAACTTAAAGATGATATAAGTGCATGCTAATAATAAATTATAGAAAGTATTTAAATGATAAATACTAATAGCGAAACATCCCACTTCATCAATAATCCCTATGCATTACACGAGAAAGATTACATCCACTTAATATGTAAGTCAAGTAGATGTTTATATTGTCTCAGTGGCCACCATTCTCACATGAGAAGGGAAATGTGGGGGTTTGAATCCCTACTTTTTCAGCGGGTTTAGAGTAGGGACAATTTAGTTTCATGTGTAGGTTTCCTCTAAGCAAAACAAAAGTCTAAAAGTAAAAGATAGAGTAAGAGTAAAGTATGACCGACAAAAAAAAAAAAGTTGATGTTCATAAATTATTCTTCAAATATTATATTAGATTAGGAAAAAATCGCAAAAAAATTCCAAATTACACATTTATCCTGAATATTTTTGTGACATAAAAGACTCAAAATTATGCCCAATATGACACATGTACTCCTAACTTTTTCTTACAAAATCTAAATTTGTACCAGTGATGCATTTACTTTTCATTTGACCAAAACGACATAGTTTTTATTTCACTTAAACCACGTTGGCTCTATGTCACCACCGTTTGTCTTCTATCATCCATATAGGTAGATTTTTAATGGTATTTATTGACGGAATCTTGATAAAAGGTAAATGTATCATATGGATACAAGTTTTATGATTTTCAATTTCACAAAGAAAAAATAGAATAAATGTTTCTTAGTGAGTATAATTTGGGGTTTTTGGTAACTTTTTCCCTAGATTAAATGAATGGTGAGAAAGATCGAAGTTTTGTGATAAAGCGACTCTACCATTTAACTGCACTCTACCTAACTTTCCCAACGTTGACAGATATGTATATATACATAGTTTCGGCTTCACAAATGAAACAAAATAGCTGAATTTTCTTAGCACTCGTTTGTTTTATCTTTTCCAAAACGCAAAAACAGTTGTTTACTTTTCTTTTAAAATTTAAAATGTTATTCAAATATATAAAATTTTAAAAAATATATCAATTATGTTTGTGAAAATCTTACATGTTTCAAGCCGAAAAATTGTTAAAGTGATTTCGAAATAAGATTAATTTTATTAAACAAATATGGTTTTGTTGATGCTTGTGAGAGCGTCGAGTTTAAAATCCACCAGGGGTGGACCACATCATTCTCCTCCGATTTGATACGTCGTCTTTTTCCCTTTTCCATTTTCCAAAAGAAGACCTGAAAAAGTGTGAGATAATGCGTCGGTGAAGCAAAGCCACAACTTTTCTTTCCTGTTGGCAGACAAATTAGAATCAGCGTCCACTTATGAAGGCTACAATCCATCCAACGCGATCGCTCAAGACCACCAAGCATCTTATTGCAGCTTAGACAAAGCAACGGTACAGGGAATGGCCCAATGGTCACACAATCTCGTGTTTCGTGGACAATATCAACTTATGCTCGATCATAAAATGTTACATTTAGGTTTTAACAGCAACCGAGAAGGGGAAGGATAATCAAGAAACGAAGAGTTCTTTTCAGTCTATATAAAGCAGATAGTCCAATTCCAAGCAGAGCTTAGAGTTTCAAGAAAGTTTTCCTTTTGAGGTGTCGAAAAGTCCACTGATCACCTCTATTTCATAACTATTTTTTTTTTTTCTCTTTACCTCTACTCTGTGACTTACCCAGCGCCTGGAGCAACAACCATATTTAGTTAGGATCGTTGATATAAAGATAGGATTCTCATGTAGCTAAGACTCTTTCCTAATTAAAAAAATAAAGAAAAATATTTTGCCAAATTTCCTTATAGAAGTTTTCTAGTAGTACTTGCAAGACCTTAGTAATTCCTAGTTGGGCATTAGTGACTAGTAAGTGACACCGAGCCAAGCAGACCTCTTCGCTACTAAGAATGCATTTCAAAGGTCTAACAGCGGATACAAATAATGATTCTTGAGACATGGCTAAATTAAGCAAAGCATCTTTTAACATCCTCGAAAAATTGGGAGTCTCAATAACCTGTATTGTTTTCTTGTGTATATACTTTAATATCTGCCTAGACAACGCAAAGTACCCTTTAACAATTTTTTGGAGTATCTTTTGTTATGTAGACACATTTATCCATGTTTCTATGTGCACTGTGTGTGAAAGACTTGTTGTCATTATATTTCATAAAGGATGAGGTAGGAGAAAGTGCCCTTCTTTGCAACTCTTCCAGAAAGATGTAATTCTCTTTTTCCCTTGACTACAAAATGTTTCATGACAATCACTTCAACTATGGTGTTGTTATTGTTCATCCGTCTCTGGTGTCTGTCTTCCGATGCATTTCTTCTTCTGATGCCTTTTGACCCTTGTGTCGTCTTTTTGCTTTACGAAAACAAGAGTCACAGGAAGGTTCAGCGAAAAGTCCCGACGGGTGGTGAAAGGTGATTCGCTAGTTCCCACAAAGCCAACCGTTCGCTGAAATAGATTGTGATAACGCAAAGCTAGAGAATTCACTAGAGGTGGGATGATTGTCCTACGATTTGATGTGTCCTCATTTTTCCTTGTCCTCTGTTTTTCTTACTTTCTCCTTCTTCTTTTTTTTCCAAAGGCAACCATAAAGTGGGTAAGCTGGAAGGTGGATAGGACGACGTGTAAAAAGACAGGTAGGACGAGTATGGCGGAGTTGGGTCCACATCTCTGAATTCGTGCTGCCATCTACAGCACGAGGTTGACAGAAGATATGGCCAAAAAGCACCTTAACTCACCATAGTTAACTATTAACCATCACTGTATTCTATTGTTGTGTTTTATTTTATATTTTTGTGTGCCATGCATGTCTTCCCCCTCTTCTTTTGTGAGATCATGCACTTTTGAAACTCTAGAAATTAAATACCAAATGTTTGACTTATTAGTTGTCCTCATTAATGGCCAAACACTTCATTCGTTGCACGATAAATGTTATGTTAGGTGGGAAGGAATGGAGTTTTGTAATGATGACACTTAACTATTATCTTTTAATTATCTTTCCTGCATCGCAGTTATAGTTTTTAGATATATTGTTGTTGATTAAATTTCGGCATGTATTTTAAACTCTAAGTTGCAGCTTTTAGATTTTCGATTAAATTCTGATATTGTCCCTTTATGTCACCATGCTTTGTCTTCAAATTATATCTTATCAAAGTTTCATGTGCTTTGGCGTTAACTAAATTCCGTTCAATCATATTTATTGGTTTCCTTGTGCTACTATGATACATCTTGTTCCAGAATCACTACAAAACTTATTTCCTCTTATAAAAAATCAAACAATAACTCTCGATAAAAAGTATTTCATTGCCGATTCCATTTCCGGCGAAACAATCAGTTACTAAAATATATGTGCGTGTATATCCATAGATAGCAATGCACATTGGGATAGAGATTCTTTCCGTGAAAATAAAAAGTTGTATATGTGTAGGCAACATAATGATTTTTAACATTCTAATTCGGACACTGCAACTCTCAGTTCAAAAACTCTCCTTCGCATTGTCATGTGGCATTGCTGCTTTTACTTTACCAACACACTACAGCTTGATTAAGGCAGTTCACTTTATCTTATTCTATTCTCTAAATAAATAAGAAATTGTCTTAAAGATCTCCGCCTATAATACGCAACACCAAAAGTTGCACATTATGCAACTGAAAATCCAATATTTACGCATTTTATGCGTCACTGCTTTTTCATAAATTTAAAAAGGATTCCCATGCAGGGGCAAAACCATGGACATACGCCATGGTTTTTCCAGCATATACAATTTGCACAAAATCTTTTACTATATCAGTTTCCTATTGGTATCATATTCATTAGTTTGTAATAGCCTTTAGTTCAAATTTATCACTTTCCTTTATCAATTACTATAAGGCAAGTTATCTCTCTCATCTTTTAAGTCTGGCTCTTATTTCTATCCCCTAACATATTATTCTTCTAAGTTAGCTCTATTCAATACACAAACAAATCTTTCGCAAATTTCCTTGTAGATGTTTTCTAACGGTACTTGTTTCCTAGTTAGGCACTTGTGTCTAGTCATAGTCACTACTAAGAATACATTTCAAAGGTCTAATGGCTGACATAGGCGGCAATTCTTGAGACATGGCTAGAGTGTGCAAAGCATTATTCAACATCCTTGAAATATAAGGAGTCTTAGAAAACCAGTCCTGTTATCTTGTGTGAATACTTTAATATTTGCCTAGAATACTCGAAGTACCCTCTAACAATTTTTTGGAGTATCTTTCGTTGTGTAGACACATTTATCCACATTTCTATGCATACTGTGTATGAAAGACTTGTAGTCATTATATTTCATAGAGGATGTGATAGGAGAAGTAACTCTTCTAGAAAGATGTAATTCTTGTTCTCCCTTACCAACTACATGTTTCACGAGCAGTACTTTAATTATGGTGGTATTGCTGTTCATCTACCTCTGGTGTCCCTCTTCTGATGCCTTTCTTCTTTTCATATCTTTTGGACTCTTGTTTCGTCGTTTTGCTCTAAACTCTTTAAGCCGCTTTTCTGGAAAGCGCTAAACTCACGTTCTATTCTCAATCATATCGAGCATAAAAGAGAATTTTACGCCAACACCCGTTCCGCATGAAGAACTGAGCTTTCAAAAGTATATAAGGTGGCGATCATTTGAAATTAGGTCCGAATATATAAGCAATATCACGAGTCCTTACTTGTTCAATGGGGGACTATAGATTACTCAAAACATTTGACAAGATGCTTGACCTAATCATGATTAGTTGTCGGATCTCATAGCTCCCCCTTCCATATTATTTGCTTGTTTAACATTTCTATAGATGCCAATTTAATTATATGTCATTTCATTTCTTTTTAACCCCTCCTTGCTCTACTTGGATTTCCGAAAGAAATTATTTGAAATGTAAGTATGTATGCGGCTAATAATTTTTCATGGGATAAGTAACTTTCTACACAAAATTTGACTTTTAATCTATGACTAATTACTAACCTGTTTACGTTCGTAATGCTTCATAGAAAAAGTAATTTTCTACGCTGACTCTTATCATTCAAGATTTAAAGAAAACGACAACTTAAAACATAAGTGATGATAGCTGCATTACAATGGCAAGTTTTAATATAGAAGACTAGGAACTTATATGAGGTTAGTACCTGATTCATGGGAATAGTAAGTTTATGCATTAAAAAAGTAATTACTGGCGACCATTTTAATTGTTAGGTACTGGCAAGCAATAGTTAAGCCTCCCATGTGGTCTAGAAAGTAACAATTAAAAATTTCTCCAAGAGGGAGCTAATGAACAAATAAGCCCAGCTTTTTGCTTTTGACGTCCATTTTAATAGTTTCATCACATGCTTACCACAGAAAACAATGCACGTTCACATGCTTTCCTTGAAAAATGATGCATGTTCACATTCATGTCCCAATTGTTTAGTAGCAAACATCGGAGCGTTGAAATTAACAGGACAAGGATCTTGAGAAGAGACAAAATTAGTCTAGTTGTCTAGGCAACTTTAGCATCTAACTTCACATGGCAAATAAAAGGAAAATTTTTTATATCCATGAATCTCCGCTTCTGCTAGAAATTAAAATAAAAAGAAAATGATTATTAAGTATCATTGGGAAAACAAATTAGCCCAGCTTTCTTTAATGATGCGCATTTTCATAGTTTCATCACATGTTTTCCTAGAAAACGATGCACGTTCACGTGATTTCCTTAGAAAAGAACGCACGCATGCCCCGATTGTTTAGTAGTAACGTCGGAGCATTAACATAAACGGGATTTGGATCTTGAGAAGACAGAAAACTATTATAGCTGTCTCAGCAACTTCGACATCTAACTTCACATGGTAAAAAAATTTATGTTCTTGAATCTCTGCTTTTGCGTGAATAAAACACAGAAGAAAAAGATTGTGAAGTATAAATTGTGAAGGAAGTAGGATGAGACATTTTGTGTGCAATATATATATTGGTACTGAAGTACCAATGTGCGGTGAGATAATAAAAGCAAGCTGATGAGGATGCTTTTCGACTTTAAATTTTCATATGTGAAATTGAAACAGCTCTTGAAGTTGGCTAATGTAAAAAATCAAGGCCAATCACCTCATTTATTAGATAAAACATAATACAGGCACCCTACCTCAATTATTGTCCAAAAATTCTCTTAAGATAATACAAGTCTACAATACTTATATATAATAGAAAATACTTAAATGACAAACACTAATTGCAAAATCTCCCCAGCAATCAATGCTCAGAATTGTTTAATCACAAGCTTTCCTCAGAAAATAGTGCACGCTCACATGCTTTCATTAGAAAACAACACACATTCACATGCCTACCCAAACATCGAGCACTAAAATAAATAGGATCTGAATCTTGAGACAGCATAAATTTATTGCAGCTACTGAGGCAACTTTGAAATCTAACTGCACATGGCAAAGAACTTTGGGTTCGTGAATCTCTGCTTTTGTCTGAAATGAAATTAAAAAAAAAAAAAAGATTATGAATTAGCACTGTAAAAACGAAATTTTCATTCCATGCTTTCCTTAGAAAACAGTGCACGTTCACATGCATGCCCAAACATCGAGCATTAAAATTAATAGGATCTGAATCTTGGGATGATAGAAATTTATTGTAGCTATCTAGGCTACTTGAGCATCTAACTTCACATGGCAAAGAACTTTGGGCTCATAAATCTATGCTTTTGTCTGGAATTAAAAAAAGGAAAAGAAAAGAAAAGAAAATTAGATTATGAAGTATCACCGTGAAAACAAATAAGCCCTGCTTTTTTCTGATGATGCCCATTTTCATATTTTCATCCCACGCTTTCCTCAGAAACATTAGGATTAAACCAAATAAGTCTATCATTAACAAGTGCAGCTTGTACAACAACATTGGCCAAGCCTATCATTAATGAGCAGCTTGCCAAGTTATCAACCCAAACTTAGGAACATTAGGATTAAACCAAATAAGTCTATGCCATAGCAACTTGGACCTCCTATTTCTGACTGATTCCCAGGCATCAGCAAATGGCATTAGAGCATGGCAATATTGAATCACATAACCTTGCTTAGCAGGGGACCATTCCCTATTATCACCATAAATAACGTCTGAAACGCTTATCATCAATCTCAAGGCAGCATCTTACACAACTCTGAAGAATAAAGTTCTAGTAGCACTCCAGGATGCCCATTGTCAAAACATAAGGAAGTAGATTCGCTGCTCCCACTGATATGTTTGACATGAGGCTTCAGTATACCGCCCCAATTCAAAAGCCTTCACCACATGTAAGTAGAGTAACTCTCAGGTTTAGCAGACCAAATACTTAGGCTCTTTAACAGATAACTAAAGGAAGTTCGTGGTATTTGATAGACAATGCTCTTCTCAGAATGCCACTTAATTATAGCTGATCATCGCAACAAGCTCCACCATACGTAACTAGAAACAGTTCAATTTGTGATGATTAAGCTTCAACCCAGAAATTTGTTGAAACTGTTAAAAGTGATTTTACATTTAAAGTTGGAGGAGCCTTGTCACATTTTAAGGAGATCATAACATCACCACAACGTCAAATAAACCAGCTTGATATGGGTAACATATTAGGCCCAACATTGGCTCGGGCCCAAGACTGTCCATAACCGCCGAGACTCCTCTCGCCCGACGAGTGGAGCAGCAATGATATCGGGTTAGGATTGATGATATTAAGACTCGGTCTTTTTGGAGAGAAAGGAAGAAAACTATATTGCGAAATAACCTATTTAATGTGATTCAATGAAATGGAAGAACCCTAGGACCAGAATTTTGCGTAATTGTAGAAAAAAGTACTGACCAAAATAATCGTGAGCTTTTAACCGGGCTTATTTAGCTACTATACACAGATCACATTTTATTAATCGCACTAGCAATGTGCCCTTGCATTGCACGGCTTTAAGATTATATTTATTATATTATTCCAAAAAGTGTTGTAGATGTGAATTGTCACACATCAATTAAAATATTTGCTAGAGCTTACACGGAGCTTTACTTAAAGTGGATCCACCCATGTAAGTTTAAACTCCAATTAAAAGAAAACATGAGACATAAAATTGTCAATTTCTCTCCTTTAATAGATTTCCTCCATTTGTTGGAATCTTCATGGTTGTGCCATCAATTTGGTGTGTAAAAGGCAAGATAGTTATTTATGTAAAATCTTCTCGAGAGCAAGATGATTTGTTCTCTCTTCTCCATTTGCTCATATTATTAATAGAAAGTTAGAGGTGGTTTCTTCTAAATTGTCTTTATTTCCACTTTTATGGAAAGTCTCCCTTGCATTTTTTTTTCTAATCATTTGATATTAATCTTTTTCTTTTGATAGAGTTGAAGTGTTCAGATCAAATCATTTTTTACTTTTAAGTTGTGCAATGGTAAAACAGCTCTTGAAGTCGGCTAATCTTCTTCAGTAAATTTCATTTGGGATTGGAAATTGGGATATGTTATATGTTCTTATATGCACAATATGAAGAAGGCTAAATTGCCTAAATATGTAAATCTTGGTGGCATGTTTACACTGTACAAGTCATATCTCTAAATCCAAATAAATGACTTTCACAGTTTCCCTGATTATTTTTTGTTTTTTCTAGAGGTAAGTAAATTTGAATGATGTAAAAGGATTTTCTTTTTTTATAATTTCGAAGATGTTATGGTCAATTTGAACCGTATCGTAATAATTATTGATTATTCATAAAGAAACGAAGGCAATGCTTGAAAAATTACAATCTAGAAATTAAGCGCGTAGAACTGCACTTGTATATGGACGCAATTAACTTCATATAGGGACTAGCGTCTTCAAGTTGAGGATACATGAATTGACCTTGATGATTTGATAATGCCACTGACATCTTAAAGAATCTTTATCGAGCATCATACCCACTAATTTATACAATGCCCTTTCAATTAATCAATATATATATTAAAAAAAATAATGACTAATTTCCAACACGTGCATTCCAGCTAATCTAGCGGGAAACGGACAATGACAACGTACTTTGCTGTAATTTGTTCACATGCATGGTGTCTCAATTTTGTCTCTTATTCACGTAATCTTCGGGACACGTATCGAGCAATTAATAAAAAAACAAATAACAAAGCATCGTGCTGGAGGAATAATCTATTTGTTGAAAAGTAATTGGCTAGATTCGATCTAATGAATCACACTATCGCATGGTAAAAGACTAATGAGATTCATGTCAGGTCTTACTAAGGAAAAAAAAAGGTCCTTTGGGATAGTTTAGCGAAAACACAATCCCTTCAAACCATAAGAACAAGTAATTTTATTTGGTATAGTCTCTTCTGAAGTTTCTTCAAAGAAAGTTAATTTAGAAGAAACTTAATTTACAAAATTAATATTGTATATGATGTGAACACTTAATAGCAATCTGAATCTTTTTCAGCTCATTTCTCCCGTTGATTTTGAGTGTCTTATAAGTCAACGAAGCCTCTTGCGATGACCTATAGGGAGCATCATTGACAGATTTGCTAGAAAGGTTTAGGTTTTCTCATCGGCAATACACACCGAAAACCCTCAACCTATCTGAAGCTCTCAAGTTCGTATACGCAAGGAGACCGAAAGTACTATTCTTGGAGTTGGATAATTATAATTCGATACGTGGTTTGAAGTGTGCAAATCGAATCTTGTCAAATGAGCATGCACTTAATCAATGAAAGTCTTGAGCTGCTAGCCCACAAAGAAATGATTTCTTCTTCGCTATTTAAGCCTCCTACAGTACTTGTGCACATACCTTCCCCTAGCTGCAACAATTTCTTTAGCAGCACAAGAATTTTGGCTCCAGTAACTTAACAAACTGCATATGACTGATTCAATGAGTTGGAGTCTATCTGCAAAAGTCAAATGCTTGAGATTCTTCTAGTTGTTTGCAGTCTCTGTCACTCAGCTTTGCCAGATTTTGACAGAAGTTCAAGGTATTCACTAGGTAATGCACCTTCTAGAATGCCACTTATTTGGAGCATATCATCCCAATATGCTCTATCGTATGTAGCCGAAAACAATTCCGTTTATGAGGATTAAGCTTCTAACCAAGGAAGTTGTTGAAACTGTTGAAAGACATCTAGTCTAATATAATAAGCCTTTTCACCTTTGAAGTCACAATAAGATTGCAACAAAACTCAAAGCTATTAACTTGATTTTTTGTAACAAATTATGCCCGGAGATTGTCCACTGGTCACCTCTAAAATCCGTACCTCCCCCTATAACTATCGAAACTCTTTAGACCCAACGCATGGAGGAGTGACATATTTGTTGGGATTGATATTAAGATAGTTGTTATTCCTAAGAGATATCAAAATTGCTCAAGGCTTGTGAGGTAAATTATTCAATACTAAAAAGGTGAACATATTAAATTAGTGTCTCACTACTACTACGATGACACCACATAATCTCTTCAATATACCCTCTAAAAAAGAGTTTGATTAGTCGATGTTGATTGAGTCAAGCCTTAAGTTGGAGTTTCTGAGATCAATTTAAATTCTAGTAAATTTCAACCTCCGTGCACTATCAGATTTAGCAATATAAGTTAATCAGCCAAACTTAAATCAATTTATGTGGGTCCTTTTTATTTTTAAATTTTTTATTTTGAAGGCCACGAACAATTTAAAACGATAGAAAGGAGAGACAATGACATATTGCTATTCAACTTATATAAATACCACGAAAACAAATTTAATCTTAAATAAGAAGAACTAAATTTGTGCGGTGTACAAGATGTTTCATAAATTTTCAGATAAGTGGGTTGCACACAAGCGTCTCTGAATTATAAAAGAAAAAATCGCTTTACTTAACCAAAAAAACAGTAAAAAGAGAGCTTCAATGTTAATCATAGAGGCCGTACAAAAATCCAACTTCTTTTTGGGACGTCTTTACGTCCCTCATAAAGTGAACGACGAGGCTCTTGTCCAGCATTGAGAACTTCAAAAGGAGAGGAGTTCATAAAAATTTCTTAACACATTAAAGAATAAAAATTAAAATACTTTTTAACACGTATGAATTAGATTCACGTGACATCCCTACGTCAAACCAAATCTCTTTTTCTATAAATACCAACTATAACAACTTCATTAATTCTTCCCTTTCAATTATACCTTAGAAACAATTTTCACCATCCCATTATTTCACCTGAAGTTTTGAGCTCTTTCTATAATTTGTCACTGCATGTTTTAGCATGCATAATATTGGCCAGACCTTCAATCCACATTGTGCAGTCTCATCCGAGTCAAGTCTCAAGGTCAAGTACTGAAATAATTTATGTATGTTCCAATTGTTTTATCAAAATCTACCAATGCCGGCAGGCTCTATTAGAGACAGAATATAAGTAAATCCAAAAAGTTATACTAAAACAGTCTTTACCGAACTGTCGTTACCTTCAAGATTTGACTTTTTCCATCTCACGGATGAGGATAAGCCATTACGAAAAAGAAAGCAAGACGAGCTCCATCGCGAGGGCAGAGAAGCCAAGAGTTGAACGAATCATTGGACTCAAAGTAATTTCTCTGCTAGACTTGATTCCAATCTCATCAACTACTCAAATGAAACCCACAAAAATCTGTACTCTGTTAGTGATGGGGGATGGTAAGAACTAGGGTTTTTTTGCTGGAGCAATCCTTAAAAATTGTTGCTAATATATCATTACGTATTGAAAACAAGTGTCAATAGAACATCAACATAGGGACATGGAGTTACCTTTACTGGAAATAAACCAAAAGCCACTCTCCAAGAACATATTTTATGCATGTCACATGTCTATTGTCGTTAAATTGCAACATGCTTACCGTCTGTTGACACCTAAACTTTTTATAGACTAATCGAACGTGCATTTTAAAAAGAAAAGAAAAGAAAAGATTATTAGATATAGAATAGAGAATTAAAAAAAGAAAGAACAAAAACAATAAATGATCAATGAAAGAGCCATCTATGGAGTCCGGCCCACATTCATTCCATTTGTGGGCTCAAGGCAGCCCAGCCCATCACCCCCGATTTCACAACCACGACACTCCAATTGGTGAAATCCAAATTCTGTTGAGAACAGCTCGTGATCATCTTCTTCCATCGGAAGCCTTCGATTCCCTGAGAGATCAATCAAGACCAGAGCCGGATCGGAAAAATCCAAGGAAGCGGAGATGGCGGGCGTCGTGCGAGAAGCCACTCGGCAGGCCGGATCAATCAACCCAGCCCATCACCCCCAAGAGGCGACCGGATGCTGTCCGGACGCAGGCAGTTATCGTGAGCTCCCGTGAGAATTGACGAGGTCATCACGCAAATGGAGAGAGAGAGAGAGAGAGAGCCACTCGGCAGGAGAAAGGACAACTGAAACGCCCCTCAAACGCACAGGAATTGGAGCAGGAAAAAAGCCTCTCTCTCGATCCTTTATTTGTTCCAGAAGCTTCTTCGCCGCTGACCTCGCCACGTTCGTGCTCATCAAATAGCGATGTTCTCGCGCTTGAGCTTCGAATCTGTGTGCACCATCAATGAACTCGAGTTTATTGAACCAAGGAGAATTCCCTCAACCTTCGACAACTTGGAGCCTCCGAGCTTTCCGATTTTCATCGAGCGTGGAAGTTCAGAACATCATTCTGTTTACGCGTGTAAAATAGAAACCATTAGAGCTTTGTTGTTGCTAGCATGAAAATTGTTCGCATCTGAGATTATATTTAACTTTTGATTCAGTCTTGATGATCTCGTACTGATTGGGTTGGGATTCTCACTATGTTTTTGCTTCATTGTGCCGTTTAATCGAATGCACATCAACTGTTTGGTGAAATGCCTGAGCCGTATTAGTATCAATACGACTTCGAATCGGACTGAGATCACCTTTTGTCTGCTTGAGTGATTCATTGTATAGGTTAAGTAAATCTAAATTGATATTCACCTGTGAGTCCATTCCCGATGGTCTCAATCTCGATAGCTTATGGGATTCTAAGGCGGATAAACTTGACTCTGTCAAATTAGCTGAAAATGTTGATGAGCTGATCAGTATAGACTTATTCATTAGAGTACAGATCCCATTTGCTGTACATATATTTTCTGTGAATGAATGTGATATGTGGTTTAGTGGATGTAAAAATGCAATGCGAATTTGTGTCTGTGTTCACGCTGGATTGTGGTTGTTGCTTACTGATTATATGTTATCTGATGATGATGAGGTATTACTTGGAACTCTTGCATAAATTTTCTTGTTGGTGCCGGTTTATGTTCTATTAAAGCTTCATTAAGGACCTGGTTTAGTGGGTAAAAGTAGAAGATGGAGACTATGGATGAGTAGTTTGATGACGTATTTCCGCTGAGGATGAACGAATGGGTTTGGTGTGTGAGGATGGTAGCTCGTGTATGTCATCTGATGATGCTGACGTATTTCAGCTGCCTCTGTCTTTTAATCTGAAGCTTTTTTTTTTTTGGATTCTTTATTAACGACTGATGGATAAGCTTTCTATCATATTCATTAGCTGCCTCTATCGCACTTTCATATTCTTTATTAGCCGTCACCAATAATCATTAATCATGCACATCATACTTCTACTTCTGTGAAATTGCAACATGCGCACTGTTGTTCGACACCTGAATTCTTTACATTCAAATATGCATTTATTTTAAAAATTAATAAATATATAATAGAGGATGAAAAACAGAAACATTTTTTTTTTTTGTTTAAAAAGGACAATAAAGATCAAGGAAAGATCCATCTATAGAGTCCAGGCACATTCATTTCGTTTGTGGGCTTCAAAAAAATCCAACCCATCACCACCAAATTCACAACTCCAAGACAAACACTCAATTTGGGGGAAATCCAAATTCCGTCAAGAAGAGCTCGTGATCATGATCACCTTCTTCCATTGGAAGCCTTCGATTCCCTCAGAGATCAATCAAAACCGGAGCGGAGATGGTGGGAGTTGGGCGAGAAGCGAGTAAGAGGCCACCGGATGCTGTCCGGACGCCGGCAGTAATCGTAAGCTCTCGTGAGAGAATTGACGACGTCGGCAGGAGAAAGGAGAAGTGAAACGCCCCTCAAAGCCTCTTTCTCTCTCTCAATCCTCTACGTATTCCAGAAGCCTTCTCCCCCCGCTGGTCGGCGCCGGAATCCGCCGTTGACCTCGCCACGTCCATGCTCTTCAAATCGCGATGTTCTCACGCACTTTAGCCGCGAATCCATGTTCTCCACCAATGAACTCGAGTGTATTGAACCAAGGAATTCCTTCAAACCTTCAACAACTTGGAGCCTTGGAGCTTTCTGTTTTCATTGAGCATGGAAGTTCAGTACATCCTTCCATTTACGCGTGTAGAATAGAAACCGAGAGCTTTGTTGTTGTAGTGTGAACAATGAATAGAAACCGAGAGCTTTGTTGTTGTAGCATGAACATTGTTCATGTCTGATATTATATTAATAACTTTCGTTTCAGTCTTGATGATCTCGTGCTGATTGGGTTGCGATTCTTGCTGTAACATTACATCTTTGGTGAAATGCCTGAGTCATATTAGTATGAATACGGCTTCGAATCGGACTGAGATCATCTTTGTCTGCTTCAATGATTCACAGCACCAGTTGTATAGGTTAAGTAAATCTAAATTGATTTTCACTTTTGAGTCCATTCCCAAAATTCTCAGTCTCGATGGGCTGCCGGTGCTCTAAGGCGGATAAACATGACTATGTGAAATCAGCTAAAACTGTTGATCTGCTGAATTGTAAATACTCTGCCGATGGTCGTTGGTGCATTCGTTGAAGCATAGGCTGATCATGTGAACTAATGCATTGGAAAGCAGACCCCATTTGCTATACATTTCTTTTTTTCTTATAGTGAAATCCTTCGGATCATGTCTTCCCTATGAGTGCGAATATGGGTATTATGGCTTTGTGATAATTACTGTTTGTGATTAGTTTTATTACCAAATTGCGTCCGTAAATAAATGCTTTAAATTATGATAAGCCCAATATTTCTTATCTTGTCTACTTTAACCTTCTATCACTTAGCTCGTTATTTAAGAATGTAAAAATCTTACTTAAATTAATTCATATATCTCTAATTTGCCTGTGTACCCTCTTCTTTTTCTTTTTTCATCCTTTTGCACTCACACACATACATGAACGACTCTCTGTCTTTATTCACCATCCCCAAAATGCCTCACTAGTCTCTGTGTTTTCTCTCTTCCTGCACCTCCCAGTGATTGTTGATTGTTGTTATCATTTCAAAAGCTCAGCAATGTTAACTCAGCCGTTAATTAATTGACAAAACTTTCCGTTGAACATCGTTGAGTAAATTGGATGATTGGTCCGGTAATCTGATGGGATGACTTGGTTGCTCCTTGATGATGACCTGGTTGCGTTTCAGCGATTGCTTGGTATTAACCCAGCTGTGCGTCAATCACTGATTGGGTTGCTCTTCAAGGTGACGAATGAATGAAGTGGCCAGACTCAACTTGGCTAAATGATGGAAGGGCCGCCAGAGTAGGAGAGCTTGAGAAAGATCCAGAGAATGAGAGAGGAGCTCCTGATCGTGTATTGTGACTTAATGGATTCAGAATTTTGTGTGTATGTGAGAATTTCTATGGAGAATCAAGGGAAAATGAATGTGGAGAGAGTTGGAGCTGGCGCTGGCCGTCTGGTTTGTGCTGGCTGAAGGAAGAAGAACGGAGAGAGGGGGCTGTTCGTGTCGGTTTTCCAGCAGGGGTGTCGCCGAAGGAGAAAAATTTCAGAGGGAACCATTGGGAGCTTGAGAGAGCCTTGTTGTCTGTTCAGGTCGTGTGCACCTGAAGCAGAGAGAGAGAGAGAGAGAGAGAGAGAGAGAGAGGTGTTGTGTGCTGGTGATGATGAAGATGGTGACTGCCATGGATGAAGAGGATGTCACTACTGAAGAGATGAGCAAGAGAGATCCCGAGACTTTTTTCCCCCCATTTTATTGTTCTTCTGGTTTTGTGCGTAAATGTGTGAAGCTTTCTCTCTCTCTCTGAAGAAACAAGGCTCATATATACATAATTTCCGGGTAAAAGGAGCTGCGAACAGGGACATATATTGCGAACAGAGGTATATACACATGCGGACAGAGCCGCGTGTGTACAGATACTGTATATGTTCCTTAGCTTGAAGGTCACTGCTACTGCAGAAAATAGACAATCTAAGCATCAAATGACTGGTATCCTACTCGATTCAATGGATATCAGAATGAGTCAGTTTTCTTACATCATCTAATCAATAGATCGCCAAAGGACAATGAAGGACAAAAATAAAACTGACCTTTCCTTGTCCAAATAAAAAATGAGCAAGCCGAAAGAGGAAATGATGCTGGAATGGCGTCTGCCGGCAATCAAGAGGAAAAGGAAAGATGAATCTCAATCTGTTCTCTCAGGCGTTTCATCGAACACCTTCTTAGCACGGTGAAGGCGCGAGGAAAGAGCAGCGTTTGGAATGGGAAAAAAGATTTTCATTTCATTGCCGCCATATATAAATTAGTTTCATAGATTAAGGACAGATATGGGTTCTCTTGTTGGGATGTATAGCGCAATCACTTGCTTCCTTGAGCTTTTTTTTAGTGTTAATAAAATCCTTAAACTTGCCCATTGTGACACAAATAATCCAATTTTATTTTTGTGTCATAAAAAACTCCAAACTTATAATAGTGTAACAAATATACCTCGGATAGAACTAAAATAAATAGTATACATGTCACACATGTATAAGTTTGGGTTTATCGTGATATAAAAAAAGTTTAGGGTTCTTTACCCAAAAAAAAAAAAAAATTAGGGTATTTGTGTCATATTGAACAAATTTAAGGTTTTTGGTGACACAAAAACAAAGTTCGGGGTATTTGTTTCACAATAAGGATAGTTTGGGTTTTTTTTTTTTGTGTGATATTTGCCCTTCTTATAAATATTTTTCATTTTGTAGCTACAATTCTATGGCAAAGTTAGGCCATTCACGCTACATGAAAATTTGAGATATAACTTATTGACTCACCATATCACCTGCTTGGAGCAGGAATTCACAACATTTCCATGTGGTTAGTGGAATACCACATCCCAAATAAATTAGTAAACTACCAATTTCTTCAAATTTTAAAAACTTGGTTAATAAACTACCAAAACTATCAGGAATCTATCGAAGATTTAATGAATTACTAACTTCATCAAAATTTCACAATTAAAATTAGTAGATTACTCATATTGTAAGGAAATTACCAATGTACAAATAAATCAATAATTTAATTATCTTTTAAATTTTACAAGTGTGGTTCGCAAGTTACTAATAATGTAATTAATTTACCACAATCATATTAATTAGTAAGAATTTGTTTGGAGGAAGAGCGCTCTCCTTTTTTTGGGTATTGAAAGGAAAAAGAGGGACTTGATGAACTTTGTGCATGGTTTGTGTAACCTTGTCAAAGTTAAGCTTCATGCTACGGGTTTGACCCTGTTTAGTTCCAAACCAACTACCTGTTTCGGCTCCAACACTTCGAAGAGCCCCACATGTTTTCTTGTGTTCGCCTTCTTTGCCCCTAATGTTTGGTAACCAAGTCTATTCTTATCGTAAATTAATCAAGGTATTGTGAGGCGATGTCATCGCACGTAAGTTGCGGAGCAATATTCCATAACCAAATTCATGAAGGAAAATAATTAATTTCATGAAATGTTGGAAGTTTACTACTCAATTCTTGTAAAATTTTAAAGCAGTCGGCAAATAATTAATTTTGTGAAATGTTGGGAAATTCCTTACGAGGTTGGTATTTTTGTGTAAATTTTAAAGAAGTTGGTAATTTACTAATTTGTTAGGTGTTAGTAAATTCCTTATACTGCTAGCATATTACTAGCAACAATGGTAGAATTTTAAAAGAAGTCGGTTGCTTACTAATTTGTTGGGATATAAGTAAATTTCTTGTAGGATTGATATTTTACTAAATTCACTTGTAACAATTCAAAGAAATTGATCATATTGGTGATATCCTAATAAGTAACCCGACATTTGTTAACACTTAAAATTTTGCCAAATGATCTTTAAATAGGAACTTGCTTCCATATATTAAAAAAAAAAAAAGTTGATTTTCTAGTGTAAAATTCTCTTAAAGTTTTCTAGCCACGTGCCAAGTACCAATGATTTCCACTTTGTTGATAGTATTGGCGATATTCTAATAAGTTCATATATCTAGATAATTAAATATTGAGTTTTTGCGATTTAGATTACCAAGGCATTTTGTACATTTTCTAAAATAGGATTAGTTTGTGGGAATCTGCTTTCTCAAAAAATAATAATAAAAAAAAATATAATAGCAGATAAGAGAGAACGATGGGATTTCTCCTTCTCGGCCAGTTACCACATGTACAACCATCGCCAGTCGCAATTCTTCCATCTCCGGCTGCCACAAACGCACTCGGCACAATGTACAGCCGGAGGCCAACTCGGTGACCTCTGCTGGAGGAAAGTGAAAGAGCTAATACGCACACCTAGAGGGGGTGAATAGGTGTATATATAAATTTTCTTGAAGGACTCAATAAAACTTAATATAGATTCCCTTTAGATGATAATAAACTCAGTAGGTAAATAGCTTTAAAGCAATTCTATAACGTAGTTAAATGATGTAACAAATAAGATAAGGAGTTTAAGGAAAGAGAATTTGAACACAAAGTTTATAGTGGTTCGGCTTAACCCAAGCCTACGTCCACTCTCCTGCGCTGACAGCCCACTGGCTGGATTTCACTATGAGTCAAAAGAGATTGTACAGTTTGTGATCTTCGACTTCCTCAGTGGAGAATTTCTCCTATTCTCTCACACAAGGTCACACTATATGCTTCTCTCTTTTGTATACAATTTGAGCTTGATAAATGAAAGAGCAAGGAACTATAGAGATTCTGATTTTGAAATTCTTCTTTCACGTACTCCCTCAAACAACTAGAGAGCCCTCCTTATATACTCCTTTATGCATTCACGACCGTTTGCAATTTTCAAAGGAATTCTTCCAATCTACCCGTTGGATAGAATCAAATAAGGTGATCTCAAGTCGTTGAGCGATTGAAGATGAAAGCCCGTCAATCCTATTCACTCATACAATCAGGATCTTTGGCTTCCATAAGTAGAACCTTCCAAGTTTGCTCGCCTTTCAAATGATCTTCAAATCGGAGTAGATTCCAATAAGAATAATCAATCATACTGATACTGTATCCAGCCAAGGTCTTCCAAAAAACCATATAAATCGAATCCTTGAAGATAATCCATCATCTGGATAAAGTCTTCTTTCTTCGTCTGGAACTGTCATTGAGGGCAGACTTTAAGTCTTGAGTCTGGCGGTCTTCAGACTTTGACGATAGAGTCTGGAGTTCTTCAGACTTTAACACTTGAGTCTGAAGTCTTCAGACTAGACTAATGGAAACATTTTGTCAACTTCAAAACAATAAATGAGTTTTCTCCAATAATCTCCCCCTTTTTTTATGGTGACCAAACTTTCCTGCAGATTTAAAACCTTTTGTCCTGCAAAACAACACTTAAGCACAACATGATATCTTATAAAAGATAAGTAGATTAGGACTTGGATAGTATCAATTGTGCAACCATATAAAACATGTTAGTCCTGCAAGATAAGATAACTATTCATCCATAATCAATATCATGGCCTAAGTTATTGCAAGCATCAAAAGATCAAATCAAGTCACTTTAGCAGTCAAGCAGTCCAAAGTCAAACTCACAACCAAACAAAAGATAAGTCCAAAATAAACCAAAAGTAAGGCAATCCAAATCCAATCCAAATATGCAAATCTACAAACTTCTCCCCATTTTTATTAACAGCAAAAAGTGGAGAATGAATAAAAAGAGTTGTTTGAAAAGAGTTGGTTCAAAGTCATGGCTGTTTGGGCAGGCGAACAAGCTGGAATTCTCCCAGAGAATTCATTATCTTCTCAAGCTTTGCAATAGTCTCCTTCAATGGTTGTAGATCTTCACCCTTCACATTAGTTTACACTTGAGTCTTGAGGGCGATAAGCTATTTTTGCAAAGACACTGAAGTAGCCATGAAAGCTTTCTTGAGATCCTTGATCTCATACTCCATACCATATTGCTGTCGTCTCACATCCAACATGATGTTCGGCAGTCTTGAGAATTCTGCTGTTTGATCTACTGTAGCACTAAGTCCAACTGATTCTGTTCCAGGAGTTCTGAGAATTGATGGATCTTCAGCAGTTCGTCCACCACGACTAGGAGTGGATGCCTCAAAGTCTGCTTCAGGGTAATGAGAGGCATACATGTCATCCGGATCTGCTGCAGAACGACTCACATCACTAGCAAATACAGGTGAAGATATACCTTGTTTTTCAACAGCTCCCCATGTTTGTGTGCCGATAGGTGGAGTAATGAATTCTTCTTCCTGTTCAACTTCTTATTCATAGTGATGTTTGTCTTTGTCTTGCACGCCTGCAGTTCCATTCTCTGTCTTGTCAGAGTTGCTTGACAAGGAGATAGCCAAAGTTGGCTCAAAAGAGTCTTCTCGACCCTTTTCTTCCTCTTCTTCTCTTCCTTCTTCTCTTCTTTCTTCTCTTCTCTCTCTTTCCTCTAGCTCTTCTCTTATCTCTTGAAAGCTGACAAAAACTCTTCAAGTTCTTTAAGGTAAAGGCTGAAAGAGTTATCTCGTCCTCATCTTCTTCATCCTGCAAGATGAGAGTTCTCTTCTTTTTCACTGGAGCATCCATGGGCTCCTTGCCTTTCCTCTTTGCTGCTACAGAGTCTTGCTTCGCTTTTACTGGAGACTTCTTTTTTCATGCGCTCTAATACCTTAGTAAGCTCTTTTAGACACATCTTTGTGGTCATTTTAAAACCAATCACCATGGGAGAAATGCTTGTCAAACACAAAGGTGCAGGAATGTAAATTTTGAAATGTCTAAAAAGGCGCGTGATAAGAGCAAAATAAGGAAGTTGTCCCTTATCTTTCACCATAATCCTGTACATGTGAAATAGGATGGTGTGGGGGAGAGAGAATTTGTAGCCAGCATTGATAGCATACATCAGCTTCCCTTCGAAATGAGAGACATCAGTCTTGGATGTAGACTTTGGACGGATGCAGTTAATCACGATATTATGCAACGAGACGTTGGAGGCATTCATCCTAGTGTAGGAAATCTTGCCATCAACACGCATATCTCGTACCAATTCAAGTGTAGCATGAGCAACGGACACATTAATTGGTTGGAAACAAGCTCTTTCCACCCCAATTAAATTAGCTAAAGTGTCCACATCCACCAAAAACTCTGTGTCCCTAACTGTGAAAGAGAATCTATTCGCATCCAAAAATGATAGATTCGAATAGAAGTAAGCAATGAGTTTCGGATAAGCAATTGTAGATTCAGAACAAAAACGCTCTAATTGAAGAAGTGCAAACTTCTCTCGCAGATTTACTTGAACATAATCAAGAAAATCGAAGTCAACACTCCTAAGGTTCATCACCCCTCTCTTAAGCAATCTTGAATAAACTTTCTTGTGGTCCTTAGAGCGGCAAATGCTCGCTCCATCACCACCAACATTCGCAGCCACTCCCATTCTAGGGTGAAAATGTGAGAACATTCTATCGTCGTCATCCTTTCCTTCAGGTTGATTAGCCGTACCCATCAGCGGGTCACTAGGAAAGTTAGCAAAAGCCTTCTCAACCCATTCTTTAGGCGCAACGCCTAACTTTTCCATCTCTCACAAAAATAAAGTTTCATTCTTGAAGCCTCTCTCTTTCAGAAATTCATCGATCAAATACATAGCGGTACCTCCTTATTTCAACTTAGAATAGAGCGAGAAAGTAGCATTAGGTCTCAGCGTTCTTACCGGTTCAACCTCTTCCACTACTTCTTTTGGTTGAGGCGATGGAGGAGACTGACGTTGTTGAGAATGTTGTTGATGCTGACTTGGTCACTGCTATTGAGGAGAATCATCTTCCTCGGTCAGATCGAACGAGGACCAAACCTCCTCGCCAGGAAGCCAACAGCTCACCCGAAACAGCACCACTCCAATTTCTTTATACCGAAAATTCTGCAGCTCCGTCCATTGATGTTGCAGCCGCACCTAAGCACACCCCTCCTCTATTTTAGCCCAACCTCACCATCGAAGAACCCAAAGCCTTC
This sequence comes from Eucalyptus pauciflora, assembly GCA_007663325.1. NCBI lineage: Eukaryota > Viridiplantae > Streptophyta > Magnoliopsida > Myrtales > Myrtaceae > Eucalyptus > Eucalyptus pauciflora. Next base: position 434,252 of record VMYD01000193.1, on the reverse strand, counting down.
CTTTGTGTTGCTGTCCAGCCACCAGCAACTGAGCCAGCGCTGCCATGTCGCAGCCGCGCCCTTGTCGTTGCAAGTCCTTCACCGCTCGGCTTCCACTAGCCGAGAGCCAGCCCTCTCAGCCTTGAGCCAAGGGCTTTTCAGCCCTGTTCCAGGCTAACCGGAGCTACTCCGGCATCCTTGGAGGTCGCAGCTTGGCTGCTGCCGCTCAATCAACAAGTGCAACCATGAGTTTCTTAGTTAGGTGAATTGTTTTCCTAAAACTTGATTAGGGGTTGTGTACCTTTGTTTAGGAATTTAAATAAGTTAAGAAATCTTTAGATGATGTTAAATATAGTTTAGTGTTAGTTTAGAAAGGTTAGATTAGCCATGGAAGAGTTTAGTTTTAGTTTAAATAGCAAGTTTAGTGCTTTAGAGGACAGTCTAGCCAAAGATAGGGGCTGTTCTCCAGAACAAATTTTTAGACACTTACGGTTTGTTATTTTTGTAGACTGAGATGTGTTGCGATTTTGAAGTGATTTCCTTCTGAAGAAATGTTTTAGATATCTTCAATCATAACATATATTTTTCTCAGGATTTTTGGGAATTAAAAAGAAGACTATTTTGGCTCCGTTATCTTTAAACAGAAAGTCGGACTATACTAGAAATCCTGACCTGTTAGGATTCCAAGGATTTTTACTGACCCTTAGGGTTATAATTTCCAAATGTTTTCTTCACAAAATTTGTTTTTTTATATCTTCTAGTTTAACATACTCGAATTTTAGCTCAAACGAACCTGTTTTGGAACCCGAACCAAGTTGATTTCGGAAAACAGACCCGCTGGAAACGGACTCGATTTTGGTGCTGGATTGAGTGAATTACTTGGCCGAATCCAGAAGGATCTGGGTCTCGGTGTCTCATGAAAATTTTTTGTTTATGTGTCCTTTATCACGTGTCCAAGTTTGAGAATTGTTCGAACTCGTTTGAATTGGCTTCTGGTTTTAAACTCGGAAATTCGCAATTGGGTAGTTTCTACCAATTCCGGTCAGTAGTAATTTGTAACTGTTTTTGAGGTGTTTCTTGCTAGAAATTTTCTTAAGTGATGTTGTGAATGAAATATGCAATTTATCATTGAATTGTGATATTGGGTAAATGCATACATGACATAAGAATCCATCACGAGCCTTTGGGGCCGGACGATGCTCCTTCGGGAATGCCCCAAGTCAACGGATACCGGTCGCAGTAGAGACTAGATCGATTGTCCAAATCGGAATGCCATCTAGATGTAGACGTTGCCGTGCTCGATGGTGTGATACCATACTCGGTCGTACCGGAAGACCGCTATCTATTGTGTGGCTGGGGCCTGCAAATTGAAATCATTTGAGATGCATGAATGATCAAAAGTGAGGGACCTAATTAGAAAATGGAATTGTGTGGTGCGGAATGAGACGTGCCATAATAATTTAGTCTGGTAATTGGGGGCCCGTGTAATTGTCTTGATATTTATGTCCTTACATATGCACGTTAAAGTATTCATATGATGTGTGATCTCGATACTGTTATGTACGATTTGATTTACACTAATATGCAGGGAAATACTGATGTTAAGAGAATTGTGGGAAAGGTGATTAGATCGCATGTAGAGTGTACTGTTCTCCTAATCGAGATTTAGGGGAGGAACTCGCTGAGATGTGATCTCACCCCGTAGTGAGCTAAATTTTTCAGGTCCCTAGATGGAGGGTGGACAGGCAAAGAGTAGAGGACTACAGGCAATAGAGTATGGATGCCTCAGTAGCTTCTATTAGATATTGACGAGTCTGCCGTCTGATCTGGATAATGGGTGACCACTCACCCTAGTCTATCGAAGGGTCTGACAGGGTCGTATGTAGAGACTTGGCCCCATGGACGAGGAGCTCAGAGCGTAGATAGCCTAGAAGCTCTTCATTTTGAAATACACCATGTCATGTTAGACTCTTTTATATATAAATGCTACTGTAAAAATATGTGTAGTTTGTAAAAATATAACCCTATGTTTGCTATTCCATTTCTGTGTTGGTTGGAGTTTATGATTACGCTTCCGCATGCTTGATAGAAGGAATGGGTCAACAACAGTTCCTGGGACGTTGCAAAATTGTATCAACCACAGAGGGATGTGCATGCACTCGGAGTTCGGGACGTGACAGTGCATTCACGAGCAAAGTGACCCATCTTGCCACAATTGTAACACTTCATCTTGGCCTTGTCCTTCTTCCCACCACGCTTTTTGCGTTAGAAGGTTTTAGCCATCTTAGGTGCCTGATCAATCTTTTTCCCTTTGTTGTTGAATTGATAATTCCTTTTGCGCTTTAAGCCCAAAACTTTGCGCGAACTTGATTCAGCAACATAAGCATAGGTGGAGGATATCGCAACCTCTAGGCACTCATCCTCTAATTCCAAATGATATGTTATATCATCAAAAGTGATAATATTCTCATTATGCGTCATATTGATCTTCATATGCTCCCAATTGTCAGGAAGAGACCTTATAACAGCCTGAACTTGATGTTCATCAGTAAGGGAGTGACTTGTCGACTTCAGCTCACGAATCATGTTTGACATCTCCCGAAGATGCCGCCTCATCGTTACATTTGAGCGCTTTCAGTATGTGTCAAACTTGATGGTGAGTCTCCTCAATTTAATGACAGATGTACCCCCAAACTTATCTTTCAATGTAACCCACATAACTCGAGCTTTATCGTAATTTTCAAACTCACACATGAGATCATATTGCATACAGCTCAGCAATGTGATACGAGCAATACTATTTTTCTTCTTCCAAGCTTGATAAGCTTCTAGATCTCTCATGTGTTGAGCTGAAGTTCCATGCTCAAGTTCATCCATGGTGTGGTTGGAGGGTTTCCAAAACCTCTTGCTCATCAAGGATGTACTAAACCTTTCAGTGCCAAATATCATAATTGTCATCGTTCAGCTTCTCACCCTTATTGAGGTCAACCACAATGGTCTTGGATGCCAAAGCCATAATCAATTGCTATAACATATTGACATAATAAACGCAAAATCAATACTAGCACACTTTTCAGAGTAACACACATTTAATTTGCAGCAAAGACAAACTAAATCAATAATAATTCAACAAAAGGCACATAAACAAAAGTTCACTATGTTCCCCAATCAGCTCCTATGTAAAATTGTTCTATTATCATTAATTAGTTTAATTTGCGCAAATTTTAAGTTCTAGAATTCTACCAATTTGCGAACTCCCACTAGGAAAAATAATTACTTAACCTCATGTAATTTCTATATTTTTCCATTAACACAAAAGCATATCATGATTTGAACCAATGTACAAAAAAAATCATGCTGCAACTACAATCAAAACCGCAATTCAACAAGTAATGGAAAGACAAGGATTTCCTACCATTGTTCGAATTTTCTTGGAACTAGAAAATTGCAAGAATATTGTACTATATACATGCTACCATCGAACCACGCTCTACACAGCATATTTGACATCATTTTCATATAGACTAGCTACTATATTTCCTAAAACATAAGAAAATACAAGCTACAAATGAATAAACTATACATTTATACCTTAAAAATACGAGTACTTAGGGTTCCGTACACAATTTTATACATTTATAAAACTCAACAATATAAAATAATTATACCATAGTGTAGAGTACATCCATACGAACAAAACGCCGCCGACCACACTCCAATACGAGCTTCCACGCGCCCACACGCGCCGCCTGAGTATGCAGCACGTGTGACACACACGCCAGCGAGCCTAAAAGGCTCTTGGCCAGTCCGACTGGTCCGACCGGTTTGACCGCTGGATCGGCTGACCGGTCCGACCGGTTGACCGGTCAACGGTCGGGTCGAGTTGGGTTACGAGTCGGGTCGCCGGACAGTGACCGGCTGGCCAACTGTCGCCAATGGTGACGTCATCGGTGACATCAGCACGCGTTGGTTAGCCGACTAGCGCATGTTACGCACGCGTTGGCGTTCCTAGCACGTTAAGCACATGGCACCCACGTGCAGTGGCTTCTAGCCGCATGTGTGGGCGCATCCGACATCCTCCGGCGGCGCTCGACCCATTGTCGACTCATCTTGACGAGTACTTTCACTTTGTATATCTGAAAATTTATTTTGGCCGAAAAAATATTCCGAAAAATGGCCAAAACCGTACGGGTGTACCCGACCCCGAACCCGTTCTTCACTTTAGTTTGTTTTCGACGATTCAAATAGCAATTTTGAGCAATAAATATCCAAATAGTGTAGATTTCATACCCTCTATCTCGATATGAAATGGTAAACGAGAAAGTTCGATGAAAAACAATGTAGAAATCATGATCGGGCTCTGATATCAATGTTGGAAGAAAGTCGGCGGAAGACGACTTACCTCTATCCGATGCGCAGTCACTAATTAACCCTGGAATGATCGTTGAATTGCGGATGAATCACGAACAATATTACCTCACATTGGTCTGAACGTAATCACGAGGAAAACACCCGATTTCCACGGCGTAAATGCCGATTGTTCTTGTAAAGGATAAATGGAATGCCCTGTTTTTCTTTGATGGAAAGGGGACAAGAAATGGAGAGGAATTTCTGAGCGTACGTTCTGCCAACCGTGCCAATGGTTATCATCAGGAAACTTTTATACAACTCCCTTCATACCCTTTCAAATGGTGCGTTCCAATCGCACTCCATCATGGACGTACTAATTAAAGTACAACAACACTTATCTCGGTTTCTATCCATTTTTTATGTTTCTCGTCCAAACTAAGTTTGTCGCAGCTCTCTTCAATGGCCAGGTTGGAATCTGGCCAGTTGAGTCAGTGATGGTCGGTGCCATTCATTCAGGTACGATTTTTCTCAAGTTCTAAATTCAGATCTAAGCGTTAGTGTCATGCTAAATCCAAACGATATATGTGGAGGATTATTCTCTGATTCTTGCAGCAGATGGTGCTAGAATATCACGTTAAAGAGGAGAATAAGGCAGTGTTTGTTAATGTTTCTTTTTTTTTTTGTTTATAAACAGATTTTGTGTTTTTTTGTTCCAGGGAACAAAAAAAGAATAGAAACGCGTTTGTTTGCGTTTTTGTTCCAAATCTATTTTTTTTGTTCTCGGGAACACTTTTGGAACAGAAACAAGAAACAAGAAAAACTTATTTCTTATTTCTGGAACAAAAATTAAGAAAAAAAAAAAGAACAAAAACATCAAAAATGTGTTTCTTTTTTGTTTCTTCGTTGAGCCGTTCGAACCCACAGTTCTCCTCTTCTCTCTATGACCTCCCGACTTCTCCACAATCGTCTTCTCCGGCGCCTTCCACGCTGTCTCGAGACCATCCGGCTTCTCCACTGTCGTCCTCTCCGGCGCCGACAGCCGCTGCTCCTTCACCAGCTGAACCTTCTGATTCGAGGTAAGTTCCATCGTGTTTTGCTGCTCCTCCTCCTTCACTGACTGACGAGGGCTTCGCCGAGAGCCACCCCTCACAGATCTGGGCAATGGCTGGTCGGAGCTTGAGCATGAGGGCTCGCTCGAGCCAGTGCTTGCCCAGATCTGCGAGACGCTTGCTCGAGCGAGCCCTCGCGCTCAAGCCCCGAGCGAGAGTCTTGCAGATCTGGGTGAGCTCGCCCAGATCTGCGACAGCGGGTCATTTTCTCGTCCATATGAGCTTTGCTCGCTCGAGTGTCTCGCAGCGAGCCCTTCTCTGCACACTCTGAGCGAGCGTCTGCTCGCTTGAGCGCGAGCCTTGCTCTGCACGCTTGAACAATGAAGAGCAGAGAGCGGCTGCTGTGCACGCTCGAGCGAGCAGAGCAGCGAGCGTCTGCTCGCTTCTTTGCTCGCTCGAGCGTCTGCTTGCTGCTCACAGTCGAGCGAGCAGAGCAGCGAGCGCTGCTGTGCACGCTCGAGCGAGCCCTACTCTGCTTTGCTTGTCTACTCTGCTCTGCTTGTCTGCTCGCTGCCCTGCCCTCATATGATGCTCACCTGTCTGCTCGCTTGTTTGCTCGCTCGAGCGAGCCTTGCTCTGCTCGCTCGAGCGTCTGCTCGCTGCTCACGCTCGAGCGAGCAGAGCAGCGAGCCCTGCTGTGCACGCTCGAGCGAGCATAGCAGCGAGGGTTTGCTCGCTTCTTTGCTCGCTGCTCACGCTCGAGCGAGCAGAGCAGCGAGCCCTGCTGTGCACGCTCGAGCGAGCAGAGCAGCGAGCGCTGCTGTGCACGCTCGAGCGAGCAAAGCAGCGAGCGTCTGCTTGCTTCTCTGCTCGCTGCTCACGCTCGTAGCTGCAGCGAGCATGGCGAGGCTCAACCCACGATTCCTTTTCAGATTATGGAATCTTGCTGGAATGTCGGACCTATTTTTTGAGCAATTAATGATTTTTTTTCCTTTGCTCTGTCCACAATTTGCCAGCTCCGCCTGAAGCCTGACGCTGCGCCTCCCCTGCTCACTTGACGATGTCGTGGCCCTATCGCTGATCCGCGACGCCCTGCCCCGACGTGTTGCTTCTCTGTCCGCCACACCACCGCCCACCATCCTCTTTTCTAACCCATTTGGAGGTCCTAATCTGGATCAGCTTACTTGCGATTAATGAAAATTGAATAGGCGATTGCTGCATGGTTATTTTCTTGATACAAGTTTGTTTGAAGGCTTGATATTTTATCTAGAAACATAGTGGGAGATGAGCATATCTCAGATGTGATTTTCCCAGTCCTTGGTGCTTAGTGCTGCATGAACTTGCACAAGAAGGTCGTTCATTGTCTATACTTTCACCTTGACACCTTTTTTCTCTCCCTGTTCTTTGGTTAAATGCTGTATTTTTAGCAAGATTTTTTGTCCCGCTGAATTTGATTTTTTAAACTTCGTAATATCAAGAATGTATGTATTATACGTTTTTCTTTTATTTATTTTTCAAATCTGTATTATGTATGTCATTGGATATATTAGACCTTCCGTGAATCTTTACGTAATTCAAGAGCTTATGAACTTGTTTCTCTTAAATCACCATCAATAATTTTTGGACGCCCAGATTTTCCATATTAGCAATTTTCTCAAGTTATTCGAATTGTCACTTGCACCAATGCGTAGATCACTATATACCCTCTAGATATGTAATTGGTACATTGATTAAATTTATTGATAAATGAGTTAAAAACTCAAAACTGCAGTTGTTATAACAAGTTATATATAAGTGATCATTTATCAATAGTAAATTAATCCCTAAACAGCTGAAAAAGTCATTAAAAATTGTTATTCAAATTTATTTACGGATAATTTATTTGATATCAACGTATCATGAGTTTAAAAAATGAATGAAATTTCAAGACTTCGATTATCTGTTAAAAATGTCATTGCAGTTTTGCAAAAATTAAGGTTACCACCTGCGCGTATGTTATTAATTTTGAGCCATTTTATTATCTGCATATTTACTTAATAGAGGAGGAAGTCGTTAATTGAAAATCACTAATTATTATCTGCATATTTACTTTATAAGTTATGTGCCTTTGATCTGAAAATGTAGGATTCTACCCATGACACTTTCAAATTGCTTCTTCTTCCATGCACTTTGATGTGATAAGCATAAGCTGCAAATTGTTAACACCATAGATTTCAAAAGGCCATCTTAGATTTTTGTTCAAACATGATTCTTGATTTTTATGCTAAATGTTTAATTCCATGATTTGTTTGGTGCAAGGTTGAAAGAGGGCTGCCACATAAATCGCAGTTTGCTGACTTTGGAAACAGTTATCCGCACGCTGAGGTTGGCCTTTCGGCTTATTTTTTCGTTGTCTTAATCTTAGAGATCTTATAATTTAGTTGGATTGTGCATAAAATAGGATAGGGTATACGGATCCATATAGGTTACCATGTTGATTTTGTGTATGGCGCGTAGTTCTTATGGTATTATGTTATTGATTTAATTCATAACTCATATGATGCTCAACCAGTCGAAGATTCAATGGCATCTGAGAGACAGGCATTCAGTGCAAGGTGGACGGAGTCTGTAACCAACGTACTTATCGGTTTATTGGTGGATGAGGTAAAAAAGGGAAACCGCACCTCTTCCACTTTCAACAAAGCGGGGTGGAGGAATATACAGTCTGAACTCACTTCACAGACAGGATTCCAATATAACATGACACAGTTGAGGAACAAGGTTAACAAACTGAAAAAACAGTATGCCAGTTTTCAGAAACTCATTTCTCAATCCGGATTTGGTTGGGATAATGTGAATAAAAGAGTTGTCGTCGACAATCCAAGTATATGGGAATCTCATATCAAGGTATTTCATAACTTTTTGGTCATTTTGATATCATTATAGATGTCAATTTTAAAATGTATGATTATATTGCTGAAATGTCATTATTGTGAAAATTGTAGGATAATGTCGAGTGGGCAAGATTCAGGAAGAATGGATTTCCTCAGTATCCTGAACTATGTATTGTTTTTGGTGGTACATATGCTACTGGGGAGAACGCCATTGGAAGTGCTCAAGATTTGACTTTGTCGGATGAAGATGACAATGGTGATGGCAATGGAGGTGGTGACAATAGTGGTGGCAATGCATATGGTGACAATGATGGTGGCAATACAAATGACTTCAGTGAATACCACACTAATGAGAGAGTCTTCACAACAGACGATGTTGGAACTTCAATTCGTGGAAAGCACAAATTGGATAGGACTCCAAATACTAAGAGGAGAAGAAAGAGTAACCAATCCGGTATTGCTGACACTTGCAAAGCCATACAAGATCTTTTGAAAGTTAGGTCATCAAGTTAATCTGGTGGTGGCTCTGCAAGCTCAGGGGCTACACAACCACTTGTAGACCCTTACTCTATAGTTGTTGTGGTCGATATTCTACTGAGTATGCCCGAGATAGAGCTAGATGTTTACAATAAAGCAGTGGAACGAGCATGCGTCAGTGCCCCATGGAGGGAGGCTTTCGTTACATCCACAACTGCAAGGAGAAGTGGACTTCTTCAATGGCTTTAGTAGATGTTTGGAAATATATTATGAATTGCATGGCGTTTCATTAGACTGTATAACTTATGTTATCTATTAATATTTAGTTTATGAAAATATTAGTGTTAAGACTCTTGTACTTATATGTAATGGCATATCTTATTGAGATTTTATGACTTATGTTATTGATTGTTACTGGATGTATTTTCAAAATCTGTATTGATGTTTTTACATTTCTGTGATTGTATAGGTACTATGGAAGGGGGATCAAATAGTGTGTCTAATGAGCAAGTGCAACCAGTTGAACAATTATTGGATGATGATGACATTGACATATTGATAGCGTGGTTGTGCCTAGCTGTGATGGACATGTCCATGCATACGAGAGAACCTATTAGGGACAGTAAATTATCAGGACCAGAATGGATAATGGAGATTATTCATGGACATTCCGATAGGATATATGAAGCATTTAGGATGGAGAGACATGTTTTTCTGAATTTATGTGACTTGATGAGGGTAAGAGGTTGGTTGAAAGATAGTCGATATGTTCGAATAGATGAACAAGTTGGGATATTCTTATGTTTGGTTACTCACAATAGCTCAAATAGAGATTTATGTGAGAGATTCCAACATTCAGGAGAAACGATCAGCAAGTATTTCAACAAAGTGTTGAAAGCAATGATCAAACTTTCAAAAGAGATAATCAAACCACCATCCTTTGATGTCATTCCACAAGAAATTCTTATTGATCCTAGTCATAAACACTACTTCAAGGTATGATTTTTATATCGATTTTACACCGTCAAATACATGTAGTTGATAATCTTATATGATATTAGATTGTTAATATATTGACAGGGCTGCGTAGGTGCTATGGATGGCACCCATATAGATGCTATCGTCCCTGTGTCTCAGCAGATTCCATATAGAGGTAGAAGTGGGAAAACAACCCAGAATGTGTTGTGTGTTTGCTCATTTGATATGAAATTTACTTATGTGTATGCTGGATGGGAAGGATCTGCCAACGATTGTCGAGTACTTTCGGCAGCATTCGAAACTCCTCAACTGCAATTTCCCCGACCACCACTCGGTATTTACTTTGTTTATAAAGACAATTTTATGATTATATATTATGGTTCAATATCACAACAAATTTATATATATCATGTTATAGGGAAATATTACGTGGTAGATTCTGGTTATGCAGCATTTCCAGGATTTTTAACTCCATTTAGAGGCGATCGGTATCATCTTAGCGAGTATAGAGGGAATGGGGGACGACCAAGGACATCAAGAGAATTGTTCAACAAGAAGCACTCTTCACTAAGAAATGTAATTGAGAGGTCATTTGGGGCATTAAAGAATCGCTTCACCATTTTGAGACATATGCCTCCATTTACAATTTGGAAGCAAGCACTTGTTGTAATTGCTTGTTGTGCTCTCCATAATTACATTCGTGATCAAGATACGATGGACATAAACTTTTCCCTATATGGAGATCCGGAGTATCCATTCGGACCTAGAGAAGTGGAGGTTGCAGATGATACATTGCATGATGCACCTGGAATAAACATGCTTAGGATAAGGATTGCAAAAAAAATGGCAATGGATCATATATGCCTGAGATTACATGACTTTATGTTTCCGACTTTTGTAATATTGTTTTTAAGTATTCACTTATCAAATTCAATGTGATGAAGTTGAACAATGAACTATATTACTTCATTATTGTGATGTCATGTATGAAGGGTCTATGTAGAGATCTATAAGATACTCTTCTTTTAGCTAGCTCTTATTGTACAAACTTTACTTACAAAATTTTATTCAAAGTATGCACATATGACCATGTTCAGAATGTTTGTCTTCACCCACCATAAACAAAATTAAATTGATGAGCATTTCATGAGAATGATAATACAATACCAAGTTTACACTTTGTGAGAAAAATTTGGTACAAACTTTACTTATAAAATTTTCTTCCAAGTATGCACATATAACCATGTTTAGAATGTTTGTCTTCACTCACCATGAACAAAATTAAATTGATGAGCATTTCATGAGAATGAGAATTCAAAACCAACTTTACACTTTATTAAAAAAAAAAAACAATTGAGAAAAATTTGGTACAAACTTAAAAAATTTTCTTCCAAGTATGCACATATGATCATGTTCAGAATGTTTGTTTTCACTCACCATGAACAAAATTAAATTGATGAGCATTTCATGAGAATGATAATTCAATACCTTTACACTTTATTAAAAATTAAAAAAAAAAACACTTGAAAAAAATTTGGAACAGAAATTTTGTGCAGTTACCAAACGTGTTTCTGTTCTTTTTCTATTCCAGAAACAAAAATTTTATACAGTTACCAAACGCGTTTTTTTGTTCAAAATTTGTTCCCCAAGAAACATTTTTTTCTATTTATGTTCCCTGGAACAATTTTTAAACAGACAACGTTACCAAACGCACCCTAAGAAACTCTGGATGAGAAAGCAATATCTACTCATCGATCTTAAGTTCTGAGTCAAGCTAATGCCTTATTCAAGCGTGCTTTATGCCTTGACGTGCTTACCAACAAATTGAAAAATCAGACAGATACGTTGGTCATAATTGGAAAATCAACAACGCTATCTCCTCGCGTAAGATTCTCAAGTTTTCCTAGTCACACACCCTTTTTTAAGTACATGAGATTTCTGCTTTGTTTGCTCCTTTATTGCCGATCATTAACATGCAGTTCAAATCATAGTTTGTTGCTGTAGTCTGCAATCTCTGTTTGAATGGCCATGTCAATCGATGATGCTTAGTTCATTTTCACTCAGTTTCATACGTCAGCTAGGTTGGAATGTTTCTTATATCATATTCTCATTTTAACTTAGTTACCCGATTATTCTTATCTCCGATACACGTGAGTTGATGTCTCTATTATAAGTCAACAAAACAATAGGAGAATCAGTATACTTATGACTTGGTTCCTTGGTTTGTTAACACGCCACTTTCAACGTGTTACTTGATTTCTTTTGATGTACAAATATCAGTCTTCTTGGTGGAACGTCCGTGAGAATAATTCTTGAATTTTTCTTAGGGTCCGGTCCGTCAATGTGGCTTTGACTGGATGAGTTTCTAGATTGAATCTATTCGTTTTGTATCTCTTCAGGTAGTTCTTCGTTCCACACCTCCTATAGTATTGGGTGGTCTTTCACTAAATCACTCTCCTTGTCAATATTTTTTCTTTTTGTCTATCCATCTCTAGGTATGTGGTTTGTTCTGTCAGTAAAAAATAGATAAAAATACAAAATTGAGAAATAAAAAAATCTCATAATTGCATTTACGGATCTCTTCAATGTATGTCTTTGTCTCAAGTATTGTTTAGTGGGTATCTTTTAGTAGAGAATTCTTTTCAATCGGAATTAGTCTTAAATTTAATTCTAGCTCATGGAGGCCCATATCCCGATACTAGATAATAAGGCCATGTATATTCTTTACCCAACTTGTATCAAGTTTACTTTCCCCACATTGTTCTTACTTATCTCATGTTACCTTTTTTATGCCTTGTGTAGATCTCTTTAAATTGCCTTCATGTTTCATCAACATTATTAAAATTTACTAGCAATTTCATCAATTTATTAATTGCAGAAAAGTTTGCAGATTTTCCCTTAGCTGAACCCTGGAATTGTCGAAGTCCAACCATGTCTTCTCGTCCATATGTCTAGAGAAACACCTATCCTGCTTCTTGAATTTTGCTTATCTACTGGATACAAGGTGATTGATAAATTAGCATCAGTATCATTTTTTAATAATTGTTCTATTGTTGAATAAGACGTTTCGATCGGTGTGAGGAGATGAAAAGAAAAAGGCCCAGAGTAACTTTCAGTTTCGTAGAAGCAAAATGGTAGGCACTGCCAAATTGCATTTCAATGTTTGTACTGCACTTTCCATGTAAATGAGAGACATTTCCTCACCTTGCAAATAAAATGAACTTGCCAAGTTGCACGGACAAACTTGCGCGACCTTCTTCCCAAAGTTTTCTTAATAAGAAATTGGAAGAGATGAAACTAACTCACAAATCTCATGTTTACTGAATGAGAAGTCAAACAGCCTTTTATTCAAAAGAAAGTTGGACATGCCAAATTGAATGACTTGAGCTTATGAGGACACTCAAAAATTTGGATGAATTACGCTGACATGTCAAAGTAACTGAGAATACAAAGACAAGAAGTCATCCGCGACACTAAAGGCAAATAGGTGAACTCAAATGCCCATAACGGAAAAACGACTTGCAAATGTAGGATGAAACCAATGTAATGAAGATCAGGTCCGAGCTTGGACACCTAATTTTCTCTCCCTCTGGGAAGCCTTATTTACATGAGGACCTTCTGTCAATGACCTAAATCTGAAGGAAAAGGAGTTCAATAGTATCTCAGCCTGGAGGTCTGCACTGATATAATTAAGGCAGTTGGCCGTTCTTAGCCAGCAGTTCGAATTTTAGACCTTCAATGCTTGCTTGTCAATAGCAAGAGCTTCTGCCTCGATGGGGGGCTCCCACTAAATTGTAGTTTCAGCAAGTAATGAGGTCACGACATATGGGTCCATGTTTGAGGCAGGACACCTGTCTTCTAAGTAACCTGTATATCATTTTAAGCCGTTAACTAACTGAGCAAGGAATGTGAACTTAGTACGTTTTATTGATATTCAGAAATAGTGAAGCATTTCATAAAGTTTTTGATGCACTACAAGAATCAAGATGTCCAAGTCTTTACTTCAGCTTAGGAAGCAAAACTGTGGGAATGCTTTAGGATTGTTAAAAAGTCAAAATTCCTTGCATAGTTGCAATCATGGAATCGAATGAGACCAGAAAGGATAAAGAATACTTATATGTATTATTTTTTCATGGTAGTGTTTCTGGAATCATTTGATAAAGTTGAGCATCTCCAAATGATTTTCAGATAGAGCACAAAAGGGAACTGGTATGGTCATAGTTATAGTACCTTTTCCTTGCTTCTCATTGTCACGGCCCACACAGATTGAGGAGCCACAATTGGCAACTCCCTGCATAACAATACAAGTAATTCAAGCATCTCAATAAAATTTGAGTTCATTAGCAGGGCAATCTTTAAATTTGACTAGTAGTTGGTATGCTTCTTTTGAGCATTACCTAAGACAATGTGTCGGTGTTGACTGTTTCTTGCTTTCCCATCAATCTTCTCCATAGGCGCTAATGTGCTCCTCATGGCAAAGTGAGAGATTCATAATTGCCTTCTTCATCACTTCAAAGCCTCCCTCTTCTCTCATGCTTTTTGTATTGCAGAAAAGTCGAAGAACACACTCTTAAAGGTCCTTCACTGAACAAAAATTCTTAACCAAGTCCATGTTATTTATATGGAATGAACCTGCAGTTAGTATGGCATCATGCACCATTGCAGTCACCCTGAGAAGGAAGAGAATGTTTTTATCAACTTTGGGGTATAATAATGTGTAAATGGTGATAGTGAAGTCAGCTACCTCTATTGGCTTTGGATCTTACATGAGGACAACACAAGCTTGCTTCGTTATTCTCTGTTGTATAAAAAACATAAACAATCAAGTATTTAAATACCTTAGAACATGTCTGTATGCACTTATTTTGTTTGTTGTTAATGGAATTTCGTTATTTTTTTGAGCAAGTAATTGAAATTTCACCTCAAGAAGGTATCTTGAACACCAGAGATGATCTCCTACTTCAATTCCCATGCTTGGTTTGACTTGGTGTTCTCACTGCAAGATAGAAGCCAATGTTTTTTTTTTTTTTTTGGTAAGTAAAATATATTGAGCTTTAACCAACACTGTACAAAGTAGACCAGCACCAAAAACTTACACTTGTAAAGCCAAACTAGTCCAAACGAGTGGAAGGGTGCCGACAAAACAAATAACAGTTGCCAGACAAGGCAAACACAAAGCCAGCAAGGGCAGCGCAGCCTAAACAACGCTACAAAACAAAACCAAACAGCCCAGCCCACAAGAGGCAGCAAAATAGAGGAGGAATCAGCCAACCACTAGCAGGAGCAGCATCCAGGGATATCCACCCACCAGAAGCATACGCCTGCCCTCGCATTCAGAGGAACAGCACCCAGCCACCAGAGCAGCCGAGAGTCAGCATCTCCAAAAGCCAATGTTGATAGCAACAGCTCTGTGCTTTTTTTCTTTTTTCCTTTTTGAAATAATAAGCAAGCTGGATGTCAAGTATTACCTGGCCCGGATCATCACTCGATTGGTGCTATTAATGTTGATACCAGTATATAAGCAAGCCTTGTAGTGAGCATCGAATATATCAGTCGGATGACTCATCAACCCCGACACCACAGTAATAAGGCCCTTAAATGAAAATAAAACCTCACATCACAATACAATTTTTCGTCATCAACTTAAAGCCTATTATCTATCAATATATAGGGAAATTCGTTGGGAAAAAATTTCTCACCTGGGAACCTCGATATCCTTCAATAGGCCAACCGAATGGCCATTGAACATTTATCTACAAGAGAGTGTTTTCTTGCTCAATCCAATACCTAATGTGAACATTTAGCCCAAAATCATGAACTTGTCCATTCCAAAACTTTCTAAGTCACGATATATAACTCATGTTTTTGGATCTCCCACCATGAAACGTCATTTTTAACCTTTGGGTTACTGAATTTCAGCAACCCTAACATGCTTGGTTGCTGGGATCGGCTCACCAGCTGGTGTATATGAATTGGAAATAACCCGAAGACAAACAATAATACTCCGTAAACCAATTGAAATGTCCTTTCTCGTTTCATCAACCTGTTCAGATGATCTAACTGGCGGTCAGTGAGTTCTTTGTGATCCTCATTTGGCATTGTGTCCTCAGTGCCAAAATTCACACCATTTCTGTCTAGCCTGAAAAATAAAGCAGTGTAAGAAATAGATAGATCTACTGAAACAAGAGCCTTATGAGCTTAATCTCAAGGAAGATAGTTCAAACAACGAGCTCTATTTGTATGACTTGGCCTTCTGGTATGCATGAGTGTTTAGTTCTGAAAAGATAAAAAGAATGGACTGAGTACTTCAAAGAAAGGGGTCTCCTTAGCAAGTGCCATCGTCGAAAAGTTGAAAACTGCTTTTTGGAGACTAGTTTCAAGAAGGACGGCTTACATATTGAAGCATAAATAGTGAGTCTTATCGATTTCCCTAAGGACACTACCACAAATTTCCTTTAAAAGATAAACTAAAAACAGTGGCGTAACTATGCTTCCCATTTTGGAACCATTTCAAGGTTATTCTCAAGCCTCATTCCCAAAAGCAACCTTGCGAACAAACGAAAAACTGAGGGCAGTTACAGAGTTGAAGGAAGTAGATTGCAGAGTGCCACAGTTTAAGAGATCAATGAAATTCCACCCCAGCAAGGATCAATCATCAAACATATTATTCTGATATTTCCTTAGATCTAATGGATGATCAACTCGTGAATATTGATAGTGCACCTAATTCTTTCCTCTTGCAATCAAAAGGCAATCACATTGAATTACTTCCTTCTCTCACAAACTTCGCACAATTGCAAATTTCCCTCGCCAACGGCTTTGGCGAAAATATCCATCAGATATCACCATGGCAAAGCAAGACTACCAAACACAGCAATCATCAGTATAGCCAATTGAAATCACGGAACAAGAAAAATCTAAGACGAGAGTGGATACAAGAGAAACTGATTCCACACGAGGTCCACAACATAAGACTTAACATTTGTAGTGATTGATTTAGTCATCAAGAGAAACGGCAACAATGACTACAGCTCCATTCATTCTTTCTGCCTCACGCAGCACGCATTGCTTTCGCAGACATTGTTCTCGACAAGAGATAAAGAACATATGAATTGTCAACCAAACAAAATGTGCAGGACAACCTTGCTGAGTTGAAAATGGAGAAGTCATAGATACGGCCTCTTTTTATTTCAAAACATTTACTCGATTGCTTAAGGCGGTGCTCAAAATCGGCAAAAAGGATTTTACCTGAGAAGCCCTGCAGAGTGGCTAAACAGCAAATCGAGAGCGTCGATTGTGCTCAAATGCTAAAGATCACCTTCGCTGTCCTCCCCTCGAGCAGAAATATACCCTTGGGAAATCAATCACTGGATGAGAAGCAGTATTTATTTTTCCTCATTTTTTCTCGCACTCTTCGGAATGAAGCGATGCGCCCAAACCTTTCAACGATTTTTTTCATGTCCCTCCCCAAATCAAATCGAGTATGGAAACACGATATCCGAAAATTAAAAATGCAAAAATCTGGGAAACAAGGTCCCACATACCTTCAGTGAAGAAAATTAGGGTTAAAATTCTATGTTTGGGATATGAGCGATCTTGTCCCATTCCTTGCCTAGTTTTCTTTTGCAACTCCCCTGCAGTTCGCTGCAATGGGAGATCCTCAGGTGAGTAAGGGATGTGAGACTTCGCATTGCTTCAGGGAATGATGTCAACAAGGAGCACCCGCTGATCTCAAGATTTTGAAGTGATTGAAGGGCCTCAATCTGCTCTGGTATATCCTCAAAACTTTTGCAGTCCAAAATTTTGAGATGCTCGAGATTGCGGGCCTGTAGAAGCCATTGTGGGAGAGATGTTGTTTTGGGAAGCTGCAAGAATTCCACGGAGCGGAGATTGTGAAGTCCATGGAAATCCAAGATGTTGCCACTTTTGTCTGTGGATATATCCAAGTTCTCACATTGCTGGATATAGAGACCCTTGAGGCTCGATAGATGTCGCATACTTTGCGAGAGGGAAGTCAACTGAGGACACTCCACAATCTGAAGAGATTCAAGGGAAGTGAGACTTTGGAAACCCTCAGGCAAACATCCTGGAAACTTTGCTTTCAACATAAACAGTTCCTTCAACTTATTAAGGCCAAGCATCATCTGATTTATCAACACCGCTCCGTTGCATTGAATCAGAGTCAACTTCTCGAGATGAGGAGTTAGTGGCATGGCTTCTAAAATTTCACAGCCACCGATCGTCAATTTTGATAGACTAACAAGTGATGCTGTTGAAGTGGATGATTTGTATGACGAAGTTAGTGACATGGTTTTTAATTTTTCACAGTTAGAGATATCTAATTTTGATAGACTGGGAAATAATTCCATTGAAGGGAATGATTGGTCCCACTCGATATATTCTAATTCAGGCAGACCATCAATATTTAAAGACTTGAGGTGAGATAATTTGCCCAGTGGGGGGAGACATTTACATCTTTTGCAATTGTGGAACGAGACCTCAACTAAATTTGGCAAGAAAGATACAAGGCTATTCATTATCCAACTTGGAAAGCTCTCACCTCCATATTTCCAAATCTTCAACTCTTGTAGATATGAGGGCGGCTTCAGTCCATCCAATAGCGCTTCATCTCTATTCGCAATTACTACATCACCAGTATTGAAATCACCCCAATCAAGTTCCAAAAATTCCAGAGAATGCTTCCCCATCAAGTTTGCATTCTCGCATTCTTCCGCATTTGTTACGTATCTCAAATTTGTAATTGAAAGTCTTCCCCGAATGTTACTAAGCCCATTTAGCTCCCCAAGTCTGCAATAATTCTTAGCACGAGCTGTATCTTTGGGCAAAATGAAGCACGTTAGCCTATGTAGATAATTCAATTCCCCAAGTCCACATGGCAAATAACTAAGTTTCGAACACTCATCTATGTCTAGATTCCGAAGGCTAACTAACTTCCTTATATCACTCGGCAATTCTTCAAGGTCGGAACAACCATGGAGATTAAGTGTTTGCAAGCTCTGCAATCTTGTAATGGAGTTAGGAAGCCTTTTGAGTCTACGGTTTTTAGAGAGATCAAGATATGTGAGATGCTTCAACTTATAAATGGACTGTGGCACCTTCTCGACCTCCGTAAAATGCAGATCCAAGATCCGCAACCTCTTGAATTTTTGAATTAATTGGTGTAGATCTGCTTCACTTGTTGATTCTCTTTCTTCCCAATATCCAATAGTAGATAGAAATGTTCTCAATGCACTTGCTTTCAAGCGTGAGAGTGAAAGTTTACCCATCAAATTGAAAGTCGAACCATAGGATATGTGACGAGTTCTCTCATGTTTAAATTCTATGTCATCCCTTGCCACTAAACACTCGTTCCCTGCAACTAAGCAGGCAAGATCATGCATCAAATCATGCATCTTGCAAGTCTCCTCATTCCTATATGGATTTATTTTAAAATCTTGGAAGAAGTTCCTCGCAAGTAGATCCATGAAATATATGTGAGCAATGTCTTCTAAATAATGACTTCCATTTGATGGTTGGATAAATCCTTCTGCCACCCAAAGATTGACCAAAGTCTGCTTCTTTATCTCATAATCTTTGGGAAACAATGAGCAAAATGCGAAACATTGTTTCAAATGTGAAGGAAGATTATCATAACTAAATTGAAGAACTGATTTTATGCGGTCTTCCCTTTGAGCCACTTCTGGAAGCTTGTCATTCTTGAATTGTGACCATTCGAGTTCACTTTTTTTAAGGAATAGTAAACTCCCAACTGTTCGAATAACCAATGGAACCCCGGAGCACTTTCTAACTATCTCTTTGCCAATAGCTAGCATGCCAGAATCTTGCATCTCCTCCATTTTTCGACCAGCCACTTGCATTAATAATTCAACAGACGACCTTTCAGATAAGCCCCCAAGAAAATGAGGTGGAGCAGTGCCCATGATCTCCGCAACCAAAGGAATGCGTGTGGTTACAAGGATCTTGCTTCCTCTAGCACCTTTCGCCAGTAAAGGTTTCAAATTCGGCCATTTTATTTGTTCTATATCCCACACATCATCTAAAACTAAGAGATATTTCTTTCCATCAATTTCTGCCCTCAGTTTGCTTTGCAACAGTTCCAACATATCCTCAGGTGGTTCTTCCTTCTTGGCACAAGCTAATATCTTTTTCACTAATTTTTTCTCATCAAAGTCAGTAGAGACACAAACCCACATTTTCAGGTCAAATTTACTATGTCCATACACATATTTAGCAAGAGCCGTTTTTCCAAGCCCACCAATACCAACTATTGGAAGAATGGAAACATTCTCTTCCACGTTTGAATCAAGTAAAAATTTCATAACCATCTTCTTATCATCTTCTCTTCCTTTAAAATCTCCCTCATCTATAAACGAATGTGTCTCTTCTCTATTTCTCTCGAAGCGCACCTCTAAGGGGAGTAATGACACTTCAGCCTTAATGGCTTCTATTCTCACCTTCAGTGCTCTTACTTTGTCTCTCATCTTCCAATTAAAAGCAAGCTGATTTGAACTTGAGAAAAATGTCATTAACCCCTTCGTCATTTCATTGTGGCCCCTGAGTTCTCGTCGCATATCTTCTATATTGAATTCTTCAAGCACATCCTGTGCCTCATACAAAGCATCTTTCAATTGATCAACCCAAACTCGGATGCAGGGATTCTGGTGGTATTGCTCTTCTGCATGGTCCAGTACAGGCTGAAGAATGGAGACAGTCTCGCTGAGGGCGTTGAGTTCATGCTTGACGTAGCGTAACTTTCCTACTGTTTCTATCGCTTTTGAACCTAGAATCTCAATGGTCTTTTCAGCAATAATACTAATGACAGCTTCCGCCATTTTTGTTCTCTGTATCTCCCTTTCTTCGTCTCTGTGTGGACTAGAAGACATTAGTACAGCTGTTCCAAGGCTATAGGCTTATCAGAACATGTACAAGAAGCTTATGCTGATGCTTGCGTAAGACTTGGCAAATAAAAAATCCTAGCAAATCTAATATTCAACTTCCTTGACCGACTCGAGTTGTTGAACATGGAAATTCTCAATTGTCCACGCAAGCCTCAATCAAAAATGCGTATGGGACCCACAGAGGTCGGGGTCTGAGGTCCGCTATTGAAGCTTAATTGTACGCTGTTATTAAGAATTAAACCTAGGTGTGGTTATTGGTGCACAATTTCCCGATGAGATTGACTTTCCCCATATATCAATATTTTCAAAAGAAGCTAGCCTTTTTCATCTGGTTTTTTTTTTAAAGGATTATCTCGAATCAGTGTAAAAAACCACTCTGCAACTCAGCTCGATTGGATAGAGACTCTCCCAAATTTTCAAAAAATTGCATTAATCACATTAAGAGAGAGTTGGAGAGCGTTAAAGAATTTCTAGATTTTGGTTAATTCATGATATACTGGATTTTATTATAATTATCATTCAATGAAAGGTTTTGCTTGGTCAATATAAATGTTTAAAATTACTATTCTTAGTTTAAGGCTTCATCCTTTATTTTTTTTCAAAGGACGGCAAGTCATCATCTAAACTCTTGGGATGGATTTGATGTATGACAAAGTTAGTATCAAGAGCTTACGTTATGAACCAAGGGAATATTAGTTAGCTTTAGTCCAGTCATTGTGAAGTGTGAGAATTAGGCTGCGTTTGGCAGTCGGGATAAAATTCAGGATAAGATATGATTTATCCTATCCTACGTTTGGTGCTCGCTCAAGACAGGATAAAGTCGGATATAAGGGGGATATAGATAGGATAAAATAATCCCATAGGGGAAGTGGGATAAATGTGGATAATATTTCTAATGTCCATAATAGGAAATTTATTTTTCTCAAATAACAAACTTATTAAATTAACAAAATTGAAATTATATTTCAATATAAATAATATTTGAATTCTAATTTAAGAAATTAAAAATGAAAAAAATAGAAATTTATTTTAAATTAATCTTATTTTAATTTATATATTCAACTTTAATTCTATCTTATAATAAAAATTCAATATATAAATTAAATATTTATATTTATTATATATTTTAGGTATTTTTGTATTTTAGGTATGTTAATACAGTTTACTATTTGATAAAATTTTATTAAAGAATGATGAAATGGGAAAAAAGAAATAATAAAGAAAATAATATAAAAAAGAGGAAAAATAAAATAAAAATAAATTAAGGAATAATGTTACGAGAGATTTTCACCATCTCCGTTTATGAACATTTAGGTTCATTTATAATGATATGCCATTTGTATCAAAAAAATGTACATGATATGATGTGAATATATTCGACTTTAATACTATAATTCACCAAACGATGGACTAGATATAAAAAATTCCCAGGATTTAAT
Source organism: Eucalyptus pauciflora (assembly GCA_007663325.1). NCBI lineage: Eukaryota > Viridiplantae > Streptophyta > Magnoliopsida > Myrtales > Myrtaceae > Eucalyptus > Eucalyptus pauciflora. Next base: position 412,188 of record VMYD01000193.1, on the reverse strand, counting down.
ATCCTATCATATCCAATCTTATCCTAATTAAAAATCCGGACAACCAAACATAGCCTTAGTGTATATGTACATACATACGTAATGTGCAATAGGATAGAGATTCTTTCCTTAAATTAGAAAGTTTTGTATGCATGGTAACATGATCAATCTGTTAACATTCTGATATGAACACTATGCCTCTCAGTTTAAAACTCTTCTTCCTATTGTCACATGACATTATTGCTATTATTTTCTAAAACATTGCAATTTGATTTAAGAAGTTCCCTCTCCTTGCAATTCTCTCAAATTTATTTGCTTCCTATGAACAAATGCTTCTATATTTTTTTCGTTCTTTCTTAATTTTTTTTCCTATTCTCTAAGTAATTGCTTTAAAGATCTCTTCCCATGCTAGGCAACGTGAAATTCTATATTTAGGCATTTTGTGGATGTCATTCCTTTTTCATAAATTTTAGTACTCCCATCATTTTCTGATGGTGCCCATTTTTCATAGTTTCATCACATGCTTTCCTTAGAAAACCATGCACATTCACATGCTTTCCTTAGAAATCGATGCACGTTCACATGCATGCCCCAATTTTTTAGTAATAAATCGAGTACCAAAATCAACTGGATCTGGTTCTTGAGAAGATAGAAAAGTGTTATAGCTGCCTGGGCAACTTTAGTATCTAACTTCAAGTGGCAAAAACTTTATGTTCATGAATCTCTGCTTTTTCCCATATATTAAAAAGAAGAAGAAAAAGATTATGAAGTATTGTTGTGAAAACAAATAAGCCCAACTTTATGTTCATGAATCTCTGCTTTTTCTAATGATGCCCATTTTTATGGTTTCGTTGTTTAGTAGTGACATCAGACTATTAAATTAACGGGATTGGATCTAATAAGTAAGGCGAGTTCCTATTCATACATTATTCTAGATACATAATGTTAGATTATATAGATGATTAAGTTTTTTCTACTATAATGTTAAGTAATATGTTTAATTAACATTAAGGGAAATGGGAGGTAATTGAGTTATGACATGGTTCAACCGTTAAACTCCATTCTACCTAACTTTCTTATTAGTTTGGTTTTCATATGACACTTAATAAGTTAGAACGAAACAAGGTAATCACAATGATCGGAGGGTTTTTGAAAAGTAAAAATAATTTTGTTATTTCTCGTTAAAATTCAAAATGTTATTCAAATATAAAAAGTTATTATTCAAATGACGTATTAATGTTATGGGTTTTGAAAATTTTATATGTTTAAAGACAAAATAATGTAAAATGTAGACCGAGACAACATTAGAATAAACAAAAATAAAATGTAAAAATCTATCAAGACAGGCCATCAGCTACGTTGGTGATGTTCTTGAAATCTCTAGTGTTCACTAGACAAGATAGGCTTATGTTCGGTAATGAAATGTTGTACCTTGCAAGATCGTACGTGTCAAAGAACAAGACAAATGAAGATATTGAGTCTAAGGTCCACTGTCCTTGTCAATTTGTGCACAATCTCATCTGAACTCTATATCAAGCCGCTTTTCTGATTAATGTTACACTCAAGTTCTATTCTAAATCACGTCGAGCAAGTAAGATAAATGTACTCCAACATATAACCTTGCATGAAGAAAAAGTATATAAAGTGGCAATCATTTGAAATCATGTCCAATTATGAGTAATAGCACGAGTCCTAACATGAAGTTGAATATTTCACGAACATTTGGCAAGATGTTTGGGATCTTCAATAAGGATAGTAGGTCTTGCACGTTCTTATTCGCTCCTAATTGCGATTAGTTTTTGGATTTGGTCACTCCCCCTTCCCCCTTACTTGCATGTTCAAAATTTCTATGGATACCGATTCATTTATATGTCGTTCCATTTCTTTTAACCTTCCTTGCTCTATTAGGATTTTAAAAAATAAGCCTTTAGATTTTACAGCTAATTTCACACGAGACTAGATTAAAAAATAAAACAAAAATAAACTCTTTAGTTGTTCTTGCGTAAGTGTAGAGCTTGAGATCCACCATGGGAGGTGGACCAACTAGAGTTGTTGAAGATCGGAATTCTCATCCTTTACGCACATTACAAGATGAGGCCTAAATCAATATGCTTATGGGACCCACCGCAGGCAGGTCCGAGGTCCGTGATTGGTTTGTCTTAGATTGGGCGTGCTTCTAGAGTTTACTAGTCTAACATGCTTGCAAAGGCAAATGAAAATTCTGGTGAAAACAAATCACTGATCTTATGGTTCTTAAAACAATAATCCGATGCATGCATGGTGAGAATAACTTAGAGAGCGAAATTACCAGGAGTACCGGTGATATTGAAGGACCGAATTTGACAGCAGCAAGCCCGAATGAAATGCAAGCAACGAGATAAGAAATAGTGAAGGAATGGTTCTTGAGTGCGGCCTGCATTTGTCCTTGCTGCACATTATATAGAGAAAGAAAAGAGGAACATTCCTTTCTTATGTCGACACAAGAAGGAAACTTGGGAATTGATCTCTTTCTTTGCCTCGTCAGTTACCATTAACACAAGAAAGGGATTTCTTTGCATTTCATTCTTGCAAAAGGGGCCATGTCTGATTACTTTCTTTTGTTCGACGGAATGATTCTTTCATATGGAACAATCATATTTTAGTAGGAACAGTTTTAGCGCTAAAAGTGAAATGTTCCGAGTTACAATCCAAAACATCGACAAGTATTTGATATTCCAAGAAATCTCGCAATGGTTAAGTTGGTTGTAAAAAGGTTGAAAAAGTTATATCTTTCTTATTGGATGGCCTTCCCAATCCATTTTTCTTTAACCACCATGGAAATATTATCTAATCAAAGTTTTGTCCTTTTCCTTCCCTATATTATAAATATAGATATATTGATTTTAATAATTAGGCACTCTTTATAGAATTATTTTATTCTTACGATTCGATTTAGTATTACTTGCATATTGTTTTTCCGTATTTTGTTGATGCATTTCCTAAATTCACGAGATTAGACCTTGGCTTTCTTTTTCTTTTGGTTAGGTATACTTATGCGCTAGTCTCAATCCCCATTGGCAGGCAAAGCCTATGCACTACTGTTCATTATGGTATTAAAAATTTTCCTAAACATTGCGAGATTATAATTGTAGCAAATTGTATGACAATAATTTCATACATAACGTTATATATTTTATTAGGGTTGGTTTTGAGCTGATTCGACCTTTAATGAGAAACCTATTAGGTCCAAGCCCGTGTCCAAATATTTTACATGGAAACTGGCCTTATCGAGTCGATTTTATGCCGGATCACATGGGGATCTTTTAATCAACTCGTTGCTCACCCCTAGTAAAAATGATCATCTCATGCTTTAATGGGCACATATATTTGGTTCTTTGATATTTACCTACGAAGTAATCCCATAAAGCAAGACATACAGGTTGGACTTTCAAGACAATAGAATAGTTACAATTTGCAAAAGATGCTTAAATTTATAAAAATTTTAGGTACACGATAATTAGGCTATACCTATTATCTTTGAGCTCAGTGGGCATGGTTTTCACTATGGCTCCATTTACATTCTTCATAACTATCGCTCCTTCTCCAAAAGTTTGGCCCATGACATCTCTTTTCAATAATTCTTCAACTTGCGATTGAAGAATTATCATCATTGTAATAAAATTGTAACATGTAATACCCGTCAAAACTTAATCCTTCTCAATCTTGCCGTGTAGGTTCTCAAATTCAACAAATGTCGAATCTACCTAAGGCATTGCCATGTCAAAATCTCCAACTTCTTTGCCAATCTTATTGGCATACGGCTCGAATCATGTGCTTGTTGTCACTAACAACACGATTAGTATCCTTATTCTTAACCACTGAATGATTCTTCACAAAATATATATTGCCTTCCTTTAGCAAATCTCAAAAGCGATTTGCAATGTTGCTGTTGATAGAACCATGGATGTATTCGTTCTAAACAAAACATGCCCAAAAAAAAAAAAAAAAACATCAATTGGCAAGCAAAATAACTGAAAGTAGAAAAGAATGACGACTCACCTTCTAGAGAAGAACCATACTGATACTTTCAGTTTTCTGTTTCTTTCAGCTTTAAATCATTCCATAGTGTCGAAAATTGTACCGTGAGTTTTTCTTCTCAAATTTCGAGTAAAAGAACCACTACATACTAAAAAATTCAAAAAACATTTGAATTTGACTATCACCTGAAGCGAATATTCATGATTTGTAAAATAGGCGCTCTTCTTCGTATGAATGATTTGACATTAGAGAAAATTCTAGCTATAAAAAATACCGGTGATGGGAATTATACAAAAAAATGGGAACCTACGTAATCAGGAACAATTATCTGAAAGAGCTTTGCATATCTGCCCCTAATTTTTATCATTAATCATCTGCCCCTAATTAAACATTGAAATAAATTTTTATCCTCATCCTGAAAAGCCGAGGCCTAGGAGGTACGCACCTGAGAAATTCCATCTGTTCCTGCACTTATACATTGCTTTAGACGAGAGCAAGAGATAAGAATCTCTTGTAGCTATGCCAGCTCTGGCTTTATGCATCGCATTTTCAAGACATAAATTAGAGAGAAAAAACAGAATATATGAAAGAGTTTTGCATATCTATGAGGACCACTGCTTCTGTCCTGCTTTTCATTCTTAGTGTTGCTGGTAATTTTCCAATACTGTTGGCAAATTAATATTGCCGTTTATTTGCCGGTCAGTTCATCCGTTAGTAAATTACTAAATTTGTCGAGATTTTACCAACGTCTAAATAAAAGTAGTCAATCATCAACTCCTCCGAAATAGTATCATTAGTAATTTAATGACATTATAGTAAATTTACATACATTCCACAAAATTAGTAACTTACCATTTCTTTTTTTGAAAAAATTACAAGTTTGATTAGCAAATGACCGACTCTATAAAGAATTTGCTCACTTGGCGCTAAATTAGTAAGTCACCAACTTTTTTCAACTTTTACAAGCTTGGTTTTTGAACTACCAACGCCATAAAAAAATTTCAACAATCCAAAACGTTCAAATGAATTAGTAAATCTACTTGCCAACTCTTCCGAAATTATACAATTGTCACTAGTAACTTATTAATGCTTTAATAAATTTACCAAATTCCAGTAAATTAGTGACTTAATAGCTTCTTTGTAATTTTTCAAGTGTGATTAGTGGAATAACAACCATAAAAGAAATTTTCCAAATAAATTAGTACACTACCAACTTCTTTAATTTTTACGAATGTAGTTTATAAACTATCAAAACTATAAAGAATTTACCAATGATTTAGGGAATTACCATCACAATTAAAATTAGTAGATCACTTATATTTTAAGGAATTTACCAATGTCCACATATATTAACAAATTACTAAATTTTTAAATTTTACAGGTGTGGTACGTAAGTTACCAAAAATGTAATTAATGTACCAATAGCAAATTAATTTGTAAGAATTTATTTGGAGGAAAAACGTTCTCCTTTTTTGGGGTATTGAAAGAGGAAAAAGTTGAACTTGGTGAACTTTGTAAATGGTTTCTTTACCCGGATAAAAGTTAAGCTTGAGGTTACGAGTTTGACCCTATCTAATTCCAAACGAACACTCCGGTTCGGATCCAACACTTGAAAGAGCCCCACATGTATTCTTTTGTTTGCCTTCTTTGCCAGATTTTGATGGCTCCAATGTTTGGTAACCAAGTCTATTCTTGTCGTAAATTATTCAAGGCATTGTAAGAGGTCGTCATAACATGTGAGTTGCCGAGCAGAATCCCATAACCAAATTCATGAAGGCAAATAATTAATTTCATCAAATGTTGGAAGTTTACTACTCGATCTTGTAAAGTTTTAAAGATGTTGGCAAATAATTAATTTCGTGAAATGTTGGGAAATTCCTTACAAGGTTGGTATTTTTGTGTAAATTTTAAAGAAGTTGGCAAATAATGGTGACTGGCTAGACAAGGGTCGGCGACCTCGCTAGAGCATCATCGGCCCCCGTAGACACCAAGCCACGGCGAGGCTCGTCGACTCGAGCCTTGTCGTGGTTGGACGAGGCACGGCATGGCTCGGCCTTGCCCAACCTAGGCGAGGTTGAGCCTCGTGCGGCCACGATGAGGCTCAGCCTCCCTAGTTGGCGCGCGGCTAGGCCTCGCCAGACTAGGGTGAGACTAACATCGCGACACCTGGCTACCGGCGACTAGCCAAAGAGAAAAAAAAAAAAAAAAGGAAAGGAAAAAAGGAAAATAAAATAAAATAATAAAAAATTAAAAAATTAAAAGAAATAAAAAAAAATCTAAGAATCATACCAAATGTATTTCTATCCCGGGAATATAAATTTAGGGAAGTTATCAAATGTGTTTTTTAGCTCAGAAATTGTTCTTGAGAACAGAATAAGAAAATATCATTTCTTATCAAAAATTATTCCCTGGAACAGTATGGTTATCAAACGCGCCCCAAGTATATTGTTGTCGTAAATTATTCAAGGCATTGTAAGAGGTTGTCATAACATGTGAGTTGCCGAGCAGAATCCCATAACCAAATTCATGAAGGCAAATAATCAATTTCATCAAATGTTGGAAGTTTACTACTCGATCTTGTAAAATTTATAAGAAGTTGGCAAATAAATAATTTTGTGAAATGTTGGGAAAATCCTTATAAGGTTGGTATTTTGTGTAAATTTTAAAGAAGTCGGTAACTTTATTAATTTTTGAGGTGTTTGTAAATTCCTTATAGTGCTAGTATATCACTAGCAACAATGGTAGAATTTTAAAAGAAGTTGGTTGCTTACTAATTTGTTAAAATATTAGTAAATTCCTTGTAGGATTGATATCTTACTAAATTCATTTGTAACAGTTCAAAGAAGCTGATAGTGTTGGTGATATCCTAATAAGTAACCCAACATTTGTTAACACTTAAATTTTTGCCAAATGATCGTTAGATAAGAACTTGCTTTCATACCCAAAAAAAAAAAAAAGTTGATTTTCTTTTGTAAAATTCTCTTAAAGTTTCCAAGTCACGTACCAAGTACTAGCGATTTCTGTTTTGTTGATGGTATTGACCATATTCTAATAAGTTTATAGTATCTGGTTAATTAAATGCTGAATTTTTGCGATTTAGATTACTTAGGCATTTTGTACATTTATAAAACAGGATTAGCTTTTTCGGAATCTGCTTTCTCAAAAAATAAAAAAATAGTAAATATAATAGCAAGCAAGAGAGAGCGGTGGGACTTCTCGGCCATTCATCCCACAGACACGCACAGCCACCGCCAACCACCGCCAGTAGCCAGTCTTCCATCTCCAGCCGCCACAAACGCGCTCGGCACAATGTGCAGCTGGAGGCCAACTCGGTGACCTCAGCAGGAGGGAAGTACAGATCTCTTCCTCTTTGCTCGGATCCTCCACAGAGTATCGGATGAAAGTTGGGAGCTGAACTCCATGGATGCAGGAAGGAGAAACAGAGACGAACGACGGAGGATGCAATCGACAGACTCCACAACCTGATCGCGACGATGCTCCAGCAAACGCGACTCTCCTCTCTCTCTCTAGCTGGAACCGGAACACTCCTCCCTCCTGATTCAATTTGTGGCAGAGCTTCAGCCGACGCACCAGAGGCTCTGTTTTCGGATCCTTTATTCGCCCTGGTTCAGAAGCTAGCTCTTCGCGTTCCAATCTTTGTCCGTCCGTTCCGGAAGCTCCGACGTTCGTTCCGCACTTCGGCGACGATCATAGAAGCTCCAGTTTCACCTAAAACCAATGTCCCAGAGCGGAGGCCGAGTGTCCCTATTATTATTATTATATTATTTTTTATCTTCGTCGTCGTCGTTTCCTCATCTTCCGCCATCAAAACACTTCACAGTAGTACTTCGTCCTCGCGCACCTGTCCCTGGCAACACACGCACATATAACGACACCCCTTGGAATCGTCAAATCTGCCTTGGACAGCCCCACGGCCTACTGTCTGTTATGCTGTGTGTTCGTGATTGATATTGTTGTTCGATTATTCGTCGCTAAACCTGAGCTGGAGTTGGACCAGAATCAGCTCACCGTGTTTCAATTTACCAGGTCGTATCTTTCCCGATTAAACTCTAAATGTGATCCTGATTCATTCTAGATTTGCTTATTCTCTGTTTTCCCGTCTTTTCATTGTACTGCGTTACCGGATAATCACTGAGCCATTGCAGCATACGAGATTCACCATTTCTTCTGTCCGTAAGGTTTTATGTACTAATTGATTCTTGAGTGGTGTGTTTGTGTGCAATGCAGTGGTGTCGAAGTAGGATGGTGCCATTGCGTGAGACGATGCCCAGACGATGTTTGATGAAATGTCAGATAAAGGGATCTGTAGTGTTGCCTCGTTGAATTCGATTAGTCTCTGGCGGGATTGTAGGAATGTGCTTATCTCATTTAGAGGATTTCATCTCCAACGAATAAGCTAAGTCAAGCATCTCTCTGTTCGATTGCTTGCTATTACACTTTTGGCGGCTCATTTTCATGTATTCCACTATTCCAGTTTCTATCCATTTATGATGTTTCTCGTCCAGATTAAGTTTGTTGCTGATCTCTTCAATTGCTGGCTGGAATCTTGCCGTTGTGTCGGTGATGGTCGATGCCATATCTTCAGATACGATTTTTTTGGACTTCTAAACTAAGATCAAAGCGTAGATGATAATTCTCCGATTCTTGAAGTGGATGGTACTGGAATTTCACGGCAAAGAGAAAGAATAAGAAACTCTGGATGAGAAATCGATATCGACTCGTTGATCTTTAAGTTCTGAGCCAATTTTTTAGTGCCTTACTGGTTCGAGTGTGATTTATGCCTTGACATGCATACCAATAAATTGGAAGTTCATTTTTTAATAGATATGTTGGTTATGATTGAAAATTAACAACACTATTTCCTTGCATAAGATTTTCTTAAGTTTTCATAGTCACATAACCCTTTCTCAAGTAATTGCGATTTCTGCTTTGTTTGCTCCTTAATTTCCGAGCAGTAACATCAAGTCCAAATCTTAATTCGTTTTTGCAATCTGAAATCTGTATTTGGATGGCCATCTCAGTCTATGATGCTTGGTTCTTTTTTGCTCCATCTCATGCGTCGACTCGGTTGGAACTTTTCCTGTATCATATTCTCATTTTTTACTTAGTTGCACAATTATTATTATTATTTTTTTTATCTCGGATACATGTACTAAAGCTGGCGTGTTTATTATAAGTCGACAATAGAAGAATCGGTATACTTATGACTTGGTTCCTCGGTTTGTTGACATGCGACTTTCAATGGCCAAATGTCTTCTTCAAATGTGCTGAGTGCTATCCTCAAATGAATGTGGCTTTTGACTGGATGAGTCTCGAGATTGAATCTTTTTGTTTTGTATCTCTTTGGGTGGTTTTTCGTTTCACTAAATCACTCTCCTTTTCAATATTTTTTGTTTATGTCTATCCATCTCTAGGTATGCGATCTATTCTTCCACTAAATAAAAAGATAAAAAGATATAAAAAATGAGAAAGAAAGAAATTAAATAAAAAAACTCATAATTGCTTTTATGGATCCCTTCGATATAAGTCTTTGTTTCAAGTATTGTTTAATGGGTATCTTTTAGTAGAGAATTCTCTTCTTTTTTTTAATCAGAATTAGCCTTAAATTTAATTCTAGCTCATGGAGGCTTATATCCCGAGACTCACTAATAAGGCCATGTATATTCTTTATCTGACTTGTATCGGGTTTATTTTCCACACATTGTTCCTACTTATCTTCGTTATTTTTTCACGCTCTATGTTGGTCTCCTTATATTGCCTTCATGCTTTATCAACATTATTAAAATTTACTGGCAATTTCATAAATTTATTAATTGCAGAAGTTTGCAGATTTTCCCTTAGTTGGACCCTGGAATTGTCGAAGTCCAACCATGCCTTCTCATCCATCTGTCTAGAGAAACACCTATCCTGCTTCTTGAATTTTGTTATCTGCTAGATACAATGTGATTGATAAATTAGCATCAGTATCATTTTTAATTATTTGTTCTATTGTTGAATAAGACGTTTGGATCGGTGTGAGGAGATGAAAAGAAAAAGGCCCCGAGTAACTTTCAGTTTAATAGAAGCAAAATGGTAGGTACCGCCAAATTGCATCTCAATGTTTGTACTGCACTTTCCATGTAAATGAGAAACATTTCTTCGCCTTGCAAATAGAATGAACTTGCCAAGTTGCACGGACAAACTTGCATGACCTACTTCCCAAAGTTCTCTTAAAAAGACATTGGAAGAAATGAAACTAACTCACGAATCTCATGTTTGTTGAATGAGAAGTCAAACAGCCTTTTATTCAAAAGAATAAAAGAAAGTTGGACATGTCAAATTGAATGACTTAAGCATATGAGGACACTCAAAATTTGGATGAATTATGCTGAAATGTCTAACTAAGAATACAAAGACAAGAAGTCATCCGTGACACTAAAGGCAAATAGGCGAACTCAAATGTCATAACGGTGAAACTACTCGCAAATGCAGGATGAAACCAATGTGATGGAGACCAGGTTCGAGCTTGGACACCTAATTTTCTCTTCCCCTGCGAAGCCTTATTTACATGAGGATCGTCTGTCAATGACCTAAATCTAAAGAAAAAGGGGTTCATAGTATCTCAACCTGGAGGTCTTCACTAATTTAATTAAGGCAGTTGGCCGTTCTTAGCCAGCAGTTTGAATTTTAGACCTTCAATGCTTGCTTCTCGGTAGCAACAGCTTCAGCCTCGATGATGGGCTTCGACAAAATTGTAGTTTTCAGCAAGTAATGAGGTCATCGTGGGTCCATGTTTGAGGTAGGACACTTGTCTTCCAAGTAACCTGTATATCATTTTAAGCCGTTTAACTAACTGAGCAAGGCAGGTGAACTTTGTACGTTTTATTGATATTCAGAAATAGTGAAGCATTTCAGAAAGTGTTTGATGCACTTAAAGAACCAAGATATCCAAGTCTTTACTTCAGCTTAGGAAGCAAAACTGTGGGGATGCTTTATGATTGTTAAAAAGTCAAAATTCCTTGCATGGTTGCAATCATAGAATCGACTGAGACCAAAAAAGGATAAAGAATACTTATTGGTATTATTTTTTTTATGGTAGTGTTTCTAGAATCATTTGATAAAGTTGAGCATCTCCAAATGATTTTCAGATAGAACACAAAAGGGAACTGGTATGGTCATTGTTATGGTACCTTTTCTTTGCTTCTCATTGTCACGGCCCCCACAGATTGAACAACCACAATCGGCAACTCCCTGCATAACAATACATGTAATTCAGGCATCACAATAAAATTTGAGTCCATGAGTAGGGCAATCTTTAAATTTGACTAGTAGTTGGTATGCTTCTTCTGAGCATTACCAAAGACAATGTGTCGGTTGGCTGTTTCATGCTTTCCCGTAAACCTTCTCCATAGGTGCTAATGTGCTCCTCATGGTGAAGTGAGAGATTATGAATCGCCTTCTTTATCACTTCAAAGCCTCCCTCTTCTCTCATGCTTTTTGTATTGCAAAAAAGTCAAAGAGCACACTCTCAAAGGTCCCTCACTAAACAAAAATTCTTGACAAAGTCCATGTTATTTCTATGGTGTGAACCTGTAGTTAGTATGGCATCCTGCACCATTGTAGTCGCCCTGATAAGGAAGAGAATGTTTTTATCAACTTTGGGGTAAAATATTGCGTAAATGGTGATAGTGAAGTCAGCTGCCTCTATTGGCTTTGGATCTTACATGAGGACAACACTAGCTTGCTCGGTTATTCTTTATTGTATCAAAAACATAAACAATCGAGTATTTAAATACCTTAGAACATGTATGTATGCACTTATTTTGTTTACTGTTAATGGTATTTCGTATTTTCTTGAGCAAGTAATTGAAATTTCACCTCAAGAAGGTATCTTTAACACCATAGATGATCTCCTGCTTCAATTTCCATGCTTGGTCCAACTTGGTGTTCTCACTGCAAGATAGAAGCCAATGTTGATGGCAATAGCTCTGTGCTTTTTTCTTTTTTCCTTTTTGAAATAACAAGCAAGCTGGAGGTCAGGTATTACTTGGCCAGCATCATCACTCCATTGGTGCCATTAATGTTGATACCAGCACATAAGCACCTTGAAGTGAGCATCAGATATATCTCGGTCGGATGACTTATCAGCCCCAACACCACAATAATAAGGCCCCTAAATGAAAATAAAACCTCGCATCACAATACAATTTTTTTGTCATCAACTTAAAGCCTATTATCCATCAATATACAGGGAAACTCATTGGGAAAAAATTTCTCACCTGGGAACCTGGATATCCTCCAATAGGCCAACCGAATGGCCATTGAACATTTATCTGCAATAGGGTGTTTTCTTGCTCAATCCAATACCTAATGTGAACATTTAGCCCAAAATCATGAACTTGTCCATTTCAAAACTTTCTAATTCATGATATATAACTCATGTTTTTGAATCTCCCACCATGAAACTTCATTGATAACCTTTGGGTTACTGAATTTCAGCAACCCTAACATGTTTGGTCACTGGGATCCGCTCACAGCTGGTGTGTATGAATTGCAAATAACCCGCAGACGAACAATACTACTCCGTAAACTAATTGAAACGCCCTTTCTCATTTCATCAACCTGTTCAGATGATCTAACTGGCGGTCGGTGAGTTCTTTGTGATCCTCATTTAGCATTGTGTTCTCAGTGCCAAAATCCACACCATTTCTGCCTAGCTTGTAAAATAAAACAGTGTAAGTAATAGACATACCTACTGAAACAAAAACCCTATGAGCTTAATATCATGGAAGATAGTTCAAACAACGAGCTGTATTTGTATGACTTGACCTTCTGGTATGCATGAGAGTTCAGTTTTGAAAAGACAAAAAGAATGGATTGAGTACTTCAAAGAAAGGCGTCTTCTTAGCAAGTGCCATCGCCGAAAAGTTTAAAACCGCTTTTTGGAGACTAGTTTCAGGAAGGACAGCTTACATTTTGAAGCATAAATAAGGAGTCTTATCGATTTCCCTAAGGACACTACCACAAATTTCATTAAATAATAAACTAAAAATAGTGGCATAACTATGCTTCCCATTTTGGAACCATTTCAAGGTTATTCTCAAGCCTCATTCCCAAAAGCGAGCTTGCAAACAAGCAAAAAATTGAGGCAGTTACAAAGTTGAAGGAAGTAGAGTGCAGAGTGCAACAACTTAAGAGATTAACCACCTTACCGAGGATCAATTAGCAAGCATGTTATTATGATAGTACATTAGATATAATGGATGGTGCATCTTGACAGTGCACCTAATTCTTTCCTCTCTAAATCAAAAGGCAATCACATTGAAGTACTTTCTTCTTCCACAAACTTGGCATAATTGCACATTCTTCTTGCCAACAACCTTGGCGAAAATATCCATCAGATATCACCATGGCAGAGCAAGACCACCGAACACAGCAATTATCAGGATGACCAATTAAAGTCACAGAACAAGAAAAATCTGAGACAAGAGTGGATACAAGAGAAATCGATTCCACACGAGGTCCACAACATAAGACTTAAAATTGGTAGTGATTGATTTAGTCATCAAAAGACACAACAACGATGACTACTGCTTCATTCATTCATGCTGCCTCACACAGCACGCATTTCTTTTGTAGACATTGCTGTCACAAAGAGGTGAAGTCCATGTAAATTGTCAACCAAACAAAATGAATAGGACAACCTTGCAATGATCAAAATGAAGAAGTCATAGATTAGACTCCCAGTCCAACTGTGATAAGACCTCTTTTAATGTCAAACATTTACTCATTGCTTAAGATATTGCTCACAATTGGCCAAGGATTTACCTGAGAACCTCTGCATAATGGCTAAGAAGCAAACCAAGAATGTCAATGGTTGTCAAATGCTAACTATAAGATCACTTCTCTATGCTCCCCTGGAGCTTGACCAGTACTTGAACCATAGTAATTTCACTTTGGAAGTTGAGACGGGTGCTTGATAGGTCTAGGGATCACCTGATTTAACGTATTAATAGATCAACAACCTGTAGCACGTAAAAAGGAAAAACACTACATATTTTATTATCGCCAATCATACCCTTGATTTGCTGTGCAGATCTATGTCAGAACCTCTGATTCTGTGGGAACACAATGAGATAAAGTTATTTTTAAGGGAAGCAAACCAGAAGCCGTTCTCTTGAGAAACATTTCATCACTTCATCTATGAAAGTTTTTCAAAGTTTTCCAAAACTGTGCAGGCATTTTGCTTCTTGTGAAATCACATAAGCACATTGCACACTATATACAAGATGAGTCACAAAACAGATTTAACGAGCTCGGAGTTGGATGAAGAAAAGTATGAATCTTCCTCATTTTTCAACCATTTTCAGGAATAAGGTAATGTCCAAACCTTTCAGCGATCTGTCCATGTCCCCCAATCGAATCATGTAGCATTGATAGATACCTTTTTCAACTTTATGTGCAGGATATGAGATATCTTGTACTAGCCCTTGCCTACATCTTTTTGGCTCCTGTCCTCCAATTTTGGGTAACCTGCAATTCTTAGGTGAGTACAGAACAGTTCTAGTCTTGTTCATCTTTTTGTGCATTGGACTTAGAGGTTTCGGTGCATGAAAACATACCAAATGTATTATGCAATTATCATATTGGCATAGGGCGTGATGTCCAAGTTGAGAAGAGTCTAGAGCATGTAGTAGTATTGTTCTCGGACTTCAAAGCATACACCCCGAACTTAGAAAAGCTAGGTGTTTCCATTATCCTCATGTTTTAGCAAGAGAGAAATCCATGTTTTTCTTGCCACGGGACTAGTGGTCAGTGAGGTCTCTGTGATCCTCAACTGCCATTATGTCATCGGTGCCAAAATCTACGCCATTTCTGTATAGCCTGAAAAATAAAGTAGCATCAGTGACAGATATATCTACTGAAACAAAGAACCTGGGAGCTTAATCTCATGGAAGATAGTTCAAACGACGAGCTCTATTTGTACGACATGGCCTTCTGGTATGCATAAGAGTTTAGTTTCGAAAAGATAAAAGAATGGACAGGGTACATCAAAAGAAAGGGTCTCTTTAGCAAGTGCTAGCAATTTTTCCCTAAGCTTAATATCATGAAACCACTTTTGAAGACTAGTTTCAAGTGGGAAAAACTTGCATTTTTAAAGCATAAACAGTGAGGTTTAAACACAATTGTCATGAACAATTTTACACAAACAACTTAAAAGTACAGACCCCCACTCATCAAATACAGAACATGATGATCCAAAACCAAAATGCCATTGAAAATTTGAAATAGCAACCACTGACCACACATCATAATAGTTTTTAGAGCCGCAAGAGTCCAGCTCAACAAGCCAAATCAGCAAACCCGGCTCATCTTCACCAGATCAAGCAATAAATCAAAAGATACAGAAACAAATTCATATGACGCCAAATAGATGTACTCAACTTTGCTCAGAAATTCTGTAGAAGCACCAACAATTCAAAGTTAAAAACCACATGCTGAACTCAGTGGGTATTGTCCTCTCTCTCCATAACCAAATCACGTCGCAAGCCCTCTCTCTCTCTCTCTCTCTCTCTCTCTCTCTCTCTCTCTCTCTCTCTCTCTCTCTTCAGCGATTTGTCCATGTCTCCCAAAATCAAATCAAGTATTCGAAACACAATTTGAAAAATTATACAAGGTCCCACATACCTTCAATGAAGAAAATTAGCTTACAGTCTGCCCTCTAAGTTGTATGTTCGGGATATGAGCGATCTTGTCCCAGTCCTCGCCTGCTTGTCTTTTGCAACTCTTCTCCAATTCTCCGCACTCAGAGATGTATAGGTGAGTAAAGGATGTGAGCCTTCGCATTGCTTCAGGGAATGATGTCAACGAGGAGCACCGCTCGATGTTGAGATATTGAAGCGATTGAAGGGCCTCGATTTGCTCTGGTATAGCCTTCAAATTGTGGCACACCCAAATTGTGAGACGCTTGAGATTGCAAGCTTGTAGAAGCCACTTTGGGAGAGATTCTAGTTTGGGAAGGTAACAGATTTCCACAGAGCGGAGACTCTGAAGGCCTCCATGGAAATCCAAGTTGTTGCCGCTTTCGTCTTTGGATATATGCAGCTCCTCACATTTCTCGATTTGCTCTGATAATGCCTTAAAATTGGGGCACTCGATAATTTGGAGAAGTTCGAGATTGCGGAGCTGTAGAATCCACTGTGGGAGAGATTCTAGTTTGGGAATTCCATCGAATAACACAGACCGGAGACTCTGAAGTCCATGGAAATCCAAGATGATGTTGCCGCTTTCATCTTTGGATAAATCAAGCTCCTCGCAATCCCTAATAGAGAGCTTCATGAGCTTCGATAGATGCCGCAAACCAAGTGGGAGGGAAGTTAACCGAGGAAGATTGAAGATACCAAGAGATTCAAGTGAGGTGAGACTTTCCAAACACTCCCCAGGCAAATATTCTAGAAACTTCATATCAGAGATGTTGAGACGCTTCAACTTACTAAGGCCAAATTGGGGGAAATGTTTACATCTTTCGCATCCGGACAATGCTAACCCAACTAAATTGGGCAACTCGGTCATCCACCTCGGGAAACTCTCACCATTATATGCATCAATAATCAACTCCTGCAGATTGTCGTGTGGCCTCAATCCATCTAACAGTGCTTCATCTCTCTTCGTAATCATTGCTTCATCAGTAATATTGAAAATACCCCATGAAAGAATCAAGAATTCTAGAGAACGCTTCTCTCTCAAGTTCGCGGCCTTGGATTCTTTTACTGCATCTATCACACTTCCCAAATTTTCAATGAAAAGTCTTCCCCGGATGTTATTAAGCCTATTTAGCTCCCCAAGTCCGCAATATTTCTTACCAAGAGCTTTATCTTTGGGCAATATAAAGCAACTTAACCTATGCAATGAACTCAATTGCCCTAATCCACATGGCATATAACTAAGTTTGTCGCAATAATCTATGTTTAGATTTCGAAGGCTAACTAACTTCCTTATACCCCTTGGCAATTCTTCGAGGGATCTACAAGAGCAGAGATTAAGTGTTTGCAAATTATGCAATCTTGTGATGGAGTTAGGAAGCCTTTTGAGTGCATCATTGCCAGAGAGATCGAGGTACGTTAGATGCTTCAACTTACAAATGAACCTTGGCACCTTCTCGACATCTGCCGCATGCAGATCTAAGATGCGCAACCTCTTGAAACTTTGAATGAGTTGGCGTAAATCTGCTTCACTTGTTGGTTCCCTTCCCCAATATCTAGTAACGGACAAAAATGTTCGAAGTGCACTTGCTTTCAAGCATGATTTTAGAGGTTCACCCATCAAATTGGAAGTTGAATCACAAGATATATGATGAGTTCTTTCATGTATGGGTTTTGTATCATCCCATGCCACCCAACACTCGGTCCCAGCAACCGAGCAGGCTAGATCATGTATCAAATCATGCATCTTGCAAGTCTCCCCATCCTCATCCTCTTGAAATTCTTGGAAGAAGTTTCTCCAAAGTAGATCCATGAAATATTCATGAGCAATGTCTTCTAAATGTTGACCTCCATTTGATGGCCGGATAAATCCTTCTGCCATCCAAAGATTGACCAAAGTCCGCTTCTCTATCTCATAATCTTTGGGAAACAATGAACAGAATGCAAAACATTGTTTCAAATGGGAAGGAAGATGGTCATAACTTAGCCTAAGAATAGATATTATGCGGTCTTCCCTTTGAGATACTTTTGGGAGCTCATAATCTCTAAAATTTAACCATTCGGATTTAGTTTTCTTGAAGAATAGTAAACTCCCAATAGTTCGAACAACCAAGGGAACCCCATAACACTCTTTAACTATCTCTTTGCCAATTGCTAGCATGTCCAAATCTTGTATCTTCTCTTCTTTTTGACGAGCCATTTGCATTAGTAAATCAAGAGATACACTTTTAGATAAGCCCTTGAGATGATAAGGCAAAGCAGTGCCAGTAATTTCCGCAACCAAAGGAAGGCGTGTGGTTATAAGGATCTTGCTTCCCCTAGCCCCTCCTATCAATAAGTTTTTCAACTCTTGCCATATGCCTAGTTCTAAATTCCATAAATCATCCAAAACTAAGAAATATCTCTTTCCATCAATTTTTTTCCTCAATTCACTTTGCAATTGTTCCATCGCACCATCGTTTGGTTCCTCATCCTTTGCGCAAGCTATGATATTTTTCACTATTTTTTTCACATCAAAGTCATTAGAGATACAAACCCACATTTTCAAGTTAAAATGTTTACTAACCATCTCATCATTATACACACATTGAGCAAGAGTTGTTTTTCCAAGCCCACCAATACCAACTATTGGAAGTATGGAAACGCGCTCTTTCACATCCAAATCTAGTAAGAATTCCATGACCTTCCTTTTATCATTATCTCTTCCAATAATGTCTTTCACACATGTAAACGAATACGTCTCTTTTTTCTCTCTCCGCTTTATCTCTGCTTGCAAATCCATAGGTTGCTCGACCAAGTGGAGTTCCTTTTCAGCCTTAATGGCTACCATTCTCTCCCTTACTGCTCTTACTTTTCTACTTATCTTCAGTGCAAAAGCAAGCTGGTTTGAACTTGAGAAAAATGTCCTTACCTCCTTAATCATTACATTGTCGCCCCTCAATTCTTGTCGTGTAGCTTCTATATTAAATTCTTCAAGCACATCCTGAGCATCATAGAAAACTTCCTTCAGTTTCTCAACCCAATCTTTGATTTGGGAACTTTGGTGGTATCGTTTTTCTGCATCGTCCAGCATGGCACCAAGCATGGAGACTGTGCTCTCGAGCTCCTTGAGTTCATGCTTGACGCCCCCTAACTTTCCTACCTTTTGTAGTGCTTCAGTAATTAGATTGGCAAGGATGCTTCCAGCAATGCTGATGACAGCTTCTGCCATATTTGTTCTCTCTATCTCTGTGTCTGTCTCTATGGGGTGTCTCTATGGGGATGAGAAGATTTCAGTCCTGTCGTTCCATGGATAGAGTCTTCTCAGATGATGTATAACAAGTTTGTCCTTAAGATTAGATAAGCATACAATAATGGTAGATAATAGAAAATATTTAACTAACAAACACTAATTCCAAAGCATCCTATGTCATATAAGATTCCATCCCATGTAATAAGTAAGGCGAGTTCCTATTAATACATTTTTCTAGAAACATTATGTTAAATTATATGAGATGATTGAGTTTTTTACTACCATACTGTTAAGTAATATGTCTAATTAACATTAAGGAAATGGGAGGTAATTGAGTGATAATGTGGTTCAACCATCAAACTCCATTCTACCTAATGTCATGCCCCGAACCCCGAGCGCGCGCACATCTCTCGGCAGTCGACTTAAAAATGCAACGTTTTAGAACGGGTCACCGATCCGTTCTTTTTAATCTTTTAATTAAGCACATGCGGAAGCAAATTAAATGAACACCCGGCCAACAAACAAACACAGAAATAGTAAAAACACGGCAAACAATGCTGAAAGCAACATATTCGATTATCAATTGTTAACCCTAGGAAGTTTAACACTTACAAGCCTTTCTACGGCCACTTCCTATCAACCCTCTCAAAAACCTCTAAGGGTTAGGGTTCAACCTAAACTTCACTAGCGACAGAGCCAGCCAAAAGGTGTTGCATCTCACGCCCGCCAAATCCGCACTCAGCAGATGTCCATGCTATAGCCCTGAAAAGTTTAACCACGACGGGGTGAGATAAATCTCAGTGAGTCAAAATCCTAAACTCCAGTTAGGACACAAATTCACCTCAAAGGCGGTCCTAAACACACGCCATGCAGAACTCACATCGCCTCAGCACACCCCTGCATATTAGTGCATCACATATGCATTATAACTAGCACAAGCACAATTAATAATCAGAACACATCATTCTCATCCTTTAAACAATCACATGGGTCCTTATTATAAGGTAAATTGTTATGACAC
This sequence comes from Eucalyptus pauciflora, assembly GCA_007663325.1. Taxonomy (NCBI): domain Eukaryota; kingdom Viridiplantae; phylum Streptophyta; class Magnoliopsida; order Myrtales; family Myrtaceae; genus Eucalyptus; species Eucalyptus pauciflora. The sequence continues at coordinate 392,237 of VMYD01000193.1, read as the reverse complement.
GTCACATACCGTGCCACATAATTTTACCCCATAATCAAGCGCAACTATCATAACCATTCAGGCGTGTTCCGATTATTACGACCCAACGGCCACGGCCAACTTAAAAGTCGGTGGTCATCCGGTGTAATCGGGCATCGTCTCACTCCGTTGGGCACGGCAACGTTTAGAACCTCCGCCTAGACGACATTCCATAAAGGAGCATCGGTCCAGCCTCCACCGCGACTCGACTTCCGGACCCTTGCCGAGCATCTGATAAAAATCGGGCATCGTCCCCAAACTCTTGTTGGGTGACGGGTTCAATTACGTGATCACACGAGCATATCATCATTCAAAATAGCTTTTATTTCCATTATTTAGCCAAGAAAACCAAAATCCCTTTTCAAATAACAAAACTTGCAATTCCTCCTTTTTTTTGTTCAAAACCTTCCGAAATAAATTCGTACAGGGTCACATATTTGAAATCAATCCGTCAAACTTTGCACATATCTAGTTTGAAACCTCACGGTTTTATTGAGAACATAAAACTTGGCATCCAAACCCGACACCATATTTCTTTTCTAATTCTTTGTTCAACCACCCTTTTTGAAAACAATCCTTAGTAACCCCCTTTTTTTTTTCTTTAAAACTTTTGGAAAGAAATTCGTAGGTGCTCACGTACTCAAAATTAATTTGTCAAACTTTGCACACACCTAGTTTAAAACCTCATTGTTTTATTGAGCAAATAAGTTTTGGTGTCCAACTCGACACCTCATTGTTTTTTCTATTTGAAAGCTCATAAAGCCATCTTTTTGAACTAAGAAATCGGAACCAACATAGAGCAATCAATCTCATAATATCACGCATAAGTTCTCAGCATGCCAACAATCAACCAAATCACACAAATATACATTATTCAGCAAGCAAGAGACCAAGAACAACTGCAAAACCACAACCGACCTTAACCGGTAAAAACCATATCTACTCGCGCGTCTCCAAGTTTAATTCCAGAAACATAACCAAATGAGTTCAAAAAATTCTCAAATTTAAAAATGTTATGAAGGACACTTAAACAAACACTTTTCATGACATCTTGACCCAGATCTTTCTAGAATAGGAGCAGTAATTTGCACAAGTCGTTACCAAAACTGTGTCTGTGTCCACAAATTATGTTTTCCAAAACCAACTTGGTTCCCAAAACTCAACGTTTGCTCTAAAATTTGACTATGTTAAACTTCAATATGTGAAGAAAAACTTTTGTGAAGAAACTATTTCGAAAAGCGAACCATAAGAGTTGATAAAAATCATTTAAACACCAAAAGGTCACTGGTTCCAACACAAACCGAGATTCTACTTTGCAAGCAACAAAGCTGAAATCTTGTTCTATTAAATCCATAAAATATTGGGTAAAATATATGTCATAAATGAAGATGTTTAGAACATTTTTCAAGAAGGAAGTAACCTCAAATTCGTAGTACATTTTAACCCACAAAAATAGCAAACAGCGATAGTCCAGTAAACAGATTTAAGGAGAAATCCACTAGATTGAGCTAAACCAACTTAATTAACACTAATCCGTCTTAGCACTAATATAATCATGATTAGAAATAATCTAAACAAGCTAATTAACACTAATCTAACCAAGCTAATTAACATTAATCTAACTCCCTAAGCGCAATTAACAACCTAATCAAGGATTAGGGAGTTAAACTCACGGGAATTCGATGGTGGCGGGCTCACGGCGACGGCAACACAACGGTGGTGAAAATCTGAGACAACCGTGTCTCCAACGGAGGCTGAAATCAGCCCTACAAGTCTCGGCCAAGGAGGGCTGATCAGCTTGGAAGGCTGGTTGGATGGTGCTGGCTTCGGTGGCTGCTAGCGGTGCTGGACAAGCGTGCGGGGTTGCTGCTGGTCAGGACGGCGGCTGGACATTGAGGTTGCTACTAGATGTGGTGGTGGGGATGGCGTAAGATGCTGGGGTTGCTGGCTTGCGGCAACCAAAACAAAAAGAAAAGAACCAAGTGAAGGAGAGGGACGTGAGGGGAGAAGAAGGGATGCTGGCGGTGATGTGGAGTTCTGGTGGTGCTACATTAAAATGGTAGGAAATGGAGAAATGCGTGAGGGAAGAGAATGGAGATGATGCTGGCATGAGAGGAGTGGAAATGAAGAAGAAGAAGCTAAGGGAAACTGGGGTTGGTCTCTGCTGGGGGGGGGGTGGTTGGTTTCCACGCAAGAAGGAAGGGAGAGAGAGATGGGAGAGAGGGAAATTAGAGAGAGAGAGGAGAAATTAGAAGTCAATGAACTAGCCAATAGAAAACCTAGGGAAATATCTAAATGATCATTGTAAAACCCCTAAAGTCTTCATGCCAAATAGTCAATAGCTCATCCAATGGCCATCTTCCTCTATTTCTTCACAAACAAAGCCAAAATAGGGTAGAAAAAGCCTATTTTTCCTCTTGCTCAGAATTTCCATTTCTTTTTCTTTTTGTCCGAAAACAATTTTTCCGAAAAATCCCGGACTCGAAGAAAATTCTCCGAAAGATGAGACGACATCCTATAAATGAATTGTGACACGCTCGAATGTTTGATTCCTGAAACCGAATTCAATTTCGTAATAAATCGACCGAACGCGATTTTAGTACGACCTAACCTATTTGGTAGCTTTTAGAGATTTTAGCGCGTTTGACCCGTGGTCGATAATTTTCAATCTACGTTTGTGCATCTCCGACTCATAGACGACTCTCGGTTGTCACAAAAATTGCGAGGTTTCAATTACATGTCCCGAGTATAATTTTGATAGAAAATCGGTTTACTAGCGTTTGACGTGAATATCGCAATCGTGCATAATCACCCGCAATTCGACTACGTGATTCCATCGAATCAACCTATATCCGTTCGCTAATCGATTATAACGGTGTCATATTGACCCTTGCCAATTATTATGGTCGAGCGGTCGATTTCCGATCAAATTCTCTAGTATGCCGCGTTTATATCCTTTAACAGCCTCACCTAAAAGATTAGTTAACTCGAGAGTAATCAATTCCGAGTAAAATGACCATAGGCGCGTCGACGAAACAACCATTTCGTATATTCGAAACAGGGTCAAATTTCGGGACGTCACCCCTAACTTTCTTATAAGTTTGCTTTTCACATATATGACACATAATAAATTAGAACGAAACAAGGTAATCACAATGATTGGAGGCTTTTTGAAAAGTAAAAATAATTTAGTTCTTTCTTGTTAAAATTCAAAATGTTATTCAAATATAAAAAGTCATGATTCAAATTACATATTAATGTTTATGCGATGTGAAAATTTTATATGTTTAAAGACAAAATAATGTAAAATGTAGACTGAGACAACATTAGAATATAAAAAAAATGTACAAATCTAACAAGAAAAGCCATTAGCTACGTTGGTGATGTTCTTGAAAGCTCAGGTGTTCAGTGGACAAGATCGGCTTATATTCGGTAATAAAATGTTGTACTTTGCAAGACCGTAAGTGTCAGATAACAAGACGAATGAAGATATTGAGTCTACGGTCCACTTCCTCGTCAATTTGTGCGCACTCGTCTGAACTCTTTATCTAGCCGTTTTACCGATTAGTATTACACTAAGGTTCTATTCCAAATCACTTTGAACTAGTAAGATAAATGCACTCCAACATATAACTATTCTGCATGAAGAAAAAGTATATAAAGTGGCAATCATTTGAAATTAGGTCCAAATTTATGAGTAATAGCACAAGTCCTAACATGAAACCGAATATTTCACGAAACATTGGCAAGATGCTTGAGATCCTTAATAAGGATAGCAGGTTTTGCATGTCTTATTCACTTCTAATCACAATTACTTGTTGGATTTGGTCACTCCCCCTAATCTCTTTCTTTCCAACCCCCCTTGCTTTGCTAAGATCTTCAAAAGAAATCATGTGACTTGTTAGTATGTACGTAGCTAGTAATTTTTCATGTGATTAAGTAACATTTTACAAGAATTTCAACTTCCAATATATATATATATATATAAAGACAAATTTGAAAAGAAATGATGCTTTCTGCAATGTAATAGTAAATCTTAATACATAAAACTACAAATTCACATGAGGTTTGTAACATATTCATGGGACGAGTAAGTCTTCACCTTAAAAAAGTAATTACCGCCGACCTGTTTTATTTATTTATTTTTTTAAATGTTAGGTATTGGCAAACAATTGCCAACCTTCCCGCGCGGTCTAAAAAGTGAAATTAAAGTTTCCTTTTATCGGCAGATGCAAATAAAAAATTTCTCTTGAAGGGGGCTAAAGAACAAACGAACCCAGCTTTTTTTTTTATGATGCCCATTTTCCCAGTTTCGTCACATGCTATCCTTACAAAACAATGCATGTTCACATGCTTGCCCAAATTGTCTAGTAGTGACATCGAGTATTCGGCGGAACAGGATTTGGATTTTGAAAAGATAGAAAATTGTTATAGCTGTTTGGGCAACTTCAACATCTAATTTCACATGGTAAAAGAAAAATTTAAGTTCATGAATCTCTGCCTTTGCACGAATAAAAAACAAGAAAAAAAGATTATGAAATATAGATTGTGAATGAAGTACGGCACTCGTATCAACCAGGGGTACAGCCCTGCCTCCGGTTGATAGAAGTGCCGTAGGGAGGCGGGACTGCAGTAGCTTGCACTGCAACCACCGACGGACGGATGCTAGGTACGCTTACTTAGGCTTAGCCTCACCGAGCCGGTTGACTTAGTTGTTGCCAACTAAGTCCTTTCCTTACCCCATTCTCACCCAAACTTTTCTTCAACGGTAATGATATTGTAGGGTCTTTTATCTCAGGACGGATTTCTAATCTATTTCTTTTCTTAAAAAAAAAAAATTATTTTGTGTGCAAAAAAGAAAATATATATTGGTAATAAAGTACCAATGTGCAGTGGGATGATAAAACCAAGCTGATGAGAATTTTCTGAAATTTATAATTTCGTATGTGAAAGGTAAAACTGCTCTTGAAGTTGGCTAATTTGGCGAAGACTATATCACTAAGCATGTAAATCTTGAGGGTCATATTTACACCATATAAGTCATATCTCTAAGACCAAATAAAGGACGTCGATAGTTTCCCCAAGCATTCTTTGTTTCATCGGGCTATTCATTTTCAGAAAAAGCTCTCTGAGTAGTTGCTATAAGAAAGAACAAACCTGGCTACTAATCGACGGCTGACCAACAAAGGCGAGGCCCCAACCAGCCAGATCAAGAGAAGAGCACAGGAGACATGTCGGCAAGATCAAGAAAGAGATGTAAAAATACGGCATGGGCAAGACTCCAGGAGTAGAGAGGTCAAGGGCACTAATGGGGAAAGTCAAGAGACTAGAGTCTGAGAGACAAGCTAGCCATGGGAGTGAGAACTAAAAGAGAGTAGCAAGGGTCTTAAATATAAAAGATTTAGCATTGTTTTGAACTGTTCCAAACCAGTTCTTCCAAAGACTGGTGTTCCCAGAATAATTGCATGACCGAAAGTTGTTGGGGTCGGTGAATCTGAATCGTGGCAGCGCGTGGTGGAGCGTGTTGGCACGTGTAGCAGAAAATGGGGTTGAAATTTTGGGGCTTGTCTCTTTTGAGGGCCGTAAGTCTCATGGTAGTGTCGATTTCGTGAAAGAAACAGTAGAAAGGGGACATAACAACAGTCAATAGTAATGGGTTTGACCAAACATGAATACTAGCACAACTGACTTCATATTGCTACAACCACCACTATAATAGATTACAGATTCAATGGCGCTTCATCAATTTATAATGGCATTGATACCATGATAAGAATAAAGTGGAAGAGAGAAAATGAGGGAATAATTGCATATATTTATGTGTTGATAAACAATACATGAGGCTTTATTGGATAACTATTTAAAGTAATAAGATAAACATAATACCTAAAATAATTAATCAAGGATATGCATTATCGAAGAAGATATATAAATAATCCTGAGATATATGCATAATCAAGTGAATATCTAAATATCACTAACAATTAGAACGGAGATTTTACAACCTATGTACTAAAAATTAAATGTTAATGTGTTAATTGTCCCTCATTAATGGCCAATCACCTCATTTTAAAGATAAAACTTAATATCAGCACATGCCTTTATTATTGTACACAAAGTCTATTAAGATATTACAAGTGTACAATAATAGTAGAGAAATCGAAACTACCTAAATGACAAACGCTAATTGCAAAACCTCCCCTTCGTCAATGCTTAAAATTGTTTCATCACATGCTTTCCTCGGAAAACGTTGCACTTCGCATGCATGCCCAAATTGTTTAGTAGAAACATCGAATATTCAAATTAGCAGGATTTGATTTTGAGAAGATATAAATTAGTATAACTTTATGGGCAACTTCAACATCTAACTTCACATGGTAAATAAACTTATGTTCATGAATCTCCCCTTTTGCCCTAACAAAAAATAGAAGAAAAAGATTGTGAGGTACCATTTCGAATGAAGTAGTATGAAATCTTTTATGCGGTGGGTGATAGTGCTAGTATGAACACCTAGAGAGAGTGAATAGGTGTAAAAACTAATTTTATAAAACTCAGCAACTTAATTCAACTTATATAACAACAAGATATAGAAGATCTGCAATAATATATAAGACTACAAATTAAGTAAAGAGATAAGGGAAAGAGAATTAAAACATAATGTTTTATAGTGGTTCGGCTTAGACCAAGCCTACGTCCACTCTCCCGCACCGACAGCCCACCGGCTGGATTTCACTATGAATCAAAAGAGTTGTTACAATCACACGTCCTTGATTCCATAGTGTAGAGATTTTGCTACACTTCCTCAAGGTCTTACAGGTATCTAATCCTTCTTTTGAGTACAAGTTTACGCTCAACAAATGAATCAACAAAGAACTAGAAGCTTCAGACTTTGGAATTTTTCTATCTCGCACTCACTCGAATAACTAGAGTATTATCCTTATAGACTCCTCCATGCCTCCATAACCGTTGGCACCTTCCAAAGGAGTTCTTTCAATTTAATCGTTGGACATAATCAACTAGAGAGATCTCGAGTTACTTAAGGAAAATGAAGATAGCCCACCAATCCTGCTTGCCCATACAATCAGGATCTAGGTTTGCATAAGTAGAACCTTCCAAGTTTATTTTGCCAATCAATGGATCTGAATTACTCGAATTATTTGCAACACGAATAATAGATCTTTAAATGCTATCTCCAGCAGTGAGATAATCTTCAACCAAACGGATCAAATCCTTAAAGATAAACTTGCATCTGAATAAGATTTTTTCGTCGGTCTGGAAACTGTCAATGAGGGCAGACTTTAAATCTTAAGTCTGATGGTCTTCAGACTTAGATGGAATGAAACGTTTTGTCAACTTCAAAACAAATAAGGAAGTTTTCTCCAACAGTGGGCACATAAAAGCCAGCTGATGAGGATGTTCTACAAAATTTTTTTTTTTTAATAAAAGGAATGATAAAACAACTCTTGATGTTGGTTAATCTTCTCTTGGCAAATACTTTAAAAAAACTCGAATTGTTTTCTTGTGTGAATGCTTTAATATCTATCTAGACTACCCAAAGTACCCTTTAAAATCTATTTGGATTATCCACGCGTCCACGTGTTTTGTGTGAAAGAGTAGTTGTCATCATCTTTCATAGAGGATGTAGTAGGTGTTGGTGTTTGTTTTAATAAACAAGCTTACGTGCATAAGTGAATTAAGATCAAACATCTTATCACAGCGGAAGTAAACTCGCTTATACACGTGTTTCCAAAGTATTTTAATGTATTTTAACAAAAACGCATAGAAGAGCTAAAAGGGCTAATCATATTAACCTTGTATCGTACTCCGAATTTGGTTCAAGAGTTTCTTCGAGTTCTGAGCACGAACATTTAATGTTCTCATAGTAGTAGTTCTGGCGTTCTGACCACAAACATCTGATGCCTTATGGTAACATCAATTCTGACGTTCTTGGATTCTTGACCATGAATATCTGACGCCTTTCGATAATACTGGTTCTGACATTCTTCAGATGCAGAACGTCTGATTTCTTCGCAGGCTCTGACATTCTTCAGATCCAGCCCCACAAGTGTCGGGCCTCTAGTTCAAACACACCACAAATTCTCACGTTGAACAGAAAAGAGAAATTGAGAGATCTTACAACTATAATTGTGCTAGCAATTGCTCTCGGTCAGTATCAACACTCTCAATCATCAATTGTCGATTTTCGATCATCCATCATCCTGTAATATGCTCTCTGTATTATCTTTTATAGACAGTGCATATCACATTTAAATCGGCGCTTTAACTCTAAGCCGTTTTAGAATTAATTCAGCCAGAACTCCTAATGGACGTAAGTTCTGATACCGTTATAGACACTAATTCGGGCATTAACTCTGTTACTGTTACAGAGCATTATTCAAGACATTTATTTGTAAATGTTACAAGTCTTTATTCTAGGAATTAGCTTTGTAGCTATTACAAATATTTAATTTGACCGTTACTTTTGAAACTGTTTCAGAGCATTAATTGGTCATTTAAATCTGAAACAGTTTCAGATCATTAAACTACCCATTTATTCTGAAATCGCTTCAGATCATTAATGTGACAATTACGTTCTGAAACTGCCTTAGAACTTAATGTGACCGTTAAATTTGAAAAACGTTTCAGATCTTTAATTTAGTCATTAAGTCTAAAACTATTTCAAATCATTAATGTGGCTATTGATTCTAAACTCACTTTAGGTCATTAATGATGTGATGAATCTTGAACTCACTTCAAATTATTAACGCAACTATTAATTCTGAACTCACTTTAGATTATTAATTCAGTCACTGAATTTGAATGAATTTGAACACGCTTCAAATCTTTGATTCGGCCATAGAGTCTGAAATCGGCTTTGGACTTTGTAAACTCTGAAGCCACTTCATCAAAACTTTTGTTTCTAGCTGACTCAATCTGATTGGCTCAATTGCAAACACATTTGCAATATTCTCTTTCTCGTTCAAACGCCATTCTAATTGGTTATAGTGTGTGATATTCATAGGTTTATCAATGAGCTAGTAGAGGGACTTGTACTAACACATTAGCACAACCAAGAGAACTGATTGTTCAAATCAATCTCCTATTCCTGCAAACCATAAGTGACATCTAGCAATATATTATGACTACAATGTTTTCGTAACATAATGAACCTGTCAGTTTTGGTGACCGTGTAATTCGATCTTTCTGTCTCACCATGTCTCGATCGAACAAAGGCCATGGAACTATTGGTCAAGCTACCAATTCAATCATATGCACAAATCTAATTGACATGTATTTCTTCGAAACATGAATCATTCATTCTCGATTACAACCCCAGCCGATGATTTCAATACAATGTCACTATTAGATCGCATAGGATATCAATCTTGTATATCTATATATAATTAGAAGACAAATTCCATATTGCGCACACATGTACCTTCGTATGTGAACAAACTATGACCATCAAGTATAGAGGCGATTCGACAAAGCGTCAATATGTACACTTGTGAACTATAGCCATCCAACATACAAGTCAGCATCGTGCCTCAGGTCTAAGGATCTTACACCTAACCAAAACATGAACAATTAGACATTGACTCCGCTAAAAGCTTCCATGTCGCCAATCCTTCTATGAATGTCACGTTCAGTGAATTTGTCTAAGACAAGCACTTGTGTTCTAGCTCGGATATCACAATACCCAATGACTTGTGACTCATCATCCCCTCAAATATCCAATATTGAATGGTGAAGCTTGAGAACACACCGATCTCAACAGGATCATCAATATGCTCTCAATGATCCATCAATCGGGAACTGTTTAAAGATTCAACAAAACTGTAACATGTCACACATATTCTTAACACCTTAAGAATAGGTTCAGTCGTAACTGATCTTATGGACCTCATTCATATAAAATTAGATGATGAATGAAAAACTTATTTGTTATTAAATAATCCTAAACATGTAACTATTACATGGTTGCTTTAGGGAATACTGCTAACAATAGGAGAAGTAACTCTTCTAGACAACTCTTCCAGAAATATGCAATTCTCGTTTTCCCTTACAAACAACATGTTTCACGCCCATCAATTCAATTATGGTCGTGTCGCTGTTCATCTTCCTCTAGTCCCCCTCCTAATGCATTTCTTCTTTTCATGCCTTTGGACTCTTGTGTTGTCATTTTGCATTACATAAACAAGAGAGTCACGAGAAGGTTCAACGAAAAGTCCCAAGCAACCAATCAGCCAGCAAGTGGCGAATGTGATTTGCTACTTTCCACAAAACTAATCGGTTGCTGAAATTGCCGCCCCAAACCAAGCTCACCTAGTGGTAAGTTTCCTTTCTCGAGATAGACCATCAAATTTATATCCTTGCACTGTTACTTAAAGCACGATTTTTTGTTTGCAGGTGTTTCGGCGCTTCTTAGTCTCACAATTTTTATTAACATGCACATATTGGTACCCTATAACATCTATTTTTCTAGACAACCCTTTAATATCTATCTAGACTACTTGAAGTACCTTTAACATCTATTTGGATTATCAACACGTCTGCGTGTTATGTGTGAAAGACTAGTAGTCATCATCTTTCATAGAGGATGTGGTAGGAGAAGTCACTCTTCTTGACAACTCTTCCAGAAAGATGTAATTCTCGTTTTCCCTTACCAACAACATGTTTCATGACCGTCATCACTTCAACTACGGTGGTGGTGGTGTTCATCCACCTTTGGTGTCTCTCTTCGGATGCATTTCTTCTTTCATGCCTTTGGACTCGTGTCATCGTTTTGCATTACGAAAACAAGAGAGTCGCTGGTAGGGTCAACGAAAAGTCTTGAACAACTCGTCAACCAGTGTGGCAAAGGTGATTCGTTAGTTCCCACAAAACCAAACAGCTGCTGAAATTGCCGCCTAAAACCAACCTCACCTACCTGAAGATATTCTTGGCTGGTGGGTAAGTTTCCTTTTGTCGAGACACACCAGCAAATGTATATCTTTGGATTGTTACTTAAAAGCATGATTTTTTGTTTGCAGGTATTTGGTGCGTCTTAGTCGCATAATATTTAATAATATATATATTGGTACGTATTTTCGTATATAATTTTTTTTTTATAATTTGTGTTATGGTAGAAAAGTAAAAAGTTATATATTTCTGCTGAAAACATGCCTACTTTTCTCATGTTGTTATCACGTACCATCTAAGTAAAAGTAAAAACAATATGCATGTATCAACTATTCAAATAAATAATAGAGAAAACTAAAAAAGTTGCACACTCCAAGTATTATAGAAAGTCCTTCGCAAAAATATCTTTTAGGTAGAGCCGAGGCCGAGATCACAATTCATGATAGAGATTTTGTCAGTACGAGGTGAATCTGGAGGGGACAACTGTGTACAAAGATGGAACGAGTATGGAGTGGGGACCACGTGTATGAAATCGTACCCGTACGTGACCAACATAGCCAAGAAGCAACTTAACTCTCCACCATGGTCACCTATTAAAATCACTTTGTTATTCCTTTTTTTTTTTCAATTTCTTTTTGGATTTGGCGCCACTTCCGTCTCCTTCTTCCACATTTGTATTTTAAAGATAGAGACACTAGGCACTTTTGGAACCCTAGATATTAAAAGCCAAATATTAATACGTCCATTGTCACTCGTTAATGACCCACCAGCTCATTTATTACATAAAACTTAACATAAGCACCCACCTCATTAATTGTAAAAGAACTCGTTAAAGATAATATAAGTGCACAATTATAGTAGATAATAAACAATATTTGAATGACAAATACCAAATGCAAAACCTATGTGTAAATGTATATACTGAAAAGAAATGTAAAGTAATATGTCTAATTAATGTTAAGGACAGTGGGAATGAATGGAGTTTTGTAATGATATAAATCAACCATTAAGCTCTATTCTATCTTTCTCATTTTATATATTAGCTTAGTAATGATCTCTTCAGCAATGATCCCAATGACAGTTTCCGCCATTTTTGTTCTCTCTCTCTATTAGAAGATAATTAGTCCAATGGTTTCAAGTCCATATACTTCTCGGGACATTTATAGCAAGTTCGTGTTGAAAATAGCATTTCCCATCGAAGCTTAACTCAAGAATGCATTTGGGACCGACTGACATTGATATTTATTTCACAGGTTGGTGTTATCTAACGGTTTTCGATGCCCGAAAGCAAAGGAAAATAGGACCAAGTTGTGAAAGCAAATTGCGTCACTTCATTTTTTTTTGCCCAAGCTCCATTGTGTATATTTTTTTAAAATGATGGAGGTCATTGTATAATTTCTCGGGATGGATTTTGGGGTATGACAAAGTTGGTATCAAAAGAACCTAGGGCATATTAGTTTGCTTTCATTTGGGTATCATAAGATGTGAGATGCAATTAACTAGTAATTTTTATACGTATAGATATATTGTTGATATACATGCAATACATATTAGGACAGAAAATTTTTCTGTTAAAATAGAAAGTTTTATATGCATCGATAACAATAGATTTGTTAACATTCCATTGGGGATAAGAACGCTTCAAGTGCCATAACTTGGCACAAATGGACACTTAAGTGCCATAACTTACGAAAGGTACACTTAAGTGCTACATTCGAAGAAAAACGGATCACTTAAGTGCCACTCCGGCCAAAGTCCAGCCAAAGTCCGGCCAAAACGCCGACGTGGCATTTTTCCGACGAGGCGAGCCCAAAACGACGCCGTTTTGCTTGCTGACGTGGCCAAATAATGCAAAAACGGCGTCGTTTTGGGCTGACGTGGTAAAAAAAATTAATGAAAAATTAATTAAATTAAATTAAAAATTAAATTTAGTTAAAATATTTAAAAATCATAATTTTAAAATTAAATTTAGTTAAAATATTAAAAAATAATTATTTTTAAATTAAATTTAGTTAAAATATTAAAAAATAATTATTTTAAAATTAGAAAAATTAAAAAAAAATTAAAAAAAAGGGGGGGTGTGGGGGAGGCGGCTGAGGAATCAGCCCTCGCGCCGCCGGCCGCCGGAGGGGCCCCTCGGCGGCCCGCGCCTGGTCCACACCGGGGGGTCCGACCCGATCGCCGATCGCTGGCTTAGGGCTGCGCACTGGCCACAATGCCCCTTCCCACCAAGTATGTATGCTAATGAGAGCTCAGCCGCCTCCCCCCCTTTTTTTTTTAATTTTTCTAATTTTAAATAATTATTTTTAATATTTTAACTAAATTTAATTTTAAAATTATTATTTTTTAATATTTTAACTAAATTTAATTTTAAAATTATTATTTTTAAATATTTTAACTAAATTTAATTTTTAATTTAATTTAATTAATTTTTATTTTTATTTTTTTACCACATCAGCCCAAAACGACGCCGTTTTTGCATTATTTGGCCACATTAGCGAGCAAAACGGCGTCGTTTTGAGCTTGCTTCGCCGGAAAAATGCCACGTCGGTATTTTGGCCGGACTTTGGCCAGATTGGCACTCAAGTGATCCCTTTTACTCCGATTTTGGCACTTAAGTGTACCTTTCGTAAATTATGGCACTTAAGTGTCCCTTTGTGCCAAGTTATGGCACTCCAGGGGTCCGCACGTCCATTCCATTGCCAACACTAAATCTCTCAATTCAAAACTCTCCATATTGTCACTTGACATTATTGATATTATCTTACTGAAACCTTACTGTTTGATCAAGGAAGTTCTCTCTCCTTGCTAATCTCTCAAATTATTTGCTTCCTATGCATAAAAAGCTTCTAGATTGTTTCATTCTTCCTTTATTTTTTCATATTCTCTAAATATAAATAAAACTGCTTTAAAGATCTCTCTCCAATACTAGGCAATACTAAAACTTGCACATTTATGTAACGTAAAATTTCAATATTTTGGCATCTTATGCACGTCACTCCTTTTTCATAAATATCAATAAAATTCCTATATAGGTGCAAAACGATTGGCATATCCTAGTTTTTTCTAGCATATATAATTTGTACAAAATCCTTTACTATTTCAACTACCTATTACAATAATATCAATTAGTTTAGAATATCCTTTATGTCACGCCCCGATTCTCGAGCGCGTGCCCATCTCTTGGTGGTCAATTAAAAGTGCGACTCCCCAGGATGAGTCGTCGACCCTTTTCATTTTATTGCACATGTGAAAGCGAATAAACAAATCCCCTGATAGTAATTATCTCGGGATAGAAAAACAAGACAACATATTCACAAACAAAACATGCCTTTATATACACATTGAGTCATATACAAAAGTCTACAACCAAAAAACTTCAAAAGACCAGCTTTCAAAAGAAGCTATCCTAACTAACCTACACCTCGGATCCCCTCAGCTCGTCTCCAGATCCTCCACTCGACGGTCCTGAAAAGAATTGAGCCACGATGGGGTGAGATATAAATCTCAGTGAGTTCACGCTCTAAACCCCGATTAGGAGGGTAACACGCCTAGAGCCGTCCTAACCACACAACCATACAACCATAAAAACTTACCTCGTCTAAAATCTACCCTGCAGGTCAGCACAATTCATATCACAAATAGCCATAAAAACATGAGCAACAAATAATCTCATCAACTGGAACACCACACTCAAATTCAACCCAGCATAGAGGTCCTGATTATAGGGCCAAATCGTTATGACATGTCTCATACCATGTCATGCAATTTTATCCCATAATTTAGTGCATTCAACTAAATTCATCATGTATTCCTAGTTTTGATCTTGGCTTATAACACAACCTACTCGCTATTCAGCAGTCTTCTGGCATAGCCAGGCGTCGTCTCACCCCATTGAGCATGGCTACGTCTTTCCTAGACGGCTTTCCCGAAGGAGCAAAGATCAAGAATCTACTACGATCGGCTTCCGTTGTCCAGGGGCATCCCATATAGGGGTAATGTCCAACTTAACAGCCCGGGACGGGTTCTCTTAACCAACACATGACCACTCAATTATGGGTAAAGACACCGTGCATTGTACTCAAATGTCTCAATTAAGATAATGCACTTGGCCCATTTTCTTCGTATTAAAAACACTCGGTGAAAATAGTCGTGTGTGGGTACACAATCAAGCGACGAGATTAAGGTAATCGAGGGTCCTCCTCGACTCCTAATAAACTCGAAACTTTCACCCGCTAACGGGTTAAACTGAATTGCTTTATAATAGCAGTCCATCTTAGCTCGTTACTTGGTGAGTTAGTCCATGCCAATTATTACATCAAAATCATACATTGCTAGGACTATCAAATCTATCCTCCCCTTTCACTCACCAATCACTAACTTGCAACTAAGACAACCCACTGAAACTAACATATTATCCTTTAACGGTGTAGATATGCTAACCACTAACTCCAACAACTCAGGAATCAATCCTACCAACTTAACAAACTATTCAGTTATAAACGAATGAGTTACACTAGGGTCAAATAAAGCATAAGTAGCGTGGTCGTTTAGCGAAACAGTACATGTAATCACATCAGGTGAGTCCTTAGCCTATCCTCTAGTGATAGTGTACATCCTTCCTTTAAGCTGAAGGTCTGATTAGTCCACCCTACTATGCATTCGGGGGCGTGTATCCTCGATTCTAACCCATCGGTGGCGGTGGCGGCAACTGCGGTCTCATTTGTCTCTTGGGACAATTCCTGACCATGTGACCTTGCTGGCCACACTCAACACAAGCACCTGACCTAGAATGGCATGGGGCCGATCCATGTCGTCTTCCACAGAAACGACATGCACCATTCTGTCTTGGCGCTGACTTTCCTATTCCACCCATCCTGTTAGGCGGAATAGGGTACCTTCCTCCAGTCATAGGTCCTTTTCCAAACCTATTTCCATCCCTACTCGAACCAAACCGTGACCTAGATGGTTTGTTCGTTCTGATGTTGTAGCCCCCATCAAGCCTACGAATTTTCTCACTTTGGGCTTCAATTTCTTCACCAACTTCCCCAATTGATGTCCAATTTTTGGTAACGAGGAAGCCCCCACAATTTCCCTTCACCAAATAACTCACTAAAGAGGCCAAAAATCCCTTCAATTTTGCCCATCCGAATTTCCTTTCGTTTCCAAATCGTCCAAATCGATTTTTCGTAAAAATCCCGAGCTTGTCAAAAATTCTTCGGAGGATAAGTCGACGTTCCTAAAATGAATCGTGACATGACAGAACTTTCAATTTCTGAAATCGGGTTCAATTTCGCGGTTAATTTCAATTTGACGCGATTTTAGCGTGACCTAACTTACTTGGTAGCTTTTAGGAATTTTTTTGTGCAATTGAACCGTGGTCGATTATTTTCTAGCCACAATGTACATTTTCGACACACTGGCGACTCTCGATTATCGTGAAAATCTCAATGTTTCAAATACAGACACAGGGTAAGAAAATGATAGAAAAATCGGTCTAGTGCTATTCGACAAAAATTTTGCAATTAGGTGGAATCACTCACACACTAATCACATACCTCTATCGAATTGACCTATCTCGCATCTCTGATCAATTTTGACGGTGTCATAATGACCCTTGCAGATTAGCATGGTCGAGCAATCGATTTCGGGTCGAATTTTCAAGTCTATTGCGTTAAAATCCCTTAACGGCTTCACCTAATAGACTAGTTATCTCGTGAGTGGCCAACTCAGAGAAAAAAACTATATGCGCGTCAATGAAAAGCCCGACTTATTCAATCAAAGATAGAACCTGAAATTCAGGATGTCACAACTCTTCCTCTCTTATAAAAATTTTGTCGTCGAAATTTAAACCATTACAAATCTTTAAACAAAAAGGTGGGGGTACAGTCGTTTCGTCGAATCTTCACTTTCCCAAGTTGCTCCTTCAGTGCCGTGGTGTTGCCAGACTACTTTAACCAACGGGATCGTCTTGGTGTGCAGAATCTGTTCCTTCCGATCCACAATCTGAACCAATCTTTCCACGTATGATACCCTGTCGTCCACGTCTAACTCTTCAAAATTTAGCACGTGAGTCGAATCAGATTCTTACTTTCTCAACATCAACACGTGAAAGACGTCATGCACTTGCGCCAACCTCGGCGGTAATACAAGACAATACGCTAGATTTCCTATTCTTTTCAGAATCTCGAAGGAACCTATATACCTCGAACTTAGCTTCCCTTTCTTGTTAAACCGCAAAGTACCCCTCATCGGTGACACATTCAAAAAGACGTGCTCACCAACTTAGAATTCCAATGGTCTCTAATGCTCATCAGCATAGCTTTTCTGGCAGATCTGAGCGATTTTTAATCTATCTCTAATGATGGCAACTATATCCACTGATTGTTGGACTAACTCTGGGCCTGTGATCTTTCGTTCTCCGACCTCATCCCAACATACTGGCGTTTTGCACGCTTTGCCATACAACACTTCAAAAGGAGCCATCTGAATGCTTTGCCGGTAACTGTTGTTGTAGGCAAATTCGACAAGATGAAGCTGTTCCTCACAGCTTCCCTTGAAATCCAACACGCAAGCTCACAACATGTCTTCGAGGGTTTGAATCGTCCTCTCAGACTAGCCATTCGTCTGAGGATGATATGTCATATTGTACTGCAGTTTCGTTCCTAAGGCGATCTGCAAACTTTTTCAAAAGGCAGCTGTAAATCTCGGGTCTTTGTCTGATGTAATTGTTACCGACACTCTATGCAGAAGAACAATCTGACGCATGTACAATTCTACCTGCCTATATAAATCAATGTCATTTCATACGGCGATAAAGTGAGCCGACTTCATCAGTCTGTCAATCACTACCTAAATGGAATAATTACATCTCTGACTCATCGGTAAGCCCGTCACAAAGTCCATTGTGATATGTTCCCATTTCCATTCGGGAATCTTGAGAGGTTACAAAAGTCCTCCCGGCTTACAATGCTATGCCTTCACTTGTTGACACGTCAGACACTTGGCGACATGCTTAGCGATATGCGCATTCACACCGGACCACCAATAGTGTTGTATTAGTATGCAACCCAGTCCTATAAACGACGCACCACTATAGATCTCGTATCCTCTTGAACCAGATGGTATGGTTAGCACATGTGTGATAGTCAGCTTCTACTTAAGCTATTGGAAACTACACTCACACTTGTCTGTCCACACGAATTTCTCTTCCTTTTTCAGTAGTCGAGTCAACAGTGAGGCTAAAGCTGAAAACCCTTCCACAAACCTTCTGTAATACCCTGTTAAACCTAGAAAGCTTATGATCTTTGTCACTGTAATCGGTCTTAGCCAGTTGATAACTGTCTCAGTCTTGGTCGGGTCCATAGAGATTCCTTCGCCTGAAATCATGTGATGTAGGAAAGCAACACAAGTCAATCAAAACTCGCACTTGCTAAACTTAGCATACAATTTGTGATTCCTCAATGTCTGAAGTACCATCCTCAAATGCCTTTCGTGCTCCTCTTGACTTCTCGAGTACACCAGAATATCGTCGATGAACACAATCACAAACTAATCTATGTATTCCTTGAACACTCGGTTCATCAGATCCATAAAAGCAACCGGGGCATTCGTCAAACCAAACGGCATTACAGTGAACTCATAATGGCCGTATTGAGTACGAAACGCCGACTTCGGTATATCCTCCTTTCTAATCCTCATCTGATGATACCTTGTCCTTAAGTCGATCTTTGAAAATATCGACGCTCCTTGTAACTGGTCAAACAAGTCGTCGATTCTCGGCAGTGGATACTTGTTCTTAATCGTCACCTAATTGAGTTGACAATAGTCGATGCACAGGCACAACGAACCATCTTTCTTCTTCATGAACAGAACTAATGCTCCTCAAGGTAATGCACTAAGACGTATGAATCTTTTATCCAACAACTCTTGCATCTGCACCTTCAGTTCTTTTAGCTCAGATAAAGCCATATGGTAAGGAGCTTTAGAGATTGGCTCTGCCCCGGGTGCTAACTTGATCACGAATTCAATCTCACTCTCTGGCGGTAGGCTTGGCAATTCTTTCGGAAACACATCTGGGAATTCCTGAACCATTGCGATGTCTTCGATCTTCAGCTCCTCAACTATCGTATCCACAACAGTTGCTAAGTAACATTGGCAACCTCCATCTAACAAACGGGTTGCCTCAAGTGACGAGATTAAGATAATCGAGGGTCCTCCTCGACTCCCAATAAACTCGAAACTTTCGTCCGCTAATGGGTTAAACTGAATCGCTTTACGATAGCAGTCCATCTTGGCTCGTTACTTGGTAAGCCAATCCATTTCAATTATTACATCAAAATCATACATGGCTAGAACTATCAAATCTGTCATCCCCTCTCGCTCACCAATCACTAACTTACAACCAGGACAACCCACTGAAACTAACACCTTATCCTTTAATAGTGTAGATATGCTAATCACTGACTCCAACAACTGTTTAGCTATAAACGAATTAGTTGCACCAGGGTCAAATAAAGTATAAGCAACATGGTCGTTCAGTGAAACAGTACATGTAATCACATTAGGCGAGTCCTCACCCTGTCCTCCAGTGATAATGTACGTCCTTCCTTAAGCTGGAGGTCTGATCAGTCCACCCTGCTGTGCATTCGGGGGTGCGTATCCTCGATTCTGACCCATTGGTGGCGGTGGCGAAAACTGCAGTCCCATCTGTCTCCTAGGACAATTCCTAGCCATGTGACCTTATTGGCTACACTCAAAACAAACACCCGACCTAGAATGGCATAGGGCCGATCCATGTCGTCAGGGTGGATTGATCAGACCTCCAGCTCAAATGACATATCGAATCGACCTATCTCCGATCTTTAATCGATTTAGACGGTGTCGTAATGACCTTTGCAGATTAGCACGATCGAGCAGTTGATTCCGGGTCGAATTCTCAAGTCTATTGAGTTAAAATCCCTTAACGACTTCATCTGATAGATTAGTTATCTTGTGAGTGGCAAACTCAGAGAAAAGAACTATAGGCGCGTCGATGAAAAACCTAACTTATTCAATAAACAGAACCTGAAATTTAGGATGTCACACTTTAGTTAAATCTTATAGCTTTTTTAACAATTACTATAAGACAAGTCATTTGTCTTTATCTTTTGAGTCGGACTCTTATTTCAATTCTTCAACAAATTATTTTTCTAATTTAGCTCTATTCAATATACACAATCATATCTTTGCCGGATTTCCTTATGGATGTTTTCTGATAGTACTTGCTACAAAGTAGAAATTTCTAGTTGGGCTCTCCTGACTAGTCAGTGACGCAAGCCAAGTAGACCTCATCACTACTAATGATGCATTTCAAAGGTCTAATAGCTGATAGTGATATGGATTCTTGAGGCATGGCTAGAATACTTAAAGCATCTTTTACATCCTCGAAAAATTGAGTCTTGAAAAATCCATGTTGTCTTCCTGCGGGAATATTCTAAAACCTGCCTAAACCTACGCAAGATACCCTTTAACATACTTTTGAAGCATCTTTTGTAGGGTAGACATGTTAGTCTGTGTGCACGCACCCAGCTATGTGTGAAAGACTAGTAGCCATTATCATTCATAGAGGATGTGATAGGAGGAGTAACAAAAACAATATAATTTGTAACTCTTCCAAAAAGAATGTCATTCTCGTCATCCCTTTCCAACGATTACGATTTGTTTCCTGGCAATTGCTTCGACTATGGTGATGTTACTGTTCTCCAGTGTCTCTCTAATGCATTTCCTTTTTTATCACCCAACTATGGTGATGAAGGTTTAGCGAGAAGTCCTGAGCAACCGATCAGCCAGCAGGCGATGAAGGTCGTTCACCAGATTCCCACTAAAACCAATCAGTTGCTGAAATTGCACCCCAAAACAAACCTCGTCTTTAAAAATATATGAATCTCCTTTGTCAAGACAAACCGGTAGATATATATATTGCGTTCTTTGAAGCTTGACTTTTAATTTGCAGGTGTTCGGGGCTTTTTAGTCATACAATTTTCATAATATATGTTTTGTCACGTGCTTTCTTATATGATCTTTTTATAATTTAATGCACGCTTTTATTGAACACCTGCCCTTACTTTCCATGTGTCATTAATATCATAAAGCACCTAACTAAAAAGAAGAACGATTTGTATAAATCAATTATTCAAATTAATAAAATAAAATAAAAACAAAACAGGTTATATATTACAGAGAGAGATAAGACAAGTACGGTGGAGTTGGGTCCCACGGCTATTTACTTAGGCCTAGTATTAGGGTTCACGTGTATGAAGAGTGAAGACGTACTATTCTTTGCATCTGCATCTGCATCATGGACGTACCACCATCTGCACCATGAAGTTGATAAGAGTTGAAGCGTAATAATTGCCAAGTGACCGACAGGGTCTAAAAGTAACTTAACTCAATCATTGTTAACTATTAACCATCGCTTTGGGTTCCAAGCCACGACTGTCTTCTTTCTCCTCCCTGGCGTATTTTTGATAGAAAGACCATCTGCTTTCCGAGCTCTAAAATTTAATAAACAAATGTTGACTTATTAATTATCCTCATTAATGACCGATCGCCTTGTTCATTGCATAAAACTTAAAAGATAATATAAGTGCATGATAATAAGAAATAATAGATGTTTTTAAATGATAAATACTAATAGCAAAACATCCCATTTCATCGTTACTCCCTGTGTGTGTACACAAGAAAGAGTAAGGCTCATTCATACATGTACGGCAAGTTCATGTTCATATATTGTTCTAGAAATATTATATTAGATTAAGACCTCATTTATTTCATAAAAAATAAATAATTTAAAATATTTTTCAATAAAAAATTGCTTGTATTGATTGGGAAGCTAAGCTCCTTAGAAAGGATTAATCGAGAAAATGTCTTTCTTTCATGGACTAGATTCCAGCAGACAGCGATCTTTCTGCGAAAAAAGAAATAAAAAAATACGAAGTAAAACAATAAACTAAATATTTAGGTCTATTTTGAATCGAATTCGATTCAATGTACAGTATTTTATTAAAAGATCTTGTATGATCTTCTTGCCCTAGACACATTTTTGTTCTCACAATATTATTTCTAAATGGAATCGGAGAAAACCCGAATTTTGTTGAGGTTGAATCTACTTTTTTATTTCTCTTTCCTCCTTTCTTGATTATACTTCTACTTAATATATTGTATCGAATTCAATTTTTTCTAAAAAAGAGCCAATAAAAATTATTTCAATTAATTATAACAATACATTGATAATATTTTTGTTCTTTTATTTTCGTAAGTGATACAAGTAATTATTTTTATCCCAAATTCTTTTTATGACATAAAAAACTCCAAATTTTATTCATCATGACATATTTACTCTAAAATTATTTTTATGACATAAAAAACCCTAATTTTATATCCATGTGATGCATTTACTCTCCGTCAACATTTTGTCAGATGACTTTCCAACCAAAACGTCATTTTTATTTCACTTAATATGTCAATATCGTTTGTCTTTTTTCGTATATGATGCCAGATTTTTAACGATGCTCATTATAAGAACTTTATGGAGGGTAAATGTATCGCATAGGCATAAATTTAAAATTTTTGATGTAAAAAAATGTTTCAAATAAATATCACAGTGAATAAAATTTTGGATTTTAATTGCTTTTTCTCCATGAGATGATTGAGTTTTATTCTACTTTATTGTAAAGTAATATATCTAATTAATTTAAGAAATACGAAAGGACGGAGTTTTCTGGTAATAAGAATCAACCATTTAACTGTGTTAGGACTAGAATTAGCACCTAGAGGGGGGTGAATAGGTGATTAAAGCGATTTCAACAATTTAAT
This sequence comes from Eucalyptus pauciflora, assembly GCA_007663325.1. Lineage (NCBI taxonomy): Eukaryota > Viridiplantae > Streptophyta > Magnoliopsida > Myrtales > Myrtaceae > Eucalyptus > Eucalyptus pauciflora. The sequence goes on along the minus strand of VMYD01000193.1, from coordinate 369,461 downwards.
CCGAATGAGAGATTAAAGAATTAAAACCAACAATCGCAGCAAATGAAAGTAATGAAAGATAAAAGGATTAGGGATAGAGAATCAAAACTCCAGATTTATAGTGGTTCGGCTTAGACCAAGCCTACGTCCACTCTCCCGCACGAACAGCCCTTCTGGCTAGATTTCACTAAGAATCAAAAAGAGTGATTACAGTCTCACGCTCTTGAGTTCATAGTGTAGAAGCTCTACTACACTTCCTTAAGGTCTCACCACAATATGATCTCTCTTTTGATTACATATAACGCTCGAAGAATAAGATCACAAAATAGAAAAGGAGATTCAGACTTTGGAATTCTTCTATCCGGCACCCTTCAACAACTAGAGCATCTCTCTTATATACTTTTTCATGCCTTCATTACCGTTGGCACCTTCCAAAAAAGTTCTTCCAATCAACCCGTTGGACAGAATCAATTAGAGAGATCTCGAGCTCTTTAAGGTAAGTGTTGATAGCCCATCAATCCTGCTTGCCCATACAATCAGGATCTTGGTTTCCATAAGTAGATCCTTCCAAATATAAGTTGCGAAATCTTTAGAGAATCTATACATATTCGAATACGAAAATAAGATCTTCTAGTGCTGAATCCAGTAGAAAGATATTCTCTAGCCGTTAGAGTAAAAACCATATAAGATTAGAATAGAAGTTGGTCTGGAGACTGTTCATGAGGGTAGACTTTGAAACTTGAGTCTTGCTAACTTCAGACTTTGTCAGTAGAGTCTGTAAATCTTCATACTTTGATCTTTAGACTTTGACAGTAGAGTCTGTAAGTCTTCAGACTAGACTGAGGAAAATGTTTTGTCAACTTCAAAATACCTGAAGAGAATTTATCCAACAATCTCCCCCTTTTTGATGGTGACAAAACTTTCCTGCAGATTTGAATATTATTGCCCTGCAATACAACTTTTAAGCAAGCTTTGATATCTCATAAAAGATTAGAATAAAAATAGTAGAAGTTATCCTGTACACAGATGTTCTGTACACAGACTTACCATGTACACAATTCTGCATCCACAGAAGCCTCATTAGTCATGTGCAGACATTACTATCTTTATCTAATTTAATAGCTTAAAGTAATGCAATAATGAGCACACATTCAAAAAAACTCAAGATAAAGTCAAAATATCAATCACAATCATAACAAATAAAAAAAATGTTTAAAAATGAAGATTTGGTTTGAGGATAGAGTCTTGAAATTTGCTTGAAATCTGCAAAGTCTTCTCCCCCTTTTTGTCAGCATTAAAAAAAATGAAGGAGCACGAGGAATGCGAACAAGTTGAAAGTCCTCCATAGACTTGACAGTTCCTTCTAGCTTCCTCAAATCTTCCTATAGTTGAGTAAGAGCAGTGCCTTTGGCAGTGTTCTGAATCTGACGCTGAACCTCTTTAAGCTGATCATGCATGGTGATGAACATTGCATGATTCTCATTCTGCAGAGTCTGAAATTCATACCCCATAGCATAGATTTGACCTTTGAGCTCCAAGATGATGTCAAGCAGCCTTCCAAAATCTCCTGAATTGTCAGTCTGAGTGCTTGAGTCAATTCGGTCTGATGGTGGAGTCAAGCCAGTGTGAATATCAGCAGAGAGATCAATATTTGGAGATGATGCCTCTCCCTCAGGAAACTGAGCAGCATGAACATTTTCTACATCAGGAGGTGATCGACTAACACCTGTTTGGGTATCTCCCTCTGTAAAAGTCAGTAGAAGAGGAGTACATTCTCTTTGGGTATCTCCCCATGTTTCAATGTCTTCTGGAGGAGAAAAGTACTATTCTTTCTGAGGAGTTTCCTCAGTGACAGGATGTCGTTGATCCTCTTTTTCTGCTGGAGAATCTGTCTTTGCCGGTTCTTCCCCTTGTTCTTCTTTTTCTTCTCCCTCTTCTTATTTTTCCTCTTTCTCTTTCTTTTTCTCTTCCTCTTTCTCTTCTTCTTTCTCTTCCTCTTTCTCTTCTCCTTGTAAGGATCCTTTTTCCTGGAGTCCTTTCTTAGTGTCTTCTGCAAAATGTTGTTCTGGAACAGTTGAAATAGGTGTAGAAAATTGAGAGACAAGAGCAGAGATGGGCAAAGCATCCTCATCATCTTCATCTTCCAAGATGATTGCCCTTCTCGTCTTGATAGGACTAGTCATCGGTTCCTTTCCTTTTCTTTTGGCCGCTGAAGAGTCTGGTCTGAACTTAATAGGAGTCTTCTCCTTGAACTGTTCAAGCTTCTTGCTAAGTTCTTTCAGACGCATCTTTGTTATCATCCTCAGTCTGATAACCATTTTATCAATAGTCTTCACAGAGAGAATGTGAGGAGGCTGAATATTCAAGTGTCTGAAAAGACGAGTGATGAGAGCAGCATAAGGGAGTTTTCTCTTGTCCTTTGCCATGGACCTGTACATGTGAAACATGATAGTGTGTGGCAATGAGAAGTTAAGACCAATCTTGATTGCATACATCAACTTAGCCTCTGAGATGGATACATCTGTCTTTGATGTTGATTTCGGTCTAAGACAGTTGATCACTATCTTGTGAAGCAGAGTGCTTGTTGCATTCATCCTGGAGTAGGAGAGACGACCTTCAGTAATATGGTCTCTCGCAAGTTCTAGAGTTGCATGACTTACAGTCACAGAAATTGATTGAAAAGAACCTCTTTCCACACCAATTACATCTGCCAGAGTGTCCATATCAACAACATATTCTCTATCTCTCACACTGAATGAAAAGCTATTCTTATCAAAGAAACTGAGATTGGAATAAAAATATGCTGTTAATTCAGAATAAGCCACATCACATTCAGTACAGAACTTATGAAGTTGAAGTTTCTCAAACTTCTCTCTCAGATTGATGCTTAATAAATCCAGAAAATCAAAGTCCACCGTCCGTGGATTCATCACCCCACGCTTCAGCAGTTTCTCATACATCTTCCTATGTCCGTCTGATCGAAACAGTTCATCATTCTTTCCTCGAAGGTTTGCAGCCACACCCATCCAAGGTTTAAAATGTATAAACATTTTCTCATCATCATCCTTTCCCTTTGGTTGATTTACACTACTAAATCTAGGGTCATTGGGAAAGTTTGCAAAGACTTTTGCTGCCGTTCCAGCAGGAACAACGCCTGATCTCTCCATTACAGTGAGAAAGTGTGTCTCATTTGTGTAACCTTTTTCTTTCAGGAATTCATCAATGAAGGTCATTGCAGAACCTCCTTCCTTCAATGTAGAGTAAAGCCTATAAACAAAAGCAGGCTTGAGTGATCTTACAGGTTCAATATCTTCAAGAACTTCTTCTGCATGTCGAGGGTGACGATCATGAGGTCTAGTTGAGGAAGTACGCTGTTGAGATCGTTGAGGAGTCTGTTCTGTTGGAAAGTCACTTTCTTCTGTGAGATCGAAGTGCGTAGGCCCCTCACCAGAGCCCTGTGGTCCCCTGTTTGCTATCCTTGAGGATTTCCTTTGGTAAGACATTGTCGCTTTCTTGGAGAAACTTTCACACTTGTGTCACAAGAAAGTTAAAAGCTTTGAGACGTAGAAATTTGGGAGAGAAAATTCAGAGGAGTGAAAAGCTTTTGAACTAGGGTTTCTGAGTAAAGTGAAAACGAAGGAGAATGAGTATATAAAAGATAACTGATACGGGGTAACTCAAGCGTCGCAATTTGGAAATATTAAGAATTTCCTTTTAAAAAAAATAACTACCTTAATAAATCGATAACCACCATTTTTTAAAAATTTAACTGCCTTAATAAGCTCAATTAGAGATAAACAGACAATCTTACCTTTTCGAAATAACAGTTTAAGTAAATAAATGAACTTACAGTCGTGTCGATTTGTATTCTCAGTCTACAACCTTTTGAGTCTGATACTCTGTCAGACTTTAGATTCTGAGTCTGAGCTTCAACATTCTTCAAGAGATAAAATATTGAGTCTTGAGCGAATAGACTCAAACAAGCTTTTCTCAAGTGGCTTTGTGAAGATGTCTGCCAGTTGATTCTTTGAGTCTATGAATTGTATCAAGACTTCTTTGTTCTGAACATGATCTCTTATAAAATGATGTCGAATCTCAATATGTTTTGCTCTTGAATGTAGGATAGGATTTTTTGTAAGATTGATTGCGCTGGTATTGTCACATTTGATCTCTGTGCAAGAATCTTCAATGCCAAAGTCTTGTAGTTGTTGTTTTATCCACAGTATTTGAGAACAGCAACTTCCAAGGGCTACGTATTCTGCTTCAGCTGTTGAAAGAGCCACAGTACTTTGTTTTCTTGAAAACCAAGATACTGCCCTGTTTCCAAGCAATTGACAAGTACCTGAAGTGTTTTTTCTTTCAACTCTACAACCTGCAAGATCTGCGTCTGAATAACCAAGAAGAGTAAAGTCTCATTCTTTGGGATACCATAGACCAATCTTAGCAGTAGTAGCAACATATTTAATGATACGTTTAGCAGCACTTAGATGAGATTCCTTAGGATCTGATTGAAACCTAGCGCATATGCAAACACTAAATAATATGTTAGGTTTGGATGCAGTAAGATAAAGAAGTGAACCAATGATACTCCTGTATAACTTTTGGTCGATTTTCTTCCCTGCTTTATCTTTGTCTATCTTCAAGGAACTTGACATTGGTATGTCAGTCTTTTTGCAATTATCCAGACCGAACTTTTTAACAAGTTCTTTTGCATATTTCTCTTGATGAATGAATATTCCTTCCTTTAGTTGTTTCACTTGTAGACCAAGGAAAAAGGATAGTTCACCCATCATGCTCATCTCGAATTCATCCTGGATAGACTTAGAAAATTTCTTGCACAAAGTCTCATTAGATGATCCGAATATAATGTCATCAACATAAATCTGAACAAGTAGAAAACTTTTACCTTCCTTTTTAATAAACAAAGTAGTTCTACCTTTCCTTTAGAAAAGCCATTATGAATTAAGAAATTACTTAGCCTTTCATACCAAGCTCGAGGAGCTTGTTTCAATCCATATAAAGCTTTCTTTAGTCTGAACACTGAGTCTGGTTTATTTGAGTCTTCAAATCCAGGAGGTTGTTCCACGTAGACTTCTTCTTGAATAAATTCATTTAGGAATACGCTTTTGACATCCATTTGAAATAACCTGAAATTCTTATAACAAGCAAAAGCAAGTAGTAATCTGATTGCTTCTAACCTTGCTACTGGAGCATAGGTCTCATCATAGTCTATCCCTTCTTCTTGCGTGTATCCTTTAGCCACGAGTCTTGCTTTGTTTCTCATTACTTTGCCTTTTTCATCAACTTTGTTCCTGAAAACCCATTTAGCTCCAATAACTGATTTACCTTTTGGTTTAGGAGTCAATTCCCATACGTCGTTAATACTGAATTGTCTGAGCTCTTCTTGCATTGCTTCAATCTAGCTTTCATCAGCTAAAGCTTCTTCAATATTTTTGGGTTCTATCTCAGAAATAAGAGCAACAGCACTAGACTCTTCTCGCTTTTTGGATCTTGTTCGAATTCCCTCATTAATGTTTCCAATAATGAGTTCTTCAGGATGACTAGACTTGTGCTTCCAGTTACTAGTCAATCTGATAGATTGTTGATCTTTTTCTTGAGTAGATTCTTCATCAGTAGCTTGTTGTACTGATTCTGAATTAGTAACTGATTCAATGGAGGTAGATCTAGCAAAGTCTGGAACAGATTCTGAATCTTCAGTCTGAATTTGCTGAATTTGTGGAGAGTCTTGAAATTTGACATTCATTGATTCTTCCACAGTCTGAGTATTCTTGTTGAATACTGTAAAGGCTTTGCTTGTAGTTGAGTAACCAAGAAAGAATCCTTCATCTGATTTATCTTCAAACTTACCAACACGATCATTTGCATTCTTTAGAATAAAACATTTGCAACCAAATACTTGAAAATAAGAAACTATTGGTTTCTTTCCTTTAAAAATTTCATAAGGGGTTTTCTCAAGAATTGGCCTTAAAAACACTCGGTTTATAATATAGCAAGCAGTTGAAACAGCTTCAGCCCAAAACCTTGAAGAAATTTGATTTCCAATTAAAAGAGTTTTTGCCATTTATTGTAAAGACCTATTCTTCCTTTCTACAACCCCATTCTGTTCTAGTGTATATGGAGAGGAGAATTTGTGTTGAAAACCAAATTCATCACAAAATTTAGTAAAGTCTTGATTTTCAAACTCACCTCCATGGTCTGTACGAATACTCGAGATAGTGTGACATTTCTCATTCTGCACTTTCTTAGCAAACTTTGAAAAGAGAGAGAAAGTCTCCGACTTACTTGAAAGAAAGTAGACCCAAGTAAATCGTGAGTAATCATCCACAATTACTAGACAGAACCTTTTTCCACCAATGCTTTGCGTTCTGGTAGGTCCAAACAAATACATATGCAGAAGCTGCAGTACATGATTAGTGGAAACTTTATTTATTGATTTGTAAGAGTTTCTAACATGTTTACTCAGTACGCATGGTGTACATAGATCATACTTTGAGTAATTGAGAGTAGGCAATCCTCGAACAAGTTTCTTGGTAGAGATCTTGTTGATTTGCTTCATATTGGTATGGCCTAGCTTTTTGTGCCATAGATTAGCTTCATCTTGTACTGATATTAAGCACTGTGATCTTTCTTGATTCACATCCAGAAGATAGATATTTCCATGTCTTCGTCCAGTAAAAGATTGAGTAAAGTCTTTACTGATTCCAGAGCACGTTTCTTCCTGGAAATTGATCTTGAAACCAGTATCACACAACTGACTTATGCTAAGCAAGTTGTAATTTAATCCTTCAACTAAGGAAACATTTTTGATTGACAAACTTCCAATCTTTACTGTTCCTCGACCAGTAATTCTTCCTTTGTTGTTACCACCAAAGGAAACTTTTCCTCCGTCTATCTGGACAAGTTTTATGAAGCAACTTGAGTCTCCTGTCATATGTCTTGAGCAGCCACTATCAAGATACCATTTAATCTTCCTTTTGATAGTAACCTGCAAATAACACAAATTCAAGCTCTCTTTGGTACCCATATCATCTCGAGTTCACTGTATGAGTCTGTGTCTGAATCAATGTCTAAGTCTAAATCTGATTTTGCCATTAAACAGATATTGGCATAATCATCATCACTTTCTTCACATTCAGTATCACTCCAAGTCTCTGCTTTGAGTGTCTTCCTGTATTTCTCAATCTTTCCTTTTCTCTTCTTTAACAGAGGACAGTTGGGTCTGATGTGTCCATTTTTCTTGCATTCAAAGCAAGTCACTTCTTTGTTAGAATCATCTTCCTCTGTTGATTTGTTTTGAAGCCTTTGTGAGCTTTGTTTCTTCCAATTGAATTTCCTTCCTTTTCTATTCAACTTTCTGAATCTCTTTATCATGAGTGCCAGTTCTTCATCATCTAGATCTTCTTCAGAGTCTGTAGCATCAGAATAGTCATTAGACTTTAAGGTAATAGATTTCTTACCTTTTGAATCTTCCTCTTCGTTGGTCTGTTCCACTTCATAAGATTGAAGAGTCCCAACCAGTTCATCTACAGAGAGTGGAGCAATCCTCTGCGTCTCTCTTATTGAGGTTTTTATGTAATTCCAGTCTTTAGAAAGTCCTCGTAGGAGTTTGTTGACCTTCATATGTCCTGAGATTGGATGTCCCTAATATTCAAGACCATTCACAATTTCAGTAAAGCGACTAAACATGTCAGTTATTGATTCTCCTAATCTCATCTTAAATATTTCATATTGTCCCAAAAGAATATTGATCATTGTTTCTTTCACACGATCAGTTCCTTCATAGGTAATGTGAAGCCTATCCCAGATTTCTTTTGCTGTATCACAAGAAGATATTCTGTTATACTCAATAGGGGATAAAGCACAATATAAGGAGTAAATAGCTTTGGCGTCAAGAGTCTGTCTCTTGGTGATTTCTTCTTGAGTCAGTAGAGTGGGATCAGCAACTTCTTTTCCTCTCTCTGATTCTAATGCAGCAGCATGAATGATTCCTTTATCAACCACTCCGCATTCCAAAGGATCTTTCGATCTTAGGAATGCCTTCATCTTATTTTTCCATATGCTGTAGTCTTTTCCATCAAAGTATGGAGGTCTGGTATTGCTTTGACCTTCAACCAACCCTGTAGGCAACATACTAGCCGTAGATCTTTTACTCAGAAGTAAAGACACTTCTTATGAACGAGTACACAAGCTCTGATACCAATTGTTAGGACTAGAATTAGCACCTAGAGGGGGGTGAATAGGTGATTAAAGCGATTTCAACAATTTAATCCGAATGAGAGATTAAAGAATTAAAACCAACAATCGCAACAAATGAAAGTAATGAAAGATAAAAGGATTAGGGATAGAGAATCAAGACTCCAGATTTATAGTGGTTCGGCTTAGACCAAGCCTACGTCCACTCTCCCGCACGGACAGCCCTTCTAGCTGGATTTCACTAAGAATCAAAAAGAGTGATTACAGTCTCACGCTCTTGAGTCCACAGTGTAGAAGCTCTACTACACTTCCTCAAGGTCTTACCACAATATGATCTCTCTTTTGATTACATATAACGCTCGAAGAATAAGATCACAAAATAGAAAAGGAGATTCAGACTTTGGAATTCTTCTATCCGGCACCCTTCAACAACTGGAGCATCTCTCTTATATACTTCTCCATGCCTTCATTACCGTTGGCACCTTCCAAAGAAGTTCTTCCAATCAACCCGTTGGACATAATCAATTAAAGAGATCTCGAGCTCTTTAAGGTAAGTGTTAATAGCCCATCAATCCTGCTCGCCCATACAATCAGGATCTTGGTTTCCATAAGTAGATCCTTCCAAATATAAGTTGCGAAATCTTTAGAGAATCTATACATATTCGAATACGAAAATAAGATCTTCTAGTGCTGAATCCAGTAGAAAGATATTCTCTAGCCGTTAGAGTAAAAACCATATAAGATTAGAATAGAAGTTGGTCTGGAGACTGTCCATGAGGGTTGACTTTGAAACTTGAGTCTTGCTAACTTCAGACTTTGTCAGTAGAGTCTGTAAATCTTCATACTTTGATCTTCAGACTTTGACAGTAGAGTCTGTAAGTCTTCAGACTAGACTGAGGAAAATGTTTTGTCAACTTCAAAATACCTGAAGAGAATTTATCCAACAAACTGCACTATGCCTAACTTTCCTATCATTGATAAATATAAACATAAATACATAGTTTTGGTTTCATAAATGACACATAATGGCAGAATTTTCTTAGTACTCATTTGTTTTTCTTTTTTTTGGAACTGGAAGAACCACCTTACAGCGAGCACTCGATGTAAACCCCCAGGGAGCATTGGCGCGGAGACCCACCTCCCACGGTGTTCCACTTAAGTCACACTATATGCGCACGCAGTGACTCGAACCTCCCTCATTCCACAATTAGAGGGGGAAAGGCCCAAAAAACAAATATTTCACTCAAAAAACAATTGTTTACATTTCTGTTAAAATACCAAATATTATTCAAACACAAAATATATACATAATCCGGTTTCATTAATAACACACAATAAAATAAAATGAAAGAAGGTAATCATGATGATCAAAGTTAACTAAATTTTCGTAGGACTTGTTTGTATATGCTTTTTAAAATGTAAAAACTAAATTTTAAAATGTTATTTGAATAATATAAGATTTTGAAAAAATTATTCCTGAATAATTTATTTAAATACAAAATATATATATTGCGCTAAGGTTCGTGAGAGCATTTGAATTTCACGGTATCATTGTCCTTCGATATGATGTGTCCCCTTTTCCCCTCGTCCTCTTTTTTTCCTTATTTTCTCCCTTTTCCAAAGACAACCATGAAATAGTAAGATAACGTGTTGGTTGTTCCATTGGTACGTGGCGATTCTGGATTGAACAACGTGTAATAAAAGAGATGGGACAAGGAGGGTGGAGTTGGGTCCCACGAGCATTCAGGCCTAACGTCTGCTGGGGTTCACGTTTGTGAAGTACTGCCAGTAAGAGGCAGCGTAATAATTATCACGGGACTGACATGGTTAATATTAACCAGCACTGTGTTCTTTTGTCTTGGTTTATTTTTGCGCCACGCCCTTCCTCTTCCTCTGCGTTTTTTTTTTGATAAATCCTCAGCATTTTTTTTTAGATAGAGAGACCGTGCACTTTTGAATCTTTAGAAGTTAATAATCGTTGATTTACTAATTGTCCTCATTAGTAGTTTTGCTTTCTTTTGGTCGATTCCGGTACCACTATACAAAAATTGTATTTATCTATAGATAGGCTCCATGAGCTGAATAAAATATGATCTAAGTATATTAATTTGGGTACTCCGAGACTAAATCATGACAATCAATCTCATTTTTAGTTTCGATCCTTCCCTCTCATCACATAGCGAAATTGTCACACTCCAATTCCCACACGAGAAGATAGGAGTGACATGCCCGTCTTTCAAGAGAATAATGAAGCCTCAAACCAATCTCGTCACATACCTATACGGGCCAAAAGCTAATACCAATAATATATAGTCCAATAATCTGGACGTCAAAGCTTTTAAGTTACTCCATTCTTATAGATGCCCATCATTTTATTTCTACATTTTTTTACGAAGCTAGGTCTCACCCTCTTGAAGCGAGAGTACGTGGAATTTTCCATGCATCTATGGTACGAAAATATGTTTTAGCTTTTAATCAGGTCACTTCGAGTTGCTATAATTCAAGGTAAACATAACTTACGACAAGCAGCTAATTGGTGTTGTTGATTGAAGAGACAACTGGTGACGCATCTCATCACTCCTTTGTGGTTGTGCAATGACAAAATCACATTCAAAGAGAAGTGACGCGAGACTTGAGAAAGACATGAAATGAATTATCTGCATTCATTCAAAGTAGTGACATCATGGCTTGAATTGAAATAGCCTTTGACCTCGAACCTCTAGGATTTGGCATTGTGTGATTTCGACGTTTTGCTTGGAAATTACAGCCTTCCAAATTAGCGGTTGCAAGAGAAAAGAGTAATTTTCGCACATAAATACAATCTATTTGAATTACTTTTGAGTTTGTAGAATTGCATGAGGTCTTTTCAACAACATAAAAATCAATAGATTCGATCATCCGTAGAGTGAGAATTGAGTGCACAAATCCAATACCTCTTGTAATCTGGGTTTTTACGAGCGTAGTTCCTTTCGGTAGCTTGCTTAGTCCATCCAAAAGTCTTATTGCACAACGTAGAGACTACTATGTTAAACTCAGAAACTATGAGAATTGTGAAAAATCATGGAACGGGATTTAGGATATCCAAAAAAAATTTAGTCCTAGGGTTTTTAACGACTCTTTTCCTAGGCTAAACAAGATGATCGAGTTTTATTCTACTTTATTGTAAAGTAATATGTTTAATTAATTTAAGAAAGGTGAGAAAATGGAGTTTTGTGATAATGTGACTCAGCCATTTAACTGTGCTCTACCTTTCCTATCATGGATGGATATGTATATACATTCATAGTTTTGGTTTCACAAATGACGCGTAATAGCTGAATTTTGTTAGCACTCATTTGTTTTTTTTTTTTTTTTGGTAAAGGTAAGTAAGTTAGCACTCATTTGTTTGTGTTTCTTAAAACTCAAAAACAATTGTTTGCTTTTTTGTTAAAACTTAAAATATTATTCATGTACAAAGTATACAAATAATTTGGTTTCACAAATAACATACAATAAAATAAAATGAAGGAATGTAATTATGATGACGAGAGTTAATTGTGTTTTCTTAGGACTAGTTTGTTTATGCTTTTTAAAATGCAAAAAAATAAATTTTAAAATGTTATATAAATGTTAAAAGATTTTGAAAAAATTATGCATAAACTATAAATCAAGATTTAATGGTGGTTTCAAGCCAAAAAAAAGTGTAAAAACTTGTTCCAGACAAGATTATATATAAAAATAAAATTATTTATATTATATATATATATACACAATCCTTTAGATATTTTGCTGAGGTTAGTGGGAGGGCAAAGGTTTAACTTCACCATAGGCAGTATCCTCGTCCTATGATTTAGTGCGTCTTCTTTTACACTTTTCCTTGCTTCCTTCTCTCTCTCTCTCTCTCTCTCTTTTCAAACCCAACCAGATAAGATAACGTGTTGGTGATTCCCTTGCTACGTGGTGACTTTGGATTGGACAACCTGTATTAGGAGATAGATAGAACGAGTACAATGGATTGGGTCCCACAGCTATTCACTAAGGTTTAACTAGTGAGGTCCAAGTCTATGAAGCTGTACGACCATCCACGACATAAGGTTGACAGAAGAGGAAGCATAATAATTGCCGCGTGACCGACAACCAAAAAGTAACTTAACTCGACCATGGTTAATTATTAATCATCACTTTGTTCTTTTGTTCTAGGTTTTCTCGCACACCACGTCTTTCTTTCTCCTCCTCTAGGCGTTAGAGAGAGACCATGCACTTTGGAAACTTAAGAAATTAATAATCAAATCTAGGAGTTAATAGTCAAATCTTTAACTTGTTAATGGTCCTCATTAATAAATGAGCTTTCTTTTAGTCAATTCCAGTGTGGTGATACAAAAACTATAAAGATGAATAGATAGGTTTCAACAACTGAATAACACATAATCTTGGTAATAAGTTTTGAATACTCCAAGACTAAATCTTGACCATTAATCTCGTTCTTCGTGTTGGCTCCACACAAGAATAAGAGAGTGACATGGGCATCTTTCAAGAGAAAGGATGAAGCCTCAAACCAATCTCGCTACACCATAAACATACACATATGGGCCAAAGGCTAGCACCAAAAGAATATAGCCCAATATCCACATGGCAAAGGTTTTAAGTGACTTTATTCACATTTTGTGCTCACAGCTCTTTGCGAAGTTGGGCCATCCCAACTTGATTTTTGCTATGCGAAAATCAGAGATGCAGCTTATCGACTCACTGCATCACCTGCTTGAAGCAGGAGTGCACACCATTTTCCATTGACATATGGTGCGAAAATATGTTCCAAATTCTAATCCGGTCACTTCAAGCTACTATAATTCAATGTAAACAATGCTTACGGTTAGTGTTGTTGATTGAAGAGACAAGTGGTCATGCATCTGATCACTCTGATGAGGTGTCACGAAAAAATCACACCGGAAGAGAAGTGACTTGGGACTTGAGAAAAACACAACACAAAGTATCCGTATTCACTCAAAGGTTCAAGTCTAGCAAATATCGATGATGAAATTGGTAGATTTTTATATTCCAAACCATAAAGGGAATTTTGTAATATTGAAAAAAGAAAAGGGAAAGATGAAACATTGTATTATTTTGAGAAGGCAAGAAACGATTTTGGGAGGTAATTATGGAACTTGTCTTTGCATAGCTTGGCTTGCTGTCTCTTCTGATATTCCTAGGATTGGCATTTGCCATTATTACCCAAAATTAAAGAGAGAGGCAAGAGGGCAGAGAGGACAGTGACGCTGGAGGCCCAAGGCTCGCCGGGGAGTGTCCTTTATTGCTGGAAAACTTGGCGATATCCATGGCTTGAACTGATATTTCCTTTGACCTCGAATCTCTGGAATTAGGCATTGCGTGTTATCGTCGTTTTGTTCGGAAATTATACCCTTCCAAAGTCGTGGTTGCTGGCTGGTATAGAAGTATAACTTTCATGTATAAACACAAACTATTTGGATTATTTTCAAGGTTGATCCTTTTTACAAAATTGTAGTGTTACATCAGGTTTTTCCAACAACACAAAAACCACTAGATTCAAATATTTGTAGAGTGAGAATTGAGTGGACAAAGCCGACACTTGTAACCTGGGTTTTTACGAATGCAGTTCCTTTTTGCAGCTCGCCCAGTCCATCCAGAAGTCTTATTGCGACACTGTTTTCTCCGTTAAAGTCAATGCAAAGACTACTATGTTATGTGAAATTTTAATGATTTTTGAATATACAGAAATTTCTATTATTACTTAGAAATTATGAGAATTGTGAAATTATGGAACATGGTTTATAGGAGGTGCAAAAAATTTCAAGTCGATCTTGTTAGTCCAAATATAGATATTAATTGTGGAAAATTTTAATTCCTTTGAAAAGTTCGGTGCAATCATTGAAGAAAAAGAGTTAGCGCACGAGACACTGGAAAGATCTACTTTTTTTGGTTTTCTGAAAAATAAAATTAACCAATTTGCAGAAAAATATAATTATTTTAGATGATTGAAAGAATAAAATATCTATTGGGACATGAGGCGTAGGGGTGATCAGGTCCAGGGTGGGTAGGGTCCAGACTTGGACCCTATTATAACCGATTCCTTTTTTTTGGACCATATTATAACCAATTCTTCTTTTTTGGACCCTATATCCAACCCTTTTTACATTGGACCTTGTACATGAACTACCTTGTTTTTCCAGTCTGGTTCTAGGACAACCTTGTTTCCACTGGAACCTATTTTACAACCACCTGACATCCTATACGGCTTCGAATTTTATATTAATACGTAAGAAACCAACGTAATATTCCTAATTTGTATTGAAACATTAAGCATATGTAATCAATAAGTACATGAACTTTTTGACTAAACGAAAAATTAAAGATCCACAAGGCTAATTATCATAAATAAAATTATAAGGCAAAGCAAAAAATCATAATATTGCATAAACATTAGCAACAAACATTGGTCTAAAATTAGTTTCATTCCCACAACTTCTATTTGAAGTTGTTCATTTATATAAAACGGTTAACAAATCTCCACTGCAAGCATAACTTCTCCTCCAAAAGTGAAATCGGCATAACTCCTCCTCTAAAAAAGAAATTAAACGAGTCAATCTAAGTAGTACACAGAAATTTGGAGGCAATGGATGCCGTCCGTCAGTCGGATGGTGCGAGAGGGAGCTGTTGAGGGAGGGAAGCGAGCGAGGAAGAGGAATGACGAAAGAGGAGCGCCGTGCATGTCTAAGAGAGCCGAGAGGAAAAATGTTGTACGATTGCGGGAGTAAAAATAAAAATTAGGGGAAAAATAGGGTTTTGAACCTCTGCTTACAAAATCGGTTTCCAAACCAGTTCTCAGGTGGGTAATCACTTGGAATTGGTTCCCGGACCTATTCAAACTAGTTTTGAATTTTGGAAATAAGTTCTTGGACTGGTTTTAACGGGAACCGATTTCCGATCCTGTTTTTTCGCATGGGCCAGTCCAATTTTCGAGTACAGTCGGTCTAGTTGCACATCCCTGATGGGGAGCATGTCGGGGCCTTTGCGCTTGAAATCGAGGCTCGAAAGGCATTTACATAATTTTTGTGTAAACGAACATTTCAACCAAAGTGCATTCAACCGTTGTTCAGGGCGGAGGAGATATGAGATTAAGTTGTATGGCTTAAATTAGTGATTTATCGAGGTATGTAGTTTCCACCACTTCCATATTTGGAAAAAGTGCATGACATGATTTGCCGAGAAGCTACATTGCGACATGGTTTGTTTGTGTGTGTGTGTGTTTTTTTTTTCTAAAGTATATAAATAGATATTCTTATATGGCATGCTCTTTTAAAAAGTTAGATCAAGTATTGGATATTTTTGAGCCCATCTAATTCGAAAATATTCTAACGTGAAATGCTATATATATATATACACACACACACACATATATATATATAGTGTGGGTGGGCGTGCAAATTAATTACTATTCTGAGACTTAATCGTGGCCAGCTCGATTCACGGGAGTGCAAAATAAATACTATCCTGAGACTTAATCGTGGCCAACTCAATTCACGGGATTCAATCATAATTGATGTGATTTTTGGGCCGTGATCATACCCGATGATTATTTTGGGCCTTGTCACGAGCAAAGTGTGACCGTAGGGTTTCTTCAAATTAAGTTTGATTTATGCTGGTTACAATACATGGGTTATGGTATGGTGCATAATTTTTTATTCATTAGAGCAAGCATTCGCATGTTATATGGGAAAATGCAATGAATGTGATCGTCTTGATACATTGATGCAAACTTGTTTGTAATGGCACATTAGTCTTTGCTTGATTCCATTGAAGTGTCGCAATTTTTCTCACAAATTTTTACTATCATTTCAGGTTTTGAACACTAGAGAGTTTAATCGAATGCACATGGAAAGTAATTCGAGAGTAGCATTGGAATTTATCGTAGACTATTTGAAAAAAAGGTTATCAAATTGGTTTTATGAATTTCTAATAATTGGTTAATTCGCGAATCATTGGTTTATTATAGTTATCATTAAATGAAATGTTTCACTTGGTCAATAATTTTATTTTTAAAAAATCACTAATTTTGGGTGAAGGCTTGGTCCTTCATTTCTTAAAAAGGATGGCCGGTCAATCCCTTACTTCACGCTATGAGTTACGGCCACTATTAGGAGAAATGAAAGAGATCGTGATTATTCTCTAGACTGCACATGCAGAATGACATGCTCTGGGGATTATTACTAGAGTGGACTCAACTCATATAAATGTTCGATTTATAGTTCTATGCGTGTGCTTAGAACGGCGAGATTGAATTTGGATTTGTGCCAAACGGTCTTTGAATTGTAAAAATCACCCGGTTTGATTAATACCAATGTCCCCATGTGATGAAACTTAGCGAATCAAAATGCAAGTTGGCCTTCGAAGCGATGGTCTCTAAAACGGTATGAGCCAGACCTGGTGTCCATCGTCTTCTTTCACGGAAGCTTTCGATTCTCCTCGGAGATCAATCAAAACCCAGAGCCGACCAACTAAACTGGAAAATCCTCCGAGGGGAAAGCGGAGATGGTGGGATGTGTGCGACGAGCGAGCAAGAGGCGACCGGATGCCGTCCGGACGCAGGCGGTGATCGTGAGCTCTTGCAAGAGTATTAGATGACGTCGTCGCGCAAATGGGGAGAGAGAGAGAGCCACGCGACCTCAAAATGCACATGAATCGGAGCAAAAAAAGCCGGTTGGATCCACCAGCTTCGATCGTCGCTGCCGACGCCGTCCAAGACTCCGTCTGGTTAGTTGAACAACCGATCGTGACCGATGATCGCTCCTCGCTGAGATAAAAGCTCTCTGTTCTGTTTTGAGTGTCGCACGTGTGAAATAGAGACCGAGAGCTTTGTCGTTTGTTAGCAATGAAGATTGTTCACGTCCGAGATTATATTACTAACAACTGCGATTCGGTCTTGATGATCTCGTGCTGATTGGGTCATGATTCTTGCTCTCTCGTAGCTGGACTGTGCCATTTCATCGAATGCACGTTTAGTGTCTGGTGAAATTCCTGAGCCGTATTAGTCTGAATACGGCTTTGAATCTGACTGACATTGTTTTTGTCTGCTTGAATGATTCACCGTACCAGTTGGATAGGTTAAGTAGATCTAAATTGATATCCACTTTTGAGTCCAGTCCCGAATGTCTTGGTACTGGGCAGATAAACTTTTTTTTTGGTCGAAAGAGAGGATAATTCCATTTAAGTAGGGAAAAAGGAGCAACCCTTAACAAGGGCATATGTACATAGCAAATCCAACATAAGTCTAGGAGGTGAATGGACCCAGTTTGGGGAGAGGTAGCCTCGTCCGTGGGCTTTTGCGGCCCAGTCGGCTAGGGCATTGGCAGTCCTGCGATAGTGCTTCACGAGGAGGGATGGGAAACAGGTCGTCAACGCCTCGCACCGAGCAAACAGAGCGCGGCAGTTCCACGGCGGCGATCGTTCCCGGTTGAATGTCTCCACAAGGGTGAGATTGTCTGATTCGATCATCGGTTAGCTTCATTCTCACATTTGGAGAGGAGGTTATGAAGTGTGCATAACAGGGCTTGTGTCTCCGTCTCCATTGCAGAAGAGGCTGGAACGGTTTGGGTAAATCCTCCAAGCAGTCAACCAGTATGATCACGAGCAATGCTGGCGATCGACCCCGTCCAGTTGGTGCTGACGAAGGAACCGTCGATATTCACCTTGATGGTGCCAGGACCTGGTGGTTGCCAAATGCGATTAGGGTTAAGGTAAGTGCTCTCAATGCTCGGGTTCTTCTGCTGGGATGTAAGATTTATCCATGCCTGAAAAAGTGATGTTTCCACTAGGAGATCTGGATGGGTGCGATAATGTCGGAAGACCAGTTGATTCCGAGCTTTCCAAGTTTGCCATAATAGAGATGCGATGGTCTCAAAGTCTGGTATGTATCTCTGTTGCTCGATGATATTTGTTAGCCATGCATCAATTCGGTGGGTGCGATAGCTTGAGATGTTGATCTGTACTTGGGGGTGACTCCAAACATAAGAAATCCATGGGCATAACAGAAATAAATGTTCAGGGGTCTCGGGGGAATTCGATGAACAGAGTTTGCAGATGGGGTCAAGGGTAATTTTTCGCCGATATAGGTTGTCTTTTGTAGGTAAAGCATTGTGACACAGAGACCAAAGAAAGATACGTAATTTTGGAGCTATTTTAGCTTTCCATATTTGTTTCCAGAGCTTGCTAGATATTTGATAAGAGAAAAAAGCACCGGAGTTCACACCAGAATTTACCTGACCAGCTGCTAGTTGTCGAATAAACTTATAATTGCTTTTGACAGTATAATTGCCATCCTGAGTTTCAGTCTATAGAAGTTTATCTTCGGTAGAAGCAGGGCACAGCTTGATAGTGAGAGTCTCTGAGACAACTTCTTTAGGAAAATGTTTAGTGAGAAGGTCGACATTCCACTTGTTTTGTTGAGGTATAATAAAATCTGCTACTAGTTTTGGTTCGCCCCTTTCTACTGGTCCTCCTAAGATGCCTATAGACAACCATTTATCTTCTCTGACATTGATCGTTTTACCATTTCCAACTGACCATTGTAGCTTCGGTAGGATTGAATTTCTGCCATATAAGATACTCTGCCATCCCCATGAGGGTCTAGACCCTTTGTTAGCGTTCCAGAAATTTTTAAAAGGAAAATATAAGCCCCTAAAAACACTGCACCACAGAGATGATGAATTTTGGAAGAGACGCCATGCTTGCTTTCCCAATAAGGCCTTATTAAAGGAGATTAGGTCTTTGAATCCGAGTCCGCTTGTAGTTTTGCTGGCTTTAAGAGTTTCCCAGCTTTTCCAATGAATCCCTGATCTATTATTGTTGTTTTGCCACCAGAACCTTGCTATTTTTTGTTCTATAGATTTGCATATAGAAACAGGAACTTTAAAAATTGTCATTGCATACTGTGGTAATGCCTAAACCATTGCTTTTTAGAAGAACCTCTTTCCCTCCCTTAGAGATGAGATTTGCTTTCCAACCCTCTACTTTAGCATTGACTCGTCCTAGGATCCAAGAAAACATGTCTTTTTTCGATAATCCCCAATCGGATGGAATGCCTAGAGATTTGCCCATTTTGTTTAGCAGCGGCACCCTTAGTTCTTGTGCCATATTAACCTTAAGAGGCTGAGGGCAGAATCTACTTAAGAACAGACTAGATTTGTTCCTGTTTATTTCTTGACTAGTGGCTAGGCAATACTGTTGTAGTATATTTTCTAAGTTTTGACATTCTCGGGTAGTTCCATCAAGGAAAAAGATAGCATCATCAGCAAAGAATAGGTGGGATAAAGTGGGACACCACCGATTAAGTTTGATTCCTCTTAGGTTACCCATGTCAACAGCTTGCTTAATGAGGGTGGACAACATATCTGCTAATAAAATAAATAAGTATGGGGAGAGAGGGTCACCTTGTCTGAGTCCCCGGGACGGTTGAAAATAATTAAGAGGTTCGCCATTGAGCTTCACACTTAGAGACATCGTAGTAATACATTGCATCAACCACATTACCCACCTGTCATGAAAGCCCATTCGCCGTAGATAAGTGTCCAGAAAATCCCACTCCTCCCTATCATAGGCTTTCTACATGTCCAATTTCAAGACCGCCTGAAATTTTTTCTTTCTTTTCCTGATCTTTAACTGGTGAATAACCTCTTGTACGATAAGGATATTGTCTTGTATCTGACGGCCTGAGACAAAGGCACTCTATTCTTTGGATATCAGTTCGGGTAGCCAAATCTTCAAGCGATTCGCCAGAACTTTTGAAATAACCTTATAAATAAAATTACAGAGGCTGATAGGGCAAAATTGGTCTAACCTCTCAGGGTTCGGTACCTTGGGGATCAAAGTTATGGCTGTTCCGTTTACCTCAGATGGCATAACCCCTGTATCAAAGAAATTCTGGACTAGATTGAACACATCATCCTGGATGATGTCTCAATGATGTTGGTAGAACAAACCGTTTAAACCATCAGGTCCTGGTGCACGAGTGGCTCCTAATTGGAAAGTTGCAACCTGTACTTCCTCTCTTGTAACTTTAGCTATGAGCTGTGTATTCATTGCTTGTGAAACTACTTGGGGACATTGCATTAAGATAGGTTCATAGTTGCGTCTTCCTACTGAAGTGTAAAGTTTTTTAAAAAAAGTAAGGGTCATCTGCTTCACCTGCTCTGGCCGTCGAATCCACTCCTCATCATCATTCTTTAATATACTGATTCTATTTCTTTTCCTCATTTGTATTGTGGTTGCATGAAAAAATTTTGAATTTCTGTCACCCCATCTCATCTAGTTAATCCTAGAGCGCATCGCCCAGTGCTGTTCTTCTTGTGACCATAAGTGTTGAATTTCCTGCTGCAAAGAAATAATCTGGTCTTTGTCATGATTGCATACAGGTTGGTTACTATAACTTTGAAGTTGCTGCTGGAGAAGATGAAGGCGATGATGGTCTGTTGTGAATTTTGATCTGCTCTACTTGGCCAACGCATTTGTAGTGGCTGTTAGCTTCTATGAGATGGTGGAATTGTTAAGTGATGCAACTAGCCATGATTCTGCTACCACTTTACGACACTCCATATCTTGCAGCCAATAGGATTCAAAGGTAAAGGTCTTTCTTTTTTTCACTGGATTGGATGTAGTAATTAGCAAAATCGGACTATGATCCGAGCCTATGGTTGGGAAAGCCAACACCTCAGCTTTTGGGTAAGTTAATCGGCATTCTAGAGTGCACACCGCCCGGTCCAATCTTTCTTTAATTACTTCATCACTGATTCTATTATTTATCCAAGTATATGCACAGCCCTTTGTTTCAAGATCCATGAAAGCACAATCATGTAGTAGTTCCCTAAAAGAGTGCAACCTGTAATTCTGAACTAGTCTTTTCTCGACCTTCTCACAATGATTTAATATTTCATTGAAATCTCCAATACACACCCAAGGGAGAGAATTTAAGTTGCTGAGGTGCCTCAAATCTGCCCAGAAAAGCTGTCTCTGTGCATACACTGCCGGGGCATGTAAACAGGTGAGATGCATAGGGTTAGCATTCCTCTCTTCAGAACAAAGGGTGTCAATAAAGTGTGAGTTGCAATCATTAACAGTAAGAGATATTGGATCGTTCCAAAACATAACCAGCCCTCCTGCCAAACCTTGGGGGTTCACCACAAACCTGTTGTCATAATTTAGCCGTCGTTGGATTCGTTGAATAACTGGTTCCATATTCCTAGTCTCCATCAAAAAGACTATGTCGGGCCAATCTTGAGCCACTAAGGCTCTAAGAGCTTGAACTGTCAGGGAAGCGCCCAATCCCTGACAGTTCCAACTTAGGATTTTCATTTTTCCAGCGGTGGCTTCTTTGGGCAAGCCACCTCAGCCTAATCAGTGGCCATTTTGGTCTCAAATATGGGAGCCTCCAACAGGGTATTTTCATCTAAAGAGTTTGGTAGAACCTGACGTGTCTCGTAGGGAGCATATCTCTTCGCCTTCTTCACTGGGCACGTCTTGGTTTGTGTTCTAGGTTTTTTCAATTTCTTTGAAGATGATGCTGCAGCTGTAAAGTCTGGGATATCTGTTGTGGTTGCTATTACAGGATTGATAGGAGCCATCAGCTTGGGCTGAACATTCTCTCGAGGGGGGGGCGGGTTGGGAAGGAATTTAACCAGTGAAGTGTTCTGGTTGGGAGCAGACTGAGGTGCATTCGATTCTTGAGGATTGCTGATACCATCTTGTGCTACTAGGAGTAAGAGCAAGCCTGGTTGAGGGGTTTCAGGTACTGTTTCTTCAGCTTCATCTTGATTGGTTTTCGGTTCATAGAAGGCTTGCCAGAAAGGGCTATGTTCTTTGACTTCAGCCCTTAACCACTAGCCATAGTATATGTTATCTCTGCTGTCAAATTTTTCCTTCTCATATGGAATATCTTTACAATATGTTGCGTAATGCCCAATGACACCACAGGAGTAGCAGTAATACGGTAGACGTTCATAATGGAAGTCCAGCCAAATATTTTTTCCTGCCACACAAATAAGCTTTCTCGGTTTCAGAGGCTCAGAAAGGTTCATTTCAACTCGAACTCTCCCTGCCTTTAATATCGATCCTTCTCTCGCCTCAAATTTAACATCCAGAACGTTTCCTATCTCTCGGACTGCTTTGCTGAGTAACTGCTCTGTGCATCTCTCTAAAGGCAACCCGTAAACTTGCACCCAGAACGCACACATAGTAAAATTATAACAGTGTAATGGTGTGTTTAGGGTCCAAGGCTTTAGTATGACCAAGTTGCTCGAGAATAACCATGGACCATTTTCTAGAATTCGTTGTTTTTCACTCTCCGAGCAGAATTTAATGACATAAACACCTCCTTCGCGCTGAGAGATGTCAACTTGGTCAAGACGCCAAGCTCTTTTCATTGTGTTTTGAAAAGCGGTAAAATTGATAGATGGATTACCTAAAATTTTGCCCACAAGAGTCAATTGGCATTCAGTGATCTTCTCCGCAGGGGGTGCTTCATCCCAGATATCAATCTCCTGTGCTGACCACAAGCGGCCCAATTGACCACAAAGTGCGGCTAAGCGAGCCTGCTCATCGTGGTTCGCATTAGCCATTCGGTGGCTCCAGAGGAGGTCGTAGGCTATTAAACAAGCTTAAGGAGTGCCGATCTTCGACATGCAAGGACTGTTTCAGAAAATTTATCCGACCAGCCGCAAGAAAGAGAGGGGACTACGATGATTCAAGGGGAGGATTGGTGTATTATAGAGGATGTAAGAGGGGAAGTATAGCAAAAGGGTGGTGGGATTGCTCCGCCGAGCGTTCCATGGGTATAAAGTCAAAGCTCCAAACTCAGGAAGGGGCGTAAACGAAATTCTGAGAATTAGGGTTTAGAAGGAAGATGAAGCTACCATAGGGTAGAGAGAGACTCTACATTTTCGAGAGTGAGCATTGCACTTTACGCACAAGTATCCATTCTATGTTGAAGAGTTTTAGAGAGAATCTGAGATGGAGGGAAGGGTTTAACTGGGCAGATAAACTTGACTCTCTGAAATTAGCTAAAAATGATGACATGCTGAATTGTAGATACTCTGTCGATGGTTGCTGGTGTGCTCATGAAGCATAGGCTGATCATGTAAACTAACACGTTGTAGTGCAGATCCCGTTTGCTGTACATATCTTTTTCTAATAGCTAATTCCAAATCATGTCTTCTCTGCGAGTGAACTTGAATATGTGTTCGGTGGATGTAAAAATGCAATGTGAATTTGTGTTTGCATTCATGCTGGATTGTGGTTGTTGCTTGCTAGTTATATGTTATCTAATGATGCTGAGGTTTTACTTGGAGCTCTTGCATAAATAACTGGGGAAATTTCACCATGTACGGTTTATACCTTTATTCGTACAATGTGATGAAGATAATCACCCAATTTTTTTTTTTTTCAAAGATTTTGAAAAGAAAATGTTATTTTTATTATGAATTGATTTAACTAGTGTCGTAGGAATGTTGTCGATAATCACCGCATTTTCTTGTTATGATAAGTAACTTAATCCGCTGAGGACATTGGATTCATTTATGCTGTTGATGTAAAGATGGGTTGTTGGAGGAGTCATTTCTGGGCCCATGGCAGATCTAGGTTTTCCTGCAGTCAGTTTGGTGATGCCATGATTTTTTATACCTCCTAAAAGCAAAACAATTATGTGGTGCCATTTGCTACTTTTGTTGGTGTCAATCACCACAAGCACCTGGTTGGGTGTGCTCTAGTTGCTGATGAATCAAAGGAGCCCTTCAAATGGTTGTTTGAGACATGGTTCAGGGCAATGTCTGGCTGCCATCCCAAGTTGATAATAGCTGATCATGACGATTCCATTCTGCTAGCGCCTGAACAGGTTTTTCCTTCGAGTCATCATCGATTCTCAATGTGGCAAATTAAGACAAAAGAACGTGAGTATTTGAGTCCAGGGTGTCGCCTGAAGGAGAAGAAATTCAGAGGGAACCACTGGGAGCTTGAGAGAGCCTCGTTGTCTGTGCAGGTCGTGTGCACCTGAAGAAGAGAGAGAGAGAGAAGATGGTGACTGCCATGGATGAAGAGGATGTCACTTCTGAAGAGATGAGCAAGAGAGATCCTGATAGCTTTTCTTTTTTTCCCCTTTATGACTTCTGGTTTTGCCTGAATGTCCGAAGCTCTCTCTTTGTAAAAAAAAAAAAAAAGGCTCATATATGCATAATGTCCAGGTAAAAGGAGCTGCGAACAGAGACATATATTGCGAATAGAGGTATATACACATGCAGACAGAGGCGCGTGCATACAGAGACTGTATATGTTCCTTGGCTTGAAGGTCACTGCTACTACAGAAAATAGACAATCTAAGCATCAAATGATTGGTATCCTACTCGATTCAATGGATGAAATCAGATTGAGTCAGTTTTCTTACATCATCTAATCAATAGATCGCCAAAGGACAATGAAGGACAAAAATAAAACTGAACTTTCCTTGTCGAAATAAAAAATCAGCAAGCCGAAAGAGGAACTGATGCTGGAATGGCATCTGCGTTCAACTGAGAGGAAAAGGAAAGAAGAATCTCAATCTGTTCTTCTCTCAGGCGTTTCGTTAATCAACTTGTCAGCGCGGTGAAGGCACAAGGACAGAGCAACGTTTGGCACGGGAAAAAAGATCGTCATTTTATTGCCGCCATATATAACTATGTAAGATAGTGACATAGATTAAGAACGGATATGGGCTTTCTTGTCGGGATGCATAGCGCAATCACTTGCTTCCTTGACAACGGTTATTAAAATTTTATGCGACATTAATTCAATTAAATTTACTGCATATCTTGACATAGTAATTATCTGCTGATGAATTGTGTCATTGCGAAAAGGAGGGAAACTTATATAGTTAAGTCCGGAGATTCTATCGTTGTCAAATTTAGTACCACTCCTATATTGGTTGTCCTACTGTCATGGGGCAATGCAATATGTAAAATTTCTCAATTGTTTTACTTCTACAACATAAGATGTATGATTTTATAGTTTCGTTAAAGTGTTTAAATTACATATCTCTTGAAATTCATTTTTATTTATATTTAAATCATATGACTTCACCCTTTACACAACTTTGATCTTAATATATTTGTTGATATGCATTTGTGTTTGTTACTGATATTACTAAATTTTTCCCTTATTTTTTGGTCCCTTTTCATGCTTGTTTATATGTTCATTCGGAAAAATTATTTTGAGGAATCTCCAACGTCACATCACCTGTCTCTTAATTGAAATCACAAATGGCACTTTCACATGCAAAGTTAGTGTTCCTGCCTATATTCGCATTTCTGTAATAACTATTAAAATCGCATATTGCATTTTTAAGCGTTCTTATTCAAAGAATGTAATAATCGATTCTATGTTACACATAAGCCCACTTTGACACAAATAATCCAATTTTTTTTTGTCATAAAAATTCCAAACTTATAACAGTGTAATAAATATGCGCTGGATAGAACTAAAATAGAGAGTAAATATGTTACACATATGCAAGTTTGGGTTTTGTTGTAATATGAAAAAAGTCGAGGGTATTTGCGTTAAAATGAACAAGATAAGGTTTTTGGTGACACAAAAAAAAAAGTTTAGGGTATTTGTGTATTTGTGTTATGATAGGGATAGTTTGGGTTTTTTGTTTTGGTGATATTTTTCCTTCTTATAAATATTTATCATTTTGTAGCTACAATTCTATGGCAAAGTTAGGTCATTCACGCTACATGAAAATTCGGGATATGACTTATTGACTCACTAAATCACTTGCTTGGAGCAGGACTTCACAACGTTTTCCATGTGGTTAGAGGAATATTACATCCCAAATAAATTAGTAAACTACCAATTTCTTCAAATTTTACGAACTCGGTTCATAAGTTACCAAAACTATAAGGAATTTATTGGTGATTTAATGAATTACCAACTTCATCAAAATTTCACAATTAAAATTAGTAGATTACTCATTTTGTAAGGAAATTACCAATGTACAAATAAGTTACTAATTTACTTATCTTTTTAAATCTTACAAGTGTGATTCGTAAGTTACTAATAATGTAATTAATTTACCAATATAATATTAATTAGTAAAAATTTGTTTGGAGGAAGAACGCTCTTCTTTTTTCAGGTACTGAAAAGGAAAAGGGGGGACTTAATGAACTTTGTGCATGGTCTGTTTAACCTGGTCAAAGTTAAGCTTGATGCTACGGGTTTGACCCTGTCTAGTTCCAAACTATCTAGTTCGGCTCCAACACTTCGAAGAGCCCCAAATGTCTTCTTTCGTTTGCCTTCTTTGCCCCTAATATTCGGTAACCAAGTCTATTCTTATCGTAAATCAATCAAGGCATTGTGAGGTGATGTCATAACACGTAAGTTGCGGAGCAATATTCCATAACAAAATTCATGAAGGAAAATAATTAATTTCATGAAATGTTGGAAGTTTTCTACTCAATTCTTGTAAAATTTTAAAGAAGTTGACAAATAATTAATTTTGTGAAATGTTCGGAAATTCCTTACAAGGTTGGTATTTTTGTGTAAATATTAAAGATGTTGGTAATTTACTAATTTGTTAGGTGTTAGTAAATTCCTTATAGTGCTAGTATACTTGGTAGAATTTTAAAAGAAGTCGGTTGCTTACTAATTTGTTGGGATATAAGTAAATTTCTTGTAGGATTGATATTTTACTAAATTCACTTGTAACAGTTCAAAAAAGTTGATCGTATTGTTGATATCCTAATAAGTAACCCGACATTTGCTAACACTTAAAATTTTGTTTTGCCAAATGATCTTTAAATAGGGACTTGCTTCTATAAAAAAAAAAAAAAGTTGATTTTCTCGCGTAAAATTCTCTTAAAGTTTTCTAGCCACGCGCCAAGTACCAATGGTTTCTGCTTTGTTGATAGTATTATCGATATTCTAATAAGTTCATATATCTGGTTAATTAAATATTGAGTTTTTGCGATTTAGATTACCAAGGCATTTTGTACATTTTCTAAAATAGGATTAGTTTTTGGGAATCTGCTTTCTCAAAAAATAAAAAATAAAAAATAAAAATTATAATAGCAGATAAGAGAGAGCGATGGGATTTCTCCTTCTCGGCCAGTCACCACACGTACAGCGACCGCCAACCACTGCCAACCACCGCCAGTCGCCATTCTTCCATCTCCGGCCGCCACAAACGCACTCGGCACAATGTACAGCTGGAG
The DNA here is from genome assembly GCA_007663325.1 of Eucalyptus pauciflora. Classification (NCBI taxonomy): domain Eukaryota; kingdom Viridiplantae; phylum Streptophyta; class Magnoliopsida; order Myrtales; family Myrtaceae; genus Eucalyptus; species Eucalyptus pauciflora. Next base: position 342,030 of record VMYD01000193.1, on the reverse strand, counting down.
GCCAACTCCGTGACCTCTGCTGGAGGAAAGTACAGACCCCTCTCTCTCTCTCTCTCTCTCTCTCTCTCTCTCTCTCTATATATATATATATATTTGCTCGGATCCTCCATAGAGCATTGGATGAAAGATGGGTGCTAAACTCGGTGAATGCAAGGAGGAGAACCAGAGACAAACGACGGAGGATGCAATCGACAGACTCCACAACCTGATCGCGATGATGCTCCAGCGAACGCGACTCTTCTCTTTCTCTCTCTAGCTGGAACCGGAACACTCCTCCCTCCTGATTCAATTTTGGCAGGGCTTCAGCCGACGCACCAGAGGCTCTGTTTTCGGATCCTTTATTCCCGCTGGTTCAGGAGCTACCTCTCCGCGTTCCAATCTTTGTCCATCCGTTGCCGAAGCTCCAGACGTTCGTTCTGCACTTCGGCGACCATCGTAGAAGCTCCAGTTTCGCCTAAAACCAATGTCGCAGAGGGGAGGCCGAGTGTCCCCATTTTCTTTTTTCTTCGTCGTTCTCGTCTTCTCATCTTTCGCCGTCGAAACACTTCACGGTGGTGCTTCGTCCTCGCATACTTATCCCTGGAAATACACGCATATACGACGACACCCCACGGAATCGTCAAATCTGCCTTGGACAACCCCACTGCATACTGCTCTGTTTGGCTGTGTGTTCGTGATTGATATTGTCGTTCGCTTGTCCGTCGCTAAACCTGAACTGGAGTTGAACTGGAATCAGCTCGGCGGAGTTTCAATTTACTAGGTCGTATCTTCCGCGATTAAACTCTAGATGTGATTCCAATTTATTCTAGAGTTGGCTCTTGACCTATGCTCTGTTTTGCCGTCTTTTCATTGTACTGCCTTTCCGGATCATCACTGAGCCACTGCCACAAACGAGATTCACCGTTTCTTCGGTCCATCAGGTTGTATGTTAAAGATTGGTTCGAGAGTGATATGTTTGTGCAGGGTGCGGTGGTGTCAAAGTATGGATGGTGCCATACTTTGAAAACATTCGAGTTACGGGTCATACATTTTATTATCAACATTATCAGAAATTTATCAGCAATTTCATAATCTATTAATTGCAAAAAATTTTGCTAATTTTCGCTTAACCGGACCCTGGAATCGTCGAAGAAGTCCAACTGGCAGGTCTTCTCATTCATATGTCAAGAGAAACTCCTATTTTGCTTCTTGAATTTTTTCATCTCCTCCCACCAATTGAACCGTCTTATTCAACAATAGAACAAATAAACAATGATACCGATGCTAACTTATCAATCATATTGGATCTAGCAAATAGCAAAAGTTATGATCTGCACTTCACAGGTTAATGAGAACACAGCAACAGCACAACCGAAGCAAACAGATAGCGCGAGACGCAGTAAAGAAATTGCTGCAAACGAGTGCAGAGGTGTTAACACTCAAGCCATAGATTTATCGCCGTCATCTCGGACGTTTTTCTGCAGGCGATCTCCATTGACAGACGTTTTTCTGCAGGCGATCTCCATTGACAGTCACGGGAACACGGGGAAACACAGAGTAAAAAAAGCAACAGAAAGATGCATTCAGATTCAATCGTGATAGCAATGAAATGAATCTGCAGGCGATCTCCATTGACAGTCACGGGAACATGGGGAAACACAGAGTAAAAAAAGCAACAGAAAGATGCATTCAGATTCAATCGTGATAGCAATGAAATGTAAATGCAATCAAAGCTGTGCGTTACTAAAATGATTAATCTACATCAAAACGCCCTCAGATTGCACAAAAAACATAAGCTATTTCATTACAGTGTCTTAGAGGTATTTTAACAAATAGTTTGTGTGCATCGAGAACATTGAATCTGGTCACAAATTTCCAAGTAATTTTTCATCTAAAACTGACACTGGCATGACAATGTCGTCACATATCATCAGGAAACACTTTAGATTCTTAGTTATTTTATGCATGAGTGATATGAACGCAGCTCGGTCTTGTATCTCTCAAGAACGACACAGAACTGGGGATGATGAAGTTACCAGGTTAACAGGACGAGGTAAAACAAATATGATGTTGTGAATTGAAATCAAATCTAGTAGAAGTAACTCAAGCGAGATCCAAGCACTTCGGTCTTCCCGGTAGGGAAACAAAGCAAAACAGAGAGGCCACAGCTTAAAGTTCAAGGCAGCGAACAACAATGGTGGCAATAGCTATTATTCGCCTGAATTCGATGAATAAAGTTTGCAAAGTGAAATAAACCAGTGAGATCGTTTGCTCCATACTCCCTGCGGCTTCAAAAAAAGGAAAAAAAAAAACGATTCTCTGTTTCCTGATCTTGTCATGGCCCACCTTAAAGCATTCGGAGATGTGAGTGCGACGGTCAACGGCGACGATCGGCAGTGGCAAACATCGTCCAGAGTGTGATGGTGAATGAAATCGATGAAGGAGCCTCTGAAAATTCAGGAAGAGACCGAGAAACCGGTGTTACTAACTGTGCTGAAATTAGGAACGGAAGGAAGGTAAGAGGGAACTTAGCTTTTGCGGCGATCGAACAATGAAGAACTGAGTTCCGATCATCTGAGCAGAACTGAGGAATGTCGGATTCAAGATTGGATATCGTTGAAGATTGGATCGACTTGGAATAGCCAGAATTCGTTGTTTTTGTAGGAGCTATGGAGTTCTAGAGAGCTAGCTATCCGTGAACTCAGTGTTATTGACTGTACTGAAATCAGGAACGAAAGGAAGTCTAATTGATTCGATTATTTTTAGAGTGAGAACCGAATGCATGAACGTGGGTTTTCTCGCACACTGTTCCTTCAGGCGACTCGTGCATTTCATCTAGAATTCAGATCGCAATACCGTTTTCTCTGTTAAACCCAAAAAGGAGAGTAATTTTGTTCTGTGAAATTTTCCTGATTTTTGAAAATATTAGATTTTTCTGTTGTTTTTCAGAAATTAGGGAAATTGCGGAAATTATGAATGATGGTTTTCTTGGAATCCAAAAATTTTCTAGTCAATCTGGTCTGTTCCAATATATTATATTAATTGTGGAAAATTCTAATTCATAGCTTTGAAGAAAAAATTGTGAAAAGTAGGTGAATTATTGAAGAAAAAAGTTAGTACGTGCAATATTTGCAAATATATATATAATTACCAATTTTCTAAAAAATATATAAATTATATTGTGCAAAGAATTATTCTTTTCGGATTGTTCACACAGTTTAAGTAATTTTCGGGTCGTTGGGGGTGCATATCGGGGCCATGGGACTCGGAATTGAGGATAGGAGGGCATTCAAGTAATTTTCCATCGAAACAGGAGTTTTTGGCCCAAGTTGATTCAGCCATTGTTTAGAATGACTAATTTCTATAAACGGTATTGAATTGTGTTTAAGGACCAAGGAAATCTAAGATTGAGTTCTACGGCTTGAATTAGTGATTTAATTGAGGCGAGTAATTTCTACGACAATTATATTTTGTAAAATATTGCATGACATGATTTGTCGAGAAAAAGCTATATTGTGACATGGCATGTATTTTTGAAGCATATTAATAAATATTAATTTTATGGCATACTCTTTTTAGATCAAGCATTGGATACTTTTGAGTCTATAATCTAGAAATATTTTAAGCTGAAATGCTATTTATGTATATAATGTGTGCATGAGCACACAAACCAATATTGTTTCGGGGCTCAATCTAGACCGATCTAATTTAAAATGTTTATTCATACCTAATGTGATTTTTGGGGCCTAACCGACAATATTTTTGGGTTTTATCATGTGGAGAAGTGTGACTATATGGTTTTTTGACATTGAGTTTGATATATGCCGATTATAGTACGTGGCTTCATGATATAGTGTGAATTTATGATTTATTGATGTAAGCATTCTACTTTTTACATGGGAAAATGCAATTGATGTGATCGTCTTGATATATCATCAATGCAAACTTGTTTTTAGAGGTACATTATTCTTTACTGTATCGCATAGGAGCAATGTCCGTCACTTATTGAGCCATGATCTTCCTCACCCATTTTTACTATCATTTCAAGTTTCACAAATGAGAAAGTTTAGTTGAATGCACATGAAGAGGGATTCTAGAGTGGAATTGGAATTTACAATAGACTATTGAATAAACTTCATCAAATTTGATTTTTGAATTTCTAGTAATTGGTTAGTTCTTGATTCACTAGACTCTGTTATAGTTTTCATCCAATGAAAGGTTTTGCTTAGTCTACACACATATATATTGGTTAAAAGGCTTTCTTCATTTTTTTTCTTTTTTCTTTTTAAGTTGGATGGCCATTCCCTAAGTTCTAGATTGAATATGCAAATTGATGCGCTAAGGGACTATTACTTGAACAAACTTGACACATCTATAGTTTTCGATGCGTTCTTTGTAAAGGAGAATGAACTTGGGAGTTATGTGAAAAGTTCTTTGAATTGAACATCTTCCAATTTAATGGAGGAAATAATAAGATCAAATGCAAATTGGCTTTTGAAGAGATAAGCTCTAGACGATAAGGGATCTAGATAAACAAAAATTGCCTTACAGATCTCTTCACACACTAGGCCATACCACAACTTATACATTTATGCAATGCACAATCCTATATTTAGGCATTTTATGTAGGTAACTCTGTTTTCATAAATATTAAAAGGATTACATGCATGGGCAAAATGACGGACATACACCTCAAGTTTTTGGCATATAGAATTTGGACACAATATTTTAACGTTTCTTTTTCCTATTTCCATGATATTGATTAGTTTGGAATATCCTTTAACTCAAAATCATAACTTTTCTTTATCAATTTCCAGAAGATAACTTATTTCTATTATCAAGTATGATTATCATTTTTATCCCCTAACATATTCCGTTTCTAATTCAGCTCTATTTAGTACACACATTCAAACCTTTCTTGAATTTCCTATTTGATCATACTATTTGCTGACTCTATCTCTTAATGTAATTTTTTTTAGCATTCTCTATTAATGACTAGTGGATAAGCTTTCTATTGTATTTAGTAACTTCCTCTATCGTACTTTTACATTCTCTATTTGCCGCCCCCAATGATCATCAATTATGCATTTCACACGTCTACTTTTGTTAAATTGCAACATGCTCACCGTCTTTTGACATCTGAATTTTTTACAGACTAATCGGACATGCATTTTTTTAACAAAAAAATTAATAAATATAGAATAGATAATAAAAAAAAAACAATAAACGATCAATGAAGGATCCCATCTATGGAGTCCGGCCCACATTCATTCCATTTGGGCTCAAGGCAATCCAGCCCATCACCCCAAATTCACATACTCCCAACGCTAAAAAATTGGTGAAATCCAATCCCGTCGAGAAGAGCTCATGATCGTTTTCTTCCATGGAAGCCTTCAATTCCCTCAGAGATCATCACGACCAGCGCCGGATCGGAAATGGCGGGAGTCGCGCGAGAAGCGAGCAAGAGGCGACCGGATGCCGTCGGACGCATTGATCGTAAACTCTCGTGAGAACGGAGATAGCCACTCGGCAGGAGAAGGAGAATTCACGCACCTCAAACGCACGGGAATTGGAGCAGCAAAAAAGCCTGTCTCTCTCGGTCCTCTTACGTGTTCCAGAACCTTCTCCACCGCTGATTGGCGCCGAAACCCCACCGCTTACCTCGCCACGTCCGTGCTCTTCAAATCGCGGTGTTCTCGCGCTTGAGCTTCGAATCCGCGTGCTCCATCAATGAATTCGAGTTTGTTGAACCAAGGAGAATTTCTTCAACCTTCGACAACTAGGAGCCTTCGAGCTCTCAATTTTCATTGAGCGTGGAAGTTCAATATATCACTCGATCGCTACAAAAGGATTAGAAAAGCTAAGTTTGGAGGGCGCCTGTAATTTCTTTTCCAGCAGGCCTGACTTTTGTAACTACATAGGGGCCATCGAGTTGTTTTATGGGGATCCGAAATTAAGGGGATGCGAAATTTTGCATTCTGCTGCTACTTGTTGCTGGTTTTTTCTGTTTATCTCATCTCAGAAGACCGGGGTAAGGGAGAAGAAACATTGAGGAGAGAGAATGAAGTGCTTAAACTTTCCTTGGTTGTACATTCTGAGTCTTTGAGAAGCTGACCTGATATTAAAGAACCTCTAGACCTTTGCTTGAGTAAATTCCTCCAAGTGATCCAGTCTCTTGTGTGTGTGAGTGTGATGTAACATTGGCAAATGGAATGGGAGACATGGGTGACTCTTAGTTTTGGTGCAAAAGTTAGGCAAGACAGCTGCTGGTCTGGCCTTTTAGTGAGCTGATCATAGTGAAGTAAGTGATATACATGAGTCACGGTGATTTGCATTTCAATTTTTCCTCACCCTGAATAATCTGACATGAACATAAAAGGAAAAGTGAAGTTCATCTAACAGAAACACCTGATTCAATATATAATCACCCACACTACAGCACCTTTGTTGCAGTTGCAGAAAGTTACTTGGCGGATGTGATTTTCTATTTGGTAATGATTTTTCCAGCAATATTTGGAAATGCCATTTGACATATGTGACTGATCTCTTGTAGCATTTTTTGTATTTCATCTTATTTCTTGACCATATATTTTCTTTCCCCATGCGGCTTTAATGGGACATTTCATAGCCGACAGCCTTCTGTTTTTCGACAATGTTGACTGAACTGTGCTGAGTAACTCTTGTAGTACAGATTCGAGTACAAAGAGCAATACTGATGAAGACAATGCAAAATGAAATATCTCAGAGAAGTATAGTGGAAACTCAGTCATTTGCTCGTGAATTGTTCTTTAAGATGCACGGGTGGCTCTTAAATGACTATCTGTCCATTACCACTTAAATATATGGGAAAACCACGGCAATCACAACTGTGCTGGTATAAGATTTGTCCTTATGGAAACAGAAATGAGCTTCTTCTCGTTGTAGCAATCTTAGCTACTACTGTCCAAGAGAAACCACAAGAGAATATTTGGCCGAGGGACCAAGTGGCGTATATGGCTGGCTTAGAGTTGAACTTGCTTGTGGGCAGTTAAGTAGCTCAGGACTGCCATTTATATGTAGCTTATACTACTGAGGCTGAAGCTGATGTACAACACCTGCAACGTGACAAGATTCAAAAATGCATGAATTGAGATTTGCCTGATCGTGTGCTTCATAGAGTCCATGTTCATCTCATATATGACAACCTAGAAAAATTTTAGGAACACTTTGGTAATTGGTATGGTATGTTGACATTATCTCCTATGCCTTGACTTGAAACCTTGAGCTTGAATATTATTTGAGATCTATACATGCCTAGTGCTTTGTAAAAATTATAGATCAAGAATAAATCATGTTCTCCCCTAGTTATATCCAGGTCACATTTCTTTTTCAGTTGTGTAGTCTCAAGTAGGCTTGATAGACTTCAACTGAAGCCGCAGCTTGCATAGGGCATCTCTGAGAAAGGTATTACCTGCTTGTCCAGATTTTTTCTGGGCTAGGATAGTCTAAGACTTTGGAGCGATCTGTTTGTGCTTTATTTTCTCTTCATTTTTCTTTACCTTTTTAAAACGGGAGTAGCAACATAAATTGTTTCTAAGTTCAGTTGTTCTAATTTTACTTTATAATTTTATAGGAATTTGTACGAGTTACGACCGTGGCCTTCTTAGAGTAATTGAATAGGCAAGTCATTCTCTCAAGGTTGTCGAGATGATTACAATAACTACTTTTCCGAAGGAAATGGCCCAAGTCCCACTGAATGCCTCTCTTTGGGATTATCCCTAGTCACCTCTTACCATGGAAATTGTTTGGACGTGCTCAATGGGGAGACTATCATGAGCCCGTTGGATTAGTCGGGTGTATAGAATGCCTAACACCAAATTACAGAACAGTATAGAGAATCGGCAAGAAACGTATTTCTTAATTTTTTCAACTCTACAATCCTATGAAGCATGTAATTTGTCGCAAGCATCATTACTAATGTCGGCCAATGGCATTACTATTTTTTCTCGGTTTGGCCGCTGTAATCTTGAGCTGTGTCAAAGTGAAAGTTTTCTGCTTCATAGGATTTGGCCTAAATTTCGATGACATAATAATGCTTGAGATGGTCTAATTCGATATTTACAGTCACCCTATCACCTGAGTGATTAAGTCCTACGAAAACACGGTGGATAGTTAATGAACATGGTAAAGCACCGACACATCATAGATTAAAATTATAGTGCTTTTGGGGGTTGGCGGTAGGGACGAGACCCGGTGTCAAACTGTGGAAGTAGCAAAAGAGAAAAAGGTGAAGTTTCTATTCGTACACGACAATATTGTAGGGTGAATGAGCTCTTGATAAAGTTGGTCACGCTTGTTGACAGAGAACTCATTAATGAAGTTAGCAGGCTTACTAATTTTAGTACCTGAAGGAGGAATTACACGCTCTCATGCATCATGTACGATTTTACCGTCCTTTCTGAATTCATACTGTTATGCCAATCAAGTACTGCATTATTTACATCTTCGAATTCTACGATTGACTTACTGCACTCTCTTCATCTTCTGCTGCATAATTGATTATAAAAAATAACTCGTATCCAAAGAAAAACACGTACTCTCTCTCTCTCCATCCCCCACCTCCCTTCCAATATGCGCAACTTTGCTGTTGTTATGTGATATGATACTAAATTTTTGCGACCATTATGAAGAAATATTGCACATAAATTAGGAAAATAAGCAAAGAAGTTTCTTTTTCCTTGGGCCCATAACTTCGATACAAGGTATGACACCTACAGATGTAAATAGACTTGCGCAAGGATGAATTTATTCCCCTGCTGCTAAAACTACGACCTGAAAAATCGTATCACTAATTCACCATTGCTCTGAGGCGAATTCTACTGCACACGACAGCTTCCTTTAAGTCGATGCCAGCATGATGATACAAAATGATGCAGATCAATAGATGGGCTTTAGCAACTGCAGAAAACATGATATCTGTAGAAAATTTTGGGTACTACAAGACTAATCATGACCAGTAGTCTCACTTTTCATGTTGGTCCTTCCACCTTATCACATAATGTCACTGTCACACTCTAATTTTTGTGCAAGAAAAGGGGAGTGACATGGCTGTCTTTCAAGAGAAGGACAAAGCCAATCTAGCCAGAGACCAACCACACCTAAAACATACATATCTTGGCCGAAAGCTAATACCAAAAGAATATAGCCCAATAATCCACACAAACAAAGCTGTTACTCCCATGCGTCATGAGGTAGGGACCTGAATGGTTAAAAAAACGAAGTGAGCAAACTACAACAAAGCAAGTGATAATTATCTATTGGAATGGGCACCAACTATGCACATTTTACAGCCATCACCTATATAAAAACATTTAACCAAACTTGCCATGACCTTTGGGTCTTGGCTCTTGGCTCTTTGGGTCTCTTCGTTGGTTTTGTTTGTTCCAGCACCCTTCCACTCACCATGACCTTTGTCATTTTGAGTGTAAGTTTTTGGTGCCGGATTTCTCTTGTATAGTTGGTTTAAGCTCAATATATTTCTTACTTTACCCAAAAAAAAAAAAAAAAACATTTAACCAAACTTACACAGCTAAAGCAACATATTTGGAGTAGATCAAGATATTTACTCACAGCAAAGCAATTCAACATAAAACAGAACTAGACAAGGCATCAATTATCAATTGATCAATCTCTCGCCCAATGTCATACACTCAGCCATGTTTATTCTCTTGGCCCTCAACCAAGTTTTCCCCCTTGTTATAGGTCTCATTCTATTATTAGCCAGTGGCTGAGACCACGTAAGAGATCCTAAAAACAGTGAGTATACCCAATAACGACTACCCCCAACCAGGGATTCCGTGTAGTAACAAGGGCACAAGAATCCAACAATATCTCTCTCCCTCAACTATAGAACAATTCTACAATGCACTTCGTTAACAAATTCACAAACTCCACCATATGGCACTTTCCCAAAACATCTCACTGCTACAAACTATTTCGGAAATCATTTCTCACTTACTTTTTGTGGAAGTCAACCAAATGACAAGCAACTCCAAGTGATGAAAAGGGTGTTTAACGTCTGATCAGGCTTTTATTAAGCAAATACTCCAAACACTTTCACTTTCTTTCCTAACACTATGTTATGGTTCTATGCTTTTTCTTATACCATATATATTCTAAGTTTATGGTTCGTCAAGAAATTAAGTGTCTGAATGCTGTAAGAACATGTCTGGGTGCACTTATTCTGTTCGCTGTAAATGGTATTCCATTATTTTCCTGAGCAAGCAAATGTAATTTCACCTTGAGAAGGTATCTCGAACACCACATATGATCTCCTGCTTCAATTCCCGTACTTGGTCCTACTTGGTATTCCCACTGCACGATAGAAGCGAGTGTTGATGGCAACAGTTCTGTGTTTCTTTTTCATAAAAACATGCAAGATGGAGCCGAGAGGTTACTTGGCCTGGCATCACCTTTTCATTGGTGCCATTAATGTTGATTCCAGCATATAGCAAGCCCTGTAGCAAGCAGTCTCGGTTGAATGACTTATCAGCCCTTAAATGAACATAAAATCTCATATCAAAATATAGATTTGCTTACCAACTTAAGCATATAATCCAACTATACAGAGGGAAATTCATTGTGAAACAATTTCTCACTTGGGGACCTGGATATCCTCCAACAGGCCAACCAATGGCCATAGAACATTTGTCTACAGTAAGGTTTTTTCTTGCTCAATCCCATACCTAATGTAAACATTTAGCCAAAAGTTTGGGTTACTGTGAATTTCAGCAGCCCAGGAACATTTGTTTGCTGAGATTGGCTTGCCAGCTCGTGTGTATGAATCGCAAATAACCTACAAACAAACAATAATTCTCCATAAACTATTTGATTCGTCCTTTCTCATTTCATCAGCCTGTTCGGATGATCTGATGGATGAACAACTTTTGACAACATAATACTCGTTTAGTAGATGACTACCAAGATATTGTTGCCACCTCAGAAAGGATCATTGAAAATTGCCTGAGGGCTGTTACAAAATCAAGAACTTAATGGAATGATGCGAAGGTAAATATAGTGAGACAGTTTGGGTTTATGTCGTCTTACTATGAGATCACTTCACTATCCTCCCCTGGAGCTTGACCTGTACTTGATTTATTGAAGTTCCACTGGGAAGTTCAAAAGGGTGCCCAACAGGTCTCAGGATTGTCTGATTATTCAAGACTCAATAGATCAGTAGCATGTAGCATGTATACAGAAAAACGCTACATATTTCATTGTCACCATTCATACCCTCAATTTGCTGCGCAGCTCTATGCCAAAACCTCCAATCCTGTCCCATTGTTAGACTAACATCAAAATGTGAAACAAGATTTGCTAAAGTAGAAATTGGGAAAAAAAAGAAAATTCACTTGTTGAATGTGCATAAAACACGACATACTTATAGTATTGTTCGTCTTTTTGTGCACTGCACTTAAAAGGTTTTAGGCATTAAAGCATACCGAATGTACTCTACAATTATCGTTTTGGTGTAGGGCATGACATCCACATTAAGAAGACTCTTGAGCCTGTAATAGTATTGTTCTCAGACTTCAAAGCATACACCCTGAACTTTGAAAAGCTCTTGTTGTCTCCACTCTCGAGCCTGTAATAGTATTGTTCTCAGACATCCATGTTATAGTTCTATGCTTTTTCTTATACCATACATACACTAAGTTTATGGTTTGTCAAAAAATTAAGTATCTGAATACTGTAAGAACATGTCTGTGTGCACTGATTCTGTTCGCCGTAAATGGTATTCCATTATCTTCCTGTATTATACCTCGAGAAGGTATCTTGAACACCATATGTGATCTCCTGCTTCAATTCACATGCTTGGTCCTACTTGGTATTCCCACTGCAGGATAGAAGCCATCATTGATGACAACGGTTCCATGTTTCTTTCTCATAAAACAAGCAAGATGGAGCCAAGAGATTACCTGGCCTGGCATCACCTCTCCAATTGGTACCACTAATGTTGATACCAGCATATAGCAAGCCTTGTAGTGAGCAGTCTTGGTCAAATGACTTATCAGCCCCTAAATGAACATAAATCTCATATCAAATTATAGATTTGCTCACCAACTTAAGTGTATAATCCAACTATACATAGGGAAATTCATTGTGAAACAATTTCTCACTTGAGGACCGGGATATCCTCCAACAGGCCAACCCAATGGCCATAGAACATTTGTCTACAGTAGGGTTTTTTCTTGCTCAATCCCATACCTAATGTGAACATTTAGCCAAAAGTCATGAACTTCTCCATTTCAAAACTTTCTAATTCCTGATAGAAAAGTCATGTTTTTGGATCTCCGGCCATAAAACTGCATTGACAACCATTGGGTTACCGTAAATTTCAGCAGCCCCGACACATTTGTTTGTTGAGATAGGCTTGCCAGCTAGTGTGTATGATTCGCAAATGACAACACAATACTTGTTTCATGGATGATTATCATGATATTGATGCCACCTCAGAAATGATCCTTGGGAATTGCTTGAGGGCTGTTAAAAAATCAAGAACTTGATGGAAAATGATATGAAGGTAAAATTAATAAGACAGTTTTGGGTTTATGTCATCTTACTACAAGATCACTTCAATATCCTCCCATGGAGCTTGATCTATCGTCGTTTCCACTTGGAAAGTTTAGACGGGTGTTCAATGGGTCTAGAGATTGTCTAATTATTCAAGAATTAATAAGTCAATAGCATGTAGCACGTAAAAATGAAAAACACAACATGTTTTGTTGTCGCCATTCATTCCCTGATTTGCCACGCAGATTTATGCTAGAACCTTGGATCCTCTCATAGTTAGACTAATATCAAAATGTGAAACAAGATATGATAATATATAAATGATAAAGAAAAAAGGTGTCACTTGTTGAATGTGAATAAACATATGACATACTTATTCTGATTGTAAATTGAAGAAAAATGCAAACTTATAATCTTGGTACAGTATAGTTCTGGTATTGTTCATTTTTCTCATGCACCAGACTAAAGGTTTTAGGCATCAAAGCATACCAAATATATTCTGCAATCATCTTATCAGTGCAAGGCGTCCAAGCTGAGAAGACACTGGAGCCTATAATAGTATTGTTCTTGGACTTAAGAGCATACACCCGAACTTAGAAAAGCTCTTGGTGTTTCTGTGTTTCCACTCTGCTTCTGTTTTAGCAAGAAGTACTCCATGTTGTTGCCGTCACAGGATCGGTGGTCAGTGAGTTCTTTGTGATCCTCATCTGGCATTTTGCCGCCGGTGCCAAATCCGAGCCATTTCTGCCTAGTTTGAAAAATATAGCAGGGTGGGTAATAGACATATCTACTGAAGCAAAAAACCTGGGAGCTTAATCACATCGAAGATAGTTCAAACGACGAGCTCTGTTTGTATGACTTGGCCTTCCAGTATGCATGAGAGTATAGTATTGAAAAGATAAAAGAATGGACTAGGTACTTCAAAGAAAGGATCTCTTTAGGAAGTGCCATACCACTTTTTGAAGACTAGTTTCAAGTAGGAAAAACTTACATTTTTGAAGCATAAATAGCAAGTCTTATTGATTACCCTAAGTATGCTACCACTTTCTCTTTGAAAAATAAACTAAAAACGGTGGCATAACTATACTTGTCTTTTTAGAACCATTTCAAGGTTATTCTCAGGCACCGTTCCACCTTACCAAGGATCAATCAGCAAACATGTTATTTTGATAGTTCAATATATCTAATGGATGATGAACTCGTGAATCTTGACAGCGCACCTAATTCTTTCCTCTCACAATCAGAAGGCAATCACAATGAAGTACTTTTTTCTCTCACAAACCTTGCGTAATCGCAAATTACCCTTGCCAACAGCTTTGGCGAAAATATCCATCAAATATCGCTGTGGCAGAGCAAGACTACCGAACACAGCAGTAACCAGAATGACTAATTGAAGTCACGGAACAAGAAAAATCTAAGACGAGAGTGGATATAAGAGAAATTGATTCCACACGAGATCCACAGCATAAGACTTAACATTGGTAGCGATTGATATAGTCATCAAGAGAAACAACAACAATGACTACAACTTCATTCATTCATTCTGCCTCACACAGCACACATTTCTTTCGCAAACATTGTTGTCGACAAGAGACAAAACAACATGTCGATTGTCAACCAAACAAAACGTGCAGGACAACCGTGCTGAGATCAAAATGGAGAAGTGACAGATACGGCCTCTTTTAATTTCAAAACATTTACTTGATTGCTTAAGGCGGTGCTCAAAATTGGCAAAAGGATTTTACCTGAGAACCCCTGCAGAATGGCTGAACAGCAAATCGAGAGCGTCCATTGTGGTCAAATGCTAAAGATCACCTTCGCTGTCCTCCCCTCGAGCAGAAATATACCCTTGCGAAATAAATCGCTGGATGAGACGAAGTACGAATTTTTCCTCATTTTTTTCTCGCACTCTTCGAAATGAAGCGATGTGCCCAAACCTTTTAGCGATTTTTTTCATGTCCCTCCCCAAATCAAATCGAGTATGGAAACATGATATCCGAAAATTAAAAATGCAAAAATTTGGGAAACAAGGTCCCACGTACCTTCAGTGAAGAAAATTAGCGCATGATCTAATATCCAATTTCTATGTTCGGGATATGAGCAATCTTGTCCCAGTCCTCGCCCGCTTGTCTTTCGCATCTCTCCTGCAATTCTATGCAACCTGAGATTTGTAGGTGAGTAAGGGATGTGAGCCTTCGCATTGCTTCAGGGAATGATGTCAAGAAGGGGCACTCGACGATGGTGAGATTTTGAAGTGATTGAAGGGCCTCGATCTGCTCTGGTATATCTTTCAAATTACAATAACCCAAAATACAAAGACGCTCGAGATTGCGGGCCTGTAGAAGCCACTGTGGGAGAGATGTCAGTATGGGAAGCTGTTCGAAATCCACGGAGTGGAGACTTGGAAGACATCCATGGAAATCCAAGATGTTGCCGCTTTCGTCTTTGGATATATCCAACTCCTCACATTTCTCGATTTGCTTTGATAATTCCTTAAAATTGGGGCACTGAGAAATTTTGAGACGCTCGAGACTGCGGAGTTGTAGAATCCACTGTGGGAGAGATGTCAGTTTGGGAAGTTCTCTGATGTCCACGAAGCGAAGACTCTGAAGGCCTCCATGGAAATCCAAGATGTTGCCGCTTTTGTCTTTGGATATATCCAGCTTATAACATGCCCAGATATCGAGATCCACGAGGCTCGATAGATGTCGCATACCTTGCGAGAGGGAAGTCAACTGCCAACAAAAATTGATTCTAAGAAATTCAAGGGAAATGAGACTTTGGAAACCCTCCTCAGGCAAACATTCTAAAAACTCTATTAGCCAGATTTTCAGTCTCTTCAACTTATTAAGGCCAAGCATCATCTGATTTATCAACAACGCTCCGTTGGCTTTATTCATAACTAACACCTCAAGATGAGGAGTTAGTGGCATGGCTTTTAATTTTTTACAGTCACCGATCTCCAATTCCAATAGACTAGGAAATGATGTTGTTGAAGGGCATGATTGGTCCGACTCGATACATTCCAATTTAGGTAGATCCTCAATATATAAAGATTTGAGGAGAGGTAGTTTGCCCACTGGGGGGAGACGTTTCCATCTTTCGCAACCCACAAAGCATACCTTAACTAAATGTGGCAAGGAAGATACGAGGCTATCCATCATCCACCTGGGAAAGCTCTCACCTTCATAGCCCCAGATTGTCAACTCTTGAAGATTTGAGGGCGGCCTCAGTCCATCCAATAGCACTTCATCTCTATTCGCAATTTTTGGATCATCAGTATTGAAATCGCCCCCCCAACGAAGTTCCAAAGATTCCAGAGAATGCTTCCCCATCAAGTTCGCATCCCTGCATTCTACTTCCACATTTGTTTCGTATCTCAAATTTGTAATTGAAAGTCTTCCCCGGATGTTATTAAGCCCCTTTAGCTCCCCAAGTCCGCAATAATTCTTGGCACGAGCTTTATCTTCGGGCAAAATGAAGTGCGTTAGCCTATGTAGAGAACTCAACTCCCCTATTCCACGTGGCAAATAACCAAGTTTCCAACAACCATGTATATCTAGATTCCGAAGGCTGACTAACTTCCTTATACCCCTTGGCAATTCTTCAAGGGCATGACAACCGTGGAGATTAAGTGTTTGCAAATTATGCAATCTCGTGATGGAGTTAGGAAGCCTTTTGAGTGCATCATTTCTAGAGAGATCGAGATATGTAAGATGCTTCAACTTACAAATGAACCTTGGCAACTTCTCGACATTTGCCGCATGTAGATCTAAGATGTGCAACCTCTTGAAACTTTGAATGAGTTGGCATAGATCTGCTTGACTTATTGGTTCCCTTCCCCAATATCCAGTGATGGACAAAAATGTTCTCAGTGCACTTGCTTTCAAGCCTGAGATTAGAATTTTACCCATCAAATTGGAAGTTGAATCATGAGATATATGACGAGTTCTTTCATGTATGGGTTTTGTATCATCCCATGCCACCCAACACTCGGTCCCAGCAACCGAGCAGGCTAGATCATGCATCAAATCATGCATCTTGCAAGTATCCTTGTTCAATAGATCTTTTTTGTAATCTTGGAAAAAGTTATTCCGGAGTAGATCCATGAAATATCCATGAGCAATGTCTTCTAAATGCTGACTTTCATTTGATTGGATAAATCCTTCGGCCACCCAAAGACTCACCAAAATTTGCTTATCCATCTCATAATCTTTGGGAAACAATGAACAAAATGCAAAACATTGTTTTAAATGTGAAGGAAGATAGTCATAACTTAACCTAAGAATAGATATTATGCTTTCATCCCTTTGAGATACTTTTGGGAGCACACGATCTTTGAAATCTAACCACTCGAGTTTACTTTTTTGAAGTAGTAAACTCCCAACAGTTCGAATAACCAATGGAACCCCAGAGCACATTCTAACTATCTCTTTGCCAATGGCTAGCATGTGAGAATCTTGTACCTCCTCTATTTTTTGACCAGCCATTTGCATTAATAATTCAAGAGACGCACTTTCGGATAAGCCCTCGAGAAAATGTGGCTGAGCAGTGCTGGTGATCTTCGCAACAGAAGAAATGCGTGTCGTTATAAGGATCTTGCTTCCTTTGGCACCTCCCATCAATAAAGTTTTCAAGCTCAGCCATGTTGCTTGTTCTATACTCCACACATCATCTAAAACTAAGAGATATTTCTTTCCATCAATTTCTGCCCTCAGTTTGCTTTGCAACAGTTCCATCGTATCCTCAGTTGGTTCTTGCTTCGTTGCACAAGCTAACATCTTTTTCACTATTTTTTTCACGTCAAAGTCAGTAGAGACACAAACCCACATTTTCAAGTCAAATTTACTATCTCCATACACATATTTAGCAAGAGCCGTTTTTCCGAGTCCACCAATAGCAACTATTGGAAGGATGGAAACATTCTCTTCCATGTTTGAATCCAGTAAAAATTTCATAACTCTCTCCTTATCATCTTCTCTTCCTTTAATATCTTCCTCACGTATAAATGAATGCGTCTCTTCTCTATTCCTCAACTCTTTCTTGGGATGCTCCTTCAAGGTGGGTATTCTATTAGCATTAAGGGCTTCTATTCTCACCCTCACTTCTCTTACTTTGTCACTCATCTTCAATTTAAAAGCAAGCTGGTTTGAACTTGAGAAAAATGTCCTTACCGCCTTCATCATTTCATTGTGGCCTCTTAGTTCTTGTCGCATAACTTCTATGTTGAATTCTTCAAGCACGTCTTGCGCGTCATAGAAAGCGTCTTTCAGTTGCTCAACCCAAATTCGGATGTGGGGATGGTGGCATTGCTCTTCTGCATCGTCTAGTACAGGCTGAAGAAGGGAGACAGTCTTCTTGAGGGCCTCGAGTTCACGCTCGATGTCCCATAACTTTCCAACTGTTTCTATTGCTTGAGAACCTAAAATCTCAATGATCTTTTCAGCAATGCTACCAATGACAGCTTCTGCCATTTTTGTTCTCTATATCTCTCTTTCTTTGTCTCTCTGTGGATCAAAAGACATTAGTTCCAAGGCTCAGAACATGTATAAGAAGTTCATGTTGATGCTTATCGTAAGACTTGGCAAATAAAAAATCCTAACAAATCTAATATTCAACTTCCTTGACTAACTCGAGTTGTTGAACGTAGGAATTCTCATCGTCCATGCAAGCCTCAATCAAAAATGCATATGGGACCCATGGAGGTCGAGTTTGAGGTCCGCGATTGAAGCCTAATTGTACATTGTTATTAAGAATTAAACCTAGGTGTGGTTATTGGCGCATAATTTCCTGATGAAATTGAATTTCCCCATATATCAATCTTTTTAAAGGAAGCTGGCCTTCTTCAACTTTCTTTCTTTTTAGGATTATCTCGAATTATTATTAAAAACCATTCCACAAAATAGCTTAATTGGATGGAGACTCCCCCAAATTTTCAAAAATTGCATTGATCACGTTAAGAGAGAGTTGGAGAGGGTTAAAGAATTTCCAGATATAATGATATAATGGATTTTATTATAATATCATTCAATGAAAGGTTTGCTTAGTCAATATAAAAAATTTAAAATTACTGTTTGTTAACACCTGAATTTTTGTCAATGTTTTAAATATCCATTCATTTTGTAAAAATATAAAATTTAAAAAGAAAAAGAAAAAAATATTAAAAAAAAAAACGAAAAAAAGCAGAAAAAAAGTGATGAAGTTGTGTGGGACAGCGCATCCGGCCCACTTGGCAACTTTTAGCCCGCTGAGCCCGTTCCCCCTCGACCGGTAGCCAGATGGCGGTGGTGTTCAGTGTTTCCGGCCGAAGGAGATGAGTTGCAGGAGCTCGGTTTCATTGCAGGAGGGGCGAGAGGTTGAAGATGATCCGGGCAGAAAAAGACAAAAACAGAAAAGACAAAAAAAAAAAGTGAAAAGAAATAAAAGAAGTAAAAAACAAAGGACAAAAACCGTTAAAAAAGGGAGAGATGGGTTTTGGGCTGGTTTTGTCGTGCGCTAGGTTCTTTGTAGAATTTGGGCCAGAGAAAAAAAATTATAAAAGAAGAGAAGAGTTCATGCGCTCATTTAATTATTTCCGAGTGGGCTTTCGGGGTTAACATTTTTTAGCCCAACTCGACCCGATAGGGTTAGGGTCGGTTTAGTTGGGTCGGGTCTCTTGACCCGGTTCGAATTTCTTATAAGTTAATATTAAAAAATATTAATAAAAAAAAAATTAAAATTTCAAAATTTTAAAATTTGAGAATAAAAAATTAAAAATTCAGAAAATGATAAAAAAATTTAAAAGCTTTAGGAAATAATTTTTTTGGAAAATTCGAAAATTAATAAAAATTAGAGTTTTAGAAAATCGTTAAAAAAAATTAAAAAATCTGAAAATTTTTCATTAAAATTTATAATAGTTAAAAATTTAAAAATAAAAATTAGAAAATCCTTAGAAATTAAAACCCAAAAATTGGACAAGCCTTTAGGGCTTTATAATAGGGTTCTTTATTTTTTGTCCTTTTTTTAATCTTTAGAAACGATATTAGGATGTTTGTGTACTTTCCTTTACGATTATCTTTGATTATGAATTTCAATATTTTGGGTATTACTTATCTACTCTAGAATGATTAGGACGAACCTTAGATTTCTTTTGGATAAGTTGTTATGGTGCTAGCTAGCACATGGTCAAGTTAGGTATCGAAACAGCATTACTCTTAGGGCTAACGTAATCAAGTCTTGAGTCTAGAATCTCTAATTGCGTAAATAGTAAGATATCCTCCCATATTTTATTGAATTTTTACTTGACCAAAAAAGGGCTAGTGGTGACTCATTTGTTAAAATTTGCATATGCTTAATTGATTAAAATTTTGAACACTCAGTGTCGCGAGTTGATAATATCCATAAATCTAATAGTCTCTCCCTTACAAGGAGTTAGGTTGCAACACTATTCTTTGTTTAAGACTTCGTTTTCTTTTTTTCAAAGGATGGCAAGTCATTCTCTAAACTCGTGGGATGGATTTGATGTATGACAAAGTTAGTATCAAGAGCTTATGTTATGAACCAAGGGAATATTAGTTAGCTTCGATCAGGGCACTGTGATTTGTGAGAATCAGTGTATATGTACATACATACGTAATATGCATTATGATAGAGATTCTTTCCTTAAATTAGAAAGTTTTTGTATGCATGCGTAACATGATCAATCTGTTAACATTTTGATATGAACACTATGCCTCCCAATTTAAAACTCTTCTTCCTATTGTCACATGACATTATTGCTATTATTTTACTAAAACATTGCAATTTGATTTAGGAAGTTCCCTCTCCTTGCAATTCTCTCAAATTTATTTGCTTCCCATGAACAAATGCTTCTATATTTTTTTCGTTCTTTCTTAATTTTTTTTTCCTATTCTCTAAGTAATTGCTTTAAAGATCTCTTCCCATTCTAGGCAACGTGAAATTTATGTATGTCATTCCTTTTTCATAAATTTTAGTACTCCCATCATTTTCTGATGGTGCCCATTTTTCATAGTTTCATCACATGTTTTCCTTAGAAAACCATGCATGTTCACATGCTTTCCTTAGAAATCGATGCACGTTCACATGCATGCCCCAATTTTTTAGTAATAACATCGAGTACCAAAATCAACTGGATCTGGTTCTTGAGAAGATAGAAAAATGTTATAGCTGCCAGGGCAACTTTAGTATCTAACTTCAAGTGGCAAAAACTTTATGTTCATGAATCTCTGCCTTTTCCAATATATTAAAAAAAAGGAAGAAGAAAAAGATTATGAAGTATTGTCGTGAAAACAAATAAGCCCAACTTTATGTTCATGAATCTCTGTTTTTTCTAATGATGCCCATTTTTTCTGGTTTCGTTGTTTAGTAGTGACATCAGAGTATTAAAATAATGGGATTGGATCTAATAAGTAAGGCGAGTTCCTATTCATACATTATTCTAGATACATAATGTTAGATTATATGAGATGATTAAGTTTTTTTTCTACTATACTGTTAAGTAATATGTCTAATTAACATTAAGGGAAATGGGAGGTAATTGAGTGAAGATGTGGTTCAACCGTTAAACTCCATTCTACCTAACTTTCTTATTAGTTTGGTTTTCATATATGACAATTAATAAATTAGAACGAAACAAGGGAATCACAATGATTGGAGGGTTTTTGAAAAGTAAAAATAATTTTGTTATTTCTCGTTAAAATTCAAAATGTTATTCAAATATAAAAAGTTATGATTCAAATGACGTATTAATGTTTACGGGTTTTGAAAATTTCATATGTTTAAAGACAAAATAATGTAAAATGTAGACTGAGACAACATTAGAATAAACAAAAATAAAATGTAAAAATCTATCAAGACAAGCCATTAGCTACGTTGGTGATGTTCTTGAAATATCTAGTGTTCAGTAGACAAGATAGGCTTATGTTCGGTAATAAAATGTTGTACCTTGCAAGACCGTACGTGTCAAAGAACAAGACCAATGAAGATATTGAGTCTAAGGTCCACTGTCCTAGTCAATTTGTGCACAATCTCATCTGAACTCTATATCAAGCCGCTAATCTGATTAATGTTACACTCAAGTTCTATTCTAAATCACGTCGAGCAAGTAAGATAAATGTACTCCAACATATAACCTTGCACGAAAAAAAAAGTTATAAAGTGGCAATCATTTGAAATCATGTGCAATTATGAGTAATAGCACGAGCCCTAACATGAAGTTGAAGATTTCACTAAACATTTGGCTAGATGTTTGGGATCTTCAATGAGGATAGCAGGTGTTGCACGTTCTTATTTGCTCCTAATTGTGATTAGTTTTTGGAATTGGTCACTCCCCCTTCCATGTTAGTTGCATGTTCAAAATTTCTATGGATACCGATTCATTTATATGGCGTTCCATTTCTTTC
The DNA here is from genome assembly GCA_007663325.1 of Eucalyptus pauciflora. Classification (NCBI taxonomy): domain Eukaryota; kingdom Viridiplantae; phylum Streptophyta; class Magnoliopsida; order Myrtales; family Myrtaceae; genus Eucalyptus; species Eucalyptus pauciflora. Next base: position 320,098 of record VMYD01000193.1, on the reverse strand, counting down.
TAACCTTCCTTTCTCTATTAGGATTTTCAAAAATAAGCCTTTAGATTTTACAGCTAATTTCACACGAGACTAGATTAAAAAATAAAACAAAAATAACTCTTTAGTTGTTCTTGCGTAAGTGTAGAGCTTGAGATCCACCATGGGAGGTGGACCAACTAGAGTTGTTGAAGATAGGAATTCTCATCCTTTACGCACATTACAAAATGAGGCCTAAATCAATATGCTTATGGGACCCACCGCAGTCAGGTCCGTGATTGGTTTGTCTTAGATTGGGCGTGCTTCTAGTGTTTACTAGTCTAACATGCTTGCAAAGGCAATGAAAATTCTGGGGAAAACAGATCACTGACCTTATAGTTCTTAAAACAATAATCCGATGCATGCATGGTGAAAATAACTTAGAGAGCGAAGTTACCGGGAGCACTGGTGATATCGAAGGACCGAATTTGACAGCAGCAGGACCGAATGAAATGCAAGCAACAAGATGAGAAATAGTGAAGGAATGGTTCTTGAGTGCGGCCTGCATTTGTCCTCGTCGCACATTATATATAGAGAAAGAAAAGAGGAACATTCCTTTCTTATGTCGACACAAGAAGGAAACTTGGGAATCGATCCCTTTCTTTGCCTCCTCAGTTACCGTTCCCACAAGAAAGGGATTTCTTTGCATTTAATTCTTGCAAAAGGGGCCATGTCTGATTACTTTCTTTTGTTCGACGCAATGATTCTTTCATTTGCAACAATCATATTTTAGTAGGAATAGTTTTAGCACTAAAATGAAATGTTCGAGTTACAACCCAAAACATCAGCAAGTATTTGATATTCCAAAAAATCTCGCAATGGTTAAGTTGGTTTTAAAAAGGTTGAAAAAGTTATATCTTTCGTATTGGATGGTCTCTCCCAATCCATTTTCTTCAACCACCATGGAAATATTATCTAATCAAAGTTATTTCCTTTTCCTTTCCTATATCATAAATATAGATATATTGATTTTAAAAATTAGGCACTCTTTATAGAATTATTTTATTGCTTATGATTCGGTCGAGTATTACTTGTATATTTTTTTTTCTGTATTTTGTTAATGCATTTCCTATTCCTTTGGTTAGGTATACTTATGTGCTAGTCTCAATGCCCATTGGCAGGCAAAGGCTATGCCCTACTGTTCATTATGGTATTTAAAATTTTGCTGAACATTGCGAGATTATATTCTTAGCAAATTGTATGACAATAATTTCAAACATAATGTTATATATTTTATTAGGGTTGGTTTTGAGCCGATTCTACCCTTAATGAGAAACCTATCGGGTCTGGGCCGGTTTCCAAATATTTTGTGTGGAAATTGGCCTTATCGGGTCAATTACAGGCCATATCATATGGGGAATTTTTGAATCGATTCATTGCTCACCCCTGGTAAAAATGACCATCTCATGCTTCGATGGGCACATATATTTGGTCTTTTGATATTTATCTACAAAGTGATCCCATAAAGCGAGACATACGGGTTGGACCTTCGAGACAATAGAATTTGCAAAAGATGCTTAAAATTATAGAAATTTTAGGTGCGCGATAATTAGGCTATACCTATTATCTTTGAGCTCAGTGGGCTTGGTTTTCATTATGGCTTCATTTACATTCTTCATAACTATCGCTCCTTCTCCAAAATTTTGGCCCATGACATCTCTTTTCAATAATTCTTCAATTTGCGATCTGAAGAATTATCATCACTATAAAAAAATTGTAAAATGTAATACCCATCAAAACTTAATCCTTCTCAATCCTACTGCATAGGTTCTCAAATTCAACAAATGTCGAATCTACCTAAGGCATTGCCATGTCAAAATCTCCAACTTCTTTGCCAATCTTATTGGCATACGGCTTCAATCATGTGCTTGTTGTCACTAACAACACAATTAGTATCCTTATTCTTAATCACTAAGGGTGTGTTTGTTTCGCTGAAAGTGTTTTACAAGAAAATCCGTAATTTTCTTGCACCCACCGACAAATTGGTCTTAGTTACAAAGCAACCTAATAGGATTGATAACTTGTTACCATGTAAATAATTTGTTGTTATGGCACATTTATTCTAATATTACGGATATACATAATTGAAATTACAACTTGTTATGATTGTCAAAATTCGAAATGATGCTTCCACATGTCCCCAAAACCAAAGACTGTAAATAGGTGTATCGTAAAAAGTGGTCAACTTAGAGCAAACATTTCGTGAGGAAGGCCTCTTCTGTCATAACTTGCTGATTTTCAATAACATCACTTGTAATAAGTCATAAGCTGGAAGGAAATGTTTGTGGCCAACGGGCATTTCCATCACTACCTCGTCATTTTTGAAGTATTATGCTTGTAATAGGTCGTAAGCTTAGAGGGAATGCATCATAATTAGCGTGATTTCGATCGTAACTTACAGATTTTCAACTTATTGCTCATGTAATGGGTCTTAAACCTGACTCAATTTTCAAAACAAGCTAAAAGGTTTAGAACTTTCTACGATGTACATAGCCGATGTTCCGATTCCTATAATTTGTTTCATCCATTTTTCTCATCTCGATGGCGATCATCTCAAACCTGATAGTGATCGATTGACAAAAAAAAAATGCAAATGAGCAGACTGATTGTAACATGCTCATAGGATAGAATTGAACTGATGCGCGATCCAACATAACTGGGTTTACAACCTTTTTACGACTCATGCCTCCAAGATCTATCATGACTTTCATTTATTGTGTTATAATAGAAAAAAAAAAAAAAAACTAAAGCGTGTTTCAAATTAATTGTATTAGATCAATTTGAAAGACAAATTAAATTCAAGAGGACAAATAAATCGATTGGTGAAAATTTAATTGGCATTCTACATAATATACAAAATCCCACTATTCTTGTTGAAACTTATTCGAGGTCCTATGGAGAGGTGCCATAAAGTGTCGTAAGATTTTGCTCAATGTCTCATAGCCAAATCTATTCTCATTGTAAGTTATTCACGGCATTGTGAAGGGTTGTCATAAGCTGTCACACAATGTTTCGCCAGTAATGTCAGAATTTACTAGTTGAGTACTCATCTTTTTTTAATGAAGTATGGATAAACTGACTGACATATGTATTCTGCCAATCGAGAAAATAAGCATGCTACTACTAAAGAATCCTTAGTTACAATATATTGTCGCAGAGGTTATGACCTGTTATAGATACTCATGTGAATTTATTGTTTCTATCTAGATAGATAATTGGACATAATGATGAGTTACATACAATGGACTCATGTAACAACATAATCACGTGTTATTATGTCCAAACAAAATTTGATGAACAATCCATATATAACCAAGGAAAATAAAGCTATTGTTGGTCCATCATTCCATCAACTATCTACTTATGTTTTATGCAAAGTTGCATTGTTGAGAATAATATCTTGATCTATTAATACAAGTATTTTGCTTTGGATGTGGCAAGGAAAGCGACGGATTCCGGCGCCGATCAGAGGGGGAGAAGCTTCTGGAATACGTAGAGGATCGAGAGAGAGAGAGGCTTTGAGGGGCGTTTCACTTCTCCTTTCTCCTGCCGACGTCGTCAATTCTCTCACGAGAGCTTACGGTCACAGCCGGTGGCCTCTTGCTCGCTTCTCGCACAACTCCCACCATCTCCGCTCCGGTTTTGATTGATCTCTGAGCGAATCGAAGGCTTTCCCAAGTGAAGAAGATGATCGTATGAGCAAATTACCACAATACCCGAGCAGCGAGTCAAGAAAAATGGAACAACCCGGGGCAATTCGGTAATTTCGAAGCTCCGCTTTGCTTTCATTGATCTCTCTCTAGCTCTCGCCGTCGCGTTGCTCGGTCTCGCTCGCGGAGCAAGAAGCTTGCGCCTAGGCTAGACAGGTAAGCAAAACCTCTGCTCACTTCGTCCCGTCGATCGCTCATCATCTTCATCATCGTCCCCATCTTCACCACCACCGTCGTCATCCATCTCGAGTCCTGCTTTGCCGGCGGAATCGGCATTTTCCTCAATCCGATCGCCTGCGTATTCGTAGTTCTTTTCTCCGATTCCTTGCCGGAGCTGACGATCCTCCGGAACGGCGACGGAGCTCATTGTCTTTTGGTGCGCACGTGCACGCGCGTGTTCTGTTGCTGATGTGAATTTCCTTGTTCGAACGATCGGGAGGAATCGATTTCGTCGGAGTCTTTCGGTTTCAGAGCGCCGTCGCTTGCTCGCTCGCGTTTGCATTGATTTTGTGCGAGGTACTCGATGTGAAGATATATTGTCGGAAGAAATTGTACTCGTGAAAACCCACATTAAAACTACAATTTTGCAATAAGGATCGATTACAATTTCATCGTTATCAACATTACCTCTGAACACATCTTTTTGTTGCTCTTTGTACTTTATGTTTCGGCGGGTGCCCGTGATCATCAACGGTGATCGCCTGCAGAAAACGCTCGACATGGTGGCTGACGTATAGAAGTCAGGAAGCGGATGAAGGATGGCGTAAGTAAGAGAAATGACGAAGGCTTCGTGAGGCTCTGGAAAGGGCACAAAGGGAAGATGGACTAATAAATAAATAGATAAAAGATAATAAAAATAAGAAAATAAATAGAAAGCGAATGGACGGTGGGCTTCAGAAGTTTGAAATGGAAAATGAGCCCATTCACTTTACTGACCCAGATCTTTAGGATGTGAATTTGATACACATTCGGGCCCGGGCCCAAGGGCCTAGCCCAAGTCCCCTCTTATCAGAATTAAAAAATAAAAAAATAAAAAAAATGGTTATTAAAATAGGCCTTTGATTAGGTCGGTTAGATGTTAGTATTGGAATTCGTTTAGTTTCATTTAGATAGTTAGGAAAGTCCATAATTTTCTCTAGTTTAGTTTTAGGTTGAATAGTCTCTTTAGAAAAATTGAATTCGACTTGAATTTAGCTCATGGAGACTAGTGTCTTAGGACTTCATAACAATGCCATGTTATTCTACTTAATTTTTTTAATCGTTTTTTCATCGCTATCTTTGATGAATTGATTGCGATTCTTTTATATTGCTTTTATGTTGGCACTTGCTTGTTTTAGTCGAATGCTTAGGTTACATTTTAGTATCATAATAAACACAAAAATATTGCATGGATACTTAGGGCCTGTTTGTTTGTGTTCCTCGTTTCTGTTTATGAACAAATTTTCTGTTTTTTGTTCCCGGGAACAAAAAAAGAACAGATTCAAGAAACAAAAAAAAGTTGTTTCTTGTTTCTAGAATAAAAAAAAAAAACAATTTTTCTCTCTCCTCTCTTTTCTTTTCTTTTTTTTCTTCTTTTCTTCTTCTTTTTGCTTTGGCCGGTCGCCGGCCTCGGCCATGGCCGGCGACTGGCCGACGAGGGCCAGCCTCGCGCCCGGCCGCGCGCCGGCCCGACGCGAGCGCCAGCGACGCCGACTGCGGGGTGGTTCGGGGCCCTCAAGGCCGCCAATCGCACGAGCCTCGCCATGGCTGGGCGACGGCCAGTCGCCGGCCATGGCTGAGGCCGACGACGGGCCACAAGGAAGAAAAAAAGAAAAAAGAAAGAAAAATAAAAAATAAAAAAACATAAAAAAATAAAAGAAACAAAAAAAGAACATAAATTTACCAAACATGTTTATGTTCTTTTTTTATTCTAGGAACAAGTTTACCAAACGCGTTCTTTTGTTCAAAAACTGTTCCCCGGAACAGAAATAGTTTTTTCTATTTTTGTTTCCTGGAACAAAAAAAGAACAGAAACACAAACAAACGCATCCTTAGTGGGCAATACTTTTAGGACTCATGATTGGATAAAAAGATCACATGGGACACCTAATTTACAGGTCTCTTATGACTCAAATCCGAGTTATCAAATGCAGCCTTAGGGTATCAAGATGGTATTAGTGCTATCGAGTCTCCAATCCTATATCTTTTGTTGCTTAAAAAGTGATGTATCACCTCGTACCTCACTTGATTTTTTAACCGACCCCAATGAGCTAGTGACGACTCCTCCTTACCTAGAATTCTTATAAGCCAATAATTTTTTTTTCAATGTTTCTGAATATGGTTAACTAACATGTTAACTAATTGATTAATGAAAATCTCAATATCGCGTGAGGTGAGGGTTTAGGAGAGCCCGTACTGATCCCCAACTCAACATTACCTCTAAAACCCGTCTTCCTCGTATTGAAAGGTCGTGGCATAAATCAATCAAGGGAATATTAAATATGCACTTCAAGGAAATAATTGCGAGTTTCTTTGAAAATACAAATTGAATATTGCATTTTTTCGGCAAGATATCCAACCATTCTTTTTATGATACATTGCCAATACTTTGTGATACATGATGAGATATCCGTCACGTCTTGCCAAAAGAAAAAGATAAACATCAAATGATTAGCAAAAATACAAGGGAGACTTTTCATTAAAAAGGAAACTTAATATATGAAATTGGAAGATAATAATAAAAAGAAAAAAATAGCATCCAACTCTCTATTAATAGCAAATAGAGGACAGAAAAGAAACCATTTTGCTTTGAAGAAGATTTTACATGAGTGGCATGATCGCCTTTTACACCCCAAGTTGATGGTACAACCTTGAAGATTCCAATAAATGGAGGAAAGCTATCAAGAGTGAGAAATTTATGTTCTTACCTTATGCTTTTTTGTTATATTGATTTATAATATTTTACATGCTCAAAACATTGCAAGAAATTATATAATGATTCAACAAATGGTACAATTTTATGTCTCGCTTCTTTTTTCCGGAGGATTTATTTACATGATGTGGGTCCGCTTTAAGAAAATTCCATGTAAACTTTAGTGGAGAATTTAATTTATGTGAATATTTATTATATTATAATTTTAAAATTTTATTTTTTTACATCTACCATGACATTTAGACACCAAATATAGTTTTAAACACATGCAATGCACAGGTATCTTTCAAGTATAATTAAAAGAAAATCATTCATGTGTAGTGACTAAGGGCGCGTTTGGTAACGATTCTGCTCCCGGGAACAAATTCTGATAAGAAATGATTATTTTTTATTTTGTTCCCGGGAACTAATTATGAGTAAAAGAATGTTATTGATGACTGTACAAAATTTCTGATTCTGGAATAGAATTGCGTTTAGTACCGTATTTATTGATTCTGTTTCAAATTAATTTATTTTAATTTTTAAATAATTTTTATAATTTTTTCCTTTTTTTCTTTCTTTTTTCTCCTATTCTAATTCTTCTTCAAGTCGGTTGCCGGCCCTTGGTGAGGCTGGCCTTGTCGGCAGCTAGGTGAGGCCCGCCTAGCCACCGGCGGGGTTGGGCGAGCCTCGCTGGTGGCTAGGCTTGCCTCCGGTGAGCTCGCCGGACCAGTCGACGGCGGCGGGCGGCGGTCGCGAGATGGCGGTCAATGAAGAAGAAGAAGAAAAGAGAAGAAGAAGAATTTTGATTATCAATTTTGTTCCTAGAACAAGAATCAACTTTTTTTTTTTTTATTCTTGATTCTCGTCCCAAACTGATTCTGGGAACAAATTTGTTCCCGAGAACAAAAATTTTACTAAATGCGATTCTCGTCCCAAAGTGATTCTGAGAACAAAAAATCAGAATCTGGCACTATTGGGATGGTTACCAAACATGCCCTAAATAAACTCAGTTAGAAGCTTGTATTTATTTCAGTTAGTATTTTTTCTACAATTATGCAAATATTTTGGTCCTAGGGTTCATACAGGTTATTTGGCAAAATATTTCTCTCTCTCTTTTTTTTTTTGTCTCCAAGGAGACTGAACTATATCAATTTTTTATTTTTATTTTAATATCATCAATCCAAACTAACTATCATGGCTAGTCCGTGCATTGGACCGGAGGAGTTTCATTAGCTATGGGTAAGCTAGAGAGTAGAAGAGTTGTGGGCCCACCCTTTACATTGGGCCTAACTATTTACCCATATTGAGTTAGTTTATTTGAGAGCTATTGTGATCTCATGATCTCTTTCAAAGTGACAAAATTTATTTTTCTTAAATAATAATCTTTTTCAATGGTTTCAACAAATTTGTGGATGGAGCTTAATCCTCAAAAATAGAGTTTCTACTTACATATGACATAGTTTATTGCAATGATTTGCTATAAAGAAGTGGTATTTTGAGAGGAGCATTGCCTCTTAAATGCCTTAAACTTCCTTCAATACCTAACAAAGCTTAGTGACAAAAATTGCAAACCACCATTGAAAGGATAACTAGAAGAATGTCAAGCATTTGACTTGTGTAGGCAGAGTACAACTCATTTAGCTTTATTACTTATAGGAGCCAAATTTTTATGCTGCCAAAGAAAATATTGAAGCTAATGGAAAGTAAGCGAATTGCCATTCTTCGGAGAGGCAAACCTGACGATGCTAAGGGAGCAAGCGTGACTTGGAAAGATATTTGCCTTCTTAAATGTAAAGGGGGAATAGGATTAAGACAATTACTTGTCTAGAATTGCCTCCGGAGATTGGTAGTGAGAGCTAGGTTCATTTGGGATGCTTGGGTACAACTTTAATAGTTAAAAAACCAAAGAATTTGGTCTGTTGAACCTAAGGGCAACTCATATTTGGTGGAAGCTTTTCAATGAGAGCAGCATACTTAAGACTCATGTCAAATTTACTTTATTTTTTTTTTAAATTTTAAATTAGTATATCCGTGATAAATTTATGCTTTAAATTTGAATAATACTATAAAAATCCACACATTGGTTCACTTGTGACAAACAAAGTGTAAAACCCCAAATCGGTAGATTCGTCAACTGTAATGTATCATCTAATTCAGTAATTTGACAATAAAATTTAATGGAAACTAATAGAAAATAAATTTATCATAAGTAGTTTGAATTTTTTTGCTATCAAAAAATTAGTTTGAAGTAAATTTATTTTATATGTACGAATTTAAGAATTTTTCACGTTCTTAACCCTTAAAACAATAGATACTAATAGCAAAACATTCCACTTTGTCGGTGCTCCCTGTGCGTGTAAACAAGAAAGATGAGAAAACCACTAGAAATTCTAAATTATATTCATTATGATACATTTATTTAGAACTCTTATGTGATATAAAAAAATTATAAATTATACTATTATGATGCATTGCTCTAAACTTTCTTTTGTGATATCAAAATCCTAACTTTATATCAACGTGATACCCACTATGATTGCGTTAGATGATTTTCTAACCAAAATGACGTCATTTTTTATTTCACTCAAGCCAGGTTGACAACATCGTTTGCCTTCCATCATCCATGTAGGTAGATTTAGAACCTATATGGGGTTCAATGAGTCACATAAGTATAAGTTTAAGATTTTTGACAACAAAAATTTATGATAAATGTGTCCCGATAGGCATGATTTAGAGTTTGTAGTGGCGTTGTCCCTAGATTAAGTTTTATTCTATTTTATTTTAACGTAATATCTCTAATTAATTTAAGAGAGTTGAGAAAGAATATAGTTTTGCAATAATGCGACTCAATCATTAAATTGCACTCTACCGACTTTCCTATCATTGAGAGATATGGATGATGTGTGTGTGTATGTTCGTATGCATTTAGAGTTTTGGCTTCACAAATAACACAGGATAGCTGAATTTTCTCAACACTCATTTGTTTGTGTTTTTTAAAATGCAATTTTTTTTAACTTTTCTGTTAAAATTTAAAATATTATTTAGAATTTTAGTGATCAAAAAATTAAATTATGATAAATATATTATAAATGTATTAATTTAGAATTTTTCGTAATATTAATTATCATTTAAATACTTTCTATTATCTAATATTATCTCGCACTTATTTTATCTTCAAGTTTTATGCAACGAATGAAGTGGCTGGCCATTAATGAGGACAACTAATAAATCAACATTTGATATTTAGTTTATAGAGTTTCAAAAGTGCATTATCTCACAGAAGAAGAGGGGGAAGACATACGTGGCACACAAAAAAGAAAAAAAGAAAACAAAACAAAACAAAACAATAGAATATAGTGATGGTTAATGGTTAATAGTTAACCACCGTGAGTTAAGTTCCTTTTTGGCCATGTCTTTTGTCAACCTGATGACGGTACGAATTCAGAGACGTGGACCCGCCTCTATCGTACTCGTCCAATTTAGCTTCCCCACGTACCGACAGTCATTCCACCCCTCCCCTTAAGTGCGGTCGTGGCCCCACCTTAAAGATGTTTTTTACTTTGCCTTTTGTTATGCTCTGCTTCTCAAAGCACGTAGTCTTCACTTTATGGTTGCCTTTGGAAAAAAAAGGAGAAAGTAAGAAAAACAGAGGACAAGGGAATCTGAGAACACATCAAATCGGAGGACAATGATATCACCTATAGTGAATTCTTTGGCATCGCGTTATCACAATCCGAAACGATTTCTATTAACAAAATTATTTTTTTCTTTTTTAATAGAATAACACGTTAAGTAATTACATGAAATTTTTATCTTCGAAAAAAAAAAAAAAATGCATTTGATAGAATATGAGGAGGTTGACAGTAAGTCTTTACGAGTTATCACAATCCGAAACGATTTCTATTAACAATTTTTTTTTCTTTTTTAATAGAATAACACGTTAAGTAATACATGAAATTTTTATCTTCGAAAAAAAAAATAAAAAAAAAATGCATTTGATAGAATATGAGGAGGTTGACAATAAGTCTTTACGAGTTACAATAAACAAGTGCACTTATCTTTTGAACTTTTTTAACCGCAAGAAAAAGAACAAACATTGCTTGCTGGTGTGGGCAATGACAAAATAACTCATAATAGACAAATCTTCAAGCAAATGACATCAAAAATTCATGTAGCACAAGCTTGTTCGACTGCTATGAACACAATACAAATTGTAACACGAAAGACTCATTTAAAGCCATTTAATTTTCTAAGAACAAAATTACATATGATTTTAAAAGATGTCTCCAGGAACATCTTAAGGGAAGAAGACTGTCTTCTCTCAGCCAAGTTGTCAAGCTATTGCAACTTAGCATTGTTTCTAAAAGAAAACGGCAATAAAAAAAATTAATATGGTAAAGTCCCAAGAGCCTGTTTAATTGTGAATCCAATTTTCATCAAAATATTTTTACATTTTTTTATGCCAAACTAATTTTAAATTGTAATTAATACTAAAATATAGTAGAACTACTCAAAATTTAATTTCTAAATTTTTTCCTAAATTGAAAAATGGCGACTCTGATTGGGTTAGGAGACCTAGCTAAATGTGGGTCTCACCTAGATCTTGTATCAATTGTGTAAAGACAGATATTAGATTATAGTGAGCTTGTTTCTCTAAAATGACATTATACCTCTTTTTGTTATTGGGAATAGAAAAGTAAATATTTTTACAATTTATTTTATTTTAAATTTATCTTGGCTACTAATTTATTCCAAAAAATAAAATAATTAACTGATATACATAAATAAATTTCAATTTTTTTTTTCCGTTTTAGAAAGCAAAAGTATAGGAAGATAAAAAATTCGAAGTATTATCAAATATGCCCTTAATTTCTACGGTTTCAAAAAACATGGTCTCTCTCTCTCTGAAAAAACGCGGAGGTGGGGGGAAGAAGACAAACGTGGGACAAAAAGTAAAAAGAAAAAAAAAAAAAACAAAAACAAAAGAGCAAAGTGATGGTTGCTAATGAACCATGGTAGAGTTAAGTCATTTTCTTGGCCAAGTCTTCAGTCAACGTCACGCTGTAGATCGCAGTATGGCTTCATTGATGTGGATCCTAGCTTAGGCCTCAGTGATAGCCATAGGACCCAACTCATCATGCTCGTCCTATCTGTCTTTGAACACGTTGTCCGATCCAGCTTTGTCAGGTACCAGCAGAATCTTTTGACCCCAAAGTGTGATCGCAGCCCTATGTGAAAGATGCTCTTTCTCACTATTTTTTCTTTTGCTTTGCTTTTACCAAACACGTTCTCTTTAGAGTAAATATTCAAAAAAATCTAAATTGATATATATAATAAATTTATTCTAAATTAATTTGATGTCGATAAATCTATCTTTCATTAATTTTTATTAAATTTTATTATCAAATTAAATACGCGATTGCTTACAGACATATGTGTGGAGTTTTACCATATAAATTTATACTTTTTTTGTGAGTAAATTTATTATTTTAAATTTTTTGTTTAGCATGAATTTATCGTAAATATATGTTTTTTGTGATATTCATTCTTATCTTTATCCTTTTTATGGTTGCACTTGTAAAAAGACGAGGAAAAAAGTAAAAAAGAAAAAGAAGACACGTCAAATCACAGGACAATGATACCAGCTGTAATGAATTTCGAGTTCTGCCTTCTCACAAACCTCAACAAAATATGAAGGGCTGTGTTGATATATATTATATAATAAATATATATTTAATCTAATATTATATTGAACGAAATTTTAAATGTACTTGGCTTAAAACATTTGAAATTTTCACAACACTTATTAATGCTTAATTTGTACATAATTTTTGAAAATTCTCTAGTATTTGAATAACAATATAAAATTTAGTTTTTTACATTTTCAAAAGCATAAATAAACGTAAACTCAACAAACTCTGATGATTATGATTACCTTCTTCTGGGCTATTATTATATCGTGAGTTATTTGAGAAACCATACTATACATATATACATAAGAAAATAAGATAGAATGGGCCTAATGGTTGAACTATATCATTTCAAAACTCCATTCCTTCCCACCAGACTACATTTATAAGAAAGTAAGAATGGGGCCTAATGGTTGAGATATATCATTTCAAAACTCCAATCCTTCCCACCTTTAAATTAATTAAACATATTACTTTACAATAAACTAGAATAAAACTCAATCATCTCATTTGATCTAGAAAAAAAGTCATTAAAACCCCCCAATTATGCACACTATAACGCATTCATTCTAACTAGATCAACTAAAGAAATTTTGGATATCTCGAAAATCATGTTCCGTGATTTTCACAAATTTCATAGTTTCTGAGTATTAACAAAATTTTTCACATTTTAAAAATCATTAAAATTTCAGTCTCTGCTTTGAGTTTAATGGAGAAAACGATATTACAGTAGGAGTTTTGGATGGATTTGGCAAGTTGCCAAAAGGAAAAGGAACTGTGCTTGTAAAACCCAAATTACAAGAGGTGTCGGCTTCGTGCACTCATATCTCACTCTACGGATAATCGAATATAGTGGGTTTTATGCGTTGAAAAGACCTCATGATACTACAATTTCTTAACAAGGATTGACTTTAAAAGTAATCCGGATAGATCGTTTTTATGTACCAAAGTATTCATTTTTCTTGCAACCGCTACTTTGGAAGGGTGTAATCTCTAAATAAAACGTTGAATTCATGCAATGCCAAATCCCAAGGGTTCGAGGTCAAAGGCTATTTCAACTCAAGCCATGAATGTCATTACTTTGAATGAGTGTGGATAATATGTTTCATATCTTTACTCAAGTTTCAACTCACTTCTCTTCCAATGTGATATTGTCATTGCACAGTCACAAAGGAGTGATAAGATGCATCACCACTAATCTCTTCAATCAACATCACCAACTGCTGGTTGTAAGTTACGTTTACCTTGAATTATAGCAATTTAAAGTGGTCTGATCAGAACCTAAAACATATTTTCGCACCATAAATGCATGTAAAATGCCACGTACTCTTGCTTCAAGCAAGTGATGAACTAACTCTGTAAAGAATCATAGAAATAAAATGATGGATATCCATAAAAATAAAGTAATTTAAAAGCTTCAACGTGCGGATAATTGAGCAATAATCTATTGGTATTAGCTTCTGGTCCATATAGGCATTTGGCAAGATTGGTCTGAGACCTAGTTCTTTTTTTGAAAGACGGTCACGTCACTCCTATTTTCTTTTGCGGAAATCAGAGTGTGACAATTACGCTATATGATAGAAGGGATAAGATCGAAATTAAAAATGAAACTAATTGTTATGATTTTGTCTTGGAGTACCAAAAAAAATATACGTGGATCTTATTTTCTTCGGTTCATGAAGCCCGTCTATGGAGATTTACAACTTTTGTATGGTCGTACCGGAATCGATTAAAAGAAAGCAAAACTATTAGTGAGGACGATTATTAACTTCTAGAGTTTCAAAAGGGCATGGTCTCTCCATCTAAAAAACGCAGAGGAGGAGAAAGAAAGATGACCGCAGAGGAGGAGGAAAGACGTGGCCCAAAAAAAATATCAAAGACAAAAGAACACATTGACGGTTAATATTAACCATGATTGAGTTAAGTTGCTTTCCGGTCACATCGGTCACATGGTAATTACTACGCTGCCTCCTCTGTCAAACTTACGACAGCGAGGGCACGCTTCACAGACGTGAACCCCAGTAGCTAGGCTTTAGTGAATGCTCGTGGGACCCAACTTCCACCCTACTCCTCCTATCTCTTTTCTTACACGTTGTCCGATCAGAATCGCCAAGTACCGACGGAATCACCGACAAGCTATCTGGCCATTTTATGATTGCCTTTGGAAAAAGAGAAAGTAAGGAAAAATGCAAAAGGACAAGGGAAAAGTGGACATGTCAAATCGGAGGACAATGATACCGTGAATTTCGAGTTTTGTGCTCTCACGAACCTCAGCACAATATATATGATCTTTTACACTTTTTTTTTTCTTGCTTGAAACCTGTCAAATTTTCACAACCATTAAATTTTGATATTTAATTTAGGCATAATTTTTTCAAAATCTTTTAATATTTAAATAAACTTTTAAATTTTGAGTTTTTGCATTTTAAAAGGCATAAACAATCAAGTCCTAAGAAAATTTAGTTAACTCTGATCATCATAATTACCTTCTTACGTTCTATTTTATTGTGTATTATTTGTGAAACCAAAGTATGGATATAATTTGTATTTGAATAATATTTTGAATTTTACAGAAAAGTAAACAATTGTTTTTGAGTTTTAAGAAACACAAACAAAAGAGTGCTAAGTAAATTCAGCTATTACGTGTCATTTGTGAAATCATAACTATATATTTATGTTTATATCTATCAATGATAGGAAAGTTACGTAGAGTGCAGTTAAATGGTTGAGTCTCACTCTCGGAATACTCCGTTCTTTTCTTTAACTAATTAGATATATTACTTTACAATGAAGTGGAATAAAACTCAATCTAAGGGGAAAAAGTCATTAAAAACCCAAAATTTGATCCACTATGATTTTTATCTTAAACATTTTTGTGACATCAAAAATTTTAAATTTCTGCCCATGTGATATATTTATCCTCCATATAATATTTTTTTTTGATGCAGGAGTTATCCTCCATAAAGTTCTTATAATGAGCATAGTTAAAAATCTAGCATCATAGACGATGAAAGACAAACGAGATTGATATAGCACCAACGTAGCTTGAATGAAATAAAAATGATGGTTTGGTTGGAAAATCATTCGACAAAATGTTGGCAGAGAGTAAATGCACCACATTGATATATAATTAAGTTTATAGCAAATGTCTCATGGTAAATATAATTTTGAGTTTTTTATGTCATAAAAAGAATTTGGGATAAAAATTATTACTTGTATTATTTATGAAAATAAAAGAACAAAAATATTATCAATGTATTGTTATCAATGATTGAAATATTTTCCATTAACTAATTATTTCAATAAATATAAGGGATTATTTATTGAAAAATATTGCAAACTATTTATTTTTCGTGAAATAAATAAGATTTTAATCTAATAAAATATTTCTTAAATGGGATGTTTTGCTATTAGTATTTATCATTTAAAAACTTTCTAATATTTATTATTATCATGCGCTTATGTTATCTTTAAGTTTTATGCAACGAACAAGGCAATCGGTCATTAATGAGGATATTTAATAAGTCAATTAATAAGTCAACATTAGATTATTAAATTCTAGAGCTCGGAAAGCGGATGGTCTTTCTATAAAAATACGCAAAGGAGGAGAAAGTAGACAATCGTGGCTTGGAACCTAAAGTGATGGTTAATAATTAACCATAGTCGAGTTAAGTTACTTTTAGATCCTATCGGTCACTTGGCAATTATTATGCTTCATGTCTTGTCAACTTCATGGTGCAGATAGCAGTACGTCATGATGCAGATAGTAGTACGTCTTCACTCTTTATACACGTGAACCGTAATGCTAGGCCTAAGTAAATGGCCGTGGGACCCAACTCCACCGTACTCGTCTTATCTCTCTCTGTAGTACGTAACATTTTTGGTTTTTATTTTATTTTATTATTTTTTTTGTCGCTTATTTTAATAATTTGAATAATTGATTTATACAAATCGTTCTTCCTTTTAGTTAGATGGTTTATGATATAATGACACGTGGAAAGTAAGGGCATGTGGTCAATAAAATTGTGCATTAAATTATAAAAAGATCGTATACGAAAGCACGTGACAAAACATATATTATGAAAATCGTATGAATAAGAAGCCCCGAGCACCTGCAGATTAAAAGTCAAGCTTCAAAGAACGCAAAGATATACATCTACTGGTTTGTCTTGACAAAGGAGATTCACATATCTTTAGAGATGAGGTTTGTTTTGGGGTGCAATTTCAGCAACCGATTGGTTTTAGTGGGAATCAGGTGAACAACCTTCATCGCCTGCTGACTGACCGGTTGCTCGGGACTTCTCGCTAAACCTTCATGTAACTCTTTTGTTTTTATAATAAAAAAAAAAAGAAAAGGAAATGCATTAGAGAGACATGATGAACAGCAACATCACCATAGTTGAAGCGATTGTCGGGAGACAAATCGTTGGAAAGGGACGACGAGAATTACGTTATTTTTGGAAGAGTTGCAGATTATATTGTTGAACAAAGTTATGAAGAGTTACTCCTCCTATCACATCCTCTATGAATGATAGCCCCGGTGCATGCGCACAGACTAACGTGTCTACACCATAAAAGATGCTCCAAAAGTATGTTAAAGGGTATCTCGAGTAGGTTAGGCAGGTTTTAGAGTATTCCCGCAAGAAAACAACATGGATTTTTTAAGACTCAATTTTTCGAGGATGTTGAAAGATGCTTTGAGTATTCTAGCCATGCCTCAAGAATCCATATCAGTGTCTGCTATTAGACCTTCGAAATGCATCAGTCGTGATGAGGTCTGCTTGGCTTGCGTCTGTGACTAGTCAGGAGTGCCCAACTAGGAACTTCTACTGTCTTGCAAGTACTATCAGAAAACATCTATAAGGAACTCCGGCAAAGGTATGATTGTGTACATTGAATACAGCTAAATTAGAAAAATAATTTGTTGGAGAATTGAAATAAGAGTCCGACTCAAAAGATAAAGACAAATGACTTGTCTTATAGTAATTATTAAAAAAAGCTATAAAATTGAACTAAAGGATATTCCAAACTAATTATATAATTGCAATAGGTAGCTGAAATAGTAAAGGATTTTGTACAAATCATATATGCTAGTCGTTTTGAGCCTATATAGGAATTCCTTTGATATTTTATGAAAAAGGAGTGACGTGCATAAAATGCCAAAATATTGAAATTTTACATTACATAATTGTGCAAGTTTTAGTATTGCCTAGTATTGGAGAGAGATCTTTACACCAGTTTTATTTATATTTAGAGAAAATGAAAAAAAAAATGAAGGAAGAAAGAAACAATCTAGAAGCATTTTATGCATAGCAAGCAAATAATTTGAGAGATTAGCAAGGAAAGAGAACTTCCTTGATCAAACAGTAAGGTTTCAGTAAGATAATATCAATAATGTCAAGTGAAAAATATGAAGGAGAGTTTTGAATTGAGAGGTTTAGTGATGGCAATGGAACATTAACAAATCTATTGTTATCTATGCATATAAAACTTTATATTTTAACGGAAATAATTTATGTTCTAACATGTATTGCAATATATCAATATGTCAATGCATATATAAATTACTAGTTAATCGCATCTCATGTCTTACGGTACCCGAACAAAAGTAAATTAATGTGCCCTAGGTTTTTTGGTTACCAACTTTGTCATACCTCAAAATCCATCTCAAGAAATTAGACAATGACCTCCATCATTTAAAGAAAAATATACACAATGAAGCCTGGGGAAAAAATGAAGTTATTTGCCCTTGGAGACGCAATTTGCTTTTACAACTTGGTCCTATTTTCCCTTGCTTTCGAGCGTTGGAAACGAAATAAATATCAATGTCAGTGGGTCCCAAATGCATTCTTGAGTTAAGCTTCGTCTTCTATTATGCGTGACAAATGGGAAATGCCATTTTCAACACAAACTTGCGATAGATGTCCCACGAAGTATACGGACTCGAAACCACTAGACTAATTATCTTCTAATCCAGAGAGAGAGAACGAAAATGGCGGAAACTGTCATTGGGATCATCGCTGAAGAGATCATTGCTAAGCTAATACATGTAATGAGAAAGTAAGAGAGAATATAGCTTAATGGTTGAGCTATATCATTACAAAACTCCATTCATTCCCACTCCACTTTCCTTAACAAAGTGATGGTTAATACATGCAAAAAAGAAAAAGAAAAAGTGATGGTTAATAATTAACCATGGTCGAGTTAATGAGGACAATTAATAAGTCAACACTTGATCATTAATTTCTAGAGTTTCAAAAGCACATGGTCTCTCACTAAAACAAAAGGAGACAAAGGTGGCGAAAAACAAAAGAGCAAAGTGATGGTTAATAATTAATCATGATCGAGTTAAGTTACTTTCTGGCCATGTGGGTCACGCGGCAGTTATTATGCTCCGTCTTCTAATCAACCTCTTGTCGTAGATGCAGCACGCTTCATACATGTGGGACCCTCGTTTTGGCAAAATATCTAATGGCTTTGTTGATATATATATATATATATAATCTTGTCTTGAATAAGTTTTTACATTTTTGTTTGGCTTGAAACATGTGAAATTTTCACAATCGTTAAATATTGACACATGATTTATGCATAATTTTTTCAAAACCTTTTACTATTGAAATAACATTTTAAAATTTAATTTTGCATCTAAAAAAGTATAAATTCTAAGAAAAGTTAGCTAACTTTGATCATCATGGTTACCTTCTTTCCTTATACATATATATATTTGTAAACACTTTTAAAAGGTAGTTGAGGTAGGGTGTCTATATTAAGTTTTATGTAATAAATGAGGTAATTGGCCATTAATGACTGCAAATGACATTAATATTTGGCTTTTACTATCGGGAGTTCCAATATGCATTATTGATTTAGACTTTTTGCGTGGATGATGAGAATTCTTATCTTCAACTACTCAAGTCGTTCAAAGAAGTTGAAAATTAGATTTGTCAGGATTTGATTTGCGAGTCTTCGGTGAGCGTCAACATGAACTTCTTATATATCTAGCCTTGGAATGACTGGACTAGTATCTTCTGTTCCACAAAGAGAGAGTGAGAGAGAGAGAGAGAGACGGCGTAAGAGGAAAAAAAATGGCGGAAGCTGTGATCGTCACCATTGCTGGAGAGATCATTGCGAGCACGGTTTCTCAAGCACTGGAAAAGATTGGAAAGTTATGGGGCGTCAAGCGTGAACTCGAGGTGCTGAGGAATATTGTCTCCACGCTTCCAGTTGCACTTGAATATGCAGAAAAACAATACTACCAGAATGACCAAATTCAAGATTGGCTCGACAGAATGAAAGACGCTTTATATGACGCGCAGGACGTGCTTGAAGAATTCAATATAGAAGCTATGCAACAAGAGCTAAGGGGCCACAATGGACTGATAAAGGAGGTAAGGACATTCTTCTCGAGTTCAAACCAGTTTGCTTTTAACTTGAAGATGAGTTCCAAAGTAAGAGCAGTGAGGGAAAAAATAGAAGCCCTTAAAACTGGTATAGGATTCCACTTGGACATGCACCCGGTGGAATCACAAGTAGAGAGAGAGCGGAGTAAGAGAGAAGAGACGCATTCTTTTATATGCGAAGGAGATATTATAGGGAGAGATGATGATAAGGAGAGGGTCAAGGAATTTTTGCTAAACCCAGACGTGAAAGAGGATGTTTCCATCCTTCCAATAGTTGGTATTGGTGGCCTTGGAAAGACAGCTCTTGCTCAATTTGTATATAATGATGAGATGGTCAATAAGCACTTTCATTTGAAAATGTGGGTTTGTGTCTCTGATGACTTTAACTTGCAAAAAATAGTCACAAATATCATAGCCTGTGTAAAGGAGATAGCACACAGCGGGGTTGCAATGGAACAGTTGCAAAATGAGCTAAGGGCAGCAATTGATGGAAAGAAATACCTCTTAGTTTTAGATGATTTGTGGAATGATAAACAAGAAACATGGCTAGGCTTGAAAAAGTTATTGGGGAGAGGCGCTAGAGGAAGCCAGATCCTTATAACTACACGACTAAATTCGGTTGCGGAGCTCACCCACACTGCTTCGCCTTATTTTCTCGGGGAATTATCTGAAAGTGAGTCCCATAATTTATTAATGCAACTGGCTGATCCAAAAAAAGAATATATACAAGATCCTGATATGTTAGCTATTGGCAAAGAGATAGCAAGAAAGTGCTTTGGTGTTCCATTGGTTGTTCGAACTGTTGGGAGTTTACTATTCTTTAAGAAAACTAAACGTGAATGGTTACATTTCAAAGATTATGAGCTCTCAGAAGTGTCTCGAAAGAAAGACATAAAATCGGTTCTTAAGCTGAGTTATGACCATCTTCCTTCACATTTGAAACAATGTTTTGCATTCTGTTCATTGTTTCCCAAAGATTATGTGATGGAGAAGCAGACTTTGGTCAATCTTTGGATGGCACAAGGATTTATCCATCCATCTGGAAGTCAGCATTTAGAAGACATTGCTCATGAATATTTCATGGATCTACTATGGAGTAACTTCTTTCAAGATTATAAAAAAAACGGGGAGACGTGCAAGATGCATGATTTGATGCATGATCTAGCCTGCTCGGTTGCAGGGACTGAGTGTTGGGAGGCATGGGATGATAAAAAACCCATACATGAAAGAACTCGTCATATATCTTATGATTCAACTTCCAATTTGATGGGTAAACCTCTAATCTCATGCTTGAAAGCAAGTGCACTTAGAACATTTTTGTCCGTTACTAGATATTGGGCATTAACAAGTGAAGCAGATCTATGCCGACTCATTCAAAGTTTCAAGAGGTTGCGCATCTTGGGTCTGCATGGGACAAATGTCAATAAGGTGCCAAGGTTCATTTGTAAGTTGAAGCATCTTACGTATCTCGATCTCTCTAACAATGGTGTACTCAAAAGGCTTCCTAACTCCATCACGAGATTGCATAATTTGCAAACACTTAATCTCAACAATTGTCGTGCCCTCGAAGAATTGCCAAGGGGTATAAGGAAGTTAGTCAGCCTTCGAAATCTAGACATAAATCGTTGTCGTGAACTTTGTTATATGCCACGTGGACTAGGGCAATTGAGTTCCTTGCAGAGGCTAACGTGCTTCATTTTGCCTAAAGATAAAGCTTGTGCCAAGAAATATTGCGGACTTGGGGAGCTAAATGGGCTTAATAACATTCGGGGAAAGCTTTCCATTGAAAATTTGGGAAGCGTGACGGATGCAGTAAAAGAATCCAAGGCCACGAACTTGATAGAGAAGCGTTATCTGGAATTTTTGGATCTTTCATGGGGCCATTTCAATATTACTGATGGAGCAATAATTAGGAATAGAGATGAAGTACTATTAAATGGATTGAGGCCGCCTAAAAATCTGCAGGAGTTGACTATCACTGATTATAATGGTGAGAGTTTCCCGAGCTGGATGACCGAGTTGCCCAATTTAGTTGCGTTAAGGTTGGAGAGGTGCGCAGGATGTAAACGTTTCCCCCAATTTGGCCTTAGTAAGTTGAAGCGTCTCGTCATATTCCGGATGGAGTCCTTAGAATATTTTCCTGAGGAGTATTTGAAAAGTCTTACCTCGCTTGAATCTCTTGATATCATCATTTGTCATCGATTAACTTCCTTCCCACTTGGTTTGCGGCATCTATCGAAGCTCGTGGATCTCGATATTAGGAGATGCGAGGAGCTCGATTTATCCAAAGATGAAAGCGGCAACATCATCTTGGATTTCCATGGGCTTCAGAGCCTCCGGTCTCTACATATCGAGGATCTTCCCAAATTGGAATCTCTCCCACAGTGGATTCTACAGCTCCGCAATCTCAAGTGTCTCCTAATTTATGGCTGCAACAATTTGAAGGCATTATCAGAGCAGATCGACGCCCTTCAATCACTTCAAAATCTCAATATCTACGCGTGCTTCTCGTTGACATCATTACCTGAAGGAATGCGAAGGCTCACATCCCTTACTCACCTAGAAATCTACAATTGCCCAGAATTGGAGAAGAGGTGTGAAAGAGATGTAGGCGAGGACTGGTACAAGATCGCTCATATCCCCGACATAGATATATCATGCCCTAATTCTGATTCTGAAGGTACGCGCGACCTTGTTTCCCAGATTATACATGAATAATTTTTCGAATTGTGTTTCGATACTTTGATTTGATTGGGGGACATGGACATATCGCTGGGGGGAGGGGGGGGTGGGGGAGAGAGAGAAGGTTTGCGATGTGATTTGTTTATGGAGAGAGGGAGATGCCATGGAATTCAGCATGCGATTTTTGACTTTGAATGGTTGGTGCTTTCAGAGAATTTCTCACTCTGTTCCGGCTTCTGAGCGAAGTTGAATATATATGCTTGGTGCCATCCGAATTTGTTTTTGCATATTTTGATTCATTGCTTGATCTGGTGAATATGAGCAGGGTTTGCTGGTTTGGCTCTTCGAACTGGACTTCTGCAGCTCGAAGAACTATAATGATGTGTGGTCGGTGGCTGCTATTTCAAATTTGCAATGGCATTTTGGTTTTGGATCATCATGCTCTGTATTTGATGAGTGGGGTTTGTACTTTTAAGTTGCTTTAAAACCCTTCTATCTTCATGATTTCTACGCTTTCGTTTTCTAGAAATATTCTGTGCAAATTAAGTAATATTTATACCTCTATCGAAACCTGTTTGTGTAAAATTGTACATGGCAATTGTGTTTAAACCTCACTATTTATGTCTCTGTGTGAAAAATTGTTCATGGCAATTGTGTGTAAACCTCACTATTTGTGCTTCGAAAATGCAAATGTTTTTCCCACTTGACACTAGTCTTCAAAAAGCGGTTTCATGATATTAAGCTCAGGGCAAAAAGGTGCTAGTTTTTGCTAAAGAGACCTTTCTTTTGAAGTACCCAGTCCATTCTTTTATCTTTTCGAAACTAAACTCTCGTGCATACCACAAGGCCATGTCATTGTCATATAAATAGAGCTTATTGAAACGCATGGATTTCTCTCTTGCTAAAACAGAGGAAGAGTTAAAAACACCAAGAGCTTTTCTAAGTTCAAGGTGCATGCTTTGAAGTTTGAGAGCAATACTTCCACAGGCTCAAGAGTCTTCTTAACTTGGATGTCACACCCTACGCCGACACGATAATTGCAGAATACATTTGGTATGTTTTCATGCACTAGAACCTTTAAGTGCGATGCACAAAAAGATGAACAATACTAGAACTAATCTGTACTCACCTAAGAATCGCAAGTTGCCGAAAATTGGAGGAGAGGCGCCAAAAAGATGCAGGTGAGGACTGGTACAAGATATCTCATATCCCGCGCATAGAGTTGATAAAGGTATCTATCATTGCTACATGATTGGACATTGCTTTATTCCCGATCATGCAAGAAAAATGAAGAAAATTTCATTCTTTTCTTCATCCAACTTCAAGCTCATCAAATCTGGCTCGTGACTCATGCTGCAGATATAACATGCAATCTGCTTATTTGATTTCACAAGGAGCAAAATGCCTGCACAGTTCTGGAAAACTCTTATAGATGAAGTGATGAAATGTTCCTCTGAAGACCGGCTTCTGGTTTGCTTCCCTTAAAAATAACTTCATCTCAATTTGCTCCCACAGAATTGGAGGTTCTGACATAGATCTGCCCAGCAAATCACGGGTATGATTGGTGACAATAAAATATGCAGTGTTTTTTCTTTTTACATGCTACATGCTACTGATTTATTAATTCCTGAATTCATGCGATCCCTAGACCACCCATCTGAACTTTCAAAGTGGAATTACTATGGATGGAGTACCGGTCAAGCTCCAGGGGAGGATAGAGAAGTGATCTTATTGTCAGCATTTGACAGCAACATTGGGTAAACTAAAAGATGTAAATTGTTTTGTACAATAGCACAGTTTCTAAAGTCTTTATGTGAAGAATTTGAAGGGAAATGCACATTATGGTTTGCTGTTCAACCATACTGCAGAGGTTCTCAGGTAAATCCTTTGCCGATTTTGGGCATCATCTTAAGCAATTGAGTAATTGTTTGACATTAAAATAGGTCTTATGACCATTCTACTGGGAGTCTAATCTATGACTTCTCCATGTAGATCACTGCAAGGTTGTCTTGTTCATTTTGTTTGGTTGACAATTGACATGGACTTCATCTCTTTGTGACAACAGTGTCTGCAAAAGAAATGCGTGTGGTGTGAGGCAGATTCATTGCTGTCGTTTATTTTGATGACTAAATCAATCACAGCCAATTTTAAGTCTATGTCGTGGACTTCATGTGGAATCAATTTCTCTTGTATGCATTCTTGTCTCAGATTTTTCTTGTTCTATGACTTAAAGTGGTCATACTGATTATTGTTGTGTTCGGTAGTCTTGCTCTGCCATGGCGATACCTGATAGATATTTTTGCCAGAGTTGTTGGCAAGAGTAATTTGCAATTGTGCCAAGTTTGTGAAAGAAGAAAGTACTTCAATGTGAATGCCTTTGATTTCAAGAGAAACGAATTTGGTGCACTGTCAAGATTCATGAGTTGATCATCCATTATATCTAATGAAATATCAGAATAACATGTTTGCTAATTGATCCTTGGTAGGTTGGTTAATCTCTTAAACTGTTGCAGTCTGCTTCCTTCAACTATGTAACTACCCTTAGTTTTTTACCTGTTCACAAGCTCTTTTTGGGATTGAAGCCTAAGAATAACCTTGAAATGGCTCTAAAAGATGAAGTATAGTTATGCCACTGTTTTTAATTAATTTTTCAAAGGGAATGTGGTAGTATCCTTAGGGCAATCGATAAGACTAGCTATTTATGCTTCAAAAATGTAAGTTTTCTCTACTAGAAACTAGTCTTCAAAAAGTGGTCTGGCACTTGCTAAAGAGCCCCTTTCTTTGAAGTAACCACTTCATTCTTTTATCTTTTCAAAACTAAACTCTCATGCATACTAGAAGGCCAAGTCATACAATAGAGCTCGTTGTTTGAACCATCTTCCATGAGATTAAGCTCCCATATTTTATGTTTCAGTTGATATGTCTATTACTCACACTACTTTAATTTTCAGACTAGGCAGAAATGGTGTAGATTTTGGCATTGATAGCAAAATGCCAGATAAGGATCGCAAAGAACTGATTGGCCGCCAGTCCCATGATAGCAAAAATACATGGAATTCTCTCTTACTAAAAAAGAAGAGGAGTGGAAACACCAAGAGCTTTCCTAAGTTCAGGGTGTATGCTTTGAAGTCCGAGAATAATACTACTCCAAGCTCGAGAGTCTTCTCAACTTGGATGTCATGCCCACCGATATGATAATTGCAGAATGCATTTGGTATGTTTTCATGCCTAAAACCTTTAAGTCTGGTGCACAAAAAGGTGAACCATGCTAGAACTATTTTGTATTGAGATTATAAGTTCGCATTTTTCTTCAATCTCTATCAGAAAATGTATGTCATATATTTTATGTACATTCAACAATTGATGTCATTTCTTTTTCCAATTTCTATGTTAGCAAATCTTGTTTCACATTTCAATGTTAGTCTAACAATGAGACAAGATCAGATGTTCCGGCATAGATCTATGCAGCAAATTAAGGGTATGAATGGTGACAATAAAACATGTAGTGTTTTTCTTGTTACGTTCTACATGCTATTGATCTTTTGATTCCTGAATAATCGGATGATCCCTAAATCTATTAAGCACCTGTATGAACTTCCCTAGTGGAACTACGATGGATCAAGTACTAGTCAAGCTCCAGGGGAGGATAGTGAAGTGATCCTATGGTAAGACGACATAAACCTGAAACTATCTTACTATAGTTACCTTCACATCATTCCATCAAGTTTATGATTTTTTTACAGCCCTCAAGAAATTTCAAGGATCCTTTCCGAGATGGCAACAAGATCTAGGTAATCATCCGCAAAACAAGTATTATGTTGTCAAAAATTGTTCATCCATCTTATCATCTGAACAGATTAATCAAAAGAGAAAGGATGTTTCAATGAGTTTACGGGGAATTATTGTTCGTCTGCAGATTATTTGCGATTCATACATAGCTGCTGGCAAGCCGATCCCAAAGAAGATACATGCTAGGGTTGCTGAAATTTTCAGTAACCAATTGTTAATGAAGTTTCGTGGTACGAGATCCAAAAACATGAGTTTTTTTTATTGTGAATCAGAAAGTTTTGAAATGGACAGGTTCATGACTTTTGGCTAAATGTTCCCATTAGGTATGGGATGAGCAAGAAAACACCCTACTGCAGACAAATTTTCAAAGGCCATTGGGTTGGCCTGTTGGAGGATATCCAAGTCCCCAGGTGAGAAATTGTTTCACCCCAAATTCCCCTATATATTGATGGGTATAGGCTAAGTTGATAGGAAAATTTGTAATGAAACGAGGCTTATTATTGTGATGTTAGGGCTGATAAGTCATTCGGCTGAGACAAATCCAATGCTCACTACAAGGCTTGCTTATATGCCGGTGCCAAAATTAATGACACCAATGGAGAGGTGATGCCGAGCCAAGTAATAGCTGACCTCCATCTTGCCTGTTGTTTCGGAAAGGGAATTAGAAAAGAAAAGAAAAGAAAAGCACAGAACTATTGCCATCAACACTGGCTTCTAATCTGCAGTAAGAGTACCAAGTGGGATGAAGCGTGGGAATTGAAGCAGTAGATTATATATGGTGTTCAAGATACCTTCTTGAGGTGAAATTTCAATTACATGCTCAAAAAAATAATGGAATGCCATTAACGGCAAACAGAATAAGTGCATACAGACATGTTCTACAGTGGTCAAATACTTGATTGTTTATGTGCTTATATAACAGAGATGAGCAAGCTGGTGTTGTCCTCATGTTTAATTCCGGTAGCTGACTTTACTATCACCATAAGCAACATATTATCCCAAAGTTAATAAAAATATCATCTTCCTTCGCAAGGTGACTGGACTGGTGTAGGTGTCACACTAACTACAGGTTGACACCAAAGATATAACATGGACTTGATTAAGTATTTTTGTTCATTGAAGGACTTTAAGAGTGTGCTCCTCATCTATTCTGTAATACGAAAAGCGTGGCAGAAGAGGGAGGCATTGAAGTGATAAAGAACGCAATTCCGAATCTCTTATTTCGCCATGAGGAGCACAGAAGCACCTACGTAGAAGGAAAGGGGAGAAGGTTGATGGGAAAGCATGAAACAGCCAACAGTGACAGTTTCTTGGGTAACGCTCAAAAGAAGCATACGAGCTGCTAGTCAAATTCAAAGTTTGCTCATTAAATTGAATTTTGTGATGCCTGAATTACTTGATTTCAGTTATGCAGGTAGCTGCCGATCGTGCTTGCTCATTTTTTTTGTGGCCATGACACTGAGGAGCAAGGGAAAGGTGCTATAACAATGACCATCCCAGTTCCCTTTTGTGCTCTGTTTGAGTATTAATCAGAGACCCTTAACTTTCATGGATCATTCAAAGAACATTACCAGAAAAAAATAGTCCATGGAAAGTAATTGTTCATTTTGGTCTTAGTTGATTCTATGATTGTTACTATGAAAGAATTTTTAACTGTTAACCCTCATAAAGCATTCCCCTAGTTTTGCTTACTAAACAAATGTAAATCTTCATATCAGTCCTTATTAATCCAATATATACAGGACTTTATTGAAGTTAAGACTTGGACATCTCGGTTCTTTTAGTGCCTTAGAAAACTTTCTGGAATGCTCCATTATTTCTGAATCTTATTGATAAAACATAGAAAGTTCACCTTCCTTGCTCAGTCAATTAATGGCTTAAAATGATACAGGTTACTTGGAAGACAGGCATCCTGCCTCATAGTGACCTCATTACTGGCTGAAACTGCAATTTTATGGGAGCCCACCATTGAGGCTGAGGCCCTTGCTGCTCAGAAGTTAGCATTGAAGTTGCTGGTTAAGAAAGGCCAGATGCATTCATCAAATCAGGGAGGACCTACAAGCTGAGAGACTGTAAACCCCTTTTCCTCCAGATTTAGGTCATTTAGAGAAGATCCGCATGTACTGACCGAAGTTGAAACAAAAGGGAGAGAGAAGATCCGCATGTAAACAAAGCTTCCCAGGGAGATAAAATTAGGCGTCCAATCTCAGACCTGTTCTCCTTTACATTGGTTTTGTCCTGCATTCGCAAGTAGTCTCAATGCTTCGGGCATTTGAGTTCACGATTACCCTTTAGCATCATGGACATCTTCCTGTGTTTGAATTGTTGTTCGCTTTGATATTTCAGTGAAATTCATCCAAATTTTCAGTGTTGTCATATGCCGAACTCATTCCATTTGGCATGTTTGACTTTCTTTTGAATGAAAGGCAGATTGGCTTCTGATTCAGTAAACGTGAGAGGCACTAGTTTTGTTTCATCTCTTCCAGTGTCTTATCAAGAGAAGTTTGGGGGAAGTATAAACAGACCGCAATCCTTGGGGTTGCGCTCGAGTTTGTCTATGCAACTCGGCAATTCTTTTTCCTTTGTGAGGCAAATAAATGTTCTCATCCCCATGTAAAGTGCAGTACAAATATAAAAACAGCAATTTGGCAATACCTACCATTTTGCTTCTACAGGATTGAATGTTACTCAGGTACCTTCTCTTTTTCTCAAACCTATTCAATTGTCTTATTCAACAATAGAACAAATAATTAACAGAGCTAACTTACCTATCTTGCCGTGTCTAGCAGACGGAAAAATTTGAGAAGTAGGATAGGTGTTTCTCTTGAAATAGGGATGAGAAGATACGCAAATTGGACTTCTTAGACGATTATTGGGTCCGGTTAAGGGAAAAAAGTGCAAAATTTTCTGCTGTCAATAGATTTATGAAATTGTTGGTAGATTTCTAATGTTATTGATAAAAAAAAAGTATGACCGGTAACTCAAAGGTCAAGTGACCGGTTAGGAAATCACTAATAATACTACTAGGAATTTGCCAACTTTCAAATGACTTAATAAATTACAAACTCTTCTTAAATTTTACCGTTATCACAAGTAAATATCCAACACTATAATAAATTTACCAACGTTGCAATAAGTTAGTGATTTATCAACATTTTTTGAACCGTTACGAGTGAATTTACTAAAGTATCAACCCCCACAAGAAAGTTACCAATATTCCAACAAATGAGTAAGCTACCAACTTTTTTTAAATTCTGCCATTGTTGCTAGTAAAATACTTGCACTATAAGGAATTTACTAACACCTAATAATTTAGTAAATCACCACATTCTTTAAAATTTACACAAAATACTAACCCTATAAGAAATTTGCCAACATTCCATTATTTACCAATTTCTTTAAAATTTTACGAGATTGAGTAGTAAACTACCAACACCATAATGAATTTATCAAAATTTTAATAAATTAGCAAAATTATCAACTTCAATTAAATTTTACAAATGTGATTTGTAAAATACCGATGCTATAACAAAGTTACCAAACATCTCAATAAGTTAGTAAGTTAGCAAGTTCTAACACACTTTACGAGTGTGGGGTTAGTAAAACTACCAATATCTATGGGTCTTACTTACATCCCATTAAATTAGTCCAACTTCTTTGGAAGTTTGAATGGATGGTTGGTAAAATACAATCCCTATAAGGAATTTAATAAAGTCTCATTATATAAGGAGTCTTACATGCTAGTTTAGAAAAGCCAGTTACACATTAATAAAGAGATGCAAAGTTAAGGATCCATTAAACACTTAATCTAAAACTATCCCTCTAAATTAGAACATGTAAAGCTTTATTAAAAATAGGAAATAAACGCATTCGCTATTTGAGAACTATCGGTACTGACCGATATTTTATTTCGCCATGTTTTAATGATTAATATTTTTTTTTTTGCGTTTCTAGCAATTTCGCCAGAAATTTCATATTTTATTTTAAAAATAATTTCACTCGTCCCTCAGTGAAAAATTAATTTTATACTTAATATTCTTAATTTTCTTGCACCCACCGACAAATTGGTCTTAGATACAAAGCAAGCTAATAGGATTGACAACTTGTTACCATATAAATAATTTGTTGTTATGGCACATTTATTCTAATATTACGAAAATACATAATTGAAATTACAATTTGTTATGATTGTCAAAATTCGAAATGATGTTTCCACATGTCCCCAACACCAAAGACTGTAAATAGGTGTACTGTAAAAAGTCGTCAACTTAGAGCAAACATTTCGCGAGGAAGGCCTCTTCTGTCATAACTTGCAGATTTTCAATAACGTCACTTGTAATAAGTCATAAGCTGGAACGAAATGTTTGAGGCCAACAGGCATTTCCATCGCTACCTCGTCATTTTTAAAGTATTACGCTTGTAATAGGTTGTAAGCTTAGAGGGAATGCATCGTAATCAGCGCGATTTCGATCTTAACTTACAGATTTCAACTTATTGCTCATGTAATGGGTCTTAAACCTGACCCAATAAAACTGAGTTTCAAAACAAGCTAAAAGGTTTAGAACTTTCTATGATGTACATAGCCGATGTTCCGATGCCTATATTTTGTTTCATCCATTTTTCTCATCTCGATGGCGATCATCTCAAACCTAATAGTGATCGATTGACCAAAAAAAAAAAAATGCAAATGAACAGACAGATTGTAACATGCTCATAGGATAGAATTGAACTGATGCATGATCCAACATAACTGGGTTTACAACCTTTTTACGACTCATGCCTCCAAAATCTATCACGACTTTCATTTATTGTGTTATAACAGAAAAAAAACCTAAAGTGCGTTTCAAGTTAATTGTATTTGATCAATTTGAAAGACAGATTAAATTCAAGAGGACAAATAAATTGATTGGTAAAAATTTAATGGGCATTCTTCGTAATATACAAGATCCCACTATTCTTGTTGTAACTTATTCAAGGCCCTATGGAGAGGTGCTATAAAGTGTCGTAAGATTTTGCTCAATGTCTCATAGCCAAGTCTATTCTCATTGTAAGTTATTCACGGCATTATGAAGGGTTGTCATAAGTTGTCACACAATGTTTTGCCAGTCATGTCAGAATTTACTAGTTGAGTATCTCATCATTTTTAATGAAGTATGGATAAACTAACTAACATATGTATGTGCCAATCGAGAAAATGAGCATACTACTACTAAAGAATCCTTAGTTACAACATATTGTCATGGAGGTTACGACCTGTATCTATACTCGTGTGAATTTATTTTTTCTATCTAGATAGATAATTGGACATAATGATGAGTTACGTACAATGGACTCATGTAACAACATAAGCACGTGTTATTATGTCCAAACAAAATTAGATGAACAATCCATATATAACCAGGGAAAATAAAGCTATTGTTGGTCCGACATTCAATCAGCTATCTAGTTATGTTTTACGCAAAGTTGCTTTGTTGAGAATAATATCTTGATCTATTAATGCAAGTATTTTGCTTTGGCTGTATAAGTTTGGTTAATTGATCTTAGCAAAGGTGATACTTACAAAAAGTGCATAGTTAGTACCCGATCACATAGATAATTATCACTCATCGAGTTGTGATTTAGTCCCTCCTTTTCTTTAACCTTTTGGGTTCCTTTCCTGGGACACATAAAAGGAGCAACTTCCTTTCCTGGGACACATAAAAGGAGCAACTTCCACGTTCAAATTATTGAGCTAAATTCTATTGGTATTAGCTTTTGGCACATATATGTATGTTTTTTTGGTATAGTTGGTACGTGGCGAGATTGGTTTGGAGCTTCTTCCTTCTCTGGAAAGACAGCAGTGTCGCTCCCTTTTTCTTGTGCGGAAATTAGAGAGTGACAATTACGCTATGCGATAAGGGGGAAGGACAAACACGATAAATGAGATTGATGTCATAATTAGGTCTCAGGATACCCAAAACTTTTTACCGAGATGATATTTTCTTTGGCTGCTGAAGACCATCTATTGATCTCGACAACTTTTGCATCATCATACTGGAATTGACTAATAGAAAGCTTTCATGTGTAGGACGTGGAAACAGAGCATCGGTGAATTGGTGACACGATTTTTTGGGTCGTTGATTTAACAGCAAGTCCATTTACAACGGTAGGCATTGTATCTTGTGTCGAATATATGAGCCCACGGAAAAAGAAACTTCTTGCTTATTTTCCTAACTTTTCAGGCAATTTTTTTATAAAAACTTACTTCAATCATCCATCCAGAAAACAGAATGGGCATGAGTCCAAGTAAAAAGTTCTCAATGTAATGAATCGTGACTGGTCGCAAAAATCTAGTATGATACCACAAAATAACAGCAAAATTGCACATATTGGTTTGGGGGGGAGAGAGACTACATGTT
Source organism: Eucalyptus pauciflora (assembly GCA_007663325.1). Taxonomy (NCBI): domain Eukaryota; kingdom Viridiplantae; phylum Streptophyta; class Magnoliopsida; order Myrtales; family Myrtaceae; genus Eucalyptus; species Eucalyptus pauciflora. The sequence continues at coordinate 287,518 of VMYD01000193.1, read as the reverse complement.
TTTCTTTAGATACAAGTTATTTTTGTCATCAATTATGCAGTGGAAGATAAAATAATGCAGTAGATCGTCTTAGAATACAAAGATGAAAATAATGCAGTACTCTCGATCGGCATCCCAGTATGAATTTGGAAAGGAATGTACAATTATACCTGATGCATGAGAGCGTCTAAATCCTTGTCCAAGTACTAAAGTCAAACCTGCAATGTTCATTAATAAAGTTCTTGTCATATAATGCCCACAAGCTTGACCAACTCTTTCAAAAGCTCATTCACTCTACAATATTGTGATGTTCAAATAGAAACCTTACCTTTTTCTCTTTTTCTACTCCCCGAAATTAAGACCAGGTCTCATCCCTATGACCAACCCCCCCAAAGCACTAATTTCTTAACTCTATGTGTCAAAGCTTCACCATGTTCATTCACCGTCCACTGTATTTTCTCATGGGACTCATTAGGGGTGATCGGTTCCCGGTTCGGTCCGGTTCCAAGGTGGAACCGGGAATTGGACTGGGAGAACCTGGGAACCGTGGACTGGACCGTTTGGTCCTAGGACCGGGAACTGGACCGGACCATCGGTTCTGGTCCAGTCCGGTCCAACAGAATCGACACTTTCTTTTTTCACTAAAGAACAACCATCACTAGAGAACGACCAAGCTCCGGATCGATCAATCCAATTCAATTCCTAGGCAATCTAATAAAACTACTCACACATGTTTCCATGTACAAAATATTCAAACTAAACTTGCATGAATATCAATCACAGTTTATGTGTTTCACGTTTAATTTTAAGCATAAAAGCCATGAACAAATTGATTAAAGGTTGTGCTTGGCTTAGGTTTTATAAACAATCTCTTTCCTATGCTTTGAATGTTTAGTCGATGTGGGACTTTTTGAGTCTTAAAGTGCCTTGTCGTTTGCAAGTGAGGGGAGCAAAAGAGAGAGTGTGAGCATGAGGAACTCCTAGAGCTTTGTTCCACATCGAGTAGAAGATGAAACTAACAAGTTTTCTCTATAAATAAAGAGTAACAACAAAAGCTTTGGTGGTCTTTTGGCCACATAAGATGTTATTACCTCAATTGTAATTCGGATTGCAGTAAGTTTCATGTTTAATATATGAATATTATATGTGTTTATATATAAAAAAAATTTTGTCCGGTCCGGTCGGTCCGGTTCCCACCTTGGAACCGGGAACCGGACCCACCGGCCGCCGGTTCCAAGATTAGGAACAAGGAACCAGACTGCCGACTATGGGAACCGCCCAAAATTGGCTGGTCCGGTCCGATCCGGTCCCGGTTCTGGCGGTTTCTGTTGCACACCCCTAGGACTCATCCATCTCAATCAGTCTTGTATTGGTGAAATTTATACCAAATCCTAGGCCAACATTGGTAATGATGCTTGATCAATTACATGCTTCATAGGGTTTTACAGTTACAAAAATTGCAGACATGTTTCTTGCTGATTCTCTGTTAGTGTTCTGTAATTTGGTGTTTGGCATTCCAGTGCACCTGACTAATCCAACAGGCTCATGATAGTCTCCCCACTGAGCACAACCAAACAATTTCCATGGTAAGAGGTGACTAGAGATGACCCCAAAGAGCAGCATTCAGCAGTACTGGGGTCATTTCCTTCCAACAAGTAGTTATTGTAATCATCTTGACAACCCTAAGATCATGTCATGCCTATTCAATTACTCTAAGAAGGCCACGGCTGCTAACTCCTACAATTTCCTTTAGAAGTATAAACTGAAATTAGAACAAATGAACTTAAAAGCATTTTATGTTGCTGAAGGTAAAGAAAATCAAAGAGAAAATGAAGCACAGATGGATCACTCCAAAGTCTTAAACCATCCTAGCCCATAACAAATTTGGAGAAGCAGGCAATACCTTTCTCAGACACAGCCGATGCAAGCTGCAGAGCCAACTCTAGGAAAAAAGCTTCACCAAAACATGCTTCAATGTCCTTTCAAGTTCTTACTCTTTTTGCTCAAAACTCTTTCTTAGTTACAACCACATAAAACTCGAGCCTCAGAATGGTATTAGTCACTTGCTTTACTAGGATGCTCTTAAAGAGATGCATGGACAGTGACCCAACAATCAAAACACACTCTGACGTTACCTTGAAAGAAAAATTCACGAAAATAATAAGAATTATGTTCTCTTTGTATAATTTCAGCGAGTTTCAGTTTAAGTGTATCAAGCCTAGTTAGGAGGATACAACTGAAAAAGAAAATGTAATTTGAATTTAACTAGGGGTGATCCTGATTTATTCTTGTTCTATGATTTTTACAAAGCACTAGGCATGTTCAGATCTCAAATAATATTCAAGCTCAAGGTTTCAAGTCGAGGCATCTGGAGACAATGTTAACATATCATACCATACCAAAGTGTTCCTAAAGTTTTTAGAGGTTGTCATATATGATATGAACATGGACTTTATGAAGCACTCGACCAGGCAAATCTCAGTTCATGCAGTTCTGAATCTTGTCTAATTACAGGTGTTGTATATCAGCTTTGGCCTCAGAAGTCTAAGCTACATATTAATGGTTTAACTTTAAGCTAGCTATATTCGCCAACTTGGTCCCTTGGCCAACTATTCTCTCATGGTTTCCCCTGGTGAGAGTAGCCCAACTTGCTACAACAAGAAGTGCCATAAGGACAAATCTATCTGCCAGCACAGTTGTGACTGCCCTAGTTTTCTTATATATTTAAGTGCTAATGGACAGATATCTATTTAAGAGCAAATTTGCTGCTTCATGAGCCAGTATCACACATACGACTGAGAGTTTCTACTATACTTCTGTGAGATATCTCATTTTGCATTGTCTGCATCATTATTGCTCTTTATACTCAAATCTGTACCGCGAGAGTTATTCAGCACACTCCAATATAGTGGAACATTTCAACATCGTTGAATAACAGAAGTTTGTCGCTATGATATGTCCTATTGCAAATGTATGGTCAAGAAATAAGATGAAATACAAAAAATGATACAAGAGATTAGCCACGTCATGGAATGTCATATGGCATTTCCAAATGTTGCTGGAAAAATCATTACCACATAGAAAATCACATCCACTGAGTAACTTTCTACAACTGCAACTGAGGTGCTCGAGTGTGATTGATTATTGACTCAGATATTTCTATTAGATGAACTTCGCTTTTCCTTTTTATGATCGTGTAAGATTATCCAGAGTGAGGATTGAAATGCAAATCACCACAACTCACGAATTTCATTAACTTCACTATGATTAGCTCATTAAAAGGCCAGACCAGCAGGTGCCTCTTGCTAACTTCAGGACCAAAACTAAGATTCATCCATGTCTCCCATTCCTTTTGCCAAAGTTACACTAGAGAGAGAGAGAGAGAGAGAGAGAGAGAGAGATTGGATAACTTGGAGGAGCAAAGGTCTACAGGTTCATTAAATATCAGGTCAGCTTCTCAAAGACACAGTCGGGGCTTATGATGGCTTCCCCCCACTAGACGTTTGTTGAAATTTACCTTTACTTAAGGTACAATTTTTAAGCATAGTTCTTCATTCACTCTTCTCGACTTATACCCTCCCTTACCCCTAGTCTCTGAGGTAAGATAAACAGAAGAAACCAGCAAAAAGAACCATTAGAATGCATAATTTCATATCCACATAATTTCACTTCTAATTGAGAAAGCTTTTATACCGTATAAAACAAATTGATGCCCTCTCGTTACAAAAGTCAGGCTGCTAGAAAAGAAACTAGAGACGCACTCCAAACTACAAAATTATCCTAAACTTACCTCTGCCAGCAAAGTTTCCTCCCACCATCAGGTATAATTTCATAAGCAAGTTTGTATTTCTCAAAAGATGTGGCACCAAACTCTACATAGTTGCAGCAATTTCATGAAGACTCCAGACCATCTTAGCCTTAATTTCGTGGGAGCTACTTCCTGATTCAAAATCATGTATAGTACCATACTAAGCACTCCTCCACTTATGTAAGATGTAGCGAAATGGAAGCTCCCTAATATCTAGAGTCCGGAACAATCTCAAAGCATGTCTACACAATACACTGTCTGATTCAAACATTTGACAGCCACAAATCACATCGATATTGGATGAAGAAAAGGTAACAATATTTTTTTCATTCTCATTGCCGCACTTACAGATCAAATATCTGCTGATGGCCCCTTGTTCATGAATCTTGGCACCCAGATACTTGTAGCTTTGATTCCCTCTGGAAAACTCTGAAAACGGAAAGGGTATAAAACCTCCTACATTGCTCTTCCATCGGTTCATTTATCTGCAAAAATGCCTGCAAGTTAAATGAATTTTAATCTTCTTTCCTTTCATTGCCACGACATTGCTCAAACCCTTGCTCATATCTCACAACAAATTCATCAAGTGACATTTGAGAATTTAAATATGGATCAAAAAAGGCATCTAGGCTTCCATCAATGGGAATTCCAGCAAAAATGTTCCACGCAAGTACAGTGGAACCCAGTTTTCATGCTTTTCGTACATTTCCTTCAGCCAAGCATTTTCCCTCAGGCCATATTTGCTGAGAAGAGCATCCCATGCACCATCAAATTCACCAACTGTATGACTTTGATAAACACACTTCTCATATTCATATTTGCAATCACTACTCAATGGACTCAAATGCTCACGTTCTTTTGTCTTAATTTGTCACATTGAGAATTGATGATGGCTCGAAGGAAAAACCTGTGCAATCGCTTGCAGAATGGAATCATCATGATAAGCTATTATCGACTTGGGATGGCACCCAGACATTGCCCTGAGCCATGTCTCAAACAACCATATGAAGGACTCCTTCGATTCATCAGCAACTAGAGGACATCCAAGAAGAACCAGCTGCTTGTGGTGATTAACACTAACAAAAGTAGCAAATGGCACCACATAATTGTTTTACTTATAGGAGCTATAAAAAATGATGGCATCACCAAACTGACTGCAGGAAAACCTAGATCAGCCATCAGCCCAGAAAAGACTCCTACGGCAACCCATCTGTACATTGACAGCATAAAAGAACCCGATGTCCTCAGCTTGTCGGTTCTGAAAGTAATTATGAAGCACGGTACACCAATCCCTTCCTATGTTGTTCGCACGATGTTTCTTTACGAGGCTCCCATTGTGCTTTTTGGTAATGCCTAGATTTTCCAATGTTTCATTAATCTCTCAAAAAAAATTTCCTAGAAGCTGCACCTCTTGCCTTTCATTTGCATCTCAAGCTCATGGTTATGCTCTAGTTGATAACGATCAACAATCAACCTTCCATTATCATGCCTCTTAATCATCATATATGCACCACACCCAACCTTAGAAGGATGCTAAAATCCTTCTTTCCAGCAGACAAATCTCTGAGAAGTAATTGAACCATCATTTTTTGATCGAAACAACAGACCAATATGAACTCTAAATCCCACATTCCCAGCATATGTATCATAATAATGGTATGCTTTGTTAGCTGAATCAAACTTTAGACCCACATAGGGCTCAAGTTTTACTTGGTCTAAAGTTTTACTTGTCCTTCATTTGCCCCCGGTTTAATGCGTTTGGAACTGACAATACCTGAAGAAGATGAGCATCCATTATCAACAACATCAAGCTGTTTTATCCATGGCTTACGGCACAAATCAACTACTTTAGCAGTTGTTGCTGAACTTTTGCACTGGGAATTGGCAGGATGATTCTCCTCACAAGCGTTGAGATCATGATTAAGATCTTTCGCAAATTAGTCAAGGGCCCACTTGCCAGAATCAGATTTTTTTCACCCTTATGAATGCAGGGCATCCTGTCCATGAATTAATCTGAAATCCTTCTTTCCAGCAAGCAAATCTCTTATTACAAACTGATCCATCCACTATCGATTGATACAACTGACCAGACCGCATTCTAAAACCCACTCATGATGCATAAATGCCATAGAATACACAAGCATCAACTGCGGTATCAAACTCCAATCCCACTTATGGCTCCTGTTCAAACTCTTCTTCCCCTGCCCTCATTGAAATCCCTCTCACAAACAGTACCAAGCATTCCTCAGTCTTTAAAGCTGTACTGGAAATAAGAAAATAAAGTAACCGAGATAACATAGAAACCTCAATAAATCAGCTCAGTGTAACTATAGCTAAATATCAGGAGAATCAAGGACTCGAGACATAAGCAACATTACTTATAAAAATAACAGCATTATCAATATAGAAAGAGTCATGCTAGATTTACTTAAACTAGTCTACAAAATTCGAATACAAAGTGAATCGGCCAACTGCAATTGGTCCTTTAAATAAATGGATCATAGTCAACGCTCAATAGGAGTCTGCCATATGTATACCAATTTCTGTAAACAGCATCTGTACACCAAGCATTATTCTTATACGGCCAAAAACTCAATTTAGACATTCTAATCTATCACTGACCATTGCCTGATTTCGTTCAGCCACCAGGCCCAAAAGAAAGCAGCATCAGGAATATCAGTAGTCCAGGTTGCATTGTCACATATTCTACACTAAAACCAAAAAATCCATAAGGTCAATAGAACAGACAGAATACTAATTTGTTGTTCTACTCTGAATATGAGTCAAAACCAAATAATGAATCAATTCTAAGCAAAGCGACCATAGGCTAAGCACGTGGTCAAATGTCAACTAAGCAAATCACATTGCATCACGAACGTGCTCGCATATACTTCAGACAATCATCCCCACAAACTGACTGAGGATCTTGAAACCCTTTAAGCTCTAGCGAAGCACACCAATCAAGAACAGTTCTAACATTTAACAACGTCTCAAATTACTTAAAAATTGCAAACTGACTGAGGGGTAGCAGCTCAACTAGCCACCCTCTCTCTTCATGGCCTCCATTCTTTTTTATATTTTAATTTCTCTTAAATTATTAAAGATTGCAAGATTGCTGTTCATATATCTCTCAATAATGAGGTGAAGAAATAAGATAATAAGAGATTGTAATCGTGACTATCTTCATTTTATATCAATTTTAGCTCCATCAGTTAGATGTGATTCTAGATGTGATTCAGGAAACAGTCGTCGTTTAGCTGACGTGGCCAACTAGCATTCTAAAAATCGAAATGAACCTTGTTAGCATGTGCCCCTACAACACTAGTTAAATTAATTAAAAGTAGAAATAACATTTTTTCAAACTCTTTGAAAATAAAATATTCATGTGTTCTGATTAAGTTACTTATTACAACATCATAAATGGATAGAAACTGGAATACACGAAAATGAGCCAGTAAAAGTGTAATAGCAAGCAATTGAACAGAGAAATGCTTGACTTAGTTTATCCGTTGGAGATGAAATCCTCTAAATGAGATAAGCACATTCCTATTATCCCACCAGAGACTAATTGAATTTAGCGAGGCAACATTACAGATCCCTCTATCGGACATTTCATCAAACATGGTCTGGGCATCGTCTCACGCAATGGCACTATCCTACTTCGAAACCACTGCATTGCACACAAACACACCACTCAAGAACCAATTAGTACATAAAACCTTACGGACAGAAGAAATGGTGAATCTCGTATGCTGCAATGGCTCAGTGATTATCCAGTAACGCAGTACGATGAAAAGACGGGAAAACAGAGAATAAGCAAATCTAGAATGAATCAGGATCACATTTAGAGTTTAATCGGGAAAGATACGACCTGGTAAATCGAAACTCGGTCGAGCTGATTCCGGTCCAACTCCAGCTCAGGTTTAGCGACGAATAAGCGAACAACAATATCAATCACGAACACACAGCATAACAGAGCAGTATGCTGTGGGGCTGTCCAAGGCAGATTTAACGATTCCAAGGGGTGTCGTTATATGTGCGTGTGTTGCCAGGGACAGGTGCGCGAGGACGAAGTACTACTGTGAAGTGTTTTGATGGCGGAAGATGAGGAAACGACGACGACGAAGATAAAAAAAAATAATATAATAATAATAATAGGGACACTCGGCCTCCGCTCTGCGACATTGGTTTTAGGTGAAACTGGAGCTTCTATGATCGTCGCGGAAGTGCGGAACGAACGTCTGGAGCTTCCGGAACGGATGGACAAAGATTGGAACGCGGAGAGCTAGCTTCTGAACCAGGGCGAATAAAGGATCCGAAAACAGAGCCTCTGGTGCGTCGGCTGAAGCTCTGCCAAAATTGAATCAGGAGGGAGGAGTGTTCCAGTTCTAGCTAGAGAGAGAGAAGAGTCGCGTTCGTTGGAGCATCATCGCGATCAGGTTGTGGAGTCTGTCGATTGCATCCTCCGTCGTTCGTCTCTGTTTCTCCTTCTTGCATCCATGGAGTTCAGCTCCCAACTTTCATCCGATACTCTGTAGAGGATCCGAGCAAAGAGGAAGAGATCTGTAATTCCCTCCTGCTGAGGTCACCGAGTTGGCCTCCAGCTGTACATTGTGCCGACCGCGTTTGTGGCGGCTGGAGATGGAAGACTGGCTACTGGCGGTGGTTGGCGGTGGCTGTGCGTGTCTGTGGGATGAATGGCCGAGAAGTCCCACCGTTCTCTCTTGGTTGCTATTATATTTACTAGTTTTTATTTTTTGAGAAAGCGGATTCCGAAAAAACTAATCCTGTTTTAGAAATGTACAAAATGCCTAAGTAATCTAAATCGCAAAAACTCAATATTTAATTAACCAGATACTATCAACGTATTAGAATATGGTCAATACTATCAACAAAGCAGAAACCGCTAGTACTTGGTACGTGACTAGGAAACTTTAAGAGAATTTTACGCAAGAAAATCAATTTTTTTTTTTTTTGGGTATGAAAGCAAGTTCCTATTTAAATTTCAATTGGCAAAAATTTAAGTGTTAACAAATGTTGGGTTACTTATTAGGATATCACCAACGCTATCAACTTCTTTGAACAACAAGAAATTTAGTAAAATATCAATCATACAAGAAACTTACTAATATTCCAACAAATTAGTAAGCAACCGACTTCTTTTAAAACTCAACCATTGTTGCTAGTAATATACTAGCACTATAAGGAATTTACTAACACCTAAAAAATTAATGTTACCAACTTCTTTAAAATTTACACAAAATACCAACCTTATAAGGAATTTCCCAACATTTCACAAAATTAATTATTTGCCAACTTCTTTAAAATTTTACAAGATCGAGTACTAAACTTCCGACATTTGATGAAATTAATTATTTGCCTTCATGAATTTGGTTATGGGATTCTGCTCGGCAACTCACATGTTATGACGACCTCTTACAATGCCTTGAATAATTTACGACAATAATAGACTTGGTTACCAAACATTGGAGCCATCAAAATCTAGCAAAGAAGGCAAACGAAAGAAAACATGTGGGGCTCTTTGAAGTGTTGGATCCGAACTGGAGTGTTCATTTGGAATAGATAGGGTCAAACCCGTGAACTCAAGCTTAACTTTTATCCGGCTAAAGAAACCATTTACAAAGTTCACCAAGTCCACCTTTTCCCTCTTTCAATACTCCAAAAAAGGAGAACGTTTTTCCTCCAAACAAATGCTTACAAATTTATTTGCTATTGGTACATTAAAATTTAAAAATGTACTAATTTGTTAATATATTTGGACATTGGTAAATTCCTTACAATATATGTGATCTAATAATTTTAATTGTGATGGGAATTCCCTAAATCATTGGTAAATTCTTTATAGTTTTGATAGTTTATAAACTACATTTGTAAAAATTAAAGAAGTTGGTAGCGTACTAATTTATTTGGAAAATTTCCTTTATGGTTGTTATTCCACTAATCACACTTGAAAAATTACAAAGAAGCTATTAGGTCACTAATTTACTGGAATTTGGTAAATTTATTAAAGCATTAATAAGTTACTAGTGACAATTGTATAATTTTGGAAGAGTTGGCAAGTAGATTTACTAATTCATTTGAACGTTTTGGATTGTTGACATTTCTTTATAGCGTTGGTAGTTCAAAAACCAAGCTTGTAAAAGTTGAAAAAAGTAGGTGACTTACTAATTTAGCGCCAAGTGGGCAAATTCTTTATAGAGTGGGTCATTTACTAATCAAACTTGTAATTTTTCAAAAAAAAATATGGTAAGTTACTAATTTTGTGGAAGGTATGTAAATTTACTATAATGTCATTAAATTACTAATGATACTATTTCGGAGGAGTTGATGATTGACTACTTTTATTTAGACGTTGGTAAAATCTCGATAAATTTAGTAGTTTACTAACGGATGAACTGACAAGCAAGTAAACGGCAATATTAATTTGCCAACAGTATTGGAAAATTACCAGCTACACTAAGAATGAAAAGCAGGACAGAAGCAGTGGTCCTCAATAGATATGCAAAGCTCTTTCATATATTCTGTTTTTTCTCTCTAATTTATGTCTTGAAAATGCGATGCACAAAGCCAAAGCTGGCATAGCTACAAGAGATTCTTATCTCTTGCTCTCGTGCAAAGCAACGTATATGTGCAGGAACAGATGGAATTTCTCAGGTGCGCACGTCCTAGGCCTCCGCTTTTCAGGATGAGGATAAAAATTCATTTCAATGTTTAATTAGGGGCAGATGATTAATAATAAAAATTAGGGGCAGATATGCAAAGCTCTTTCAGATAATTGTTCCTAATTACGCAGATTCCCATTTTTTTTTTGTGTAATTCCCATCACTGGTATTTTTTATAGCTAGAATTTTCCCTAATGTCAAATTGTTCATACGAAAAGCGCCTATTTTACAAATCATGAATCTTCGCTTCAGACAAAGACGTGATACTCAAATTCAAATGTTTTTTGAATTTTTTAGTATGCAGTGGTTCCTTTACTCGAAATTTGAGAAGAAAAACTCACAGTACAATTTTCGACACTATAGAATGATTTAAAGCTGAAAGAAATAGAAAACTGAAATTATCAGTATGGTTCTTCTCTAGAAGGTGAGTCGTCATTCTTTTATATTTTCAGTTATTTTGCTTGCCAATTGATGTTTTTTTTTTTTTTGGGCATGTTTTGTTTAGAACGAATACATCCATGGTTCTATCAACAGCAACATTGCAAATCGCTTTTGAGATTTGCTAAAGGAAGGCAATATATATTTTGTGAAGAATCATTTAGGGTGTGTTTGTTTCACGGAAAACGTAACGTTTTTGGAAAATGTTTTCCGGGAAACCATTTTCCTGGAAAATGGTTTGTTTTCCTTTGTTTGGTGATACGTGACTGAAAGTCCTTTCTGGTGTTTGGATCGCATTTGAAAAATGATCTAACAATTGACAATAGTGTGCCTCTTACTTCCAAATTAATTTGTTGAGTCCATGTTACTTTATAAACAAATTTTTTTCGATCAATTTAGTAAATTTAGAATTTGAACCTGCAAAATGAAAAGGAAACCTGAATTCATACACGTATTTTTTTTTTCCTGAAAATGGACATGATTTCCAGTTACAAGAGCAAGTCAAAATGATCTCATTAATCGCTTCAATACATTTGGCTCTCTCTCTTCATAAGGATTATCCTGAATTGTGCATGGACACCACGAAGGACCATACCCAGAATTTATGTCCTGTAGATAAGGAAATTGATCAATTCTCCATGGACACACATAACTATTGCTCCGCAACATCCCCACGGAGAGTCCTCATGAGTTTTTCTATTCTCCCACAGGATACTTTGATATCAGAGCTTGAAGTAGAGAGTTCAATGACGAGCTTAAGCTTATGGTAAGAGAAGCTCAGCTTTAAAGAGCTGAGAGTTGTGCAGCACCAAGCCATAACTTGCAACAGCAATAAGAAGCACTGATATTGTCAAACACGAAGTTCAAAATGCACTAGACGATCTTTCTTGCGTCGCCCACAACTTGAAAGGACCAGGAACTTCAAATATTCCATACTCTTTGAAGACAACCTGTTTGAATGATAAAAATGTAGCATTTTATTGCAAGATGGTCTCTACGTGTATTTGTTCATTTCTCTTGAGCATTTGGTTTACTACCTGGAAGACAACATGTTTGAATTGTTATGCTACTACAGCAAGTAATCAAAGAACATAGTGCCACAAAAAGTGACTTGGATAGCTACTACAAGTTACCAAAGGTCCAATGTTCAGACAATATCAAGAACAAACATTCAAAGTCTAATGCTTAGCTACTTGAATAGCTACTACAAGTAACCAAAGAACAAGTCTAATGTTCAGACAGTATCAACAACAAACATTGAAACTCAGATGCTTGTCAATATTCACTCTCTCTTCTATTTAAGAAATCTTCAAGCCATAACTTCTTCAGCTTAACACTCTTGACAATGAATGCTTTTGCAACTCTCTCATTATCCACTAGATAATCAAAGGCATGTGCAAGGGTAGCTTCATCAAAACCTTCAACCTCCATCACTTCTTTGTAGAGCTCAGCAACATCCAATTGATTTTGACTCATCTTTTTTATTGCATTAGCAACCTCTCCAATTTGCTCCGAGAGCATTGCAAACCTATCATCCTTGTTAGTGGTACGACTTCGCTTTCTATTAAATCTTGAAGGATCTTCTATTCCTTTCGTAGTATTGTCATTACCATCATCTAGTTCAGTTGAGAAGTCCGAATCGCCAACAGAAGGTAAGTCGATGTCTCCAAATTGTTTTGCAAAGAATCCTGTGGCCATGTCTCTTCCAGCCACCAAAGCAAGTTCATCGTACATCTCGATTTTCTTGTTCAAGTACTTCTCATGGGTAGGATGTGCCTACGAAAAATCACAAAAACACAAAATTATTGCAGCCTCCAATTCCTACATATCTCAACAGCTACATGTATAAAAGATCTCTTGAATCAATGAATTTCTAGTTGCCCGGATATAACAAACTATAGCATACCAAGGTACATAAACTTAACCCACAATTTTTGGATATCAAATGCTAAGAGTATTAAGTTATATAGAAATCTGAGAAGCACATTACCATTATTTCTTCATCATAAACTTCCTTCCGAACAACTGTGATCATCTTCAAGTTATGGTCCCACTGAAATCCACTCTTAACCCGCAATTTTTGGATGGTAACCCAATTGTTTTTAATAGTTCTAAGATGATTGTCCACATGATCAGGCTCACATTCAGTCCCAAATTTCTCATTTATAGCTTGAGCAACTCGAACGTAGGAAGATGGTTTAAAGGTGGCTGAAGGTTTGTTCCCTTTGGAAGCTTCATCAGCTAGTATCTCTAAAAACATACGCTCCATAGGTCCTGACCATCTGAAATGTTTGGACTTTCCTTCTCTAGTCTTGCCCATTGCTACATTATCAAACATATCCCACACAAGAAATTGTGATAAACAAAGAATAACACAATAACAGATATCATTTGACTACTGAGACAAGGAAACATCACAGTGATATAGAGCAGTAAATCAAGTTCACATTTACAAGAACTTCAATCACAAAGTATTCATGTCACATCAAAAACAGCATACAACTTCTAAGAAGATACAAATACTAAACATTCATTCTATGCCTATTATAGTCATCCCACATTAAACGTGCGATACTATCTCTTTTTGCTGCCCACTCTCTGTTTTCCTCCCTCTCCTCTCTTTGTGTTTGTTGATGTCTTCTTTCTTGACTTTGAGATTCAACCTCTACATTTAGTTCTTGCATAAAAGGATCATAAGGGTCAACTCCCATAATGAAGTTATGTAAAATACAACATGCTAAGACCACATCAACTTGAGTATCAAAAGACCAAAAGGGTTCGGCGTCTAATACACGAAAACGCCTTTTTAGGACCCCGAATGCCCTTTCTACTGCAGACCGTAAAGATGAATGGCGATGATTGAACAACTTTTTCTCATTCTCGGGTGAGTGGTCACTAAACTCCCTCCTGTGATATCGAACTCCACGATATGGAGAAATTATTCCCGGTTGGATGCCATATCCGGCATCAGCAAGATAGTATTTACCTACCAATTTTATGTAAAGTTTCAATAACATGTTTCAAGAAAATAGGGTATAAGTTTTATAGAAAATATGGAATAGTCTATACCTTCAGGAATTTTCATTCCTCGAGGCCTTGAAAGTGCATTTGTAAGAATACGAGAGTCATGGGCCGTGCCTTCCCAACCGGCCAACACATAAACGAATTTTAAATCATAAGTAACAGCTGCAAGAACATTTTGTGTTGTTTTCTCTTTTCGACCACGAAACTTTCCTTGAATTTCTGGGGGAACCGATGCACGGACATGGGTACCATCAAGAGCTCCAATACAATCCTAATGTACTTAATAAGTAAGTAAATGTAACAATATACTATAAAAATAAAGTTCGTGACACTTGTCATATTACATACCTTAAAGTACGGATAAAATCTTCGACTCTTGGATATTGTCGGGGGTGTAGTGCCATCCGGTGGTCTTATAACATGCTTGTATAATTTTAGAATTGCTTGTAAGACAATTCTAAAGTATCGATGAATGGTCTCAGTGGACCTATTGAACCTTGACCCTATTACTCTCAACCTCACATTATGCCCTAAAATATGGCAAAAGACCAGCAATTGCTCTTTAATTGACACATTTACTGTTTCATGTAAAAAATTATTTGACCTAAGGACTCTACACAATTCAAAGAAAACTCGTGGTCTCATACGTATTTGATTGACACAATTAGTATCTCCCGAATGTAAAATGCGATTAATGAATAACTCTCTCCCAAAATCTCTTTCCTCCCGTGGCGCTCTAGGTATCTGACTACTAAAAGCTTCATCCTCCATTACTAATATACCGGCTGCCATTATTGACGTAGCTGCACCCATTATTGCTCCATTAACATCATTATTTTCCATCTACAAGCAATAATAAGAATTTTCTGAGCCTGTTATGATAGATGTTTTATCTTAAGGGTAAACCTACTAGCAAACATTAAATAAATAAATAAATTGTTAAAAGGATTAAGAAGGCTAGTGCAGCAACATCAGCAATAACAGAATCAACTCTCTAAGGAACATGTAAATTGAGTAAGGAAAGGCATATGAAGTGGCCAGTAGCATAAAAGACTAGACAAAGTAAATTGAGCACAGTGCTCAGAAAGTACCTTCACTATGAAAACAATGCCCCACTCTAAGCCTTTTGACTGCAAGTGCGAGAAAGCAATGTCAGCCATGTTAAAGAAGAAAACTTACATAAAAGACTAGACAAAGTAAATTGAGCACAGTGCTCAGAAAGTACCTTCACTATGAAAACAATGCCCCACTCTAAGCCTTTTGACTGCAAGTGCGAGAAAGCATAAGAAGTTTCATACCAGAAAGATTGACCACAATCAAGCCAACATTCATATGTAAGTTTTCTTCTTTAACATGGCTGACATAACAATAACAAGAAAATGAAAATTTCATGGTGAATATTCCATATAGTCTACACACCAATACCTTTGACAAAAAGCATGAAGAACTATTGTAGTAATTATGCCGTTTCAGTTTCTAAAAGATAAATAAACAACACTATGGACAAATGTGACTAACTAGGTGATTAAGATGCTGCATCATGGTTCTCAGGGACAAAAAGCTTACAAATCTAAGGTCACTGTCTTCATTCAGCAGCTTCCCTCCATCCACATTTAGAATTGCCTGTTGCTCAAGGAGATACTTCTACGGGAGAAAATCATACAGCAATTACCAAAACATAATCTGAGAAACAATATCTTTATTTACCAGGAAAAGCAATATACCACCTTTATTGGAGACCTCTGTAGCTATTGAAAGAAAGATATTTTTAATAGCAAACACTAAAACTAATGAGTGACACATGCTGTGAAGAAAGAATCTTTGTACCTTGCAAACTTGCTTTGTCAATGGTCCAAGTGTCACATAAGCATTTGTAGCATAAGCTATATGCTGATATTCTTCTTTCTACACAATCAAAATAAGACTTAGAACTCACAAAAATAATTAAAAAAGGTTAGGAGAATCTAAGTTCTTACCAACACTCAATCCAATATCAACTGTATCACCAATTGCTCTAATTGCTCCTTCTTAAGATCAGAACCTGAAGAAGATACATAGCAGAAAAGATAACATGAAAGAAAAATTAAAGCTGGGAGAAGGGACAATCACAAAAGGAAGCTATAGACTCCTAGAGTGGCATTATCAAGCATGAAAACTGGATCATTCAAAATAAATGGATAGCATCTCATAAGAGGAGATTTATCAGCATTAGAACAAAAGGAAAACCCATTTATAGAAACCTATTCGTTTGTAGCTGATTGCTAAAACTATTTGATTGATGAGTGAGTATGTATGTGTAACCCTGCAAGTTGGACAACTTTCTCAGCCAAAATGCTTGAACTCATCTGGAAAACCAAACATTCTCTTGTTCTTGTACCGAATAGACTTGCTAAAAGATCAGATTGGAAAAAAGAGACAAATGTTTCTATATTAGTTGACAACAAAGAAAATAAAACTCATGCTTTCGAGCACTCTTATTCCATGGAATGTTACAATAGAACCAACAGATGTCTAACAGACTCCAGAATAGCTCAACTTCGATAGCTAACTTATTTATTGATTATACACTGCAAGTGTCAGCAATCTCGTCTATGAATCCAACATAAGAACATGGAAGATAACCATCAATTGACGGGCAAATTATCAGAAACTTGAGGGATGATCAGATCAGTCATTCTCAATCTTGAAACATTGATAGATACATTCAGGGAGAACAACAAGGGCAAGCATCGTCCAACACATAGGCCCATCCACTACAGATGCAGTATTCTCATGCTCACGGGAAAAAATGGCTTGCTCCTCCATTGAGGGTACAAATAACATAGCCGAACTAATCTGCTTGGGCATTTCACCAAACACTTTACGTGCATTCGATTAAACGGCACAAGGAAACAACAAGATAGTGAGAATCGCAGCCCAATCAATATGAGATCATCAAGAATGAATCAAAAGTTACTAATATAATCTCAGGTGTGACCGATGTTCATGCTAACAACAACAACGCTCTTGATTTCTCTTCCACATGCGTAATGGAAGAATGTACTGAACTTCCACGCTCAATGAAAACTGAAAGCTCCAAGGCTCCAAGTTGTCGAAGGTTTGAAGAATCTACTAGTTCAATAAACTTGAGTCCATTGATGGAGCACACGGATTCGAAGCTCAAGCGCACGAGAACATCGCGATCCGAAGAGCACTGGATGTGGCAAGGTGAGCAGCGGATTCCAGCGCCGATCAATAGGGCAGAAGCTTCTGGAATACGCAGAGGATTGAGAGAGAGGCTTTGAGGGGCGTTTTACTTCAATTGCTTGAAGAAGATGAACGGAAACGTGAATCAAACAACTGAAACGCAGAGAATCAACATCAACTCAACGATGTAAAGCATCGATCAAAAAAATTCTGAGATTATTCTCAAATCAGAGTGGAGAGAGAACCTAGAACCGTGTTGAGCGTCGTTGAAGAAGAGCCAGACCTTCAATGATGAAGAAGAAGATCTGGACCTTCAATGGCGAAGAAGATGCGCATCGTTGAAGAAGAGCTGAAGAAGAAAGACGAGTGAACGAAGCGAAGGGAGAGAGCGGCGTATGGAGAGGAAAAGTGAAAGGTCAGAGGGCAAAAATGAAAAGGGAAAGCGTTTTCACCTTTTGAGGGAGAGGAATTCGTTTTCCTAAAATAAAACATAATATTTGTGTTGACCGGAAAGTGTTTTCCATTGACCAAACCTTTTTTAGCGAACCAAACGGCTGAAAATCCGAAAAACACTTTCTTGTAAAACACTTTCAGCGAAACAAACACACCCTAAGTATAAAATTAATTTTTCGCTAAGGAACGAGTGAACTTATTTTTAAAATAAAATATAAAATTTCAGGCGGAATTGCCAGAAACGCAAAAAATATAAATCATTAAAACATGACAACATGAAATAAAGAATCAAACAACACATACAGTCTGACAATTCTTCAAATAGCGAAATATTGCGGTTATTTCCTATTTTTAATAAAGCTTTACGTGTTATAATTTAGAGGGATACTTTTAGATTAAGATGTTTAATGGATCTTTAACTTTGAATCTCTTTATTAATGTGTAACAGGCTTTTCTAAATTAGCATGTAAGACTCCTTATTTAATGAGACGTTATTGAATTCCTTAAAGGGACGGTATTTTGCCAACCATCCATGTAAACTTCCAAAGAAGTTGGACTAATTTAATGGGATGTTTGTTAGTCCCATAGATACTGGTAGTTTTTTACTAACCACACACCTGTAAAATGTGTAAGAACTTGCTAACTTATAGAGATGTTTGGTAAATTTGTTATAGCATCAATATTTTACGAACCACACTTGTAAAATTTAATTGAAGTTGATAATTTTACTAATTTATTAGAATTTCGATAAATTTACTATCGTGTTGGTAGTTTAGTACTCAATCTTGTAAAATTTTAAAGAAATCGGTAAATAATGGAATGTTGGCAAATTCCTTATAGGGTTGGTATTTTGTGTAAATTTTAAAGAATGTGGTAATTTACTAAATTATTAGGTATAAGTAAATTCCTTGTAGTGCAAGTTTTTTACTAGAAATAATGGCAGTATTTAAAAAAAGTTGGTAGCTTACTCGTTGGAATATTGATAACTTTCTTGTGTGGGTTGATACTTTAGTAAATTCACTTGTAACGGTTCAAAAAATGTTGATAAAGTACTAACTTATTGCAATGTTGGTAAATTTATTATAGTGTTGGATATTTGCTTGTGATATCGGTAAAATTTAAGAAGAGTTGGTGATTTATTAAGTCATTTGAAAGTTGGTAAATTCCTAATAGTATTAGTGATTTCCTAACTGGTCACTTGACCTTTGAGTTACCGGTCATACTTTTTTTTTTTAGTCAATAATATCAGAAATTTACCAGCAATTTCATAAATCTATTAACAGCAGAAAATTTTGCAGTTTTTTCCCTTAACTGCACCCAAGAATCGTCTAAGAAGTCCAATTTGCGTATCTTCTCATCCATATTTCAAGAGAAACACCTATCCTACTTCTCAAATTTTTCTGACTGCTAAACACGGCAAGATAGATAAGTTAGCTCTGTTAATTATTTGTTCTATTGTTGAATAAGACAGTTGAATAGGTTTGAGGAAAAGAAAAGATACCTGAGTAACTTTCAATCCTGTAGAAGCAAAATGGTAGATATTGCCAAATTTCTGTTTTTATACTGCACTTTCCAAGGGGATGAGGACATTTCTTTGCCTCACAGAGAAAGTGATTGCCGAGCTGCACAAACAAACTTGCGCAACCCCTAGGATTGCTGTCTTTTTATACTTCCCCCAAAGTTCTCTTGATAAGACATTGGAAGAGATGAAACAAACTAGTGCATCTCACGTTTACTGAATCAGAAGTCAATCTGCCTTTCATTTAAAAGAAAGTCAAACATGCCAAATGGAATGAGTTCGGCATATGACAACACCGAAAATTTGGATGAATTGCGCTGAAATATCAAAGTGAGCAACAATTCGAAAACAGGAAGATGTCCACGATGCTAAAGGGTAATCGTGAACTCAAATGCCCAAAATGTTGAGACTACTTGCAAATGCAGGATGAAACCAATGTAAAAGAGAACAGGTCTGAGCTTGGACGCCTAATTTTATCTCCCTCTGGGAAGCTTTGTTTACATGCGGATCTTCTCTCTCCTTCTTTTTTTTTCGCCTTTGGTTAGTAAATTCGGATCTTCTCTCAATGACCTAAATCTGGAGGAAAGGGGGTTCACAGTCTCTCAGCTTGTAGGTCCTCCCTGATTTGATGAATGCATTTGGCCGTTCTTAACCAGCAACTTCAATGCTAACTTCTGAGCAGCAATGGCCTCGGCCTCAACGGTGGGCTCCCATAAAATTGCAGTTTCAGCAAGTAATGAGGTCACGACATACGGTTCATTTTTGAGGCAAGATGCCTGTCTTCCAAGTAACCTGTATCATTTTAAGCCATTAATTGACTTAGTAAGGAAGGTGAACTTTCTATGTTTATCAAAAATATTCAAAAATAATGGAGAGTTTTCTGAGGCACTAAAAGAACTGAGATGTCCAAGTCTTAATTTCAATAAAGTTATGTAAATACTGGATTAATAAGGGCTTGTATCAAGATTTATATTTGTTTAGTAAGCAAAATTGGGGGAATGCTTTATGAGGGTTAACAGTTAAAAATTCTTTCATAGCAACAATCATAGAATCAACTAAGATCAAAATGAACAATTACTTTCCATCGACTATTTTTTTTCCAGTAATGTTCTTTGAATGGTCCATGGAAGTTAAGGGTCTTCGATTGATACTCAGATAAAGCACAAAAAGGAACTGGTATGGTCATTGTTATAGTACCTTTTCCTTGCTTCTCAGTGTCACGGCCACACAGAATGAGCAACCACGATTGGCAACTACCTGCATAACCGAATTCAAGTAATTCAGGCATCACAAAATTCAATTTAATGAGCAAACTTTGAATTTGACTAGCAGCTTGTGCGCTTCTTCTGAACATTACCCAAGAAACTGAGTCCCTGTTGGTTGTTTCATGCTTTCCCATCAACCTTCTCCCATTTCCTTCTCTGTAGGTGCTTATGTGCTCTTCATGGTGAAATAAGAGATTCAGAGTTGCCTTCTTTATCACTTCAAAGCCTCCCTCTTCTGCCATGCTTTTTGTATTGCAGAATAGACGAGAAGCACACTTCTAAATTCCTTCAATGAACAAAAATATTTAATCAAGTCCACGTTATATCTTTGGTGTCAACCTGTAGTTAGTGTGACACCTACACCAGTCCAGTCAACCTGCGAAGGAACATAAATATTTTTTATTAACTTTGGGATAATATGTTGCTTATGGTGATCGTAAAGTCAGCTACCGGATTTAAACGTGAGGACAACACCAGCTTGCTCATCTCCGTTATATAAGCAACATAAACAACTAAGTATTTGACTACTGTAGAAAATGTCTATATGCACTTATTTTGTTTGCCGTTAATGGCATTCCATTATTTTCTTTGAGCAAGTAATTGAAATTTCACCTCAAGAAGGTTTCTTGAACACCATATGTGATCTACTGCTTCAATTCCCACTCTTCGTCCCACTTGGTAGTCTTACTACAGATTAGAAGCCAGTGTTGACGGCAACTGTTCTATGCTTTTTTTTCCCCTTCCAAAACAACAGGCAAGATGAAGGTCAGATATGGCCTGGCCGGGCATCACCTCTCCATTGGTGCCACTAATTTTGACACCGGCATATAAGCAAGCCTTGTAGTGAGCATTGGATATGTCTCAGCCAAATGACTTATCAGCCCTAACACCACAATAATAAGGCCCCTATATGGACATAAAGCCTTATTTCATTACAAATTTTCCTATCAACTTAGCCTATACCCATCAATATATAGGGAAATTCTTGATGAAACAATTTCTCACCTGGGGACCTGGATATCCTCCAACAGGCAAACCCAATGGCCGTTGAACATTTGTCTGCAGTAGGGTGTTTTCTTGCTCATCCCATACCTAATGGGAACATTTAGCCAAAAATCATGAACCTGTCCATTTCAAAACTTTCTAGTACACGATAGAAAACTCATGTTTTTGGATCTCCTACCACGAAACTTCATTGATAATGGGTTACTGAAAATTTCAGCAACCCTAGCACGTATCTTCTTTGGGATTGGCTCGCCAGCAGGTATGTTTGAATCGCAAATAGTCTACAGACGAACAATAATTCTCCGTAAACTAATTGAAATGCATTTCTCGTTTGATTAATCTGTTCAGATGATAAGATGGATGAACAATTTTTGACAACATAATTCTTGTTTCAGGGATGATTACCAAGATATTGTTGCCATCTAGGAAAGGATACTTAAAATTTCTTGAGGGCTGTTAAAAAATCATGAACTTGATGAAATGATGTGACGGTAAATATAGTAAGATAGTTTCAGGTTTATGTCATCTTACCATATGATCACTTCACTATCCTCCCCTGGAGCTTGACTAGTATTTGATCCATCGTAGTTCCACTAGGGAAGTTCATACGGGTGCTCAACAGATCTAGGGATCATCCGATTATTCAGGGATCAAAAGATCAATAGCATGTAGCACGTAACAAGAAAAACACTACATATTTTATTGTCACCATTCATACCCTTAATTTGCTGCGCAAATCTATGCCAGAACATCTGATCTTGTCTCATTGTTAGACTAACATTAAAATGTGAAACACGATTTGCTAACATAGAAAATGGGGGAAAAATGGTGTCAATTGTTGAATGTGCATAAAATATATGACATACATTTTCTGTTAGAGATTGAAGAAAAATGCAAACTTATAATCTCAGTACAGAATAGTTCTAGCATTGTTCATCTTTTTGTGCACCGAACTTAAAGGTTTTAGGCATGAAAACATACCAAATGCATTATGCAATTATCATATCAATGTGCATGACGTCCAAGTTGAGAAGACTCTTGAGCTTGAAGTAGTATTGTTCGCGGATTTCAAAGCATACACCCTGAACTTAGAAGAGCTCTTGGTGTTTCCACTCCTCTGTTTTTTTTTTAGCAAGAGAGAATTCTGTGTTTTCGCTACCATAGGACTGGGGTCAATGAGCTCTTTGTGATCCTCATCTAGCATTGTGTCATCAATGCCAAAATCTGCACCATTTTTGCCTTGTCTGAAAATTAAAGTAGCGTGAGTCATAGACATATCAACTGAAACAAAAAAAATATGGAAGCTTAATCTCATGAAAGATGGTTCAAAGAACGAGCTCTATTTGTATGACTCGACCTTCTGGTATGCATGGGAGCTTAATTCTGAAAAGATAAAAGAATGGACTGGGTACTTTAAAGAAAGGGACTCTCCAGCAAGTGCCAGACCACTTTTTGAAGACTAGTTTTAAGTAGGAAAAACTTACATTTTTGAAGCATAAATAGCTAGTCTTATTGATTGCCCTAAGGATACCACCACATTCTCTTTGAAAAATTAATTAAAAACAGTGGCATAACTATACTTCTCCTTTTAGAACCATTTCAAATGTTATTTTTTAGGCCTCATTCCCAAAAGAGCTTGTGAACAAGTAAAAAACTGAGGATTGTTACACAGTTGAAGGAAGCAGACAACAACAGTTTTAAGAGATTAACTAACTTCCCAAGGATCGATCAGCAAACATGTTATTCTGATATTCTATTACATATAATGGATGATCAACTCGTGAATCTTGACAGTGCACCGAATTCTTTTCTCTCAAAATCAAAAGCAATCACATTTAAGTACTTTCTTCTTTCACAAACTTGGCACAATTGCAAATTACTCTTGCCAACAGCTCTGGCGAAAATATCTATTAGATATCGCCATGACAGAGCAAGACTACCCAACATAACAATAATCAGTATGACCAAGTTAAGTCACAGAACAAGAAAAATCTGAGACAAGAGTGCATACAAGAGAAATCGATTCCACACAAAGTCCACAACATAGACTTAAAATTGGTAGTGATTGATTTAGTCATCAAAATAAACGATAGCAATGAGTACTGATTTGTTCATTCATTCTGCCTCACACAGCACGCATTTCTTTTGCAGACACTGTTGTCACAAAGAGATGAAGTCAATGTCAATTGTCAACCAAACGAAATGAACAGGACAATCTTGCAGTGATCAACATGGAGGTCATAGATTAGACTCCCAGTCCAACGGTCATAAGACCTATTTTAATGTCAAACAATTGCTCAATTGCTTAAGATGATGCCCGAATTGGCAAAGGATTTACCTGAGAACCTCTGCAGAATGGTTGAACCGCAAACCAAGAATGTGCATTTTTTTCAAACTCTTCACATAAAGACTTCAGAAACTGTGATATTATACAAAACAATTTGCAGCTTTTAGTTTTCTCAATGTTGCTGTCAAATGCTAACAATGAGATCACTTCTCTATCCTCCCTTGGAGCTTGACCACTACTTGATCCATAGTAATTCCACTTTGAAAGTTCAGATGGGTGGTCTAGGGATCGCCTGATTTCAGGAATTAATAAATCAGTAACATGTAGCGTGTAAAAAGGAAAAACACAACATATTTTATTATCGCCAATCATACCCTTGATTTGCTGGGTAGATCTATGTAGAACCTCTGATTCTGTGGGAACACATTTGAGATAAAGTTATTTTTAAGGGAAGCAAACTAGAAGCCGTTCTCTAGAAAAACATTTCATCACCTCGTCTATGAGAGTTTTCCAGAAGTGTGTAGGCATTTTGCTCCTTGTGAAATCAAATAAGCTAATTGCAAACTATATCTACAGCATGAGTCACAAGCCAGATTTAATGAGCTCAGAATTGGATGAAGAAAAGTACGAATTTTCTTAATTTTTCTCGCATGTTCAGGAATAAAGCAATGTCCAAACCTTCTACCGATCTGTCTCTGTGCCCTAGTTGAATCATGTAGTGTTGATAGATACCTTTATCAACTCTATCCGCAAGATATGAAATATCTCGTACCAGTCCTCGCCTACATCTTTTTGGCAACTCTCCTCCAATTTTGGGCAACCTGCAATTCTTAGGTTAGTACAGAAGAGTTCTAGTGCTGTTCATCTTTTTGTGCATCGCACTTAAAAGGTTTTAGTGCATCAAAACATACCAAATGTATTGTGCAATCATCGTATCAGCATAGGGGGTGACATCCAAGTTTAAAAGACTCTCCAGCCTGTAGTAGTATCTTCTCGGACTTCAAAGCATACACCCTGAACTTAGAAAAGCTCTTGGTGTTTCCACTCTTCCTCTGTTTCTGTGTTTCCTGTCATGGGATTGGCGGTCATGGAGTTTTTTGCGATCTTCA
Source organism: Eucalyptus pauciflora (assembly GCA_007663325.1). NCBI lineage: Eukaryota > Viridiplantae > Streptophyta > Magnoliopsida > Myrtales > Myrtaceae > Eucalyptus > Eucalyptus pauciflora. The sequence goes on along the minus strand of VMYD01000193.1, from coordinate 262,762 downwards.
TCTAGCATTATATCATTGGTGCCAATATCTATGCCATTTTTTACCAGCCTGAAAAATAAAGTTGTGTGAGCAACAGACATATCTACTAAAACAGAAAAGTGGGGAGCTTAATCTCATGGAAGATAGTTCAAACGACGAGCTCTATTTGTATGACTTGGCCTTTTGGTATGATGAGAGTTTAGTTTTGAAAAGATAAAAGAATGGACAGGGTACTTCAAAAGAAAGGGTCTCTTTAGCAAGTGCTAGCAACTTTGTCCTAAGCTTAATGTCATGAAACCACTTTTTGAAGACTATTTTCAAGTGGGAAGAACTCTTGCATTTTCTAAGCATAAATAGTGAGGCTTAAACACAAACGCCATGAACAATTCTACACAAACAGGTCTCAATATATATATAAACTCTTTACTTAATTTGCACGGAATATTTCTATAAACGAAAGTGGAAAGAAATCAAGAAGATGGAAGAGTTAGAGCAACTTAAAAGTACAGACCCCCACTCATCCAATACAGAGCATGATGATCCAAAACCAAAATGCCATTGAAAATTTGAAATAGCAGCCACCGACCACACATCATAATAGTTTTTAGAGCTGCAAGAGTCCAGTTCGAGAAGCCAGATTAGCAAACCCAGCTAATCTTCACCAGATCAAGCAATAAATCAAAAGATACAGAAACAAATTCATATGATGCCAAAACAGATGTACTCAACTTCGCTCAGAAATTCTGTAGAAGCACCAACAATTCAAAGTTAAAAATCACATGCTGAACTCAGTGGGCATTGTCCTCTCTCTCCGTAACCAAATCACGTCGCAAACCCTCTCTCTCTCTCTCTCTCTCTCTCTCTCTCTTCAGCGGTCTGTCCATGTCCCCCAAAATTAAATAAAGTATTATTCAAAAAATTATTCATGTAAAAATCTGGGAAACAAGGTCCCCACATACCTCTAGTGAAGGGCTTTTTATATGATATGTGCGGGATATGAGCGATCTTGTCCCAGTCCTTGCCTGCTTGTCTTTTGCAACCCTCCTCCAATTCTCCGCAATCGAAGATGTTTAGGTGAGTAAGGGATGTGAGCCTTCGCATTGCTTCAGGGAATGATGTCAACGAGTTGCACCAGCTGATGTCGAGATATTGAAGTGATTGAAGGGCCTCCATTTGCTCTGGTATAGCCTTCAAATTGTGGCAGCTCCGAATTATGAGACGCTCGAGATTGCGGGCCTGTAGAAGCCACTGTGGGAGAGATGTCAGTTTGGGAAGGTGAGAGATTGTCACAAAGCGGAGACTCTGAAGGCCTCCATGGAAATCCCAGATGTTGCCGCTTTTGTCTTTGGATATATCCAGCTCCTCACATTTCTCAATTTGCTCTGATAATGCCTTAAAATTGGGGCAACCCCGAATTATGAGACCCTCGAGACTGCGGAGCTGTAGAATCCATTGTGGGAGAGATTCTAGTTTGGGAAGATCCTCGATTTTTAGAGACCGGAGACTCTGAAGTCCATGGAAATCCAAGATGATGTTGCCTCTTTCATCCTTGGATAAATCGAGCTCCTCGCATTTAGAAATTTCGAGATGCTCGAGACTGCAAAGCCGTAGAATCCACTGTGGGAGAGATTCTGGGAATTCCAGAGAAAGTCACAGACCGGAGACTCTGAAGTCCATGGACATCCAAGATGATGTTGCCGCTTTCATCTTTGGATAAATCGAGCTCCTTGCATTCCCAAATAGTGAGATCCTCGAGATTGCTGGCCTGTAGAAGCCACTGTGGGAGAGATGTCAGTTTGGGAAGGTGAGTGATATCCACAGAGCGGAGACTCTGAAGGCCTCCATGGAAATCCAAGATGTTGCCGCTTTCGTCTTTGGATATATCCAGCTCCTCACATTTCTCGATTTGCTCTAATAATGCCTTCAAATTGGGACAATCGGAAATTAGGAGATGCTCAAGACTGCGGAACTGTAGAATCCACTGTGGGAGAGATTCTAGTTTGGGAATTCCAGAGAAAGTCATAGACCGAAGACTTTGAAGTCTATGGACATCCAAGATGATCTTGCCGCTTTCATCTTTGGATAAATCGAGCTCATGGCAACACCGAATAGAGAGTTTTACGAGCTTTGATAGATGCCACAAACCAAGTGGGAGGGAAGTTAACCGAGGAAGACTGTCGATATCAATAGATTCAAGTGAGGTGAGACTTCCCAGACACTCCCGAGGCAAATATTCTAGAGAGTTCATCCCCTTGATGTTGAGACGCTTCAACTTACTAAGGCCAAATTGGGGGAAATGTTTACATCTTTCGCACTCCATCAATCTTAACTCAACTAAATTGGACACCTCGGGAAACTCTCGCCATTATATCCATCAATAACCAACTTCTGCAGATTGTCGGGCGGCTTCAATCCATCTAATAGTGCTTCATCTCTCTTTATAATCATTGCTTCATCAGTAATATTGAAAATGCCCCATGAAAGATCCAGAGAACACTTCTCTCTCAGGTCCGCGGCCCGGGATTCTTTTACTACATTTGTCACACTTCCCAAATTTTCAATGGAAAGTCTTCCTTGGATGTTATTAAGCTTATTTAGCTCCCCAAGTCCGCAATATTTCTTAGCAAGAGCTTTATCTTTGGGCAATATAAAGTGAATTAACCTATGCAACGAACTCAATTGCCCTAGTCCACATGGCATATAACTAAGTTTATCACAACCATCTATGTTTAGATTTTGAAGGCTAACTAACTTCCTTATACCCCTTGGCAATTCTTCGAGGGATCGACAATAGTAGAGATTAAGTGTTTGCAAATTATGCAATCTTGTGATGGAGTTAGGAAGCCTTTTGAGTGCAATATTGATAGAGAGATCGAGATACGTAAGATGCTTCAACTTACAAATGAACCTTGGCACCTTCTTGACATCTACCGAATGAAGATCTAAGATGCGCAACCTCTTTAAACTTTGAATGAGTCGGCATAGATCTGCTTCGCTTGTTGGTTCCCTTCCCCAAAATCCAGTAACGGACAAAAATGTTCGAAGTGCACTTGCTTTCAAGCATGATAGTAGGGGTTTACCCATCAAATTGGAAGTTGAATCACGAGATATATGACGAATTCTTTCATGTATGGATTTTGTATCATCCCATGCCAACCAACACTCGGTCCCAGCAACCGAGCAGGCTAGATCATGCATCAAATCATGCATCTTGCAAGTCTCCCCATCCTCTTGAAATTCTTGGAAGAAGTTTCTCCAAAGTAGATCCATGAAATATTCATGAGCAATGTCTTCTAAATGTTGACCTCCATTTGATGGCCGGATAAATCCTTCTGCCATCCAAAGATTGACCAAAGTTCGTTTCTCTATCTCATAATCTTTGGGAAACAAAGAACATAATGCAAAACATTGTTTCAGATGTGAAGGAAGATGGTCATAACTTAGCTTCACAACCGATTTTATGCAGTCTTGCCTTTGAGACACTTCTGGGAGCTCATAATCTTTGAAATGTAACCATTCGGATTTAGTTTGCTTAAAAAAAAGTAGACTCCCAACAGTTCGAATAACTAATGGAACGCCGGAGCACTTTCTAACTATATCTTCACCAATAACTCGCATGTTAGGATCTTGAAACTCCTCTTCTTTACAACAAGCCATTTGCATTAGTAAATCAAAAGACATACTGTCAGATAAGCCTCTGAGAGAATAAGCTTGAGTAGTGCCAGTGATCTTCGCAACCAAAGGAAGGCGTGTAGTTCAACCAAAGGATCTTGCTTCCTTTAGCACCTTCGTCTAATAAAATTTTCAAGTTCAACCATTTTTCTCGTTCTGTATTCCACAAATTATCTAAAACTAAGAGATATTTATTTCCATTAATTCCTGCCCTCAGTTTGCTTTGCAACAGTTCCATCGTATCCTCAGTTGGTTCGTTTTGCTTTGCACTAGCTAACATCTTTTTCACTATTTTTTTTCATGTCAAAGTCATCAGAGACACAAACCACATTTTCAAGTTAAACTGTTTACTGACCGCCTCATCATTAAATACAAATTGAGCGAGAGTTGTTTTTCCAAGCCCACCAATACCAACTATCGGAAGGATGGAAACGTTCTCATTCATGTTCGGATCCAATAAGAATTCCACGATGGTCTTCTTATCACCATCTCTCCCCCTAATATCCTCCTCACGTATAAATGAATGCGTCTCCCCTCTCCTCTTCTGCTCTCTCTCTGCTTGCAAATCCACAGGGCGCTCGTTCAAGTGGAATCTCCTACCAGCGTTAATGGCTTCTATTCTTTCCCTCACTGCTCTTACTTTGTAACTCATCTTCAATTTAAAAGCAAGCTGATTTGAATTTGAGAACAATGTCCTTACCTCCTTCATCATTTCATTGTGACCCCTCAACTCTCGTCCCATAGCTTCTATATTGAATTCTTCAAGTACGTCCTGTGCGTCATATAAAGCGTCTTTCATCTTATTAAGCCAAACTTGGATTTCGTGACTTTGGTAGTATTACTCTTCTGCATCGTCTAGTACAGCTTGAACCGTGGAGACTATGTCCCTGAGCATCTCGAGGTCATGCTTGATGCCCCATAACTTTCCGATCTTTTCTAGTGCTTGAGGAACTAGATTAGCAATGATCTCTCCAGCAATGCTGATGATGATAGCTTCCGCCATTTTTTTCTCTCTTTCTAGGTCTATGTCTCTCTCTCTCTTTTGTGGATTAGAAGATATTAGTCCAGCCATTCCAAAGCTAGATATATAAGAAGTCTATGTTGATGCTCACCAAAAATTGGCAAATCAAAATCTCGGCAAATCTAATTTTCAACCTTTTTGACCGACTTGAGTAGCTGAAGGTAAGAGTTCTCATCATCCAAGCAAAGTCTAAATCAATAATGCATCATTTGGGACCCATCAAGGTTGGGTCCATCTAAAGACTTTTCGTGCTTTTGGGGTTTAATAGTCTAGCATGCTTGCAAGGGCAATGAAAACGCTGGTGTTGAAAGTGTCACACCCCGATTCACAAGAAAAAGGGGCATGACACGGCCGTCCTTTTACCAAAGGACGCAGCCTCAACATAACCAAAAATTCAACCCAAAAACAATATATATATACATATATATATATATATATATATATATATATATATATATATATATATATATATATATATATATATATATATATATATATATATATGACAAAAATGGTATTTGGTTATAATATCAGAGTATTTCTACAATCCACCAAACCAAAACAAACACCTACTATAAAGACTAACCTATAAACTTATTAATTATGCACAAGTCATACCAAAAAGTTTCCACCACAAAAGTCCTTCCCGAATGAACGCTCACGCCTACTCGCGACTCGCTGAAGAACCTGAAAAGCAAGTAGATGAGAGGAGTGAGCTATCACGGCCCAGTGAGTAACATATTTCTTCTAAGCGGATCGAGAAATCACTATGCACATTTTAAAACATAAACATAACTCACTTTATCATAATACCAAAATCATAACTCAAATACCGAAAGTACCAATGGTCGAGTCCATTAGTCAATCTCGTAAAACATGTATCAATGGTCTATTCCATTGATTAACCTCATCAAATTACATCGATGGTCCATTCCATCGACTAAACTCAAATCACACGTCAATGGTCCACTCCATTGACCAATTCATGCTCAAATGTCTAACCATGGTCACGCGTAACACCCGTGACAAAACGACCAAGATTCCCCCATTGGCAAGGTCTCTACCTATTATTAGCCGGTGGCTCGGCCCACAAGGATATCCTAGATTAAGTATGCGCATACCCACACCCCTCAGGGTCCACAGAGATATTGAGCACCAACCACCAATCACAATATCCAGTAATCCAACATCAGAAAGGAAGTCATGTCACAACTAAAAATTTGATAAATAAATATCAAAGCATTCTTCGATTCTTTCATAAAGAATTTCACAAACTATTTTCAAACAACCATTCCAATCGAAATCGAAATATAACTCCTTTCAAACAATAAAGATGACAGTAATAGCTCGATCCTGTTTTATGCAACAAAAGATGCATTTTATCAACTCATAAAGTATATAATTCACCATGTTTCTCAAAACATGAGTTTAAAATACAAAGAAGAAATAGTGTCACTCACCTGAGAAAAGTCAAAAATCAAATACAACACTCACTCAAACCACGCACTCGGATCCCTAACAATTAACGGAAAAACAATATCAAAAGGCCGAGTAAAAAGGAATATTCTTACAACGACTCGCCTAAACTAGGCCTATTAGTCGATAAAACGACACCTACACGCCACAAAAGCACACAATTTAGCAGAAACCCAACATTTTCAGCTAGGCGCGGTCCATGCGTCAACTTCGTCACGCCATAACTCCCTCCACAAATTTCCGTTTCAAGCCATCTTACAGTCTTTAGAAAGCTCTTTTAACGTACAACAAGAACCCCAACTCAGCTGCCCCAAAACAGAACTGAAAATGACAAAAAAAGAGGCTTGAAGCTACTGTCGCTACAGTACCAGATTGCATCCCCAACTTCAAAATTCTGTTCCAGACAAACCACAAGCTCAAATCACGATCCGTAAGATGCTATAGCTTCACAACGTCCCAAAGTACCATTTCTATAAAAATATACAGCTCAATGACTCAAAAATCGGGCTTTGCCACACAAATATCCAAGAAATCCGAATTTTGAGCCCTAATTGTGGCGATGCTTGAAGTAGGTGATTAAAAGCTTCGATTCCTTACTGGCGTTGCAAAACACACTTGAGTCAGCTTGATGAGGCGTTTGGATCATGAGCGCGCCAAAATTTTCCCTTTTTCCCTTTTTCTTTTCTTTTCTTTCTCTCTTCTCCCCTGTTTCGCGTTTTCCCCTGCTTCTGCCGGTACTCTTCTGTTTCTCTCCCTCTCTCTATCTTCTTAAACTTAGCCGAAGCTTCCTCCACTTTCCTTCAGCTTCCTTTTTTGACTTTTCAACCCTTTCTTTTTATTTTATTTTCTTGTTTTAAAGCCCATATATTATAGAAAGTTACAGAGATATTTATTTAGCAGATTGGCTTCATGTGACTGTTTCCAAGGCCCAAAAGCAAAGGAGAGTAGGACTAAAGTTGTGAAAGCTAACTGCGTCTCCAAGGACAGACACTTACATTTTTTTTTCCCAAATGAAAAAAAAAATATATATTTTTTAAGTGATGGAGGTCAAAGTCTAATTTCTGGGGATGGATTTGTGGTATGACAAAATTGGGGGAGAAAAGTCCTAAACCTATTACAGTTTTGCCAATTTAGTCCTAAACATTTTAACTTTGCTAATTGAGTTCTAAACATTTTCACTTTTTGTCGATTCAGTCCATTCAGCCAATTTTGGCCTGAAAATGCTGACGTGGACGCTGGTGGTGCCACGTAGGACTGCCGACGCTGACGTGGACAATTTTTAATAATATTTTAAAAATTTAAAAATTTTAAAAATTTCTGCTTTCTTCCTTTTTTTTTTCTTCTTTTTGGCTTTTTTTTCCTTGACCTTTTCTGGTGGTCGGCCACCGGCCACAAGCGACGGCCGGCCACCGGCCGGCTGGCCTCGCCTGCCATAAGTGAGGCTTGGCTGGGCGACGGCGACAGCGACGTCGGGCGAGGCCGCCCTGGCCTCGGCGAGGGGAGCCCTCGCGGGGCGTCGCGCCCTTGCCCAGTGCGGTGACGGCGGCCAGGCCGCGACGCCCACTGCGAGGGGCTCGCCAGATCTGGTCTAGGCGAGGCTGACGCCCTCGCCAAGGCTCACTGGCGAGGCCGGCTAGGCGAGCGTTAGCCTCGCCCAGACCAGATCTGGCGAGGCCGATGCTCGCCTAGGCGAGGGCTCCCCTCACCGGGGCTAGGGCAGCCTCGCCCGGCGTGGCCGTCACTCAGCTAGGCCTTGCCTATGGCGGGCGAGGCCAGCCGGCCGTTGCCTGTGGCCGGTGGCCGGCCATGGGAAAAGGCCAAGGAAAAAAGCCAAAAAGAAGAAAAAAAAAAGGGAAAAAAACAGAAAATATTAAAAAAATATTAAAAATTTTCCACGTCAGCGTCGGCAGTCCTATGTGGCACCGCCGGCGTCCACATCAGCATTTTCCGGCAAAATTGGCCGAATTGACTGAATTGACAAGAAGTGAAAAGGTTTAGGACTGAATTGGCAAAGTTAAAAGGTTTAGGACTGAATTGGCAAAACTGCAATAGGTTTAGGACTTTTTGGACAATTTTCCCAGTGGTAACAAAACTTACTTTATAAACTGAGGAAATATACCAACCAAAAAAAAAAAACCGAGGGAATATTAGCTTGCTTTGATTCGGGAACAGTGAGATGTGAGCCGCTATTAATTAGTAATTAATATATATGTGTAGATATATTGATACATATGCAACACACATTAAGACAAAGATTCTATCCCTTAAAATAAAATGTTCTAAATGACTAACATAATAGATTTGTTAACATTCCATCGTTGAAACTACATCTCTCAATTGAAAACTCTCCCCTATATCGTCACTTGACATTATTGCTATTATTTAACTAAAACGTTACAACTGACCAAAAAAAAAAAAAAAAACTAAAACGTTACAGTATGATTAGGAAAGTTCACTCTCCTTGCCAATCTCTCAAAATTAATTGCTTCTTGTGAATGAATGTTGTGTAGGCACGTCTATCTCCGTTAAATTGGATTAATATCATAAAAAATCACAAAAATTGCATAACTATGACAAATGGAGAGTAAAATCTCAAACTGATACATTAATCAACTGTCATGTGTCATTTAGCTTAGTAATTTGACAGTAAAATTTAACGGAAACTAACAAAAGACAAATTTATCACAAGTGTACCAGTTTGGGGTAAATTTGTCAAAAATATATCAATTTAGAGGTTTTGGTTATTAAAAAATTAATTTATGATAAATTTGTCACATGTGTATTTGGGATTTTTAAGAATATTAACCCTTAATTAAATGTTGAGTTCTTGCAATTTAGATACTTAGTCATTTAGTACATTTTCTAAATTAGGATTAGTTTTCTCGGAATCTGCTTTCTCAAAAAATAAAAAAATAATATAATAATAGCAGGTAAGGGAGGACGGTTTCGACCAAAAAAGAAGGGAGAACGGTGAGTTCGACCAAGAAAATAATAATAATAATAACATAATAATAATAATAATAATAATAATAATAATAATAATAATAATAATAATAATAATAATAAAAGAGAGAACGGTGAGACTTTTTTTTCTTTTTTTGAACGGTGAGACTTCTCATCGGCCGTTCTTCCCACACACACGGACGGCCACCGCCAATCACCACTAGTCGCCAGTCTTCCATCTCCGGCCACCACAAAACGCAATCAGCACGGTGTGCAGCTGGAGGCAAACTCGGTGACCTCAGCCGGAGGGAAGTACGGATCTCTCGCTCGGATCCTCCATGCAGCATTGGACGAAAGTTGGGAGCTAAACTCCGTGGACGCAAGGAGGAGAACCAGAGACGAACGACGGAGGATGCAATCGACAGACTCCACGACCTGATCACAAGGATGCTCCAGCAAACGTGAATCTCCTCTCTCTCTCTCTCTCTCTCTCTCTCTCTCTCTCTCTCTAGCTGGAACCGTTACACTCCTCCCTCCTGATTCATTTGTGGGAGAGCTTCAGCCGGCGCACCAGAGGCTCTGTTTTCGGATCCTTTATTCCCGCTGGTTCAGGCGTTCCCCCAGTGAAACACTTCACGGTAGTGCTTCGTCCTCAGAATCGTCAAATTTGCGTTGGACAGCCCCACAGCATACTGCTCTGTTATGCCATGACTTTGTGATTGAAATTGTCGTTCTCTTCGGCGGAGTTTCAATTTGCACGGTCTTGGACTCTGCACCCTCGGCCACAGACACATTTACCAGGTCTTTTCTTCCCTGGTTAAACTCTAAATGTGATCCCGATTCATTCTAGTGTTGCCTCTTGACCTATGCTCTGTTTTGCCATCTTTTCATAGTACTGCCTTATCGGATCATCACTGAGCCATTGCCGCAAACGGGATTCACCGTTTCTTCGGTTCATAAGGTTGTGTTTTAAAATTGGTTCGAGAGTGATGTGTTTGTGTGCAATGCGGTGGTGTCAAGGTATGGATGGTGCCATTGTCTGAGAAGATGCGCAGAAGGTGTTTGATGAAATGTCCGACAGAGGGATCTCTCCTGTTGCCTCGTTGGATTCGATTAGGCTCAGGAATGTGCTTATCTCGTTTAGAGGACTTCATCTCCGACGAATGAGCTAAGTCAAGCATCTCTCTGTTCAATTGCTTGCTATCACATTTATCCCGGTCTCTATTTAATTTTATATGTTTCTCATCCCGACTAAGTTTGTCGCAGCTCTCTTCAATGGCCAGGCTGGAATCTGGCCAGTTGAGTCAGTGATGGTCAGTGCCATACGTTTAGGTACGATTTTTCTCAAGTTCTATATTCAGATCTAAGCGTTAGTGTCATGATAAATCCAAACGATATATGTGGGGGATTATTCTCTGATTCTTGCAGCAGATGGTGCTAGAATATCACGTTAAAGAGAAGAATAAGAAACTCCGGTTTAGAAACCGTATCGACTCGTTGATCTTAATCTCTGAGTCAATCTAATGCCTTTCTGGTTCAAGCGTGCTTTATGCCTTGACATGCTTACCAACAAATTGAAAAATCATTTTTGAACAGATATGTTGGTCATAATTGGAAAATCAACAACACTATTTCCTCGAGTGAGATTCTCAAGTTTTCCTGGTCACATACCCTTTCTCAAGTACTTGAGATTTCTGCTCTGTTTGCTCCTTAATCGCCGATCAGTAACATCAAGTTCAAATCATAGTTTGTTGCTGGAGTCTGCAATCTCTGTTCGAATGGCCATCTCAATCTATGATGCTTAGTTCATTTTCACTCAGTTTCATACGTCGACTAGGTTGGAATGTTTCTTATTCTCATTTTAACTTAGTTACACGATTATTCTTATCTCCAATACACTGAGCTGACATGTCTGTTATAAGTCGACAATAGGAGAATCGGTATACTTATGACTTGGTCCCTTGGTTTGTTAAATGCAACTTTCAACGTGTTACTCGATTTCTTTTGATGTACAAATATCAGTCTTCTTGGTGGAACGTCCGTGAGAATCATTCTTGAATTTTTCTTAGGTCCGTCAATATGGCTTTGACTGGATGAGTCTCTAGATTGAATCTATTCTTTTTGTATATCTTCGGGTGGTTCTTTGTTCCACACCTCCTATAGTATTGAGTGTTCTTTCACTAAATCACTCTCCTTTTCAATATTTTTAGTTTATGTCTATCCATCTCTGGATATGTGGTCTGTTCTTCCAGTAAAAAATAGATAAAAATATTTTTAAAATGAGAAATAAAAAAAAATCTCATAATTGCATTTATGGATCTCTTCAATGTATGTCTTTGTCTCAAGTATTGTTTAGTGGGTATCTTTTAGTAGAGAATAATTTTTTTTATCAGAATTAGTCTTAAATTTAATTCTAGCTCATGGAGGCTCATATGCTGAGACTCAATAATAAGGCCATGTATATTCTTTATCCGATTTGTATCGGGTTTACTTTCCACACATTTTTCTTACTTATCTTTGTTACCTTTTTATGCTCTGTGATGATCTCTTTATATTGCCTTCAAGTTTTATCAACATTATTAAAATTTACTAGCAATTTCATAAATTTATTAATTGCAGAAAAGTTCACAGATTTTCCCTTAGCCGGACCCTGGAATTGTTGAATAAGTCCAACCATGTCTTCTCATCCATGTCAAGAGAAATACCTATCCTGCTTCTTGGATTTTGCTATCTGCTAGATACAACATGATTGATAAATTAGCATTAGTATCATTGTTAATTATTTGTTCTATTGTTGAACAAGACATTTGAATTGGTGTAGGGAGATGAAAAGAAAAAGGACCCGAGTAACTTTCAGTTTCGTGGAAACAAAATGGTAGGTATTGCCAAATTGCATTTCAATGTTTGTACTGCACTTTCCACGTGAATGAGAAACATTTCTTTGCCTTGCAAATTAAAAGAACTTGCCAAGTTGCACGGACAAGTATTGCGATCTGTTTATACTTCCCAAAGTTCTCTTGATAAGACATTGGAAGAGATGAAACTAACTCATGCATCTCATGTTCACTGAATGAGAAGTAACAGTCTTCTATTCGAAAGAAAGTTGGACATGCCAAATTGAATGGCTTAAGTATATGAGGACACTCAAAATTTGGATGAATTACGCTAAAATGTCTAACTGAGAATACAAAGACAAGAAGTCGTCCGTGACACTAAAGGCAAATAGGTGAACTCAAATGCCAATAATGGTGAAACTACTCGCAAATGCTGGATGAAACCGATGTAATGGAGACCAGGTTGGAGCTTGGACACCTAATTTCCTCTCCCTCTGGAAAGCCTTATTTACATGAGGATCTTCTGTCAATGACCTAAATCTGAAGAAAAAGGGGTTCATAGTATCTCAGCCTGGAGGTCTTCACTGATTTAATTAAGGCAGTTGGCCGTTCTTAGCCAGCAGTTTTGAATTTTAGACCTTCAATCCTTGCTTCTCAGCAGCAAGAGCTTCAGCCTCGATGGTGGGCTCCCACAAAATTGTAGTTTCAGCAAGTAACGAGGTCACGACGTATGGGTCCATGTTTGTGGTAGGACACCAGTCTTACAAGTAACCTGTATATCATTTTAAGCTGTTTAACTAACTGAGCAAGGAAGGTGAACTTTGTATGTTTTATCAATATTCAGAAATAGTGAAGCATTTTAGAAAGTTTTTGATGCACTAAAAGAACCAAGACGTCCAAGTCTTTACTTCAACTTAGGAAGCAAAACTGTGGGAATGCTTTATGATTGTTAAAAAGTCAAAATTCCTTATATCGGTGCAAGCATAGAATCGACTAAGACCATAAAGGATAAAGAATGCTTATATGTATGTTTTTTCATGGTAGCATTTCTGGAATCATTTGATAAAATTGAGCATCTCCATTTTTTTTTTCTAGATAGAGCACAAAAGGGAACTGGTATGGTCATTGTTATAGTACCTTTTCCTTGCTTCTCATTGTCACGGCCCACACAGATCAAGCAACCACAATTGGCAACTCCCTGCATAACAATACAAGTAATTCAAGCATCACAATAAAATTTGAGTTCATTAGCAAGGCAATCTTTAAATTTGACTAGTAGTTGGTATGCTTCTTCTGAGCATTACCAAAGACAATGTGTCGGTTGGCTCTTTCATGCTTTCCCGTCAACCTTCTCCATAGGCGCTAATGTGCTCCTCATGGCAAAGTGAGAGATTCGGAATTGCCTTCTTTATCACTTCAAAGCCTCCCTCTTCTCTCATGCTTTTTGTATTGCAGAAAAGTCAAAGAACACACTCTTAAAGGTCCTTCACTGAACAAAATTTTTTAACCAAGTCCATGTTATTTCTATGGTGTGAACCTATAGTTAGTATGGCATCCTGCACCATTGCAGTCACCCTGAAAATGAAGAGAATGTTTTTATCAACTTTGGGGTAAAATATTGCATAAATGGTGATAGTGAAGTCAGCTACCTCTATTGGCTTTGGATCTTACATGAGGGCAACCTAGCTCAGTTATTCTCTGTTGTATAAAAAACATAAACAATCAAGTATTTGAATATCTTAGAACATCTGTATGCACTTATTTTGTTTGCCGTTAATGGTATTTCATTATTTTCTTGAGCAAGTAATTGAAATTTCACCTCAAGAAAGAATCTTGAACACCATAAATCCCACTTCAATTCCCATGCTTTGTCCGACTTGGTGTTCTCACTGCAAGATAGAAGCCAGTGTTAATGGCAACAACTCTGTGCTTTTTTCTTTTTTCCTTTTGAAATAACAAGCAAGCTGGAGGTCAGGTATTACCTGGCCTGGCGTCACCACTCCATTGGTGCTATTAATGTTGATACCAGCATATAAGCAAGCCTTGTAGTGAGCATCGGATATATCTCGATTGGATGACTTATCGGCCCCAACACCACAGTAATAAGGCCCCTAAATGAAAATAAAACCTCGCATCACAATACAATTTTCTCGTCATCAACTTAAAGCCTATTATCCATCAATATCCAGGGAAAATTCATTGGGAAAAAATTTCTCACCTAGGAACCTGGATATCCTCCAATATGCCAACCCAATGGTCATTGAACATTTATCTGTAATAGGGTCATTTCTTGCTCAACTCAATACCTAATGTGAACATTTAGCCCAAAGTCATGAACTTGTCCATTTCAAAATTTTCTAATTCACGATATAAAACTCATGTTTTTGGATCTCCCACCATGAAATTTCATTGATAACCTTTGAGTTACTGAAAATTTCAGCAACCCTGACATGTTTGGTCGCTGGGACCGGCTCACCAGCTGGTGTGTATGAATTGCAAATAACCTGCAGTCAAACAATAATACTTTGTAGACTAATTGAAATGCCCTTTCTCGTTTCATCAACCAGTTCATATGATCTAACTGGCAGTCAGTGAGTTCTTTGTGATCTTCATTTGGCATTGTGTCCTCAGTGCCAAAATTCACACCATTTCTGCCTAGCCTGAAAAATAAAGCAGTGTAAGCAATAGACATATCTACTGAAACAAAAACCTTAAGAGCTTAATCTCATGGAAGATAGTTCAAACAACGAGCTGTATTTGTATGACTTAACCTTCTGGTAAGCATGAGAGTTTAGTTTTGAAAAGATAAAAAGAATGGACTGAGTATTTCAAAGAAAGTGGTCTCCTTGGCAAGTGCCATCGCCGAAAAGTTGAAAACCGCTTTTTGGAGACTAGTTTCGAGGACAGCTTACATTTCGAAGCATAAATAGTGAGTCTTATCGATTTCCCTAAGGACGCTACCACAAATTTCCTTGAAAAAATAAACTAAAAACAGTGGCATAACTATACTTCCCATTTTTGAACCATTTCAAGGTTATTCTCAAGCCTTATTCACAAAAGCGAGCTTGTGAAAAAGCAAAAAACTGAGGGTAGTTGCAAAGTTGAAGGAAGTAGACTGCAGAGTGCCACAGTTTAAGAGATTAATGAAATTCCACCCTAGCAAGGATCAATCAACAAAAATGCATTTCTGATATTTCCTTAGATCTAATGAATGATCAACGCGTGAATATTGACAGTGCACCTAATTCTTTCTTCTTGCAATCAAAAGACAATCACATTGAAGTACTTTATTCTCTCACAAACTTCGCACAATCGCAAACTACTCTTGCCAATGGCTTTGGCGAAAATATCCATCAGATATCACCATGGCAAAGCAAGACTACCAAACACAACAATCATCAGTATGGCCAATTGAAGTCACTGAACAAGAAAAATCTAAGATGAGAGTGGATACAAGAGAAACTGATTTCACACGAGGTCCACAACATAAGACTTAACATTGGTAGCGATTGATTTAGTCATCAAGAGAAACGACAAGAACGACTACTGCTTCATTCATTCATTCTGCCTCACACAGCACACATTTCTTTCGCAGACGTTGTCGACAAGAGACGAAGAACATATCAATTGTCAACCATACAAAATGTGCAGGACAACCTTGCTGAGATCAAAATGGAGAAGTCACAAATATGACCTCTTTTAATTTCAAAACATTTACTGGATTGCTTAAGGCGGTGCTCAAAATTGGCAAAAGGATTTTACCTCTAAACCCCTGCAGAATGGCTGAACAGCAAATCGAGAGCGTCAATCGTGGTCAAATGCTAAAGATCACTTTCGCTGTCCTCCCCTTGAGCAGAAATATACCTTTGGGAAATCAATCACTGGATGAGAAGAAGTACGAATTTTCCTCAATTTTTCTCGCACTCTTTGGAATGAAGCGATGTGCCCAAACCTTTCAGTGATTTTTTTCATGTCCCTCCCCAAATCAAATCGAGTATGGAAACACGATATCCAAAACTTAATCATGCAAAAATCTGGGAGACAAGATCCCACGTACCTTCAGTTTCAAGTCGTATGTTCGGGATATGCACGATCTTGTCCCAGTCCTCGCTTGCTTCTCTTTTGCACCTCTCCTCCAATCCTGGGCAATTGCCAATTTCTAGGTGAGTAAGGGAGGTAAGCCTTCGCATTCCTTCTAGTAATGACGTCAACGAGGGGCAATTGCCGATGTCAAGCTCTTGAAGTGATTGAAGGGCCTCGATCTGCTCTGACAAGGCTTTCAAATTGGAGCAACAGGAAATGATGAGACGCTCCAGATTGCTGAGCTGCAGAAGCCACTGTGGGAGAAATGTTGTCTTGTGAAGGCCATAGATTTCAGCATCACGGAGACTGTCAAGTCCTCGAAAATCCATGATGATGTTGTTGCTTTCGTCTTTGCTTAAATCGAGCTCCCAGCAATCGCTTATAACGAGATCAGTAAGGGATGCAAGCCTTCGAATTCCGTGTGGTAAAGACGTCAACAAGGGGCAATGATGGATGTCAAGCTTTTTAAGTGGTTGAAGGGCCTTGATCTGCTCTGGTATGTCATTTAGACTTTCACAACACGAAATTTTGAGACACTCAAGATTGCTGGCCTGCACAAGCCACCGCGGGAGAGATGCTAGTTTGGGAAGTACTTTGAATTTCACGGATCGGAGACTCCGAAATCCTTGGAAATCCAAGATGTTGCTACTCTGGTCTTCGCATATATCTAGCTCCCCACGATCATGAATAGTGAGATTCACTAGGTTCGATTGATGTTGCGTGCTGGGTGAGAGCGAAGTTAACTGAGGACAAAAAGCGATGGTCAGTTTTTCAAGTGAGGTGAGACTTTTCAAACACTCCTCAGGCAAACATTCTAGAAAATCCATCTTCTTGATTATCAGACGCTTCAAATTAGTAAGGCCAAGTTGGGGGAACTGTTTACATTGACAATCCCTCTAAGTGCAACTCAACTAAATTCGGCAAAGATAGGTTATCCGTCATCCACCTTGGAAAGCTCTCGCCTTTATAATAAGTGATTCTCAACTCTAGCAGATTTGAGTGCGGCCTCAATCCATCTAATAGCGTTTCATCTCCATTTCCAATTACTGCATCATCGGTATCGAAATCACCCCAATTAAGTACCGAAGATTCCAGAGAATGCTTACCTACCAAGTAGATCCATGAAATATTCATGAGCAATGTCTTCTAAATGCCGAGTTCTATTTGATGGTTGGATAAATTCTGCTGCCATCCAAAGATCGACCAAAGTCTGCTTTTTTATCTCATAATCTTTGGGAAACAATTAACAAAATGTGAAACATTGTTTTAAATGTGAAGGAAGATGATCATAACTTAGCCTAAGAACTAATTTTATGTTGTCTTCACTTTTAGAAACTTCTGGGAGCTTGTCATCTTTGAAACGCAACCATTCACGTTTAGGTTTCTTAGAGGATAGTTGTCGCAACCTCACCTCGGGTGAACCACCTAGGGTTTGGCTAATGGTTACTAAGCCTAAACTTAGTTCGGGCTCTCCCAAGCCCATACTAATTCGCGACTTAAGTTCAAGTTCTTAACGTGCAAATGATTTTTCAATTAGGAGTCGCCACTAATCTATTTTTGGTGGGTCGATTAGAAACCCAAGTAAAGTAATTACTTTACTCCTACAAACCAGAGATTGTGAGTTCATATATTGTGAGTTTGGGGACTTTGATTTCCCTAACATGTGAGGTGATCATGCAGATGCGCAAATCACCAATTTAACACCCAAGAAAGCAATGAATAAATTGCAAGATTTACCTCTTGCAACGAAAGCATCTGTAATGTTAGATCAGAATTCACATCGATAATCCTAGATATGATTACTAATTAACACGCAATCGGTCAATCTTTTTTTTAAGGATTTTCTCTTGTTTAATAAAATCTAATCTATGTGCAATGCAATCTGATCAAATGACCTAATTCTAATGACGGGAAATTTCTAATTAAATAGACCTAGCAACAATCACTAAATAACATGTATTTCATGAACCTAATTATATATGATATACTCATGATATTTTTGTATTTTTTTTTAATAAAAATTCGTAATTAAAAGTGCTAAAATATAAAAATCTAACTAAAGTGAGATATTATCTATTTTAAGTTAGGAAATAGACTAATCTGAATCCTATCTTAACTTAGAAATTTATCTCGACATGCAATTTGATTCAAAGAAATTATCTAACCTAGATACCATCTAAACATGCAAGAGAATCTAATTATTCTATCATGCAATTCTATCTAGCAAATCAATTCTAATCTACATGGTATGCAAATGCATTTTTTTTTTTTTGTATTTTTGGGATAAATAAAGCAATTAAAAGATAAGCACCAAATCATTCACGGTCATCAAAGATATTATCCATCGTTCGAATTTGGAAACGATATCCAATCAAACTTGATTATTTCGCTAATAAAATTGATAAATTGATCTTAAGCCTTAAAGATCAATATATCAATTTTATTCCCACGTGATTCATTATTCCATCTAAAGCCTTATAGATGGAATAAAAAATTGGCGTGCGGTTGCGGATTGGACAATAAATCCTAACTGGAAATATGCCTATCATTCAAATATGCACGTAAGATATTGAAAACATATATTAGGCAATAAAATATCCAAATGAAATTTAGATAAGATAATTACCTAATTCCATAAATAATATTACCAAATTTGAATTGAATGGAATCCACTCAACGGGTGACTAGCGGTGTGTGGTGGTGCTCGGTAGCGTCAACGGTGATGGTTCATGGTTGATGATGCTCCAAGGTGGCTCGGGGACGGCAAGGGGTGTTGGTTCTCTCGACAAGGCAATGAAGGGCGCTAATGAAACTTTGACCAATGACAAATTTTGCTAACTCCCAAACTCTTTGTCCGCATCATCCAAGTCTCGTGACAATAGTCTTTGATTTTCAAACTTTGACCCTCTAAACCCCACGATCAAAGTTTCCACTGGTCTTTCCTTGATGGCTCCATGTGTTGTATCACGCCGTGTTCGTGTGTCGTGAAGTCAAGAAGGAGGACCACCTGCGTACGTGAGAGCATGCTGTGTTAGAGTTTTCCTAATGTAGATTACATTAATTGATATTGTAATTTACCGTTTAACGTTTACCGTTTTACAGGGATTGGTCTAAGGTGAGATAGAAGGTTTCTTAATTAGTCTAATATGGGCTGGCTAGTGTGGGCCGAGTTGAGCCTGGCCCGTAATGAGGGGGCTGTTTACCTAACGCTAAATGTGAGGGGGCCGCCTCATTGAGCCAGTGATACGGAGGGCAATAGAGGAGAATGACTTGATGCGTGGATCCCCTTGATATGTGGGAAATCCCTTTTCTGCTTCCGCTTTATGCTTGATGAATCTCAAAACAAGTCCGTTAATCTTTCTACTCAATTATGCATATTCTTGTTCTGGTTATGGAGATCTTGGGGTTGTGCAATTTGCATCCAACATGTGGTATCAGAGCCTCCATAACCCTAGAACTCGAACGCATAGAATTTGCCCTAATTTGTTATTTTCGAGATTTTTAAAAACAGTAAAAGTAAAATTAAATCACATATTCGGATTGGGCTCGACGAGATGAGCGAGACCATGGGCAGCGCGTCGCCGGGGGAGGCCCCACGCGCCCCCACATGCGGCCACGCGCCGCCGGGCGTCGAAGACGCACGCCCACGCGCGTTCACGCGCCCTCACGCGCTCCCATGCGCGGGGCGCTGCTCGCGCGTGCGGCGCACGCGGACGCTGACGTCAGCGTGACGTCAGCGATCCGGATTCGACCCGACCCGCTGACGTCAGCAATGGGACTTGACCCGACCCGAATGGCAACCGACCTGACCCGACCCGACCCGGTCAACCGTTGACCGGACCGGTCAACTGGTTGAACCGAGCGACTGGACCGGAAGGTTGGACCGGGAACCGGTGGGACCGCCACCAGTCGGACCGAGAACAGGTCGGACTGCCACCGGTCGGACCGGTTAATGACCGGTTTTTTTACGCCCGCGCGTGGGCTCCACGCGCCGCGCACTCAGGAGGCGCGTGCAGGCGCGTGGGGACTCCGATCCGCGCGTGGCTGGTGGCGTTCGACTCGTATGGTAATTTCCTACGTTGTGGTATATTTAATTTATATGTTTGATGCTTTTATGGATGTGAAAATACATACAAAGCCCTAAATACACGTATTTTTAGTGTATTTTTGCGTATTTTTCTTGTATTTTTCTGTGATTTTCGAAATACAAGTGTTGGGTTACTGATATGTTATCACATGAACATTATAATGGTGTGATTTATTAATAAAAATTAATTTTTATTGTGAATTGAAGTTGGCTTAATGAGATACAACCATTATGAGATACAACCATTATGAGATAGTATTTGAAGTATATATTGAGGTAATGAGAGACTGTAAAAGTTATGAAACTTTTGTTACTCATGCATACTCCTTTACATGCTAATAACCTTTGCATGATGGACGTTTTAAGAACCTGTGACCATGATTGTACTAATTAACACATCTGCTGAATGTAGGTAATGCATGTTAGTTAAGTCATTGCATATTGTATTAAACTCATCTGGTCACCGGTTAATGTCCATTAAGTTGAATATTTTTTTTATGATTAAGGAGTATGACAACATTTACGCAAAGCAATAGTATATATTGTTAAAGTTTAGATATTTGGTTCTCTGGTTTGACTCATTTATTAGGCCACTAGTTGATAACAATGATAATTTTGTTACTTAAAAAAATTGGCTAATATATTAGCTGTTGGCATTGGAGTCATGTTTTGCCTTATGAATTTCATGAGCAATAGTGGATTAGCTATCAGGCTTGTCGATCTGGGGTATCCTGTATTGCTATTGATGTTAACTTTTGATAGATCCTCTGAATCAACTATTTTCTTTATGTTATTATAGTAATATGTTATCTGGGTACACAAGAGACGTTTTCTTCTATGTTATGTGAAGTTTCTTGTGTTAATGTGTTCCGTGATCTCATTGGAGTCTATCTTTCAGATAATTTATATATATCTGTATAATAAAGATTTTATTAATGAACAAAGCAATGTAATTAGCATAATATGTGATTTTGGTTATTTGCCGCCCCTATCACTAAAGCTAAAATCACATGTATATGATGTATGTAAGGAGTAAAATTTATATCCCTGGTATGAGAGAGTTTCAAGGATTCAATTGAGTAGTGACTGCCAAAGTGGCACGCTTGATTGGGTTTGAGAAATTTAGGTCTCGTATATTGATTGGGATGTCTCCTGGTCTAATGTGTAGTCATACTCCCAAAGGAGGTGATTGTGTATTAGTTCATGGAGGGATACATGATGGTATGGTGGAGGAGTGACTGATCCTAGTGGTTCATATGCCCAAAGTGATGAATTCACGAAGATTGGAATAAATTCTCATAACCGCTATTATGTGGGGAGTGTACAATTGCATGTCATGTATTCTGCCCAAAGGTGATTATATGATTTTGCATGTAACTCTCTGGATGTGTACTTGTACGTCAAGTTACACAGTGCTCACATGATGCTAATTATATACATTGCTTGTTATTTTAGTCACTTTTTCTGTAATTAATAACTCCACTGTTATTGAGGTTTTTTACTGCTTCAAATTTTAAGTTGTGGACATATGATTTGTTGCTTGAGAATGCAATAAAATTTGCTTACTGTCCATAAAGCGTTCCATTCTAAAACACTTGAAAAGAGGTTTGCCTGCGGACTGCACTGCTATAATATGATGGAAGCCTTAGTTGCTTGAAATTATGTTTTGTATAATATTGAAATTAGGACATATCTGCAAAGATTATGTTTAAGTCCTAATGACATATACATCTCGTATATGGTTAAAAGGTTGTTTCCAAAAGTTTTTTATTTAAGGAAAATAACCGAGATAAAGAATAAACTGGTTAAAATTTGTCTTGAAGGTTGTCAGGTCTAATTGCAACGGTAAGTATTTTGGCAAGTATGACAATATTGAATTGCTTAAAGGGTCATTTGTCAAATACTTGGTATATTATGGGGTGGTAATTTAATTACTATGCCTAAAAATCCTGAGAAAAAGATTTGCCAAAATGCATAATTGCACCATAATTAACATGGTAATGAGTAAGACTAATTTATCGGTCTACTGTGGGTTGATATTTTGAAATCAATATTTTCACATACAAAACGTATTTCTTATCAAAGTTGTTTCATAAACTTCTTTTGAGTTATGGACTGGATGTAAATTGATTGAATCATATTAAATTTAGAGGTGTCATGTAGGAGTAAGGTTATCTAATCCAATATTAAGTACGTTGGAATTTAGATCCACTCGATATTATTTTGTATCTTATCCAGATTGTTAAAGGGGTATTGATCTTATGACCCTAAAGAAGATACAAGAATTATGGAATCACATACTCTAAAATTTCTTAAGATCGATGTAATTGTAGAGGATAGCTACTCTCAGACTATTAAAGATAATAGTATGATGGAGGTTACTGTGTTTTTGTCTTTACCTATACAGATAATTATGGAATCTCCTGTACCATAGACTAAACTTGTTGAGGTTTAAGGTACTATTCTTGATATAGTTTATAATGAAATTTCTCAAACCTCTCAAGTGCAGAATGAAGTGGTTGCTCCTTTATTAAGGAGATTTGTTAGGAAAAGACGATCAGTTATGCCATCAGACTATATAGTCTATTTGTGAGAGCATGATTACAATATCCATTACATGGTTGTTTTAGCAACTTATATAAATGTCGTTTCTTGTTCTTAATTAAGTATGTGATTAGATGCCATAAAAAAAAAGGATAATAATATTTTTACTCTGAAAGAGGGGTGGATAGTTAGTGAAGAAATAATTATTTCTTTACTAATTCTTTCAGAGTGAACGTGGCATTGATAGTTTATTTTTTATATGGAGTTACGTCAAAAAGATACAAAATCTATATAAGTGCAACTGGAGAATTTTGCAGCAGATTTAAGTAAACTTGTGTATAGACTGAAAAGTCTTAATTCATGGTGTATAGACTAAAAAGTCTTAATTCATGGTCTTAAGCAAGTTTCCAGATAATATTATTAAAGTTTCATAGTGTTGTTATTTTGTTCAATTAAGAACAAAGTAATTAAATATATATTGCAAGGTCAGTGGGAGAAAATTTATTTTTCTCATACACTATGTACATGATGTTTTGTTTACAAGTAATGACCTTGAGGCATCTTTTATCCTTTGTACTAAGGTCTATAAGGATTGTTTTTTTGCCATATTGTATTAGATTTTCTTGGAGGACATTTGCTGATTGTATATTGGAAATATTCAATATACATTATTGCAAGCTAGGAATTGCTCCTATTGTTAAGGGTGATGGACTGAATCTATCACATTGTCCTTATTTAGATATTATGAAAATCTAATTAAAAGATGTACCTTGTGTCAGTGCACTTAAAAGTATAATGTATGCTCGAATTTGCACTAGACTAAATATCGTCTTTGTAACGGGACTTCTAGGCAGACATCAATCAAATTCAGGACGCGATCATTGCGTTGCTACCAAGAAGGTTTTAAGGTACTTAAAGAGGACAAGAAATTATATGTTAATATGTGGATATGTTCAATTCTTGCAGCTAGTAAGATATTTAGATGTAAACTTTGTTGGCTATTAGGATATTATAATATCAATAACGAAATACATATTTATGTTGGCAGGAAGTGCAGTAAATAAAGTTCTATGTCATCTTTTATTATGAAAGCAGTGTTAGTAACATTCTTTTAGGCTGTTACTTGGGCTATTAGGCTCCGGAACCTCATGAAAGAGTTAATCGTTTTAACTTTATGGATAGACCCATATGATTATATTGAGATAACAAATTTGTAGTATTATTTATTTACTACAGAGGTCTCAAGGGGTCTAAATATATGGTGGTCAAAACTTTTGACCAAAAGGAAACGGTACAGAAAGGTGACGTTTTAATATAACATATTTCCACAAATGATATGGTTGTAGATCCACTAACTAAAGGTCTACGCCCATGTGTATTTTAAGCAACATGTTATTAGCATGGGCCTAGGAGCATCATGAGATGCTGTTGTTTAGTGGGAGCTATTTTGGCTTTACTCTAATAAAGGTTTCATCTGTGTTCGTTACATTTTGTAACGGTTTGATATGTATCAACTTTTGCATTCAATAAAGTATTTTTGAATGTGTTGTTATTACGTTGAATACATATTGATAAAGTCTCAAGGTATTGTATAAACCTTGAGTGAAGGCTAGGGGCATCCGGCTATTAGCCTTGTCCATATGTTTTGTTATACATAAAGAATGGTTAACCGTAAGGACAAGACATATGTGGGTTCATGGAACCATAAATGCATTTTCTAGTGGCACAAGTTTTTTGTGACGCTTAAGGTAAGAGAATGGACATTCTCTAGTGGCACAAGTTTTTGTGACGCTTAAGGTAAGAGAATGGTGACTGACAAATGAGATCTCTCTATGAGAGATGTTATCCATTTGACACACTACCATATTGGATCTATATCAATAGAGTTGAGAACACTTGTGACTATGGAAGGCTCTGTGTGTATACATGCAGTTACCGTCATGATTCAGTGTTTGAGACTTTATGGGATATGATTGACTATTAAGAATTATCTCTAGACCAATGTGCGCACATACAGTACGATTTCAATTAATATAGTCCAAGTGGGAGAATGTTAGAGTTTTCCTAATGTGGACTACATTAATTGATATTGTAATTTACCGTTGAACGTTTATCGTTTTACGGGGATTGGTCTAAGGTGAGATAAAAGGTTTCTTAATTAGTCTAATATGGGCTGGCTAGTGTGGGCCGAGTTGAGCCTGGCTCGTAATGAGGGGGCCTAGCTGGAAACTATATAAATAGTGCTAAAGTTTCTCCTCTAACTCTAATTCTCACATGTATCCTCACCTAAGGGGCGTTTACCTAACGCTAAACGTGAGGGGGCCGCCTTATTGAGCCAGTGATACGGAGGGTAATAGAGGAGAAGGACTTGATGCGTGGATCCCCTTGATATGTGGGAAATCCCTTTTCTGCTTCCGCTTTATGCTTGATGAATCTCAAAACAGGTCTGTTAATCTTTCTACTCAATTATGCATGTTCTTGTTCTGATTATGGAGATCTTGGGGTTGTGCAATTTGCATCCAACATGCTATTGATGCGACTTGAAGAACAGGAGCACACCATGTACGTTTCTTTGCATATCACTCACAAACAGTTACGACAGAAAGTGCTCAGCGATCTTCAGCGAGGCAGCAACTTCTCAGCTTCGTAAGGCAGCACTGATTGGCAGTGAGGATTCTAATGACGGTGGTGCAGATCGGTGGAGGCACGGCCTCGTGAAGTGCTCGAACGTGTGTCTATCTTTGCATATTTTGCGGATCCATGTGTGAAAGAATCGTGTCCCTCTCTCCTGTTTTGAACAAAATCTCCTTTCCTTTGTGTGTGTGAGGCAACTTTTGACCTCACCTTCTCCCCTTTTTCCTTAATTGTGGCCGTGTGTTCTATAGTGTTCCCCTACAATCTTTACTCTCCTCAATTGCTCGGCCAATTCCCTCAATATTGTGGCCAAACCCTCTCACGATTTCTCTTTCCTTTGTTTATTCACTAAAGTGATATGTGAAGCCCACCCTCGATTTCTCCTATCTCTAGTCTCTGGCCGTGTATTCAGTATATGTGGCCCCCTCTTTGTCCTTTGTACACGGCTCCTTTTATAGGCCAAGAATGTGATCTTCGTGGAATATTTTATCTCTTTTTTCAATATGCACGAAGATCGCCTATAACTTCCTGGATGCAAAATCTTTTTATTTTCCTCATCTTTTCTAGATTTCCTTTGCAAAAATGAATATTCTCCACCGATTTTATCACATATTGCCAAAGATTCAAAACTGAAAAAAGATTTTTCTCAAATTTCAAATCTTGCAAAGATGAACTCGTAATATCTTCTCGAGGATACGAGCTTGGGTCAATTTGCTCTCTTCATGGGCTTAGTCTAACTTGTCAAATTAAAGTTCAGAATTACCAATTCAAACCTATCTATCACCAGCCCAATGCAAATGCAATAATAATAAATAAATGCACCTAAAATTATATGCTATGTAATTAATTAATTTAGGCGTTAAAAATTAATCCCTAATTTTTATGCAATAGATAAATAACTGGATTGCCAAAATTTAGGTGTCAACAATAGTAAATGCCCAACAGTTTGAATAACCAATGGAACCCTGGAGCACTTTCTAACTATCTCTTTGCTAATGGCTAGCATGTCAAGATATTGTATCTCCTCTATTTTTTGACCAGCCATTTGCATTAATAAATCAAGAGACACACTTTCAGATAAGCCATCGAGATGATAAGATGGAGCAGTGACCACGATCCTCTCAATTGAAGGAAGGCGTGTGGTTACAAGGATCTTGCTTCCTCTGGCACCTCCCGCCAATAAGTCTTCAAGCTTAGCCGTGGTTGTTGTTTTATATTCCACACATCATCTAAAACCAAGAGATATTTCTTTCCATCAATTTATGTCCTTAGTTTGCTTTGCAACAATTCCATCGTATCCTCTGTTTGTTCTTCCCCCTTTGCACAAGCTAACATCTTTTTCACTATTTTTTTCACGTCAAAATCAGTAGAGACACAAACCCACATTTTCAAGTCAAATTTACTTTCTCCATACACATACTTAGCAAGAGCCATTTTTCCAAGTCCACCAAAACCAACTATTGGAAGGATGGAAACATTCTCTTGCACGTTTGAATCCAGTAAAAATTTCATAACCGTCTTCTTATCATCTTCTCTTCCTTTGATATCTTCCTCACGGAAAACCGAATGCGTCTCTTCTCTATTCCTCCACTCTCTCTCTCGAGGCGCTCGTCCAAGTGGAATCCCCTATCAGTCTTAATGGCTTCTATTCTCACCCTCGCTGCTCTTACTTTGTAAATCATCTTCAGTTTAAAAGCAAGCTGGTTTAAACTTGAGAAAATTGTCCTTACCTCCTTGCACTTTTTATTGTGGCCGCTCAGATCTCCTCGTGTTGCTTCTATAGTGAATTCTTCAAGCACGTCTTGCGCTTCATAGAAAGCGTCTTTCAGTTTCTCAAGCCAAACTTGGATTTGGCGATTCTGATTCTGGTAGTATTTCTCCTCTGCATCATCCAGTACAGCCTGAAGCGTGGAGACTGTGTTCCTGAGCGCCTCAAGTTCATGCTTGACGCCACATGGCGTTCCAACCCTGTCAAGTGCTTGAGGAACCAGATAAGCAACTATATTTTCAGCAATGCTGACGACGACAGCTTCCACCATTTTTGTTCTCTATATCTTTCTTTGTCTCTCTGTGGATTAGAAAACATTAGCTCAATCGTTCGAAGGCTATAGGCTTCTAAGAACATGTATAAGAAGTTAATGTTGACTCTCACGTAAGAATGGCAAATCAAAATCCTGACAAATCTAATTTTCAACTTCTTTGACTGACTTGAGTTGTTGAAGATAGGAATTCTCATCATCCACGCAAGCCTAAAACAACAATGCATGTGGGACCCACCAAAGTTGGGTCCGAGGTCCGCGATTGAGAGCAACTTGGAGAGGGTTAAAAAATATCTAGATTTTGGTTAATTCGTTATTTACTGGATTTACATGATAAAAGAATCTATATTCATGAATCTTTGCTTTTGCCTAAATAAAAAAGAAAAAAAGAAAAAAGAAAAGTATTATAAAAAATATCATGTGAATGAAGTACAATGAAACATTTTGCGTGCAAAAAAGAAACAATATGTTTGTATTGAAGTACCAATGTGCGGTGGGCTCGTAAAAGCAAGCTGATGAGGATGTATTTTAACTTTTAATTTTAATATGTGCAACGGTAAAACAGTTCTAAAAGTTGGCTAATCTTCTATTTAAATCCTATTCAGAATTGGAAGTTGGGACATGTAATATGTTTTTATGTGCCTATTTTGGAGAAGGCTAATAGCCTAATATGTAAAACTTGAGGAGCATGTTTACAACATATAAGTCATATCTCTAAATCCAAATAAAAGATGTTGATAATTTCCCCAAGCATTCTTTGCTTTGGCCAATGAGTAATTTAAAAGGATTTTTTTTGTTTGAATTTTGAAATGTTACGGTCAATTTGAGCCATATCATAATAAGGGAAAGATCAAGGCGAATCAATTGTAATAAATTATCACTTGTCCAAATGCTCAGGCTACTCATCTTTAAAAAAGCACAGAGCTTCTCTCTAATTAGTTACTATAAGAAAGCATGAACCTGGCTAAGAGTGGGCTGACTGACGGTCGACCAATAAAAGCAAGCCCACAACCCCCGAGATGGCGAGAGAAGGAGATGGCGTTGGCGAGGCCGAGACAAAGAACAGATCAAAGGGCGTCTGCAAGATAGAAGAGAGAGAGAGAGATTGAGAGTACCACTACAGAAAGTCGAGAGACTAGAGAGACTCTATGTGAGTGACAGAGAGAGGGGGAGGCAAATTTGAGTGTGAGAACTAGAAAATAAGTGGAGTTTAAGGGTCTGTTCGTTTCGTAGAAAATGAGCCATTTCCGGAAAATATTTTCTCAAAAGTCATTTTCCAGGAAAATAACAACATTTTCTAGTGTTCAACTAAAACCTAAAAATGTTTTGGAAAATATTTTCTGGTATTCGATAAGGAAAATATGCATCCCGAAGACACAACTTATTATCTCAGGCTAGTCCCACTATGCAAAGTCGAATGAACAATACTATTGCAAAAAAGATCAGATGAACAAACAAAGAGATACTAGTTCTAAACACAGCGGATATGAGAATCATCACATCCTGGAAGAGGCGAAAGGAGCAGAGCTGGCGAAGCAGAGTGCACGGGAAACTGGTTCTAATCTCGCTTCACGAAGCTCCTGTTTCAATCTTCCATCTCCAAAAGAAAAGGAAAAAAGGAAAACGAAAGCGATGGCTTTAGAACTATAAAATGACCATTCACACTAGCCCATCTTTTGATTCGAATCCCGAAAAGCATCTCGAAGAACGAGATGCGGATGAAGTTCAAAACCCTTGAAAATAAGCTCCTCTGCACACAAATTTTGAAGCCACAAAATCCCTCTATACATGCAAACAAGAGGAGAGAGAGAGACCTATGAAGACGCTTCAATCTGTGCATGCGTCGCTTGAAGACAACTACGCGTGGAAGAGTATGAACTGACCAGTAGTGAAGAGGAAGCGGGGCACGTCGTGGAGATCGAGCACCGCTGGACGAGGGGACGCTCCGCCGCTGCTAATCATTGGTGTCGAAGGAGGAGGAGGACGAGATCAGAAACCCAGGGCTTCGTGAGGGCGGAGATCCAACACTGCCGGATGAGGGGATGCTCCGCCACTACTGATCGTCGATGTCGAAGGAGGAGGAGATGAGATTAGAAACCCTAAGTTTCGTGAGAAAGCGGGCATAAATGGCAGCTTCTGGAGTAAATGAGTAAGGAAAGAAGCGCAATAGAAGATTGCGTGAGAGCACGTGCGTAAGGATGGGAAAATGATTTCTGAAAGGCTAGTAACAATACCTAGAGGGGGGGGGGGGGGAATAGGTGTGAATAAAAATTTTTGCAAGATTTAGTAGAAGTTATTTGCTTATAGAAGATAACGAACTAAGAACAAATTCAACCTTTAGTAGTTTCAAATAAAATCAAGGAGTTTAAACTTAAACGGTAAATTAGAGCTATGAATCAAGATAAAGGAGTTTAGGGAAGAGAATAAGAACACAAGGTTTATAGTGGTTCGACTTAGATCAAGGCTATGTCTACTCTCTCGCGCTGACAGCCCATTGGCTAGATTCCACTAAGAATCAAAAAAGATTTTACAACTTGTGATCTTAACTTCTCAGTGAAGAGTCTGTATTGGTCTCTCACAAAGTCTCACTATGAGTTTCTCTCTTTTGTATACAACTTTGAGCTCAGTGAATGAAATAGCAAGGAACTAAAAAGCTTCAGACTTTGAAATTTTTCTTTCATGCACTCTATCGAACAACTGGAGAGTTCGCCTTAAATACTCCTTCATGCCTTCACGACCGTTGGCATTTACCAAATAAATTCTTCTAATATACTTGTTGAACGGAATCAATCAATGAGATCTTGAGTCGTTAGATGATTGTGATAAAAACCCGTCAATCTTGTTCGCCCATACAATCAGGATCTTGGTTTCCATAAGTAGAACTTTTCGAGTTTGCTTGCCTTCCAAAAGATTTGAATATCGGAATTGATTCCAATAAAGATAGTCAATTATGTAGGTGTTATATCCAGCCATAAGGTCATCCAAAAAACCATACAAATTGAATCATTGAAGAAATAAAGATAATCTCGCATCTGGATAAGTTTTCATTCTTCAATTTGGAAACTCTCAGTGTGGGCAGACTTTGAATCTAAAGTCTGGCGGTCTTTAGACTTTGACGCTAGACTCTGGAAGTCTTCATACTAGACTTTTGGAAATATTTTGTCAACTTCAAAACAGTAAATGAGTTTTCTCTAACAATCTCCCAATTTTTTATGGTGACAAAACTTTCTTGCAGATTTAAGAACTTTTGACCTGCAAAACAACTTTAAAGCAATACATGATATCTTATAAAAATAAGTTGATTAAGACCTGGATAGCATCGATTCTGCAACCATAGAAAACATGTTAATCCTGAAAGGATAAGACAAATAAATATCCAACCATAATCAATATCACCAAAGTAAATTGCTGCAAGCGTCAAAAAGTTCAACAATCAAACAACAAAAGTCCAAACCAAATCAAAAGTTCAACCAATAAAAACCAAACAAAGTCAAGTACTCAAATTTGCACATTCTCCCCCTTTTTGTCAACGGCAAAAAGTGGAGAAGAATAAAAAAGTTTGATGAAATCAAGGCTGTTTGGGGATGCGAACGAGCTAGAAATCCCCCATAGGCTGAACAGTCTCCTCTAGCTTCCTCACGGTCTCCTTCAGCTTCTCAATATCCTCACCCTTTGCAGTCTCTTGAACTTGAAGCTTAAGGGCTTATACCTGCTTGTGTAGAGAGTCTGAAGTAGATTTGAAAGCTTTGTGAAGGTTCTTGATCTCAAACTCCATCCCATATTTATGAGCTTTCAACTCTAGAAGAATTTCTAGCAACCTTTGAAAGTCTACTATTGGTTTTGTTGATGCACTAGGTCCAGCCAAATTAATTCCATGAGTTGTGAGATTTGAAGGAATATCAACAGTTCGATCACCAAGACTTGGAGAGAATGCCTCAACATCAGCTTTAGGAAATTGAGAGGCATAGACATCCTCTGGATCGGCTACAGATTTGTTAACATCACTTGTAAAAACAGGAGAAGAAGAAGTACCTATTTTCTCACTGGCTCCCCCTGTCTCTGTGGCTACAAGTGGAGAAGAAAAATATTCTTCTTGTTCGTTCTCAGCTTCAACTCTCAAGTGATGTTCTTTTCTCTTGCATCTCTTGCAATTCCACTCCGAGTCTTCTCAGAATCATCTGACAATGATACTGTAAATGTTGGTTCAAAAGAGTCATCTTGACCCTCTTCCTCTTCTGCTTCTCTTCATTCTTCTTCTCTTTCTTCTCTTCTTTCTCTTTCTCTTTCCTCTGCTCTTCTTTCTTCACTTCCTTCTCTTCTTTCTTCCCTTCCTTCACTTCTCTGCTCTGTTTCTTCTTGTCCTCTTTCCTCTCTGTCCTACGGCTGCTCAAAACTAATAAAACTCCATAGATTTTTCAAGGCAAATGCATAGAGAGTGAGATCATCCTCATCTTTTTCGTCCTGCAAGATAAGAGCTCTTCTCTTCTTGATAGGTGCACTCATAGGCTCCTTGCCTTTCCTTTTCTTTGTGGTAGAGTCTTGTTTTTTGTTTTTTTTTTGTTAGGGACTTCTCCTTCAAGCGCTCCAAGGCTTTATTCAGCTCATTCAATCTCATCTTTGACACCATCTTCAATCCTATCACCATAGGAGCAATGGTTCTGACACAGAGAGATGCTAGAAAATGAATGTGAAAGTGTCGAAACAATTTGGTGACCAGCGCTGAGTAAGGGAGTTGTCCATTTTCCTTCACAACAGTCCTGTACATGTGCATCATGATTGTGTGTGGCAGCGAGAACTTCATCCCATTACTGATGGCAAACATCCGTTTTGCTTCAGAACGAGAGACATCCGTCTTGGAGGTTGATTTGGGTCAGATGTAGTTGATCACAACCTTATGTAGCAAAATGTTGGAGGCAATCATTTTGGAATAGGAAATCCCGCCTTCAGCAATTCTGTCCCGAACAAGAAACATTGTTACATGACCAACAAACACATTTATTGGTTGGAAACTCCTTATTTCCACACAAATAACATTCGCCAATGTGTCCACATCCACCACGAACTCTTTTTCCCTTACAGTAAAACAAAATCTATTCACTTCTAGAAAAGACAAATTCGAATAGAAATATACAGTTAATTCAAGGTAAGCGACAGAAGTCTTAGAACAAAATCTTTCAAGTTAAAGGAGAGTCAGTTTCTCCCTCAGGTTTTTTTTCGGTAAGAAGTTTCTCCCTCGGGTTCACCTTCAAAAAATCCAAGAAATCAAAATCCACAGTTCAAGGGTTCATCACCCCTCTTTTAAGCAATTTCGAGTAAGTCTTTATGTGATTTTTAGAACGAAACAAACTCGTTCCCTCACCACGCACATCAGCAGCAACGCCCATCCTAGGCTAAAAATTCACATACATTCTCTCATCATCATCCTTCACCTCTGGCTAACTAAAAGAACCAAACCGCCAATCACTTGGAAAGTTAGCAAATGTCCTGTCTGCCAATCCTTTAGACGCAATGCCTAACCTTTCCATTGATCGTAAGAACATAGTCTCATTCTTGTATCCACGTTCTCGTAGAAACTCATCAATAAACGTCATTGCGGTACCACCCTACTTCAACTAATTGTAGAGTTTAAAGAGAAACTGGGGTTTTAACGTTCTTACAGGTTCGACATCTTCCACAATCTCTTCTTCCGCTTGTTGGTGCGGAGGATTTTGAGTTGCATGCTGTGGAGAATGACGTTGTTGAGAATGTTGTTGTAGAGAATCTTCTTCCTTGGTCAAGTCAAAGTGAGTAGGACCCTCTGGCATGTTTTGTGGTCTCCTGTTTGCGATCTGAGACGACTTCCTCTGGAAAGACATCTTTACAGTCAAGGAGGATTTCTCGAACTTGTTTAGTTGAAAAGGTGAAAACTTGTAGAGCAAACTTGAGAGTAAAAGTGAGAGAGTAGGAATTCTGTATTCTAGGGTTTGTGAAAACATAAATGGAGAAGAAGGATTTCGATGGTATATAAAGCAAGTGAAACGGGGTATACGAACTGTCACAAAGGCAGTGGAGGAGGAAGAGGTGTGTCGGTTTTGTGGGTGTGTCTCCGGCGAGCGCGAGCGGTGGTGGGCGGCAATCTCAGGCAGTGGAGGAGGAAGAGGGGGCGGAGGGAGGGGGTGGGTTTTATATATACTTCTCAGCTTCAGGTAGTGCATGGATGACATGTAGCCAAACGGTCCGCTTCGATTTTACCTTTTTACCCATCCTTTTTCTTTTCAAGTGAAATTGATTTTTTTAAAAATTTGTTGTGTTCCATGGTGCATTTGATAACATTTTTCTATTCATGGAAGAACAAAAGAAGTAGATTTTTTTTTGTTTATGTCTTGTTTTTGTTTCAAATCTAGTCATTAGATATTTTTTCATTCCAGAAAATGGAAAAGTTAGCTAGTGTTACCAATTCGAGGAACAAAAAAATAGACAATTGAAAAATATAGGATGACTATCAAGCATACCCTTAATATAAAACATAAATAACGGTCAACATTAACATTGTCTGATCCCAAAAAAAAACATATCGAGAACCTTTTATGCGTTATTATTGAAATGCCCCGTTCTGTGTGGTCGAAATGTTTAGCTCAAACTCATAATTGCTATTTATTTTAAGCGAGCCCGTTATCGCCACATTACCAACTATAGGTCGAATTAAAGTTGAATCAAAGCAAACCGACATTTCATGAGTAAGTAAATCCTATTCAACTCAGCCACCTTGAGGATTTCAAATGTGTAATTTGCCTTAACTATAAGCCCTTTCTTTTAGAGCTGTTAATTTGGATAGGGAATCACTCTAAAAGGGAAAATCTCAATATCAAAGGTGATTTTGGTAGGAAATGCGACCAAAAAAGAGAATAACATAATTGTGCGCCAATGACAAGTTCATTGCAGTGACAAATGATTGGGTAAATACATGGAACAATATAATGAGGCAAGTTCATCACATCAATGCACATATTAAGAGATATGATAAGTTGCGATGAATCCATTATATGATTCATTTATTTGGAAAGCTATTTGCAACTTAGAATATTTACTAGATTGATCCTAATATACCTAATATAGGCACTCTTTATTTGACGATTTAATAGATCAGTCTTAACATACCCAACACGAACACTTTTAACATTCGCTTGCATTGTGGACAAATGTACGTGGCATTTTGGCGCAAGGATAAACTTGTCAAGGTAATTCGTGCATGAAATGTGCAAAATGCATTCGGTCTACGCGCATCGATACTAGTATCGATTTAAGGAAGTGCGCCACACTCTTGCCCCTTTTCATTCACGATGTTACATTAGTCGAGTAACGCTACGTTTATTAGGAGGGATTACTAGGAAAGAGAAAGAGCTCTAAACATACAATCGTGTTTGGATAAAGAGGAAAGAGACGACCAGAGGGATTAGAAGGAATTATGAGGGATTAGAAAAGATAGATCCGATCAATTTTATGTACATTTTAAATTCCTTCGAATCCATAGATTTATAGAGACATATGTGGGGATTTGGAGATATATATATACCTAGCAAATTTATTCACTTATACTTGAATTTTTCATCTACTTATAAATAGATAAAAAGATATCTACATAATAATAAATTTATTTTTAATATCCTTTCACTCGCATCAAAACAACATTATAACTTAATCCTTCCAAATCCTTTTTCCTCTTTCTCCTCGTAATTGTCTAAATCCCATCTTGTCCTTCCTAATTACTCAGTCCAAACCGAGTGCAAAGTAGTTTCATGCATGATAAATGCACGATTGACGCATCTGGTGTGCGCAACACACGCGGTTTTAAGCATCGTTTAATCAAGTCGTAATGGTCACGCCATCTACAGCCTTTAGTTTTACATTTGTATTAAAAGTACTTTTATGCATTAGTATGAAATGATCGAAGGTACATTACTACATAAGCATTAAAAATGCTTTATTCATGTTCTTAAGATTTGTGAGTTAGTGCAACTAAATTTTGAGGCCACTTAATGATCCATCTAGCGAAAATTGGAAAACTTAGGAGATATTTAGTTCCAATATACCTAGATATCACCCGCCCAATGATTCCCTTTAGTGTTCACACATCAATCGTTATTTCGCTAATTTTGTGCCTTTTAAGAATAAGGGTCAATATTATGAAAAATTCAAAACTAGTATATTTGTGATAAATTTATTATCCCAAACTGATATATTTATGACGAATTTACCCTCCGTTAGTTTCGTTAAATTTTACTGTCAAATTGCTAAGTTAGATGATAATTTATGGCTTTTGTGGTATTAATATAATTTAACGGAAACTAATTGATGGTAAATTTATCACAAATTTACCAATTTGGGGCTTTTGATTATAGTAAATTTATCACATGTGTACTATTTTAGAGTTTTTGGTGGTTGAAAATTAATTTGAGATACATTTATCACACGTGTACTAGTTTAAGGTTCGAATCCCGGGCGACGCAGGGTGACTTAACCGGAGGCCGTGTGTGGTGGCTAGCACGTGTCTTCCCCAGGGTTTACCTCCCCGTTACCCCGAGCCTATCGGGCTGTCCGCGTTGGTGCGGTGCGGGGGTTCCCTGGGTTACCAAAAAAAAAAAAAAAAACTCTAAGAATAAAATGTCATTGACGACGGCACGGTTGCTTTGCAATTGCACGTCATCGTATCAAACTTTTTTCAACCGCCCGACAAAAAAACTAGTCAGATATTTGTCGTTGAATCTAGGGTTTTATTTCGAGAACAAAACTATCGACCCTCACGTCCATTGTCACATGAGATCGAAGGTATATAAAAATGGAGTCCATCCGCAGTTTTCTTTGCTTGCGATTTCATGATTTAGGAGCTCGAATTTTTAGCAATCTTAAGGGGGCGACAGAGAGTTATAAAGGATAAATTGAAATTAAAAACATCCGACTCGACTAGCCAAAA
Source organism: Eucalyptus pauciflora (assembly GCA_007663325.1). Taxonomy (NCBI): domain Eukaryota; kingdom Viridiplantae; phylum Streptophyta; class Magnoliopsida; order Myrtales; family Myrtaceae; genus Eucalyptus; species Eucalyptus pauciflora. Next base: position 226,500 of record VMYD01000193.1, on the reverse strand, counting down.
CAAAAGCTTAATAATTCAATTAACAATTTTACAAGACATTTAGAAACTCATGCTACTCTATTATTTTTATCTAGATGGTGTTTAAGATGTGCTAGATTCAAATATGCTCGTGAGTATTTTCTTGCCGTTATATGGGTTATACCTTTATTCGTACAATTTAATGAGGATAATCACGACATTTTCTTATTGTTGACGCCAAAATTTCGTCTTATTAAATTAGTTTTTTTTTTAATTATCTTTTTTCCTTTTTCGGATAATAAAAACAAAAAAAAAACTAATAACAAAGCAAAAACAAAACAAAACAAAAAATAAGAAAAGCAAAAAGCCCAGCCCAACTCTCCCCTCCTTCTTCTCCCCCCGGCCCGGCCCCTTTCTCTCTTCTTCTTCCTCATTCCATCTCCTTCGCCGCTGCAACTCACACGCGCGAAGGACGGCCTACGGCCGAGGAGGGTAGGCCGACGTCGGCCGGAGAGGATAAGGTCTCAGACGCCATTAATGCCGAGCAGGCTTCGCTGGAAAGCTCGATGGGACACCGGTTCAGCCAAGGGGAACCGGTGGGCAAGCTGGAAGCCGGCGGCCGAGGACTTCCGTCGACCGGATTTCCTTCGCCTATAAATAGGCCGTCGCAAGCACCGTCGGAGGGCACGGCGAGCTCAGAGATCCCCCCTTTGAGAGACTTCAAGGGGAAATCAAAGAGCGAGTGCGCGAGGGATAGGGTCGCAAGCTCGACCAACCTTCCTCCGAGAGACTTCGGAGGAGGCTGGCAGCAAGCAAGCCCGAGGGAGAGAGAGAGAGCACGAGCGAAGGATAGGGCCAGATCCGAGGGAGACACACCGTCGCCGACGCAGCTGCTGCTCCGCCACCATTCCAACCGTTGCTCGCCGTCCACCGCAGCCCCGAAGTCCCCAAACCCAGATCGAAGAGGAGTTCGATCGCCTGATCGCCCTCCACCGTCGTCGCCTCTCAAACCACCGCAGACAGGTAACGTTTCGCCGCCGCCGCCGTCGCCATCGCAGCCCCACCCTCGGTCGTCCGGTCCTCAGTGCTGCCTATCGCCGCCACCGCCGTCGATGCCGCCGCGTCTGCGCCGCGAATCGGGAACCCTAGGGTTCCCGATTTTTCCGGGTCGCGACCCGGGTCATTGGGTCGGACCCGGGTCGGGGGGAACCGGGTAGGGTTTCCCCCAAAACGACGCAGTTTTTCTAAAAAAAAAAAGGGTCGGGTCGGGCGCCGGGTCGGATTCGGGTTGGGGAACCGGGTAGGGTTTCGCCGGTTCCCCCCCTCCCCCAAACGGCGCCGTTTCCTAATAAAAAAAAAAGAAAAAAGAAAAATGTTGAAAAAATCCGAGCCGGGCCCGCAACGCGGGCCCGAGTGCGATCGGCTTTTTTTTATTTTCCAAAAAAAATACAAAAAAATATATTTAAAAAAAAAACAGAAAATATTTTAAATATAAAAAAAATATTTTATTTTCGAGAAAATCAAGAAAAATCAAAAAATACTTTATTTTCCAAAAAAAATATTAAAAAATATTTTATTTTCCAAAAAAAAAATCAAAAAAATCAAAAAAATTTCATATTTCCCAAAAAAGGCCAAAAATCCAAAAAAAAACCCCTTTTATGTCAAAAAAAAAATGGAAAAAGGTTCAAAAAATGTTTTTCTCCCAAAAATGCATGTAGAATCCCTAAAACATCCAAAAAAACCTCAGGGTTTAAACAAGGTTAGGTACCGAAAGGGCATTAGTGATTAACTAGTGTAATCAAGTCCCCGATCCTAATTTCTCTGGTTGCGCAGGAGCGAATATTTCTCCCAATATTTCGCATGGGTTTCTAATCAACCCACCCCAAATCGATTAGTGGCGACTCCGTTTTAAAAATTAACTTACAGGTTAAAAATTTTGACCTTTAAAGTCGTGAATTGGTGGACTTGGGAGAGTCCGGGCTTAATTAACCCAGTAGAGCCATTAGCCTCCTTAGGCGCCCACCCCGATCGGGCGCCGAAAAGAAAGAGGTCGCGACAGCTTGGCGACTCCACTGGGGACTCTGAGGACTTAGGCCTTTTTTTTCTTGTTTAATTCCTTTACTGACTTAGGTTTTTTTATGCAGGTCGAATAGCTTAGAAATTTATAGTTTTTCCTGTGATTATGAATTGTTGTGCATGTTTTATTATTTCAGCACTACACATGGCACACACAACCCGGCCGCCGGACCTGGGCCGCCATAGGATATTTAGGATGGTGTCAAGAAAGATACGACCTCGAACGCGAGACTGCGATGTAGAGGTTGCCTTTCTTTTCCCCGAATTTCTCTAGCCGAGGTTAGGAGGGTATGCTGCTAACGCGAGACTGCGATAGGCGGATACCCTTTTAATTTCAACAAGCCTTCTCAGTTAGAAATCGTGCCACACATCTCATGTGCATGTCTTTGTGCTTGCCATTTTCTTTAAAAGCAAAGTAATTTATTTACTTTTACTTAGTCTTTTTATTGGCTCATGGCATAGGGTCAGGTCATGTAACTCCATTTCTCATATGTGATGGGAAGAGTCGATATCCAGTTCATTCCGGCTCCCAAGAAAGAGCTCCTCAGATGGTGGAATCAGTTAGATCAGCTCAGCCAGGAGTATGTCAAATCAATCATCGGTCATCTCCTTCCGTTGCTCCAAATCAATATCCACTCCGGAGTCATGCAAGCACTACCACATTTCTGGTGCCCTGAAGCATCCACCTTCATGTTCGGCAAATTTGAACTGACTCCAACCTTGGAGGAATACAGTCTCGCCATAGGAATGCCCCTGGAGAAGGAGCTCGCCAAGCCACTGACCCGCATTGACCCTGTGGTTAGTTTATCACGGTTTTTAAAAAATCATTCGGTAAAAGAAATAGTTAAAGCCAACAACAATGCATTTCCGTTATCATCTTTAACTGAATGTTTTGAAAAACAATCAATGAACCAAAAAAGCAAGATCTTCCTCTTAGCGTTCTTTGGATTTATTATCTTCCCCTATAGGAAGAATGCCATAAATCCTTTAATGGCGGGGGTGATAAGTCAAGTCGCTTTTGGAGCAGGATATGTGAACATGGTTTTAGCTGAAACATTTTTATCCCTTAATCGTTTTAAGGAAAACAAAGAAAAAATCATGAGGGCCGCCCCGGAAATTTTACAAATGTGGTTCTTTTCTCATATCAAAGGATTTGGGCACCTCATGCAAATATTCGAAATCAACAAATTCAAGCATCCACTTCAAAAATTTCAAAGCTTGGAAGAATACTCTCCCAGCGAAGAATATTCTCGTTGGATTGACTTATTAAAAAAACCCGTCCCCGAGACATTCCTATGGCGAGCTAAATGGTTCATTACAGGAGAGGCACGTTTTGCGCTTGATTATTACGACCCCATCCCGCTGCTGGGCCTCTCCGGAGCTACCTCATATTATCCACATAGGGTGGCTCGTCAGTACAGGGTCCTCCAAGAAATTCCGCCGCCGCTCAAACCAGGATTGTTCCGGATCCTTTTCACCCATACTAGCTATGACTACTCGGAGGAGATTCGTATAATCCAAGATGCATGGAGTAGATGTCAGACAGAAAAGATTGTCGTACCCAGAAGATTGAAGGGGCAAGAAAAAGCTCATCATGCATCCACATTCTACATCCTCAACCACATAATTCCCGAGGAACTGCGGCCAGTAATCCCCGATGTGGCTGATAAGCTTACTTTGCGAAGACGAATTGAATCTCTTGAAAAAAGTTTGGAAACAAACAAGAAACGCATATCTAAGCTAGCACGAAAAAGCAAGCGGCTTCACAAGACTGGAACTTCCCATCACATATGAAAATAGGCAGTTCGGTTTTAATATGAATATGTCTAAATGTAAATATGTTAGGGTCGTTCTATCTTTTATGCCCTGTTTAAATAGCCCTTTCGGCATTGTATATTTCCCCTGTTAATAAATAAAAATGACTCGACCCTTGCCATGGGCCAATGTTCCATTTGTTTACCTCGCTTATGTTCTTTCCATTTTGCGTAAATACAGGTAATTACGACATAGCTGCATTCAAAAGCTAGAATGGCTGAAGAAAACGTACCAAGCCGTGTCGAGATCATGGAAAATGAAATGAAGCAGGTCTTCAATGTGCTCCAGCAACTCTCAAAGCAGATAGATTCCATTCAGGGCAAACTGGCTCCTGCCCCAGCCTCAATCGAGGTACTGTTACCACAATCATCCATTCGAGGTGATCAAGGAAGAGATACTGATGATAACATGCCTGAATTGGAAGACGATCCGCACCAAACCGCGATTGAGAAAGCTAAGCCAGGTGGTTTGTCTAAAATCGAGCATGACAAACGCCTCGAAAAGCTTGAGGAAAAACTGAAACAACTGCAAGGCCTCCAGGATCCTACTTTGACAGATCTCTCCATTTATTCCAAAGTCAAAATGCCAGAAAAATTCAAAATACCTGAGTTTGAGAAGTACGATGGCACGACTTGCCCAAGGGCCCATTTGCAAATGTACTTGGTTCGAATGACCCAATACGTTAATAATGCACCATTAATGATACAGTTGTTCCAGTCAAGTCTAGTAGGCCCTGCCCTGAGGTGGTATATCACAAAAAATATAAACCTCCTCGAAGCATGGAGTGAAGTAACTGAGGCATTCCTCAAGCAGTACAAATTTATAATGGACATTACTCCTTCTCGTGAGGATCTAGAGCGCACGGAAAAGAAAAAGCTGGAATCTTTCAAAGAATATGCCATTAGATGGAGGAATCTGGCCGCCCAAATCAGTCCTGAACCAACTGATTTCGAACTAAGAAAAATGTTCATCAAAACCCTCCCCTATGAATACCGCAACCGTATGGTAACTACGATCGCTGAATCATTCAATCAACTCATTCCAGTAGGAGAACAGATCGAGATAGGATTAAGGGATGGCTGGTTCACTGAGCCTGCACTCATCAGCAGAAGGCTCAACATGAAAAAAAGACAAAGAACTTCTGGTTGATGTTAATGCAACCTACACTACAAGCACCGGTCACCTCCCAACTGTTCAGACAAGCACAGGACAGCGACAGACCACCAATCGTCAACCGCCTCAGCGCTACAACAACAGAAGACAGTTCACTCCGCTTCCCGGATCTCCATCACAAGTTCTGGCAATCCTCCGGAACAAGAATCTCCTCTCAACCGAACCAAAGCGACCCAACGCTGAAAGCTTCCCCAGCTATGACCCGTCCAAAAAATGTGACTATCACACGGGAGAAGTAGGCCACTCAACTGACGAGTGTTTCACCCTTAAACATCGGATCCAGAACTTGCTGGATACTAAGGCATTCTCATTCCAAACTACAAAACCAAATGTCCAAAGCAATCCGCTCCCTGATCACGCCGACAAGGTAAATGCAATATTCAGTTCAGAGGCCGATCAAATCAGAAATGTCAAAGTACCTACTGTTGACATCTATCGAGGACTGGTAGAAGCTGGGTATTATTCAAGCAATGAGACACCACCCTTTGCAATAATGGAGGAAAGGGTATTAAGAATGATAGAGACTGGAATAATCGTATACTCTGGCCACGCCAACATAGTTTCTACCATATCGCAAGTCCTCATCAACTGGGAGGAAGAATTTGCCGCGTTAGAAGAGGAAAAGGAGAAGAAAGATTCCACCTCACCTGAGAGCGTCTTTGAAAGGAAGGGAGCCATTGTTCAAGCAGAAACAGCAGAAACAACTATAGTCATCGAGATTCCCCAGCCTTACAAATACGAATACAACAATGCAGTACCATGGTCTTATGACCTTGATGTTGGTTTAGTCACAAGATCTGGACGAACCTATGCTCAAACAAACACTCAGTCTGCTAAGCCCGTCACTGACGAAGAAGCCAAGGAGTTTTTGGCTGTGGTTAAGGCCAGCGAATATAATGTGGTGGAACAGTTGCGAAAATCACCAGCACAGATCTCTCTGCTGGAATTGCTTCAGACATCTCTCAAGCACCAGAAATCCCTCATGAAAGTACTAAGTGAGGTACATGTCCCTGAAACGATTGAGCATGACAAACTCGAGGAATTTGTCAGTACCATCCTTTTAAAAGATCAAATGGCATTTTCTGATGAAGAAATTCCTGAGGAAGGTAGAGGACACACCAAGGGCCTCTACATATCAGTCAAGTGCAACGCATCTCACGTCGCTCGAGTGCTGATTGACAATGGATCTGCTCTTAACATATGTCCACTAGCGACACTCTGTCGCCTTAAAATAGAGAGATCATGGATCCAGGTACCCAAGACTTCCGTTCGAGCATTCGATGGAACAAAGAAGGAAACAGTAGGAGAAATCGAACTCGATGTTCAAATAGGCCCAACCGTATTCAAAATTTTATTCCAAGTGATGGATATCCCCACTGCATTCAATTTCCTCTTAGGGCGCCCATGGATCCACGTCGCAGGAGCGGTACCTTCAAGCCTCCACCAAAGTGTGAAGTTCGTGGTTGGAGGAAAGCTGATTACGGTCCGAGGAGAAGAAGATCACCGCATCTACCACGAGACGGCCATCCCTTACGTTGAACCGAGTGACAAAAGCGAAGCCAGCTATCAATCGTTCGAGCTCGTGTCTACTATACATGAAACTCGAGGGACTTTGCCCCTCGTCCCCGAGGTATCAAGCGCTGCAATCATGGTAGGAAAAATCATGATTGGGCAGGGTTTCATTCCAGGACAAGGGCTTGGTAGGAAAGGCCAGGGCATCCGTCAGCCTATTGAAGCTCTGAGAAGACCTTATATTATCGGTTTAGGATATTCCCCAGATAGAAAAGCAAAGAAAAAAGTCAGCCTTGTATACCCCCGTCTCGAGGAAACTTTCCCAGGCCCGGCCAGGATGATGCATGCGGAAGGAGAAGTGAATACTTCAAAACAGTTCAACCCCGGAAGCGCGAAATTGCCCATGACCCAGAAAGACACAATTCGGCCCATACTTATGAAGGAAGAAGAGCCAGACGGCGTGACTACCATATTTGGAGACCTTTTTGTAGGTGCCATTGATGAGGAACAATTAGAAGAAACAGGCGATAACTTCTCGTTCACCCAACTTCAACGTCAAGTAGATGAGCTACACGAGACAGTACACCACTTGACGGAAAATCTCGCCCAAGTTGCCCGTACATTCCTCTCTCGTCACAATGAGGAGTTGGCAGCCAAAATAAACGAAGAAAACCTTACTGACACGAGCTGGCAAGGGGCTCGGCTACCCCAGTCCTCAAGAAACACACGACCATATTCGCCTCTTCCTAAATCATTGACCACTATCTTCCCCATCCTCCTAGAGCAAGGAATAATCTCTAAGGAACTGAGACGTCCTACTCCCGAATACTTCCTTGATTATGATCCATCCAAGTACTGTGACTATCATTCGGGGGAATTAGGACACTCGCTAGATGACTGTACCATCCTAAAAGACAAGATTCAGGATCTTTTGGATGCTGGGGTATTCACTTTCCGCTCCCCATGGCTATGTTATGGCAAAGAAGATCTCCTCGTGGTACCTAGCACACGTACCATGTTCCCTGAGCATGCTAAAGAAGCGCATATAGGAAAGGCGATCATGGACACTTTGGGCCAACCAAGTGGTAAATTCGACTACTATGTCAACTACTCAATCCCCCAAAGTTTCTATGACCATCATCAGAGCATCATCCCTGACGGATGGGGAGGCATGGATGATATGAAGTTCACAAAGCTGGGAGCACAAGGAGGCAAAACTGGTGACTGGTATGAAGACTTCTTCGTGGGCGCTATCAACGAAGGACCGTCAGGGGAAATGGGTGCAGGCCCGCTCAAGTAGAACCCTTTTTATTTCCCTCGCGTACTCCCCTATGTGGGAACTTGTACATATTTCTTAAGTCTGGTTTGGTTTGTTTCAAATATCAGTTCCACTTAAGGAACTAACTTTTGAAATCACTCTTCCAAAATGTAAATTCGCCTAATATTAAATAAAGTTGGAAACGTTTTGAAAGCATGAGGAGGCACTCCAAACCGGCCCGTTGATGATAGCCAGCCGCAAAATGAAAGAAGAAATCTGAGGCCCGGGTTTCCTCATGCTTCCTCATCTTAAAGAACAACTCATCCCCATTTTCAAAAAAAGAAGCATACATGCTGTTAAACTTATTTGTCCCCTTAACCTGTATATTTTATGATACAGGAATAATCTAGCAGCAGGCGAGGGTATGGGAACGGTCCAAACCAACACCGTAAGTAACCATTCTGATAACTCAGATGAAGATTTTGATGATTCCGATGAAGTTCAACGGAATTGGGAGCGACATGAAGAGGCCAGGCCCTCTACTACTGAAGACACCGTCGTTGTCAATTTAGGCAGCACAGGAGATTCGAGGGAGATAAGGATTGGCGCGAACCTTCCTAAAGAAGAAGCTGCAAGCTTAATCGCCCTCCTAAAGAGATATCAAGATGTATTTGCATGGTCATATGCCGATATGCCAGGCCTCGATCCAATGATTGTGGAACATAGCTTGCCAACTAACCCTGATGTGGCCCCCAAGAAGCAGCGGCTAAGGAGAACTAAACCAGAGTTATCAAAAAAGATCGAAGAAGAAGTGATGAAGCTCCTGGAAGTAGGTTTCCTCGAAGTCTCGCAATACCCTAGTTGGGTAGCAAACATTGTACCGGTAAAGAAGAAAGACGGTCGAATCCGAGTTTGTGTTGACTACCGCGATTTGAACAAAGCAAGCCCAAAAGATGATTTCCCGTTACCTCATATAGACGTTCTTGTGGATAGTACAGCTGGATTTAAGCTTTTCTCTTTCATGGATGGATTCTCAGGATACAACCAAATAAAGATGAAGGAAGAAGACAAGGAAAAAACGGCATTCATTACTCCATGGGGGACTTTTCATTATAAGGTTATGCCTTTCGGCCTGAAAAATGCTGGAGCAACTTACCAACGTGCCATGGTCACCCTTTTCCATGACATGATGCACAAAGAAATTGAAGTATATGTCGACGACATGATCGCCAAAACCAAACATGGAGAAGACCATGTGAAAACCCCGGAGAAATTATTCAACCGACTCCGCCAGTTCAAGCTGCGCTTGAACCCAGCAAAATGTGTGTTCGGGGCAACTTCTGGTAAATTACTTGGATTCATTGTGAGCTGTGAAGGGATAGAAGTAGATCCATCGAAAACCAAGGCAATATTTGAGATGCCTCATCCCTCGACTGTAAAGGAAGTCCGAAGCCTCTTGGGAAGATTAAATTATATTGCGCGGTTCATTTCTCAACTTTCTGAAACTGCGAAACCCTTCTTTAAACTTCTCAAGAAGGGTGCACAAGTTAAATGGGATGATGACTGCCAACTGGCATTCGAAAATCTGAAGCAATACCTGATGAAGCCCCCGATTCTGGTACCTCCGGTCCCGGGGCACCCTTTGATCCTCTACCTTACCATCAACAGTGAATCCTTAGGCGCAATGCTTGCACAAGAAGGACCTCATGACGGGAGGGAGCGAGCCATCTACTATTTAAGTAAAAAGTTCACCACGTCAGAACAAAACTACTCCAAATCAGAAAAAACATGCGCTGCATTGGTATGGGTGTTGCACAGGCTCCGGCAATATACCTTGCACTACCAAACGTTCCTCGTAACTGAGAGTGACCCGATCAAGTATTTGCTCGGTCGTTCGGCCTTGGTAGGAAAATTGGCCAAATGGCAAATCCTGATCTCAGAATTCGACATCCAAGTTATGTCACGAAAATCAGTTAAAGGTCGAGTGATTGCGGATATGTTAGCAGATGGCCCTAAGGAGGTACACGAGGATAATGCACCAGACGACCGGATTTCAGCAATAGAAGAAGACGCATGGACCATGTTTTTCGACGGAGCTGTAAATTTGTCAGGTTCTGGCACTGGGGCAGTTTTGATATCCCCTAATGGGCAACATTATCCTGTGGCTGCAAAATTGATTTTTCCATGTACCAACAATATAGCCGAATATGAAGCATGCATCCTCGGCTTACAAGCAGCTATTGAAATGGAAGTGACAAAACTAAAAGTATTCGGTGACTCCGCCTTAATCATCCTCCAAACTGTGGGTGAATGGAAGACAAGAGATACCAAACTTGTGCCTTATCACAACTACTTGGAAAAATTGGTGGGGGAATTTCAAGACATCTCGTTTGAATACCTTCCTAGAATTCATAATCAGTTCGCTGATGCACTAGCAACGTTGTCATCTATGTTACAAGTAACGAAAGGGTTAGAAGTAGAACCTTTGAAGATCGAAGTTCTGACAAGACAGGCCCACTGCATGGCTATAACCGAAGAACCCGACGGGAAACCCTGGTATTACGATATCATGAAATACGTCCAGAAGCAAGAATTCCCTGAGGAAAGCACTCACTCTGATAGAAAATACCTAATGAAAATGGCCTCAAGGTTCTTCGTCAGCGGTGAAAATCTGTACAAAAGATCATATGATTCAGTCCTGCTAAGGTGTGTTGATGCAATTGAAGCCACACGGATAATGCAGGAAATACATGAGGGAGTATGTGGCCCTCACATGAATGGACGCATGTTGGCCAAGAAAATAATGAGATTAGGTTATTATTGGCTCCCTTTGGAAGGCGATTGCGCCCAACATGTGCGAAGCTGTCATCGTTGCCAGATTCACGGGAACAAGATAAATGTCCCTCCAACCGAACTGCATCAATTATCTGAGCCGTGGCCATTTTCAATGTGGGGCATTGATGTAATTGGCCCAATCAATCCGAAGGCATCAAATGGGCATCGGTTTATTTTGGTTGCAATTGATTACTTCTCAAAATGGATCGAGGCCACATCCTATGCAAGCGTAACTGCACGGAACGTTATGAAGTTCATCAGACGTGACATAATCGCCCGATATGGCGTGCCAGAAGCTATCATTACCGACAATGGGTCAAACCTGAACAACAAGTTGATTGATCAATTGTTCTCTGAATTCAAAATCCAACATCTGAACTCATCCCCTTATCGTCCACAAATGAATGGAGCCGTGGAAGCCGCCAACAAGAACATCAAGAGAATCCTAGCCAAGACAGCTGAAAACTACCGCGACTGGCATGAAAGGTTACCCTTCGCACTAACAGCATATCGAACTTCGATTCGAACTTCCACTGGGGCAACCCCTTTTTCCCTGGTTTACGGCATGGAAGCGGTTTTGCCCATAGAAGTAGAAATCCCATCCCTGCGAATTTTATCCCAGGTAGGATTGTCCGAGGAAGAGTGGACACAACAAAGGCTCGAGCAACTGAATATGATCGATGAAAAACGACTGAAAGCCCTCTGTCATGGTCAGTGTTATCAACAGAAGGTAGCCCGATCGTTCAATCAGAAAGTGCGACCTAGGAACTTTGAGGTAAATGAGCTAGTCTTGAGAAAGACACTGCCAATCTTCCCGGAGCCCGGAGGCAAGTTTGCCCCAAATTACAAGGGTCCTTATGTGATAAAGAAGATACTCCCCGGAGGAGCCTTGATCCTGACTGAAATGGATGGGCGGGAATTCTCCAAGCCGGTTAATTCTGATGCTGTAAAAAAGTACTACCCTTGAAAGATGTTCATTGCCTGGCATTGTCAAACATTTCTCTATCAAAATGAAAATGCCTATGCGCCTTTTATGAGTGATGTATTTACACCATCATAAAAATGTGTTTGGCTAATTCAACAAAGAAGAATGAATGGGAATCACTAGCATTTTAGGGAGTGTCGAGAATCAGGCAGCAAACTTGATGAAATAATCAATACTACCCAAGCAAGCGCATAGGAGTGACCCATGTCAAAATCACCTAACTTGATATAAAAGACGTGTCGTTCAAGAACCGGTCCAGTTAAATAAAAGAAGCCCTCTATCCCAGACGATAACCTTGGAACTGGGAAACTCCACTCCATATTCCAGACACGTATTCTCCAAAAAAAAATAATCGCCATCAGAAAGCTGGAAGTTTTTGATTGTCCATCTCAGATTCCAGAGAAGCTTGAGGAAGCATAAGATTCAAGAGCACAAGCTTAGTGGTTAATTTGGGCAAACCAAGTAGCCCATATCGATTTACCTGGCTTGGTATGAAAGGACGTGTCGTCCAGAAGCCGATTCGGTCAAATGAAAAAGAAGCGCCCCCTGCAGACATTGTCGGCACCTCTAGCCAAGTGCTACTCGGGAAGAAGCAAAATGGTTCAAAGTTGAGGGTTCGAATCCCCGATGCAACAGTTAGCCTCTTGAATACCAAACAATAATAAAATTTTGCTTCTCTTGCACCTGCAAATTACAAGAGAGCAAATGACCTAACAGAGTGAAAATTGCAGGAATTCATATCCTCCTCGTACTTCAGGTCTATTCAAACATCTATAAACCAGTCAAGGGTAATGTTGTATCGATTCCAAGTTATTCGACTCTTGAAAGAGCTTCTAATTAACATGATCCCTCTCGTCTGTTGCAGGATCACCTGATCTCCAAAGATGCAGAAAACAAATCAATGAGAGGCATGTCAGACCGTAATAAGCTCTCCCAAGCCAAATGGCGTCTCAAGTATCGCCAAAGCAAATGACAGAAACCTTTCAGGCCTCAAATCACGTGTGATATTAACCCTACTAATTGATCTATTTCCACATCTCCTCTTCTGCAGGGGCAAAAGCAGAAAGGCCATCAAATCAATGATCAGATCTCTAATCCCAGCTGATCCTTCTTGTGTCATTTCCCTACTTAATAAGGACAATCCATTGACACCCCTTTGTGAATAACTCTTTTGATGTTCAAAATTCAACACATTTGTAAATACAATTTCATCAAGTAAACACCCCTAAAGTTGTCAATAGGGTCTCTTGAGTAAAAAAATCATTCATTTGTTTTGAGAGTACAAACTCTCTCATACCTCAAAAAAATGTTGCATGCCTTTCTCCAAATGGATTTTTGCAGGATGATTTTGTCTGTCTAAATCACTAATTCTATTGAGGATTACTAGAATAGATAGCTAAGTGAAGAATGCAAGATTAGTTGAGCATGCTGGATGAGGCACGTCAGAATGATGACAGGCAAGCCATATCCTACACACAGTCCCCCATCTATACACTTGTGAGATGAGTGCAGAAAATTCCATGACCGCAGGGTAAAGAGTTCTCTCGCGAATGGTACGATAACCAAAATAGTGAGAGGCATTTCATTGCTCACCCCCTATTGAGCCCCCATACACTGGTAAAGCTTCTCTCATCAAGAATCACCCCACATTGGAGCATGTCAAAGACAAGGCAAATCAGTATCACAAGGTGAGAAGAGGGATAGAAATTCTCTTGCTTGCACTTGCATCAATCTTCGAGTGTCTTTATTGCATATGAACACTCACATTAATTTAAGTGCCTTAGAATGACGAAGAACAATGCATTTGTATACATTGTACAACCCAAGTGAGTCTGTAATTTTACCCTCACATTGAGACAAAGCAGAAGTTATTGCCATAGCCTAGAGCGTTGGCCGAAGATGAAGACTCAAAGTCTAAATAATAGTGCTTCGATTGAACTCGCCTAGATCAGTTCCTCAAGCAACAAAAATGAAAAAGCAGGGGCATAAAAAAGCAGTGTACCTGGTAAAAGCAAGGTCAATGCCCATAAATGAGGAACTGGAATAAAAGCAGGGGCATAAAAAAGCAGTGTGCCTGGTAAAAGCAAGGCCAATGCCCCCCAGTCAAAAAATGCAGCCAAGAAAAAGTTGTGGTTGTAAAATCTCCATTTGATAATAGGAAGAAAGACTAGTGACGAATGCTAAGACAGTCACCAACTCTCACCCTTCTACATGTGAGTCGAGTCTACGTTATATTCCCATTGTAAAAAGTCTCTTCAGACTAGGGGCACTTCAATTAATGTAAGATTTCATATGTGCATAAATATCGCTCGAAGAAGTACGAGCAAGATTACTCTATCTCTTTTCGCAGGGTTCCTGACTTGTAAACCCGGAGAGAATCGTGCGACATTTTCGTCCATCGACTTCAACCTTGATGGTCCCCTTCGATGAGCTGCTAACCAAGTCTTCATCACAATTTCAACAAAGACCTCTCACATTGGTAAAGTCGTACCATTTGCGAAAATACTCGGACCCCTGCTGACATGATGACAGTGAGAAGTGTGATCCTTATAAATCCTGCATCAATGGTCAGGATACAACAGCCTTTCCATGAGAGTGAGTGGAAAGTCCTTTCAGACTGAAAGTCCCTGATCTGGCATGCTCAAGACATCTACGTTCTAAATGAGGGTTGTCTTTCAAAATCTTCCCAGTGGAATTCGGATGATAGAAAACTGACAAAGTTGTCATGCATAAATCGCATTTGAACTTATGAGTTTACAGCATATACAATCATTGTGTACATGTCTGCATATTGTGTAAATAGTGAACATACCCTTAGTAATAAGAGATATTGCCAAATAAGCATATCCCTATCTGTTTTAGAGTACCTATCACTGTCCTGGTACTCTCTTCTTGTCACTCGACCTGTTCGAGTCATCTCCTGAGTTTGGGTGCTTGCATTGGTCTGAGTATCCCCTTGTCTTTGAGTACCTGCCATTTGCCTGGTACTCCCTCTTATCGACACTCGACCTGTTCAAGTTGTCCCCAGAATACTGGTATTTGCAACTGTCCAGTTATCCCACTGTTTTTGAGTGCCTGCCACTACTCAGGTACTCCCTCTGTTGACACTCGACCTGTTCAAGTTGTCCTTAAAGTTTGGATGCTCATGACTATCCAAGTATCCTCTTGTCTTTTAGTACCGATCATCGTTCGGATACTCCCTTTCCGTGACAGTCGACTTGTCCGAGTTGTCCTCAAAATTGTATCTTTGAATGCTAGCAGCAAGTATTCCACCACATTATGCGCCTGCAATCACCCAGGTATGCTTTCTTACACTCGGACCAGTTGAGTGGTCCCTGATTATATCATTAAATATTTGTGTTCATCCAAATATTTCTCTACTTTGTACACCTGTGTGTCTGCCGCCATCCAGGTAAGCCTTGTGCTACATTCAAATTCTCAATTACCAGAAGGTGAGAGACCTTCACGAATATCTCAGGTACGTTCTCGATATTCCCAATTTCCAGAAGGTAAGACCTTCACGAATATGCGAGGTACGTCCTCGATATTCCCTAATTGCCAGGAGGTGGGAGACCTTCACGAATAGGCGAGGTACGTCCTCAATATTCCCCATAACCAAAAGGTGAGAGACCTTCACGAATATCTCAGGTACGACCTCGATATTCCCAATTACCAGGAGGTGAGAGACCTTCATGAATATCCAAGGTACATCCTCGATATTCTCAACTACCAGGAGGTGAGAGACCTTCACAAATATCCCAGGTATACCCTCGATATTCCCCATAACCAGGAGGTGTTCACGAATATGCAAGGCACGTCCTCGATATTCCCCAATTATCAATAGGTGAGAGACCTCCACGAATATGCGAGACCCATCCTCGATATTCCATTTGCCGGGTATTCTTTAGAAATTCATACTTGTGATTATCCAAGTACCTCTTCAATGCCTGCAACGTTCAGACATCCTTCAAAGTTTGTACTTGTTAACATCCAAGTACTCTTTTGACACTTGCAATCAATTAGGTATTTTCCAGTATCTAGTACTTGTGATCATACAGGTACCCCTTCAATATCTGCAAACATTCAGGTATCCTCCCAGAGTTTGTACTTGTGATCATCCAAGCACCCCTTCAACGCCTGCAAAGGCCCAAATATCCTCCAGGTTTGTACTTGTGAATATCCAGGTACTCTTTCAATGCCTGTGAATGTCCAGGTATCTTCAACAAATTGATGCCCTGCGAAAGGTCGGTGCATCCCCCGAGAAAGGTCGGGTTCCCACAGGTGTCCTCGACAAAGATCAGGCACCTCACAGATCGATGCCCTGAGAAAGGTCGGCGCATCCCCCGAGAAAGGTCGGGTTCCAACAGGTGTCTTTGATAGAAGTCAGACACCCCAACAAAATCGATGCCCTGAGAAAGGTCGGCGCATCTCCCGAGAAAGGTCGGGTACCAACTGGTGTCTTCGACAGAGGTCAGACATCCCAACAAAATCGATGCCCTGAGAAAGGTCGGCGCATCTCCCGAGAAAGGTCGGGTACCAACAGGTGTCTTCGACAGAGGTCAGACACCCCCACAAAATCGATGCCCTGAGAAAGGTCGGCGCATCTCCCGAGAAAGGTCGGGTACCAACTGGTGTCCTCGATACAAATCAGACACCCACAAATGAGATGCCCTGAGAAAGGTCGGTGCATCTCCCGTCAAGGCGACCGAAGAAAGGTTCGAGTCCTAGACAAATCATTGATTGTTTTAACAGGCGACCGAAGAATGGTTCGAGTCCTGGAGAAGCAATTTCTCGTCAAGGCGACCGAAGAAAGGTTCGAGTCCTAGACAAATCATTGATTGTTTTAACAGGCGACCGAAGAATGGTTCGAGTCCTGGAGAAACAGTTTACCGTCAAGGCGACCGAAGAAAGGTTCGAGTCCTAGACAAATCATTGATTGTTTTAACAGGCGACCGAAGAATGGTTCGAGTCCTGGAGAAACAGTTTATTGTCAGGCGACCGAAGAATGGTTCGGGTCCTAGAGAAGTAACCCTCTCATATCACCAAGTAAGATGACACCTTGATACTTGCCAAAACTCGGGGTTCACACCCTATCTCACTCACTCTCGGTAAGTAATTCCAGGTATCTTCTTATCTGTCTTAGTATATGTAAAGTTATATTACTCTTTTTCCACATGGAATAATAGGTCCTAAATAAAATATGCTACGCATGCATGGATAAAATTTAGGCATCAGTTTGTCTTTGAATGCAACCTCTGCGAACTCACCTTCAAAGAGGGGCAGCTGTTGACGCCAAAATTTCGTCTTATTAAATTAGGTTTTTTTTTAATTATCTTTTTTCCTTTTTCGGATAATAAAAACAAAAAAAAAACTAATAACAAAGCAAAAACAAAACAAAACAAAAAATAAGAAAAGCAAAAAGCCCAGCCCAACTCTCCCCTCCTTCTTCTCCCCCCGGCCCGGCCCCTTTCTCTCTTCTTCTTCCTCATTCCATCTCCTTCGCCGCTGCAACTCACACGCGCGAAGGACGGCCTACGGCCGAGGAGGGTAGGCCGACGTCGGCCGGAGAGGATAAGGTCTCAGACGCCATTAATGCCGAGCAGGCTTCGCTGGAAAGCTCGATGGGACACCGGTTCAGCCAAGGGGAACCGGTGGGCAAGCTGGAAGCCGGCGGCCGAGGACTTCCGTCGACCGGATTTCCTTCGCCTATAAATAGGCCGTCGCAAGCACCGTCGGAGGGCACGGCGAGCTCAGAGATCCCCCCTTTGAGAGACTTCAAGGGGAAATCGAAGAGCGAGTGCGCAAGGGATCGGGTCGCAAGCTCGACCAACCTTCCTCCGAGAGACTTCGGAGGAGGCTGGCAGCAAGCAAGCCCGAGGGAGAGAGAGAGAGCACGAGCGAAGGATAGGGCGAGATCCGAGGGAGACACACCGTCGCCGACGCAGCTGCTGCTCCGCCACCATTCCAACCGCTACTCACCGTCCACCGCAGCCCCGAAGTCCCCAAACCCAGATCGAAGAGGAGTTCGATCGCCCGATCGCCCTCCACCGTCGTCGCCTCTCAAACCGCCGCAGCCAGGTAACGTATCGCCGCCGCCGCCGTCGCCATTGCAGCCCCACCCTCGGTCGTCCGGTCCTCAGTGCTGCCTATCGCCGCCACCGCCGTCGATGCCGCCGCGTCTGCGCCGCGAATCGGGAACCCTAGGGTTTCAGATTTTCAGTCGAGCAGTGCGTTAAGGTCGGGCCGAGGTCGAGCCGTGCAAGGTTCCCCACTTTAAAACAGCGCGCCCAACATTTAAATAAAAAAAAAAAAAAAGGGTCGGGTCGGGCGCCGGGTCGGATTCGGGTTGGGGAACCGGGTAGGGTTTCGCCGGTTCCCCCCCTCCCCCAAACGGCGCCGTTTCCTAATAAAAAAAAAGAAAAAAGAAAAATGTTGAAAAAATCCGAGCCGGGCCCGCAACGCGGGCCCGAGTGCGATCGGCTTTTTTTATTTTCCAAAAAAAAATATACAAAAAAAATATATTTAAAAAAAAAAAAACAGAAAATATTTTAAATATAAAAAAAAATATTTTATTTCGAGAAAATCAAGAAAAATCAAAAAATACTTTATTTTCCAAAAAAAAAATATTAAAAAATATTTTATTTTCCAAAAAAAAAAAAATCAAAAAATCAAAAATATTTCATTTTTTCCAAAAAATACCAAAAATCCAAAAAAACCCCTTTTATGTCAAAAAAAAAAAATGGAAAAAGGTTCAAAAAATGTTTTTCTCCCAAAAATGCATGAGAATCCCTAAAACATCAAAAAAAAAACCTCAGGGTTTAAACAAGGTTAGGTACCGAAAGGGCATTAGTGATTAACTAGTGTAATCAAGTCCCCGATCTTAATTTCTCTGGTTGCGCAGGAGCGAATATTTCTCCCAATATTTCGCATGGGTTTCTAATCAACCCACCCCAAATCGATTAGTGGCGACTCCGTTTTAAAAATTAACTTACAGGTTAAAAACTTTGACCATTAAAGTCGTGAATTGGTGGACTTGGGAGAGTCCGGGCTTAATTAATCTAGCCGAGCCATTAGCCTCCTTAGGCGCCCGCCCCGATCGGGCGCCGAAAAAAAAGAGGTCGCGACACACACCTACATAATATATTAGGATATTAGATTCCTACGCATAGAATGAAAGACATGATCAGTCAACAGCCTAAACACACCACAAAACATATTATAAATGAATTTTGAGCCTTATCTTGTGATATTTGTGTCTCTCGTTTCATTGGGTGTTCAAGATTCCATCCTTATCTTTGGTCCATCGTACGTGTTTCGCACTAGTCCACTAGTTTGTGTGGTTCATATTAGTGTGGGTAGATTTTTTCAAGTTTCTTTGATAAGTACACGATACGGCAACTTCAAGGATTTAGCGTTAGGACCCTTGATAGAGAAACTTAATAATTCATCACATCAATCTAATGTTCGTTTGGAGTTTTTAGCATGCGTTTGTTCTACAAAAAATAAATAATTCAAAAAATATTCTTTTAAAAATAATTATTTATGTTGCTTACTAAAATTAATAAATGAAGAAAATATTCATCATCTAAGAAAATGTTTAAATATAAATTATAATTGATTTAATAAAAAATATTTTCATTGTTAATGATATTTTATATCTAAATATTTTATTTATCCAAAGTGAGCAAAATCTTGACCCGATTCGGCTTGGCTTGACTTGGCTGGGCTTTTCTATCGATAGGAGAAGTAGAAAAGAACATCGAAGGGCAATTATTGCCCGCGTGAGTTCCACTGCATTTTGCATAAGGTGCGGGGACCATCCTATGCTTTTTGACTTGACTTGCTTTTTCTACTAATAAATAAATAGAAATGAAAACCAACTGTTAATTCTCACCAAAACTAATTTCCAGGCGGGCGATCGATGCACACACGAGAAATTTGCAGGAGGTGCGTGGAACAATCCCATGCCAAGTGCTTCTTGACTTGACTTTGCTTTTTCCTGTTAATAAGAGAAATAGAAAATAAAACTAACTAGCAGAGCAATACTGCCGTGCTCCGGTGCCAATCAATCACGAAAACATCACTCCCTGGATTATCACTTCCGCGGCATAATGCGGAAGGTGCGTATTCTCTACCAACTAATTTTAATAAATAAATAAATTAGATTACGAGAGCCTTTAATGATAATGATATACTTATTGGCATATAATTCTGACGAAGATACCTATTTTATCAGAAAATCAGAATACAAACCCTTGAATTTGTATGTAGAGCCACCTCTTTTTTGCTGTTTAATGGCCTTTGAAAATTAGAGGTGAAAATTTTCCTAAAGATGGGAATCGGATGAGACTCCATATCCTAGTTTGAATGGAGTTACGAGCATATTAGCACATTTATTATAGTAACAATTCTGAAGAATCTACTATATGGATATTATAATATGGAGATAATTAAAAATTGATTTATAGTAACTATGGGAAGATTTTTTGGTCCTTGCTTGAGCAAGTTGGATGATTATGACAATATTATTTGCACAATCAACAACTAATCGAGTTTTTACATTACGTTAAATTCATCTCATGACATAAACGAGATAATTTTAATTAACCTTCTTTTTCCTTTTCACAGGCTCCTAAGGCCTTGTAGTTGACCCCTCCTAAGTTGTTGGAATCTTGGGTTCATATTTGGGAATACATGTTAATACCACACTATCTCGGCACAAACCTTGTACAACAACACGTGATCAATGAAATCCATAGATCTGAAGCTTCGAGCAAGTGCATGTGAAGCTTTTATTGAAATTCGAGATCAGACACACTTGACTAGACTTGCATTTTTAATTAATAATAAAACATAGAAAAGAAAGTTAACGAGCAATACTTGTTATAGGTCACTATCATTAGTGATTGGATAGTATAAACTAAGTAAACTACAATGTCACGACCTTGACTAATTACATTGTCATAGTATGAACTAACTATACCAAATGGTTACTATTTGTTTCCTAAGTAGAATAACATTTGTTAAGATGTTTAATACACTACCTCAATTTACAAAAAAAAACAAAATAAGACATTTTAATGTGGTGGACAATGTAGTTCATGAGGACAACAGTGTACTGGTTATGTGTTCCATTAAAATGAAAGAAAATGTTGTTTAATAATAACTAATTTCCGTGGCATTACACGGAAGGTGCGGGAACCTATGCACACGCCAGCATGACTTGATTATAAAATCGGGGCGTGGAAACTATTTTTTACTGATACTGGAGCGCCCATGGGGCTTTCGTTTTCCTTCGTCTCTTCTGGCGACGGGTTTATGGATTGATATATTTGCAATAATATCCGAAACACTTGAGCGCTTTTGGGTTTGTCATTTTTTAGCGCTCATTTATTTATTGGATAGGGTATTTGTCACTGGCATTGTTATTATAATCACTTAAACAATTTTATATTTGAGTATTACACTAAATATCTTAGCCATTATTATGTGTATATATCTTTAATAAAGCAGGTACTGCAAACCAAGCGATCTTAAGGTATTGTACAACATTTTAGCCATTTTGCTTTGTTGGAATGTAAGAGCTGTTCTCTCTCTTAATATTCACGACCTAATAAAAATAAATCCTCATATTAAAAAAAAATGGAAAAGAACAACTCATACTTGTTATAGTTGTTAATCATCAGTGATTGGATATTATGAACCAACTATACTACAAAATCATGACCTAGACCAATTATTTTGCTATATAATATTGCATCATAACCAATTGTTTTAATTTTTTTTTGTAATTTTGTTTTGCTTCTATCCTATGTAGAATCTATTTTGTTAGCATCTTTAATGTACTACCTCAAATTACAAATGAAAAAAAAAAAGTGATAAAATAGTGGATATTGTAGTTCACAAGTATGACATTTTACCGGTTATGTGTTTCATTATAGAAAAAATAAGCAAATATATGCATATAATAAAGATCAAATAGCAAAGAGAAAGCAAAATAAAGTTTAGGGAAGAATATGAAATGCAATTTCTTTTACCTTATAAAGTTCATTTTATTCTCCTAATGGTGCTTTTACTAATTAGTGCATGTGATCAATGGATAAATCCCTCCCTGAAAAAAAAAAAAAAATTGGAACCAAGGATGTAATCAGGGCAAAAGGAATTTTATAAATTGTTTATGTTGTTGACTCGAGGATTGTAGCAACAAATGATGAATTTAGTAAGGCGTTAGACTTTTACTAGCTTGAAAGGCAAAATATTTAAAGTGGACGAACCAACCTTCCATTATTAGAAAGAAATAAAGGAAATTTGTCTACCTAGCTAGGGTTCCCTCTTCATACCAAAATATAATATGATTATTAGTGACTATTTGTGCAAAGTCCATAATTACCTACTTCTCTATCAAAATGTGTATTACAGCTTTTATATTGTATTTTAGCGAATACTTCACATTTAGAATACCTCTAAAGTTATCACAGTTTAAAGTGTTACCATTGTAAAATATATTTTATCACACAGAAGGATTATAACACTTCACAATACAGTACAATTACGTTTTAATTACAGCTATACCAATGTAATCGGGATAGGAAAAAAATTGATTAGTCATTTGTGTTGTCTAGAGGAAATATATACGTTCGCCCGCTGCTGTGATCTCCACCAATCTTCAGCCTTCGACGTTGGATACGCAAAGCTCTCTATTGTGCGTGCTTGAGCAACGCTGAGCAACGTAGAACCGTGTGGAAGGTGTTTTGATTTAAAGTGAGCAGGACCTTACCTTGACTTGATTTGCCTTTTTTTTATTAATAAAGAAATAGAGAAGGAAATCAAAGGACAATCATTGCATGCGTAATTTCCGCAGCATTTTGCGGAAGGCGCGTGGAACCATCCTATGCAAGTACTTCCTGAATTTTTTTTCTTTTAAGTCAGACAAGGGCTTCTTAAATTGACGTGCTTTTTTTCTATTAATAAAACAGAAGGAAAAGAAAGCTAACCAGCAGGGTCCCATACTCCCGGTGCTAATAGACACGAGTCAATCACAAAAACATATCATGACATAAATGTCGGTAGAATATATTCGAATCAGTAAAGTTCATTATTTTCAATCCAAAATCTACTTTTTTTCTCTTTAAAAAGAGATTCCTCCAGAAAAGCACAAATGCTAAGTTGCCATCCAACGGGGTCTACGCGTGCCACTTGGAAAGGATAATTATTGCACGCATAATTTCCACAGCATCGTGCGGAAGACTTGATGCTTTTTCTATTAATAAAGAAATAGAAACGAAAACCAATGATCAATTCCAATGCTTCAAGTCGGCAGCGCTTATAATGAACATGGTCCATCGGATACGGATCTAGGCAAGTATTCCCTCCCCCTCCTCATGGCATTGCAGGAGGGAAGGAATGATGTTTGGAATAAGTGAGTTCTAGTAGTTTTGGACTTAAATATAGACAAATTTTGGAGGGTGCAATGGTGCTAGTGTCGAAGAACAATAATTTAAGTCTCCAGTTTAAGAGGCTATCTGGCATCACTTCCTATAGTAATTTCCACTTTGAAAACGTGTATTGCAACTTTATAATGTGTTTTGCTGAATAATTCATAGCTGCAGCACCTCTAAACTTACAATCGTTTTTAGGAAGGCGTCTCACCTAATTTTCAAGTGTTATAAATGTAAAATATGTTGTATCATAAAAAAAAATAAAAATTGCAACAATTCACAATACAGCACAGTTACGTTTCAATCATAGCTCTACCGATGTACTTGGAACGGAAAAAAAAAATTATCAGTCATTTATGTTGTGTAGAGGAAATATAAATGTTCACCCACTACTGTGACCTTCACCGACTCTCAGCCTTCAACGTTGGATACACAACACTATAAAGTATACGTGCTTGAACAATGCTCAGCCCCGTAGCACTGTGCAGAAGGTGCGTAGAAGCGGCATGGGCGTGTTGATTGAAATGGAGCACGACCTCAACTAGACTTTTCCTTTTCTGCCAATAAAGATATAGAAAAGAAAATCAAAGGGCAATCATTGCACGCGTAATTTCCATAGCATTTTATTGAAGGTGCGCGGAACCATCCTATGCATGTGCTTCTTGACTTGACTTACTTTTTTCTATTAATAAAAGAAAGAGAAGAGAAAATTAACCGACAAGACTTCGCTACTTTTGGTGCACATAGACATGAGACAACCATAAAAGTATAATATGACATAAATGTCAGTGCGACACTTTATTTTGATATTCAAATCCAGAAAGTTGATTATTTTCAATCCAAAATCTTACATTTTTTTTTTTCTTTCAAAGGAGATTCCTCCAAAAAAAAGCACATGATGTTGAGTTGCCATCTAATGGTCCAACACGCGTACTGCATTAAAACGACAATTGTTACATGCGTAATTTCCACAGCATTACGAGAAAGATGCACATGCTTTTTGACTTGACTTGCCTTTTCTTAATAGAGAAATAAAAATGAAAAACAACAATCAATTCTGATGTTCCGAGTCAGTAAGCATATTCTTGACCAACTAATTCAATTAAAAGCAGATTGTGATAACCCCTACTCACTCTTTGCAAGGTGGATGTGCAGGGTCAATGCCCGATTAGACTTAATATCACGACAGTCCCCTACTCGGGCATGTTAGCTCCTATAGTTATGAAGAGGAGACCTATTTAATCAGAAAATCATAAGATAGACCACTAAATTCATGCATGGAGTCACCTTGTTACATGTTGTTCAAGGTCGATTCAAGATATGATGCGGACAATTTACCAAAGACTAGAATTGGGTGAGACCCTATATCCCGAATTTGAATGGAGCTATGAGCATATTAGCACACATAATACATTAACAAGTCTAGAAGAATCTATAGTATATGGATATTGGATTATTACGATAATTAAAAATCGATTGACAGTATATATGGGAAGGTTTGTTTGTCCTTACTTGGGCAAGTTGGATGATTATGATGATTGTATTTGCGCAATCAACAACTGGTTGGGTTGAGGCATTATGCTAAATCCATCTCATTACATAAATGAGATGATTCCACTCAATCATTTTTCTTTCCTTTTCATGTATTCCCTTCACTCCATAGTGGGTGGAACCACGAGTGTTAAGGCCATACCATTCCTGCACAAACCTTAAGTAATCCAAACTTCATAATTGGCATCTTGCAATAATATGTGAACAATGAAATCCATAAATGTGAAACTTCTAGCGAGTGCAGTTGAAGCTTTGATTGAAATGGAGATCTAGCACGCTTGGCTTGATTTTCTATTAATAAAAGAAAATAGAAAAGAAAACTAATGACCGTACTCGTTAAAGTTGTTTGTAACTTAGTGATTGGAAATTATGAACCAACTAAATGACAATACGATGACTTAGACTTACCTTTTCTATTAAAACAATTATAGAAAAAGAAAAGCAAAGGGCAATCATTGCAAGCGTAATTTCCGCAGCATTTGGCGGAAGGTGCATGGAAACATCCAATGTAGGCGCTTTTTGACTTGACTTGCTTTTTCATTAATAAAAGAAATAGAAAAAGAAAAGTAACTAACAGTATTTCCATGGTCCTGGACTCGACTCCTAGTGGGAATATCCACGAATCAATCACAAAAACATCACTAGTTGGATTATTAATTTCAAAGCACAATCTGACTTTTTTCTTTCTAAAGAGATTCCTCTAGGAAAAGGAAATCCCGAAACAAATCTTCCTCGACTCTCAAAATTTTATCCATACCATATCAAGTCTAAAAATTATCTAGTCATTATCCCCTCACCTAATGCATTTTTATATCACTCCTCAAATTAGTTTTATTTTTGACATTTTACGTTACTTTTATACTTCAATACCACATTTACAATTTCTCAGCTCATGGGTTATTAGCGATTGGACAAATATTTAGGGGTACATTGTTCCTTTTTATTTTATTTTTGTCGAACTTTTTATCTCATGTTGACACACCTTTTTTCCTTAACTTTTAAGTAAAGATTATCACTTATTCATCTAAAGGTGTTTGTCATTAGTGATAGGTTATTATGAACCGGTGATATTACAATAACATAACTTTCATCAATTATATTGTTTTATAGTATTGCATCATGGGCAACTACTTTTTTTTTCTTCCTAAGTAGAGTCTTAAAAAAGAAAAGAAAAGAGAGAGACTTGTGCTAATATGGTGGACATTGTAGCCCACAAGGATGACTGTTTACTGTTTATGTGTTGCCTTGTGGAAGAACTAAACAAGCATGTGCATAAAGTAAAGATTCAATAGCGAAGATAAATAAATATATATTTCAGGGAAAAATGTGAATGCAAGTTTTTCACATTGTAAAGTATTGTTGTTGTTTTTTTTTTTTTTTTTTTTGCCTAATGATGCATTCAATAATTGGTGGGCTTGCTTGATGGATAAATACCTCCCTGAAAAAGTTGAAATCCAGTATATAATTGGGGCAAAAAAATTTGTCTATTATTTCTGCTGTTTAGAGAAAAGATAAATGTTCGTCCACAGTTTTTTAAGGATTGAGAACTCTAGTAGCAAAAGATGGAATTAGTGAGGTCCTAGACTTTTTAATTATATGGAAGGCAAAATATTTAGAGTGAATGAACCAAACATTCATTATTAGAATGAATAATGAAAATTTGTCAACATAGGTAAGGTTTCCTCTTCATCCGTAACTATATGAATGGGGTGGTCATTTGTTTAGATTGAAAATGTCCAAGCATTGAAAAATCAATTGGGCCTATATGTTCAGAGCCCATAATGCGCCATCCAACTGTCCAAGACACATGCTGCACGCAGAGGACGATCATTGCATGCCTATTGCCTAATTTCCGCGGCATTCTGCGGAAGGTCCGTATTCTCCACTGACTAATTTAATAATAGCAGATTGCGAAAGCACCTACACAAAATGATATGCGTATTAGCATGTAGTTGAGAAGAAAATACCTACTTTATCAGAAAATCAGAAGCCGGCCATCAAATTCATGCGTAGAGCCACCTCCTTACTGTTGTTTGATGTTGATTGAAGATTAGATGCGGACATTTTTCCACAGACTGGGAACTGGGAGAGACTGTATCCAAATTTGGATGGAGCTACAACCATGTTAGCACATTCAATATATTAGCAATTTTGGAGAATTTACAGTAAATAAATATTGGATTATCGAGGCAATTAAGAATTGATTGTTAGTAAATATATCAAGATTTTTTTTTTGTCCTCACTTCGGCAAGTTGGACAATTATGACGATCTTTTTGCACAATCAACAACTAATTGAGTTACTATGTTATGTTAAATCCATCTCATGATGTAATCAAGATGATTTTGATCTCACTTTTCTAAATCTTTTCACAGACTCACAAGGCATTGTAGTTGGCCCCTCTAGAGCGTATGGATTTGGGTTGATACTTGGGAATACATGTTAATGTCATACCATCTCTGCACAAACCTTAAATAATCTGAACTTTACAATTGACATCTTACGACAATATCTGACTAATGAAATCCATAGATCTGAAGCTTCAAGCAACTGCATGTGGAGTGTTGCTTAAAATTTGAGATACAACACACTTGACTAGTCTTGCATTTTCTATCAATAACAAAATATAGTAAAGAAATTTAACAAGCAATACTTGTTATAGATCTCTGTCATTAGTGATCGGATAGTATCATACTATGAACTAACTATACTATGATATCACAACCTTGACCAATAACACTGTTGTAAATATATTATCATAACCAAATGATTTTCATTTATTTCCTAAGTAAAATAAATTTTGTTGAGATGTTTAACACACAACCTCAATTTACAAACGAAAAAAAAAAAAAAAAACGTAACGAGACATGGTAATATAGTTGACATTGTAGGTTGTGAGGACGACGATGTACTGTTTACGCGCTTCCTTATGAAAGAAATAAATAAGAAGATGCACATGATAATAATGATTACACGGTGAAAGATAAAACGAAATATATTTTAGGGAAGAATATGGAATGTGACTTTCATGCATGGTAGAGTGTATTTATTTTTTACTAACGGTGCTTTTAGTAATTGGTGGGCGTGCGTAATGGATCAATCTCTCCCAGAGAAAAAAAAAAGTTGAAATCCTAGATGTAATCTAAACAAAGAAAAGTTTGTCAGTCATTTATATTGTCTAGATAAACGATAAATATTGGTTCAGA
Source organism: Eucalyptus pauciflora (assembly GCA_007663325.1). Lineage (NCBI taxonomy): Eukaryota > Viridiplantae > Streptophyta > Magnoliopsida > Myrtales > Myrtaceae > Eucalyptus > Eucalyptus pauciflora. The sequence continues at coordinate 198,694 of VMYD01000193.1, read as the reverse complement.
GTCTTTGAGAATAAAAAAGTGCATTAACAAAGGATGAAATAGTGAGGTCCTGCATTTTTACTTGTTTGGAAGGCAAAATATTTAGAGTGAATGAACCAAACTTCCATTATTTGAATGGAAAAATGGAATTGGTAGGGTTTCCTCATTTTCCGGAAATATATACGGATGAGTTACTAATTTATTTAGATTAAAGAAGGATGGATGAGGGTCTATATGTGCAAAGCCCATCATACTGAGACTTCCTTTGCGTGTTCTTTCAACATTTGCATGTTCTTTCAACTAGAATGGACTATTTTCTTCCCATTCCCACCCAAGACTAATCGTTTATTGGTTTCTATAATGATGATACATCACTTTAGTCATCGAAATCACGATGTATCACTCCGAAAATTAAATAAGTGATTAAAAAATATTTCCACTTGTAAACACTCATGTAGTCAAGTAGGGAACTATTATTCACTTTTCCGACAAAAGTGGTTGTCTCATGGAAAATTGCTTTTGTTCTATCATTTGGATTTTTTATTTTATTTTTTTAGTTGGAAAAGTACATTCATTCCTTCAATCAAAAAGGCTTTACTAGAGCAAGTCAAGGAAATTCTTATGCCATATTCCAAAGTGGTCGACGGGGCAAAGACAACCAGTTGGTGGGGAGAGCCCTGTTTCAGTGGGCCCTGGCGGTCAAATCCATAACTTGATTAGCCTCGCGAGACAATAGACAACTTTCTCTGGGCTTTCTTCTTGGCCCATGATACACTCCACAATTGTAAGGCAGTCACTAGATATCACAAAGGACAGGTCCCTCTCCATGTGCAGGGCAGATGAGACACAGTCCTTGCTCTCACGTGCTAGATTCTCTTCCTCTGCAAGAACAGAAGGCATTCTTTTACGGCTAAGGCTTCCATGTTTATTTGGTAATGGAGTAGAAACTTGCGGTTAGTCAATTTATTTAATCGGAACAAGTTCAATAAATTATTGAAGGCATCTGCTTCAAATAAGTTCAGCGCATCACGATTATTGGATCATGTGGATCTCATGTATGATATACCAAAATTAATTGAGGTCTCGGCTTATTAATTCATGATTTCATGTTTCATAATCTTGCTTTTTTTGTACATAGGACGAGATCGGTCAAGGTATGCTTTAAGCATGTGATACAATTTTGTTGAAAATTTGAATTGCGGAATATATTGCTTCAGGGACCAAACGAGGACAATCACGTCCAGATACAAAAAGTGTTATTTCCTTCGACCAAGTGCATGCTTCTAAAAAATGTGAAAATCTTATATTTAGACATGCCTGAACGAATCAATTTACTTTGGGACCATACGGTGATTGATGTACTAATTTAGGTAATTCAGTCAAATTAAGGTTCACAATTTCGAATAAAAGTAAGTTACTTAACACGTTAATAATCCATCAAAATAATATTGGTTGATTATTAATGTAGTCGATAGTTTTTGAAGTATAAATAGATGTTGGTACTTTTCTAAAACCCGTTGATAAGAAACTGACATATGATAAGTCAAGCAACTTACCGATTTTTTTTTTTGGTCCGTAACAGGATGTGCCATGTTAAATTATGTATCAAGTTACGAAACTGACTTGTTCAAAGGATTTTAATAATTCAAATTCTGTTTGCCCTTTAATCCAAATTAAATTTGGATTTCTTGTGCGGTGGCTTCTTCGGACAATTGAAGGTTTGTTGTTCCGTTGGAAATATATCTCAAGATCCGGCCGCCACGATTGGTGTCTTCTTTCATCGAAGTTTGACCGGTTGATCAAGAAGTGGATGCGTTCTTCAATACAAAAGTCGGACAAGTAAGGGGACAGCGTATGGGGGCCAAATAAAGAGAGAGAGAAAGAAAAATGAAGTAGGACAAAAATGACAACATGACAGTCACCGACGACATGGAAAGATGTACCTTCATAAGACTTTGCTTTTGCACGGGACGCTAGCAACTCTGCGAAGGTACTAAGCATCGCCATCGTGGTGGCGACCGGCAGGTGTGGAAACCGATGGCCGAGAAAAGAGAGAGGATCGGAAATGAAAAAAGAAAAGGAATATTTTCCTTTGCTTTAAATTGAGTTTGCATAATTTTCGTTTAGTGTGCTACCATGTCAGCAATTGTGTTAAATAACGAAGCCATGTCGGGTAAAAAAACACATGACCTGGTAATAATAGTAGAGATACCACGTTGACCATCAAGAAAGTAATACTTCATTATATAAAAAGAAAGTTCAGTTACTTAATTACTTGTCGAGCATAAAGGAGAATTTTTTATTTCACTAAAATGTGGCAAAATCCTTAACTTTTGATCTAAAGCGAAAGTTTCTAAAAACCTAGCATTGTAGGAAAGAGATAAAGTTTAAATAAATTAATCGAATCATGAAGTCTCATATATAGAGCTCACGTAAGATCTACATAATCAATAGCGGTAATAAATGTGGTTCACTAAATATGGATGTAAGCAAGTATTTCCTCCCCACTCCTCATGACACTGCAAAAGAGGAGAAATGAGGTTTAAAATAAGTGAGTTCCAGCAATTTTAGACTTGATAATAGATAAGTTTAAGAAGGCATGATGGTGCTGGTAGCCAGGAACGATAATTTAAGTCCCCAGTTCAAGATGCTATTTGGTATCACTTCCCTGCAACAGATTTAGCTATGAAGATGTGTATTGCAGCTTTTATAATGTACTTGGCAAATGATTTACAGTCATATCACCTCTAAAGTTACAACAGTTTTTTGAAAGTCGTCTTATTCAATCGGATGTCACCGGTATAAAGTACATTTTATTAAACAACAAAATTGCAACACTTCACAGTACAGTGAACTTACATTTCAATTACAACTATAACAAACAAGCTCTAATTCCCTTCAAACTCTCTAATCAAGAACCTCTCCTCGAAAAGGGGAAAACCCCAATATCTTACCAATTTTTAAATGGAACTAATTCCAATTTATGTCGAAATGCCAGAAGAAAATGTCCGAGCTAGTTTCACTCCGTTATTGATTATGCAAAATCGTTGAGGTTGAACCTGCTCTACATGAATCAAATCAAGGCACTCTCAGATTACACTTCCAGCTTGTCCATTCATTTCACAGTTTCAGCTTTTCCATTTGTTTAGAGTGCGATGACAATATAGGCTCGTGATGAGAAATAATAATCTTCTGTGCGTAGTACATGAGGAAGGGCAATTGGAATGCAGATCAGCTCACAAAAGGCTCATTCTCATGCTCCTAACTGCTCATGTTCATGCGGTTCAACACACTATAGAAGCTCGAGGCGTAAGCGGCTTCCGTCCTGGTGGAACTGTCTGAGAATATTCCCAACAGGACCGGTCATTCTGTCCCTAACCTCAATTGAACACCGCATCATCCTAAAAAAGACGGAACTTAATTCTGAAAGGCTGCAGTTTAATAAGCAATATGTCGAGATTGATCGTGGTGAAGTGTATACTGTCATCCAAGGTCTTTAAGTGCCGTTGCACTGAAATTGCCTTCGTAGTAGGAGCGCAAGAGGAAGATGAAGTTATGCTTTTGCGGGGATAGAACAAGAAAGGGGAACCTGCTAACAAATGCTGTTTACGCAAATTGAAAAGAATAAATAAAATAAATAAAAGTACTTTCAGCACAACGCAGAGGAACAAGAAAAGAAGACACCTAAGAAAACTGACCCCTGTTCCTCTGGTCCTTTAGCTTGCTAATACGCAACACCCTAATCTCACATTTCTTCTTTTCTCACTTTCAGTCAAACCTAAATGAATATAAGAAAACAAATTATCACCGCAAGACTTGAGCAGAAGTCGATTAGGATGCTAATTGCACCACTTTAAGACAAGACTGTACTGAAATACGTCCAGAGGAAGTACCCCGAGGCTGTAAAATCTACCCTTTGCAGCATCCCTCAAAACTTGAATCAAGTGCAGAGAAGGAAAGCCAGCTCAGCATTTTAATGCTCAAAGTTCCATAGGGGGAGACATGGCCTGCACTACCTTTGGGGTTGCTCTGAAGCAGTTGCACCAGAGGTCGTGCTTGGCCCAGCACCATTTTCAACAGGAGAAGTACCCCCACTTGCTTTCAGATTCCGATGGCTCAAGCGCATAGACACTGCCATCAGTAAGCCCTAGTGCAAACTAGTTAGGCTCGGATGGATGTGCTGCAATAACTAGTGTGTAGGCTCTCAAGCTGCCAAATTCATCAGTGAGGAATGAATAACATGCTAGACTATTGGAACTTCGCAAATGAGACTTGTCATTTTCATAAAAGAACAAGGTTGAATGAGCAGCAATAACTAACTTACATGGGGTTTGAAGGGATATAAGCAGCGGGATTTACAGGACATCTAAATCTGAGGGTAGAAGCAGTAAGAACGCCGATGCTTCCATCTTCAAAACTCATGGACATTGATTTGGCCATCGCATGAATATGTAGCATGTGTGATTGCACCACTAGCTTCTCAAGTAACCCATTAGTTGAGATGAACAATGAATCAGAACAAACACATTTGGCAAGAAAACAACTCATAATAACAATATTTAGCAAACTTTATGCAACCTGGATGAGATAAGACTTCGGTTTGTGCACAATAAAATAACCTTCAATACCTGCTTAAGGCATTCTGGTTTAGGAGCTTCATATGGTAATCTGTTTTTCGTGAACCACCAGCAGATGTATCTGATCCAGGTGAAATTGAACACAAATATCGGCAAGAGAAGCTGCGCCTCGCCCATTTGGCATCTGGAGAACCTTACTAGCCTGCTTCTCCTGTCCATCAATGCTCCAAACACACAACTGAAGTGATGATAGACAATTATCAAAGGAAATATCAACATTGATGCACATTGAAAGAATAAAAATTCCACATTGTGCTTTTATATCAGAATCACACCAATCATCAGTGGTAAGCAACAACAGGACATCATAGCTTTTCGTTTCCCACTTAATGGATGGAATTAATTTGTCACCACAAAAGATGAAGTTTACTGGAAGGATTTATCCTGTTGGTAAATGATGCCTTCATGACCAAACGTATGATGAGGGTGTAAGCATCAATACATCCAGAGTAAACATCAACCCTTTTTTGGGAACTTTAAAATACATTGCTCTCTCTCAGGCATGTCTACATGGAAAGTAAGATGCAGCAGTGGTCTGGTACCTGAGAGTCAGCGCCAGAAGACACGAGAACATTCAAGACATTAGAGAAGGCAAGGCCTGTAATTCTTTTCTGATGTCCTTTTATTTTTGTCTTGACCTGAGAAAGTGAAACAGTCAAGATCCATAACTTTGCCGCAAATAATAACAAGGTTAACTTTCAATGACTACGAAAACAGGTCCCACCTCATCTACTTGAACATTGTAAATTTGAATAGAGGAGTCCTCCATTCCTATTACAATAATGTTATTGTCTTGAGGATGGAATACTAGAAATGTTGCTGCTACTGGCGGGGGCATAAATGTCGTCATTGTCTGGATATCAGCAGGCAGAACAGTATTAACAACTTTATAAGTAAAAGTGGGACATATGTACTAAGAGGCAATTGCCTCAAATGGCATCTCCCTTCCCTTCTTTAGAATGGGAGAGAACAGCTCGACCATTACATCTCAGGATGGGTTAAAAAAGCTCTTGCCTTTTTTTTTTTAATATCTTAATCAGTAAGAGCAAAATGATTCCATTGGAGACACAGAAAAGCCCTTGTCTCACTTAAAAAAGCACATATGCTGCACTTGTAACTCTTTAACAGCATCCACATGAAAATCAGAGTAATTGCTTTCATGGACCTCCTAACAATAGGTGCTTCATGACCCTCAAAACTGTGTTGCTTGGCCCCCCGGTCACTGCATCCCACACCTGCATAACTACTAGCTTGGGTAAAAGGAATCACACAGCACAACCCTATTAACATTGTGGAAAACAATTAGAATATACCTTGATCAACCTGTCATCTCCACAGGTAACAACACATAACTGTTTGTTTGGATATGAAAAGGCAAGATCATTAATACTTTCAACATGAGCCTCGATCTGTATCACACATTAGTTTAGAGTCAAAATCAAGTTAAACTCACACTTAGGTGGCAATTGTCTGCAGAACAAAGAAACTTAATTTTCTCTCCATGTTTAGCAACAAACCTCAAGGTGGTTCCATATGTCATCACCACCATGATATATGTGCACCATGTGTTTGGAATAAGCAACACGTAAAGAAAATACCACAAATCATCAGTAATAGCAGCATATGAACACTTCTTCCTAATAATATTGCAAAGAAGTCTGGTTCTCAGCGATTTAGGTTTTTCATCAATTAGCATGTACATACCAAAAAGGGTTCCATCGGGACTCCACATTACACGGTTGACCGATGCTGTATAATCAGTGGCCAGAGATACCTACAAAGAATCATCACATGGCCAAAAACAAAGTAGCTTGATTTTATTTAGAATTGAACTTCTATACCTGCAGCGTCACTGAACATGTTCCTAGATCCCAAACCTTGAAGTTTCTTTGAGTGATCCTTGTATGGCTGCCTACTTCCCATACAATAACGTCGCCCATGTTTGTTCCCACTAAAATTATTTATGCAGAAAAGATGAAGAATCAGATCCCATGGTTTCAATTAGCTTAAACTAGTGTCAAAAGGACAGCATAAAGCAATCTTCCACGCATCAGAAAACAAACTTACGCCCTACAAGGGGAAACACGTATATCAACTGAAGAAAAGCAGGAACATGTTTTTCATAGAATAAGAAAGATGTGCTAACCGAGCAGCAGAATTTGTTGCACCGAATGGAAATCCATACTCTTAACAGGTGAACCTTGACTTAGGATCGTGACTACATTTTTGGGCAAGTCATCTGAAGAATATGAACTCTAACCGTGGCTTTGGTTGTTGTATGTGACAGGCAGAATGTTTACAGGCAAATTATTGACCTAATAGAAATTCATAAAGATTACAAAACCAGTGAGTCTGATAGAAAATTAATGAAAGCCATGACACTCAAAAGATGCAAAAGTCATATGAGAGCCCATCTTACCAGCATACATGACCACAATCCATGCATGCCAGAAGAAGATGTAATTCACACCTACCTAGTTCCTGCTCCTTATTAATGTTGCCAATATATCGACACAGATATTTACCCGCCAATACCAAAACAAAATACATAGAGACAACCCAATATGACATCACAATAGCGTCAACCAATATATTGACGAGATGCTCACGTATCTTAGTCTAATTCTTTGACATGTTGATAAAGGTTATGATGCTAACATGAATTGACACAATCACAAAAACAATTAAGACACACTGACACATATTGCCAATCTTCGCCCTTTCGTACCCTTTTTCCTCCTAGAATCTCTAGTAATCCTTCCGATCCTCAATCAGCCCCAAATGGGTTTTTATAATTTATATATTCGTTTTCCAGTGATTAACAATTATTAGGTTATTGTCATAAAAGTTCAGGGTATTTAGGAATCTCAAAGCTAAAATGTTTCTCCTGAAGATTCTCAATGCATGATCTTATGCTGCAATAGTACCAAAATGAGAGCTTTCAGAAGGTTTTCATTCACTGACCTGCATTAAAAGATCATTAAGAAATAGAAATGCAAAAGGAGTGATATACTCCAGCTCCACTTTATAATTCAGGTAAACTGGAAATCCTGACTTCCATGAAAAGAAAATAAGTACATACAACAAGTCTGATGATTGATGAGAAAAGCATCCCAGACATATCAGATTGTCAATCACCCAGCAAAAAACTTCTGTTTGTGGATTGACCCATCCAGTAATAACTGAATAATGATAAAGTAAAAGCAAGATCAAATAAGTACTTCATCAGAGATTGCAAAAGGTCGCGATCTCTTCCAAACATGTACAGAATCTGCTGTTTGGTAGTCCATGGCTGAGTTGTTAGTAGGAGGAGTCCTGGGACGCTTTAAGATAGCTATATCACAAGGCAAAAAGTAAACAGAATGCCAAACTAACAGCTTGAACTTGTGGAAACTACAAGATCAAATTTCACTAGTCTGGATATAACAAAGCCTCACACTATCCTAAAAAATATTTTACATTTTCTGAAAAAATACCATCCATATCGCAACTTCTCATAAACCTAGATATGTGGCCATGGTAGCCATGAACTTGAAATTGACATTGTAGAGCAGCTTCATGCACCTGAATTATTTTGCGCAGTCAAACCTATTGGTCCAGCAGATGCTGAGGGGTGAGCTACCAAGGACGGATTTGCCATCCATCCAGCAAGAGATGTTGAAAGAGCAGCCAGAGGAGGCTGGAAGGGCTGTGATAAAGGATGTGGAAGGCACAAAAAAAAAAAAAAAATTAAATTAAATTAACTAACGTGAGTTGCCAACATCTAAATGGAAAAACTACCGAGGAAGCACACTAACTTTTCTCCTCCAGACTCACAGCATGAGCAGTCAAAGGTGGGAAGGGCCCTGGTTTGGGGACAGCACCCATTAAAGGATCAGCAACAGGGGATGACGCACGAGCACCATTTGGTTGTCCACAAGTGTGGTCTACAAATAGAGTCTTTATGTCAGGGTTAGACCTAGGATTCTTGCATAGTTGATGCTGCCAATTCAAACTACCAGAAGCCATGAAAAAGTCAGTATGACGATACTTCAGTCAAGAAAATACATAAGGCAATATGACAGTAAGGACCTTTGATTTATTAATGTGCGTAATCTTGAGTTCTTCAATATGGGAAACTGAAGCTTATCACGAAACAGGGCGTTAGCCTCTATCAACTTTTTAAGTTCAGCCAACATTATACTCCGAGCTGACTTGGTATCACCATACTTTGATAGTTGCTCATTCTCTCTGCAAGCAGGATACAAGTTTAATGCCAACGTGATGATAGCAACAGACGAGAGGTCAACTAGAGAAAAACTGTCAGTTACAAATTAAAAGATTCTTCAACGCAAGACCTCGTACCTAAAGTTTTCCAGCATAAGTAACTGCGTAATTTCCTTGAACAAATCCTCATGGAATGCAGCAAATACTTTCAAGTCCTTGACTAAAATTTCCACAGCTTTAGCACGATCCCTCCTGCAATCATCGATAATGCAAAGACCAACAACCACGAAAATCAAAATGCTTGTCGCCCAGTAAGGTAACAGATACTCGGGCAATAAGAGGAGATGAGTCCTAAACAAGTCGAACCCATCAATTGTCCAAAAACTTTCGACCTTCTTGTCCAGAGCTTCAAGATACTTCTGCTTCCGAATCTCGAAGAAAATCTTCATGGAGTATCTGTTATCGTCTACTTCTCTGTGAACCCAGATAAATACTTTTCCACATTGTCCCACTCTCCGTTCGTGGCCAAATCCTTTAAGTACCTCATGTTGAAGTTGAACCCCGACTCCCGCTCCAATCTTTCGAGAGCACAAGGGGGAAAACAACAAACATCAATTCAACAGTTTTACATAGTAGAGTGCATTTTTCTTTTTAACTAACGGTGCTTTTAATAATTGGTGGGCGTGCTTGATGGATCATTCCCTCCCAGAGAGAAAAATAGAAAATTGAAATCCTCGATGTAATCTATGCATACAAAAGTTCTACTAGTCATTTATGTTATTGAGACAAATAATAAATATTAGTTCAAAGTCTTTTGAGGATTAAGAAGTGTAACAAGAAAAGATGAAATTAATGAGGACCTGAACTTTCACTGGCCTGCAAGGCAGAGTAAATTAACCAAACTCCCATTATTTGAATGGAAAAATGAAAATCGGTAGGTTCCCCGCTATCCGAAAATATATATAAATGAGTTAGTAATTTATTTTGATTTAAGAAAGATGGACGAGGGTCTATATGTGCAAAGCCCATAATGACCTCCGAAGTTTGGGGAGGGAGGCCGGTCACTCACCTATAATTGCAATTTGCATCGTGGCAAGCAATTCGAGGCTTCTTTGACTTGCCTTCCGGTCAAATATATACTACATTCCCGTTTTCTTTCAAATGGAATGGACTATTTTCTTCCCATTCCCACCCAAGAGTAATCGTTTATTGGTTTCCGAAATAATATTACATCACTTTAACCGTTGAAATCACATGCGTCGTTATGAAAACAAAATAAATGATTAAAATTATTTACAATTGTAAACACTCTTATAATCGAATGGAGAACTATTACACTTTTCCAAAAATGTGGTCGTCTCATGAAAAATTGCTTTTGTCACGTCTTTTGATTTTCTTTTTGCTTTTTTTTTTGGTCGGAAAAGCACATTCATTTGTTCAATCATAAAGGCTCTACTAGAGAAAGACAAGTAAATTTCTATACACAAAATATTCTAAATGGGCTAAGACGGTAAGGATGATCAGTTGGTAGAGAGATTCCTATTCCAATGAACACTAGTGACCCAATCCGTAACTTGATTAGTCTCGCGGGGGCTATAGACAACTTCCATCATATCCAATTGAGCTGGCAAGGCTTGGCAGTCATGTCCCTAGTATCTCATGGAGGATATGTAGTACATAAGGTAAGGGTGATCATAATACAAACGACAACGAAAAAAGGCTCGTTCTCACACTCCTACCTGCTAGTGTCCATGCGGTTAAACACACCATAGAAGCTCAAAGGGATAACCGACTTCGGTCCTTGGAACTGTCCGAGAATAATCCGAACAGGACCAGTCATTCTGTCCGGAACCACAGTTTTACACATTCTCATCCTTCATAAGATGGAACTTAATTTTGAAAGGTCGTAGTTTAATAAGCAAAACACCGAGATTGACTGTGGGGAATTTTATACTGTCATCCAAGGTCCTTAAGTGTTGTTGCACTGAAATCCCCTTTGTAGTAGGAGAGCAAGAGGAAGATGAAGTTATGCTTTTGCGGCGAAATAACAAGAAAGGGAACCTGCTAACAAGTGCTCTTTACGCAAAATGAAAAAAATAAATAAATAAATAAAAGAAGTACTTTCAGCATAACACATGAGGAACGAGAAAAGAAGCCACCTAAGAAAACCAAACCCTGTTCCTCAGGTCCTGTAGCTTGCTAACTAAAATCAGATACCTGCCTCCATCTCAAATATACAAGCCTTCTACGTGACACCTTAATCTCATGTTCTTCTTTTTTTCACTTTCAGTCAGCCTAAATGAATATAATGAAAACAAATTATTGCCTAAAGACCTTTACCCAAAAAAAAAAAAAAAAAACTATTGCCTAAAGACTTGAGCAGAAGTCGCTTAGGATGCTAATTGTACCCTTTAAGACAAACTGCACTGAACTATGTCCAGAGGAAGTACCCCGAGGCTGTAAAATCTACCCTCTGCAGCATCCCTCAAAACTTGAATCAAGTGCGGAGAAGGAAAGCCGATAGTCAGTTTAAATAGCGAAGAGTCAATACTTTAAACGGAAAAGCGTGTAATTCCATTGGCTTCCATAGGGGAGACCATTCGAGAAGCAGGTATAGTCTGCGAATTCATCATACATGTCAGCTTGATTCTCATTATATCGCGTGGGACTCACCTCTTTGAAACCTTATGCATGAATTTCTAACTAAATGGTGCATTTACTCTACAAAGGACTAAGTAATGCACTACTAGGCGGCAACTTTAATATGCTTAGATAACAAAACTTGATTAGCTCAAACATGCTGCTACTTGTCGGCATTGACTTAGATAAAGCTAACATCAAATACTTCAATTTCTCTCAGTTTTGAAATTCCAGCACTACGCAAGTGTTAGCCTCAACCCATTATGCAAATGAAATTCAATAAACACGCAAGAAGCTCAGCAGTGACTTATTCACATCATCCATGTAGAAATTATATCTCTCCATTTCTTCAATGAAAGGATCCAAGATCACTAGGGTTTTATTATCGCCAATCCAAGGCAGCTACAACACATATTCACTTCTCCAATATCATAAATCTTTTTTTTTTCCCTAAAACAAGTACATACAGTTGACAGGAAGAGCACTATCATCACCAAAGTGCCACTTTCAAGATATCTCTCGCAATTGTCATGTGTCTTTATCAGAATTCTGTTGATTGAAGTGATAAATCAAATGGTTCAGCAGACATAGATGAACAATAAGTGCTAAACTCCAACATATGCAGCCACAGGACACACCAATTCATATAACTTGTAAATTTCGGATACTCACTGCTCCATGAGCATTCCATCGATTCTCATGCAAGTTCAAAAAGAACAATAAACTCTTCCCATTATTGGAGACAAAGCGACGACATCAACGCTTCCAAGAAAAGAAGTAGATCCTCATTTACTAATTCTGAGCAAGCTATTAACTAGTTCATTCATTGATTGCCATACGCAAAAGCTTATCAACTAAAGACAGAGAATAAGTACAACTTGCTCACTTCATATTGATTGTCAACCATGATTTCCCTCAACAGCACGCGGAGAAGTAGAATATATCATGCACAGAGAATGAAGCAGGAAGTAGATGATGCAAATAGAATGTGATTTTAGCGGGTGCTCTTAGATTGATTACCTACTTCCGGACAATGAAATTGACGAAGGTGGAGTAATCAATAACCAAAGGACAAGACACGTATTGTGAAGGAGGTAACACACATTGATTTTGTAACAAAGTATCGACCCCATGACGACTGGACTTCAAACCACTTAGCTTTCCCATGATTCAGTTTAAGAAGACTCGCAAAACCCTGAACATTAAAACAAAGCAGTGAAGGAAATCTGAACATACAATGGACTTGGTGGTATGAGGGCATCTGATTTTAACAACACGTTATGGATATAGCTCTATTGGCACATCAATCCATAACAGTAATGTATGGTAGTATTTTCTGATGGCAGTGCTGTCGCAAGCAGAGTTCACTGGAATAGCCATTATGATAAGGTGTGCCAAAGTTCATTATCTGAATTGGCGTGATCGCGATTAACGCTCAGCGACATCATCTCGATTCTGTTCAACAGGGCGTGCTATGATCATCACCAAAGATTAATGCATGTGCCAGCGACTCCAAGCCATCTCCTCTTGCCAGCGACCACCACCTATCACCAAAGGATCACAAGAAGCACTGAGAAAACAAGCGGAGAGTCAGTTTCATTCTTGGCAACGACGGCATATACTCGTAATCATGTCTAAAGATTGAAAAAGCAAACAATATCAAGCGAACATCACTAATGTGCTTTCAAATCGGACGATTACTGGAATCAATTCACAACAAGATCTCAAACTCATTTCATCGAACAGATTATGGTCAATCGGTTGAGGAACAGATCATAGCCATTTCGAGCTCAAATTTACAACTAGACTCAACCTAAATCAGTTCACTACGTTTGAAGTCAGAAAAATAAAAAAATTAAACAATGATCGATTTCATCATAATAAGAGAATCGGACTCTCGGCCTCTTATTTGTGACAACAGCACAGGAGATGCTAACTGGTTAATCAAGTGGACTGAGACCGCAATTTGGTGCGCGAATCATTGAAAGAAGCTCTAGAACGTGTCGATGATCGAAACCTGAACAGGCGGAGAAGCTTCGAGCGGAACGAGAACATTTCGAAGCTCTCGGCCGCGGAAGGGAAACGAAGGACATGAGTCGCGGCATTGAAGAGGCTGTTGATGCCGGCGACGGCCACCGTGATCGATTCAGGACGCTTGAAATCGCCAACTGAATCGAACGGAATCGCTTTTATTGCACACTCATGCATAAACACCAATTAGTGGCATAGGTTAATAAAAGGGTCCAAGGCCGAATGGACACTTAGTTAACAAATTAATCAAGTCTAAGTACTGAAAGAGGATTAATTAAATAAATAATGTAATCAAGTCCTTGGGTTTTAGCCGACCACAATGGACTAGTTGTGACTTTTTTACATAAAGTCAGTGTATTCTTAAAAAAGCTTGCCTTCAAAAGACTCCTAGCAGTGACTCTAGAAGCATATGTTTTTCTGCGGTCCTTAGCAGCTCAATCCCAAAAGAATTTGCTAGAATTTTGATACTATTGTCACTTGTTGAGACGGCCAATAGGACTCCTTCCTTGTTAAATCTAATACAAGGTGAAACCTGCAAATTTAAAGAGTGAGGTAATTAACAGAAAGTTTCGATTAATTCAGTCAAAATAAATTAACAACAATAAATTACCGGCAATCCACCATCAGCATCGGTACTTGTAAGTAGACTATCATTGTTCATATCCCAAAATTTGACCATGAACTCGTCACCAGCAGCCAAAAATCTATTTTTGGTGGTATCAAACTGCACAACCCCACTAGAACTCTTTCCAAGTCCATGATATGTACGCTTGGTAGCCCCCTCACTTGCCTCCCATTCAACCAAGTATGACTCTCCTTCTTTATTGGTCCCACACGAGAACAATCTATAGCAAATTAAAATTGCTAAAATAGGTTATTTCAGTGAAAAAGAAAGACTCGGGATGAAATCAAGCTTGAAATACAATGCTGATGGTCTGAACCTTTTTCCATCAGCGTTGTATGCCATCACGGTAGAAGAGTGACCCGGTGCATCGAAGTCAACTCTTGGCCCCCAGTTGTCATAAAGCCAAGCCTTAATTTTCCCATCCGTTGATGTTGATAAGATGTACTACACGATAAAACAATTGTATAACAAATTTCAGTAACATGCTCAAATAGAGCACATCCACTTAAACTCGAATTATTAAAACATAGCATCCTAAAAATAATGATATTTCATAAGACATCTTTGTAACAAAGTGTACACTGTGCACAACCATAAATGTTTAAAATAAAAAAATAAAAAGAAGAAAATAACATTGCCAAGTGCTGCTCCACTCAGATATAATAAACGACCTTCTATTATAAATTTAACCAATCATAACCGAAGGAAGAAACTGAGGGAAAAAAAATAATGGAAGCATAGGAATTTTCTTTCTAAATGTATAATTAAGTAGGAAGTCATTATTGCAAAGAAATTTACCCAGTTGTCGATGCTTAATAGCATCGCCTGAAAGAATCAAATTTGCATGTTGATCTTTGGATCGTGTCATCGTGTTTAACAAGCACATTCTAATCAAGACAGGTTAAAAGTCGGAAGACTTGCAAAACCCTTGAAATGAGCAAGGTCCTTTAAAACACAGATTCATACTCCTCATACAAATTGAACCAATTTTTTTTACCTAACTGAGTTTTAGAAAAAAAAAAAAAAAAAGTCTAGTGTATAGTCAAGGGTACAGCTAATTGGTCATGCTTGCAGTGTGTCTTCATTAGTACGGGAAATAATCAAGTACCTGAATATTATCTAGATGGTGTGGACAAATAGAATATACAGGTGCTTCATGACCCTCGAAACAGTATTGCTTAGCCCCAGTCACTACATCCCATACCTACAAAACTACTAGCTTAGTTAAAAGGGATCAAATAATGGAACACTGCAACACTAAGGAAAATAATTAGGATATACCTTGATCGACCTGTCCTCTCCACAGGTCACAACGCATAACCATTTGTTTGGATATGAAAAGGCAAGATCATTAACACTTCCAACATGAGCCTCGAGCTGTATCAAACATTAGTTTAGAGTCAAAATCAAGTTTTACTCACATTTAGGTGGCAGTTGTCCGCAAAACAAAGAAGCTGAATTTTTTCACTCCTTGTTTAGCAACAAACCTCAAGGTGGTTCCTTATGTCATCACCACCGTAATACGAGTATATGTGCACCATGTGTTTGGAATAAGCAACACCTAAAGTGAACACCACAAATCATCAGTAATAGCAGCATATGAACATTCTTCCTGAAAATATTGCAATGAAGTCTCATTCTCGGCGCTTTAGTTGTTTCATCAATTTGCAATAAGACAAGTAGAAGTGACATCTGTACATACCAAAAAGGAATCCATCAGGACTCCACGTTACACGGTTAATGGATGCTGTATGGTCATTAGCTAGAGAAGCCTACAAAGAATCAAAACCCACAATCACATGTCTAAAACCAAGATACCATGACTTTATTTAGAATGGAACTTCTATACCTGCAGCGCCATTGAACATATTCCCAGATCCCAAACCTTGAATTTTCTCAAAGCAATCCTTGCACGGTTGCTTACTTCCCATACCATGACATCGCCCGTATTTGTTCCCACTAAAAATTATTGATGCAGAAAATTTGAAGAATCATATCCCTTGGTTTCAAATAGCTAAAGCTAGCATAAAAAACAACAAAAAGGAATCTTCCAAGCACCAAAACACAAACTTATGGCCAATAAGATATCCAATTGAAGAAAATCAAGAAGCATGTTCTTCATAGAGTAAGAAAGAAGTGCTAACCGAGTAGCAGAATTTGTTGCACTGGATGGAAATCCATACTTTTAACAAGTGAATCTTGACTCAGGGTAATGACTACATTTCTAGGCAAGTCATCTGAAGAATAAGAACTCTGACCAAAGCTCTGGCAGCTATATGTAACGGGAAAAATGTTTCCCGGCAAATTATTCACCTATTAGAAAGTCATGAAGATTACAAAACCGATGAGTCCTTTAGAAAATTGATCAAAACCATGGGACTCAAAAGATGCAAAAAACTCATACGAGAGCCCCTCTTGTACTAGCATACGTGAGCACAATGCATGCATGATGGGAGGAGACGTAATCAACACTTATCTAGTCCACGCTTCTCATTAAAGTTGCCAAAATTGACACATACTGTTTACATGATAATACCGAACACGAAAAACACAAACACGACCCAATATGACACATCACGATACATTCAACTTGATGAGATATTTACATGTTTTCATCTAATTCAATGGCTTGACATGTCTAATAGAAGTCATGATGAATTGACACAATCACAAACACAATTATGACAAGCGGACACAAGTTGACAACCCTAGCCCTTTTGCTCCTTTTTCTCTCCATCGGACTTTCTTGTAATCCTTCCAATCCTCAATTATTTCATTAGGTTAACATCATGAAAATTAAGGGTATCTAGAAACTTCAAAACTAAAATTTTCTCCTTGTTGGGTGGTCTTGGGCTTATCTCACCCTAAAAGCTAACTTAAAGGTTGAGACTTTCCCTCACAATTATAAACTAACTACTCTTTCATTCCACAACTGATGTGAGATAACCCCTACACTCGTGAAGATTCTCAATGCATGATCATATGCTGCAATAGCACCAAAATGAGTGCACTTTCAGAAAGTTTTCGTTCAATGGCATGCAAAGAAAGATAATTAAGAAAGAGAAACACAAAAGAACGGGCAATATATTCCACCTTAACTTTATAATTCAAGAAAACTAAAAATCCGTACTTCTAAGAACAAAAGACTTAAAATAGCGAGAATGTAACAAGTCTGATAAATCTAGTTACGAATGTTGATAAAAGCATTCCATACATAAAAGATAACTGATCATTCAGTAAAATACTTCTCTTTGTAGATAAAACCATCCTTTAATAACTGAAGAACGATAAAGAAAAAGAAAAATGAAATAAGTACTTCATTTGAGATTCCAAAAGGTCTTGATCTCTTCAAAGGATGTTCAACGGTTGTTTGGTAGTCCATGGCTAAGTTGTTGGCAAGAGAAGTCTTGGGGCGCTTTATGAGAACTGTATCACAAGACAAAAGGAAAATAAAATGCCCAACTAATAGCTTGAAATTTTGTAAGATACAAAATCAAGTTTCATAGCTTTTCTACATGTTATAGAAAGATTTGAGAGCCATTTAATATAGTCAGAAAGAGTGAGTTTCTTGAGAAAGTTTAGTTAAGAAAAATTCAGTGAATGCGGGATCTGGCAAGTGATACCTAGAGGTAGTATGCGAGAGCGCAATTTTAATAGTTTTTCACGCACATCTACACCAAGATTGTTTGGCAAAACCAATTGGCGATCATTACTAGGTGACCCTTCCATATTTTTCCATGCTGAAGCTCTCCACCCTTGGAGTTTTGCCAATATTCTCGAGTCATCAAGCAATTCTATCATGGGAGTTCCACTAATATCCAGCATCCTCAAGTTTTGTATATTCACAATGCTTTTAGGTAATTCTTCAATGGCCGTAGATTTCAAATGTAGCTCAATCAATGATGTCAACTTTCCGATCGAGTCTGGAATTTGTTTCAATGAATGGCATCCCGACAATAACAACCGCGGCAAGGACACGAGGGAGCCTATGGAGTCTGGAAGTTGAGCAAGTTTTTGGCATTCATTCAAGTCAATGTGAGACAGAGATGTTAAATTTCCTATTGAGTTGGGTATGTGGGTTAACGATGCGCAATAAGAGGCATCTAGAGTCTTGAGCTCCTTCAAAGAACCAATGGATTCGGGTAATTTTGCAATAGCCGTAGATTTCAAATGTAGCTCAGTCAATGATGTCAACTTTTCGATCGAGTCTGGAATTTGTTTCAACGAGTGGCATCCCGACAATAACAACCGCGGCAAGGACACGAGGAAGCCTATGGAGTCTGGAAGTTGAGCAAGTTTTTGGCATTCATTCAGGTCAAGGCGAGACAGAGATGTTAATTTGCCTATTGAGTTGGGTATGTGGGCTAACGATGCGCAATAAGAGGCATCTAGAGTCTTGAGCTCCTTCAAAGAACCAATGGATTCGGGTAATTCTTCAATGGCCGTAGATTTCAAATGTAGCTCAGTCAATGATGTCAACTTTCCGATCGAGTCTGGAATTTGTTTCAATGAGTGGCATCCCGACAATAACAACCGCGGCAAGGACACGAGGAAGCCTATGGAGTCTGGAAGTTGAGCAAGTTTTTTGCATTCATTCAGGTCAAGGCGAGACAGAGATGTTAATTTGCCTATTGAGTTGGGTATGTGGGCTAACGATGCGCAATAAGAGACATCTAGAATCTTGAGCTCCTTCAAAAAACCAATGGATTCGGGTAATTCTTCAATGGCCGTAGATTTCAAATGTAGCTCAATCAATGATGTCAACTTTCCGATCGAGTTTGGAATTTGTTTCAATGGGTGGCATCCCGACAATAACAACCACGACAAGGACACGAGGTAGCCTATGGAATCTGGAAGTTGAGCAAGCTTTTGGCATTCATTCAAGTTAAGGCGAGATAGAGATGTTAAATTGCCTATTGAGTTGGGTATGTGGGCTAACGATGCGCAATAAGAGGCATCTAAAGTCTTAAGCTCCTTCGAAGAACCAATAAATTCAGGTAATTCTCCAATGGCCGTAGATTTCAAATGTAGCTCAGTTAATGATGTCAACTTTCCGGTCAAGTCTGGAATTTGTCTCAACGAGTAGCATCCCAACAATAACCGCAACGAGGACAAGAGGGAGCCTGTGGAGTCTGGAAGTTGAGCAAGTTTCCAACACCCTTCAAGGTTAAGGTGAGACAAAGATACTAAATCGCCTATTGAGTTGGGTATGTGGGCTAACGATGTACAATAATAAGCATCTAAAGTCTCGAGCTTCTTCAAAGAACCAATGGATTCTGGTAATTCTTCAATGGCCGTATATTTCAAATGCAGTTCAGTCAATGATGTCAATTGTCCGATTGAGTCTGGGATTTGTCTCAATGAGAGGCATCCTGACAATAATAATCGTTGTAGAGATATGAGAAAGCCTATAGAGTCTGGAAGTTGAGCAAGTTTTTTGCACCCTTCTAGGTTAAGGTGAGACAAAGATGCTAAATTGTCCATTGAGTTAGGTATGCAAGCTAACGATGCACATTGAGAGGCATCTAGAGTCTTGAGCTGCTTCAAATAACCAATAAATTTAGGTAATTCTTCAATTCCCGTGCTTGATAGGTTCAGTTGAGTTAACGACATAGGGAAGCCTAAGAATTCTGGAAGTTGAGCTGGTAGTCTACAATTTGAGGCATCTAGAGCCTCCAACTTCGTCAAACAACCTCTTGAAATAGGAACCTCTCGTATAGCACTTTGATTTATGAGAAGCTCCCTCAATTCTTCCGTTCTACCTACTCCTAGTGGTAGCTTCTTCAATTGCCTACATTCACTGACATTCAAGGAGACAAGAGTCTTGATGTCCGAGATAGATGGATGAATCTCTTGTAGATGAATACAACTGTTAACTATCAAAATCTCCAAGTTCTTGAAAGCTGACAAGTCGGGAGTTGTTGTCAAAGCACAACCCGAAAGGTTGAGAACTTTGAGCTCAATTGCCATCTGAATGAAAAAAAGGTTACCACTTTGAGATTGGACCAAAAAAAAAAAAAAAAAAAATACACATGCTCCCTACTTCTACACAGCTATCTTATTTAATTTTAAATGTTTATTTTTAGTAGCATATTCACTAAGCTGGCACATAAATGTTTTTAAGCATATCATTGCAAAGAGAATGTTAGGAATGTATGAGTGCTAACTACAATTATTTGCAAATAAAATTTCATAAACAATATCATATTTTGTTTTTTGAAATCATGGCTATGTTGTAAATTATTGATTAAAGATACACAAATTTTATTATCAAATTACAGATAACTAAGACAAATGGAAGAAAGGAGATGCATTCATTTGGTGCTATGTTTTCCTTTAATAATATGAAATTAAAGAGAAATGGCTCCTTTAATTACGAAAAACATTTTTTAAATGCTACATGTACAAGATGTAAAAAAAAAATGTCATATTAAAAATATTTAAATGACATTTGAAAGATAATTTTATTACTCATTTAACATTGCTACTTTATGAATGTGTTGTACAGTGAATTCAACAATCAACAATTATAATGAATAAATATTGTGTACAACCAAAGCAGTTCACATACTATTTCCATTACTCTAAAAATAATAATTAATTTAGAATTTTAGTATGTATGTAGAACACAAGTCAACGTGAGGGAGTTTTTGCTTGTCCATGGAAGAAGATTAATAAATACATATAACAAGAATTGATGAAAAGACATACTTATGGATGGAGAGAAATTAACTAGAAACCATATACCATTTAGATTGAATAAGATGCACACAATATTGTGACTATATATATTATAGATGTTAATTAATACAGTTAAAAAGTTTTTATTAGTAGGTCTAATGTTAAGCATGACTATTTGTTAAAATATTAAGGGGAAGAAGCTTTTGGCATATTTAAATGCCTATAAATTCCTCTTATGCTTAGAGGAAAATCCATGATATGAGAAAGGATTTTCAAAAGAAATAAAGGAGAACTTGGTGTAATTGGGCCCGCCAACAACACATGATTATTTATAAGTGATATGCCTTCTTTACATCTTACCTTTAGTGCATCAAATCCTCCCCAGTCCTCCGAAATGTCACTGTAGAGCAGCTCGAGCACGACTAATTTCTTCAAGTGAAAGTTGGACAATTCAAAATCCGAGTTATGACAATACCACACAAGCCATCTTAATTCAGGAAGCAAGTTTCGAAAACCTCCGGTGAGATTCACCTCGTCTAGATGAAGAAACCTCAAGTTGGTCAATGCTTTAAATGTTTTAGCTGTGCAACTTCCTTCATCATCATAGTTACATAAGTCAAGATGAAGAGCCTCAATCTCACTAGTGCCCTACAATTAGGCAACATTGTAGATCAAAGTTTTGAATAATAGGTTGAAACCAACTGTATATGAAAAAAGATACATTGATTTCAAATTTATTGTTATGCTACTATGATTAGGCTTCTCACTTTTGACTTTGTGGCAGACAAGTTGTGGTAATCTATGTAAAAATGTGAAGCTCTAGAGGGTATTCCCAAACTTTTTCTCTTCCAATTATGCCCTCACAATTTGGACCTTTTAAATTCCCAAAAGTCACATCCTTTCAAAAAAAATTTAGAAGGCCTCTTCATCCACACACTACTTCAAATGTATCTATCTAATCGCGTGCCCTTTGTATGGGAAATAACAAAACCCTAACTCATATCCATTATATGTGAAACATGTATCAATACTAAAGAATCACAATTGTAGAATCCCCCTCTTTTTCTTTTGTACATTGTTTATAATTCTCAACAGCAAAATGAAAACGAGAACTCCATCCCAAGAAGTACACAAGTGTTTTACATTCCTTTCTTATCATGTGTTTTTTCAATGAGTGTTTTTCAGCGTATGTAGAAGAAAACATATCAAATGCTATATAAATTATTTTCACTTCTCTTTTTATTATACATATTTTTAATGCTAACTTTTCATTTCGTGTTGATTTTGTTACAAAGAAATAACAATCATCTAATTTTGTGATCAATTTTCTCATATATTATAAGATCTTGCTAATAGATAGATTGGACATGAAGAATAATTATATTATGTTAATATTACTTCCATGCAAGTATATGGTTACAAATTGTTTAGTTTTATTACTAATTATCATTCTTTCATAGATTTTTAAAAATGTTGTAACCGTAAAGTTATTTTATCACTCAAATGTAAACTTTGATGATTCTCTATATAAAAAAACAAGGTCATGTATGTATCATTGAAATATTTAACTTCCAAGTTTAATAAGTATCATGTTAAAAATTTTAATTTTGATAATATTTCAACATTAAATTTTTTATAATTATGGTATTGAGGATATATGTTTGTTAATATATGTTTTGTTGAAAATACATAGCTCTCAATTAAAATTAGAAAACTATTGTTAAAAACATATCATTGCAAATATGTATACTTATAGAAGTATCATGTGATGTTGTAAGACCTCTAAAATTCTTGTATGCACTTTCACGGAAATTGTGACTTGGGAATTAATTTTCAAATATGTTTATGTATACAAAGATGTTGTAATAACTATTCTTCCATAAAATTGTCAAGATCATGAATATTTGTTATCTTGATCACTTATTATATTATTGATATATAAAATATGAAATAATAGGTAAATAGTCAATGAAATATTGATTGTGTTATCTTGATAACTCATTATCACTTAATATGTCGAAAATTACTTACAATATACTAATTATTTATAATATACTAATTGAATGAACTTCCAGAGTGTGTCCCCTTCGATACATTATTTAATTATTTATTAATATTCCTTTGTTACTTCCATTTGTCTTCCCACTTCTTTATTTTTATTTCTTAATAGCACATTCTTTGTTATGCAACATGTTTTGCTTTTTTTCTTTGGCGATAACTTCTTTATATAATATCTTCTTAATAATGCAAGAAAAGAATGTTTAGATTCTCTATTTTTTTAGTGTTGTAGATTATAATAGTAGCAGGAGTCTACTATAAGGTAATAGCTCGTATTTTCGAGGATTAAGTAGAATGTAAATATTGTGATTAATTCAATATGATTAGACTACCTTTCGTGGCGGAGCTTTGACAAAAGGAGAAAAAAGAAAATATATGCATGGATCAGAAGAAGAATGTGAGATGGTGAGTTGCATAAGCATGTTGGTTGGCATTTTTGCTTGGTCACAAATTATTTTATCAACCATTTAACACATGTCCAATTCATTCCTCAAACCAATCAGGAGATATAAAATGGTCAGAGCTAGAGAGATGTGGATAAGAGTGATAGAGCATTCCATTTGTATTGGATGCAATTCCCAAGAAGTTGAGCATGTATATTTTTAGTGTTGCTATTTAGATCATGAGCGTAAGTCGTTGACCACTTCTAAGTTTTGCAATTTGGTCAAAGCTGAGACTGATAGAGAAGATTGAGCTATTAAGATTAGAGTGCGCAGCAGAAGGTTCAAGTATTTTGAGTGTTAAAAATCTAAGTTAAATATTTATGGCTCTATTAGTCCTGTTTATTGGAAATTTTCTACTTTTTTCTTCTATCGTCTTCTTTTGAACCAAAGATTTTACCACATAAAAAGCTTTAGTCACATATACATTATGCAGCAATTATTATTAAACACATCTAGATTATTAGAGTATGTCTCATGACAGTAATGTCTACTATACAATATTTACTTGCAGTAATAGCTATTCCCAAAATTCATATCTTTTTTTTCCCAATCACTCTATCAATGTTAGATTTGTAATTATAACTAAGATTTACATTAATTATAACCATATTTATTTATAGTATATGAAGCCACATCAGTAAATTGATGATGTTCACTAATGGTTGTACTACAAAGGACTCGATTGAACGAACTATGAAATATAGAAGAAATATTGAGCAAAAGACAAAAAAAAAATAGAAAGGGGATAAAATTTTACAAATGGTAATACTTGAGGGACTAAATCTATACGTAACCCAACTTGAAAAATCCAAGAATCGGGATAGCTAATCATCTCTCATTCATCATAGTAAACAACTCATAAGAAGTCAGTACTCGTTAAAAGAAAAAGGAAAGAAAAGACCTCAAAATAAGAATCCAAACATCAAATATGTGCATCAACAAATATGTGGGAAGAGCATGGCCCCAACAATTTATAAATATTGGATTTTCTCTAAAAGTGCTATGTCAAACATTAATTTGTGGTTTTGTTTTTGCTTTGAAGTTAGCAAAAGGAGATTATCCTCATATATATATATCATGTCCTAAAGTCAAGCAAGAAGAGCAATAATTAACTGAAAGAGCTCTTTACCCAGTAGACCTAGCGAGTTGTGGGGACTCATGATTGACTATAATTATTATCTTAAACAGGAAAGAGAAGATGGGCTCACATTCAGTGATTAAGACAAGTAGAGAAAAACTCTTACCTTATTGTTGAGAAACACATCTTTGGCATCCTCATATTCCCACAACCTGCTACGCTTTTCAGGCATCTTTAGATTTTCTAGACGAACAATTTCCCTTCCAAGATCTCTTAGTTGATCATGCATCATTAGCTTGCCATCCTTGGTAATTTTAATTAGGGACATAACACCCAACACTTCAATCCCCTTCCCCGGAAAAAAATCACAGGCATCCCACATGTAAGTCGGCTTTTGTTTAGATGATCCATTAAAAAAACATGCAATATCCAAAAAAATCTGTTGGTCCTCAAAATCTAATGCATCGTAACTTATTCTCAACTTCTCTTGCACTTTCTTATCAAGCACTTTCTCTAATTTCTGTGATGTAGCTTTCCATGCTTCTTTTGTCTTTCCACATAAGAACGAACCAATAACTTCAAGAGCTAAAGGAAGCCCCCCAGTAGTAGAGACGATATTACGAGAAATAACCATATAATCACTCGGAGGAGAATCCTTTCGAAATGCATGTCTACTAAATAAAATCAATGATTGATCCAAAAGCAACTCGTTGAGTTGATACTTGTGGCTTACCCTAGCCTTGTCAAGAATACTCCTATCTCTAGTGGTGATGATGACTATACTTCCAGTTTTAAACCAACTACCATCTTCAACCAAAGCATCCAAATGAGCATTGTCATCCACATCATCAAGAAGAATAAGTACTTTCTTACTTGTAAATCGAGATTTAAGGATACTGATTCCGTGATCAACATTGGACACAGTACACGACCGTCCACCTAAATTAAAAATGAGCTGCTCTTGTATGCATTCAAGACCCTTGAACTTAGATGTTTCTCGAATATCCGCCACAAAGCTACAAGACTCAAACCAATTACAAAAATTGTTGTATAACGCCTTTGCAAGAGTTGTTTTACCGATACCGCCCATTCCATAAATTCCGATCATACTTGTATCACTGAAATCAACATCTATGAATCTCTTAATATGTTCCATATGATCATCAATTCCCACCAAATGTTTAGGAACATTTAAAAAAAATAGTTCTTTTAACTCCCTCATAACTTTTCGGACAACCATATCAACTAATGTTCCTTCATGCCTGTAAAATAACAATAAAAATTTCAGTATATGATGGAAATATTTATATTCTTTTTCAAGTAAGATCTAGGTATGAGAAAGTAAACAATATCATGATGGAGAATAATGTACCCGTTATCAATTTTCTCCGATTCCAATCCTTTCAAGGAAGTGACTTCTTTGAGCGCTTCTTTCCATTCGTTCACAATCTTTTCTCCCAAATTTCTTTTGTGTTCTAATAGCATCTCCAAATCTCCCAGTGAGATGCTTCACTTGCTGAGGTTCCACTTTGTAAAATATGGGCAACACCATTTGCCCTTTGTTTCTCCTGCAATCCAACATAAGAGCCAACTCACGAAGGCACCATTTGCTGGAAGCATAGTCTTGTGAGATAATTGGGATGGAGATCTTAGACTGCGTAATACTACGGAAAAGTTCCGGTCCAATCTCATCACCAACACGAAGCTCGTTGTCGTCTCTGAACACGTGAATCCCTACTTTGACAAAGCCTTGATAGAGATGATCAGTGAAGCCCTTGCGAGTTTCTTCCCCTCTAAAGCTCAAGAACACTTCATAATCATTTCCTTCCATCTTTTTGGTTCCGCCTTCATAATCACCTACAGGTGGAGAAGTCAATGAGGAAGAAGTCCCGGAATTCGGATCTTCTGAATGAGTGGGTTCATTTCTTTCTATCTCGAGAGAATTGGAGGAGCATAGCCTACAAAGGCAGTAAAAGAGGTTGAGGAAGATGCCCCACATATCGAATCGTTTAGGCTCCGCCTCCGTAATCACCTACAAAGGCAGCGAAAGAGATCGATGGAGCAGAGCATCAAAGGAGAGCAACGAACAGAGGAGAAATATGGAATTCCAGATCCGGGAATTGCAGAAATGTTCGTCAGAGCTCATTACCTAGCTACGTTCAAACAGAAATGAAGTCTGATTGACCAAATAGGAGATCGATCGAGCAGAGCCTTGAAAAAAAAAGGCTGGATTTCACGGTCCAGATCTCGGAATGCAGAAATGCCTCTAAGAACTGAAATCGAAACTCATCAAAAGAAAATGGAGCGGTGGATTACCTGAGAAGTGCTCAAACAACACAGTCCACCTACTGCTGCGATCTCCGCCGGTTACTTAAACGATGCTGAGTTATTGCCGTCCAACTGTCCCAGAACCTTTAATCCTCGAAAACAGAGTAGAAATTTATTTTTTTTGAACAAAAAACAGAGTAGAAATTTGCCTCGTGGATTCTGCTTAAGTTGTCTCTTCAAGCGGACCCACGTCTCTGAAAACGGAGCCCACCACGTGTGGCCCCCGCCTCGCATCTCGAGGATGTCTTCAGCCACACGGAATGTACCGAATTGCTCCCTTCGAGCTCACGTGGCGCGTGGTCCGAGCGAGTTCCCGGGTTGGACTTTCGGAGCAATTTCTTTTGACTTTTGAAAAAGGAGACGGGAAATACGCAACGCTCCTCGACAGCGCCAACCGAGGTGGCTCCATTTTTCGGCCTTTTTCTCTAATGACTAATGAGGTGCATTACCTCTTTCAAAATAAAAGAAAATTTTGGTATGCAGCCCTTTGATAAAAATTTAGGTTGCACTTGAAAAAATAATTAATTTTTTACATTTATTAAATTTAAAATATGTACATTCTTTAAGTTAAATTACAAACATAATTATATAATTACCTATGCGACAGTATCCGCATATTTTGAATCTTTTAAGTGATTTTTGTTAAACAAAAGTTTGACTATGAGAGTTGTGAGGGAATGGAAAGTAAAAATTAGTATATGGAGATTAAGCATGCAATGTGTGTTCGGTTCATCATATTTGTAAGCATAAACTCTTTCGTATTTGGGGACTTGTGTCTTGCCCCATACTTTGCATTAGTGAAGAATTTGTTGACATGCGGATTTATGTATACTTGATTTGTGCTTCGTTGTTAAGAAAAAGCTAGAAATAAAACCAAATAAATTGTAAAGATCTAAATATATATTCAACATTGTACTCTAATGGCATAAAGTAAACGATTGCACCGGTAATTTCAAGTCAAACCTTATGTGCTATAACTCGATTTTCAACTTGACTCAACTTTGTTTTTTTTTTTTTTCCAATGATGAACTTAAAAAAATAAGTTGCGAGTACATGCTCGTTTAAATAAAACTGAAAAATAATTACTGAAATTTTTTAGTATTGAATTTCAAATATGGATAATTTTAAGGTTTTGTTCGTTTCGCGGAAAATAATTTCCTGGAAAATGTTTTCCGGATTTTCCAGCGTTCGTTTCACAAAAAATGAATTCATTAAGGAAAATGTTTTCCATGAAAGGAAAAAAGTCTTTTAAATTAAGGGAAAATGTTTTCCACTTTTAAAAAGTGGAAAACATTTTTCTCACTTGATCTCTCTTATCTCACATCTTTACAAATTCTCACTTCCTCCTCCCCTTTCTTTTTCTTCTTTTCTTTTTTTGTTTGAATTATTTTTTTAATTTTCTTTTTCTTTTTTAATTCGAATTGTTTTTAATTTCCCTTTTCTTTTCTATTTCTTTTCTTTATTTCCCATCTTCTTCTTTCTTGATTAGTCGTCGGCCGTTGCCAAGCGAACCTCGAGCTCGTCGATCTTAAGCTCACGCTATGCACTCATGCTTATCCTTTTCTTTATTTATTCCACTCTGTAGTTGTACATTATTCAAGCAAATGGCTCTACATACTTTGTTTCTTTTTTCTTTTGTTTATTAGAACACAAGGGGAGGAACAGGCCACTCAACTGGAAGATTCTCATGAGGGCTGTACATGCTTTGCTTCTTTTCTCTTTTACTTCTTTTTAAAATCTATACGAACATTTTTTAGAGTAAATGAGCATTTGGCGACAATGAGGGAACAAAGATATGAAGTAAGTTTGCCTGGATTTAAAGGTAAGTTCATATTTGATGGATTCATAGGTCAGTAAGTGATGCATGTCTAAGTGGTGAAATCTTACCGAATACCAAAAAATATTTTTCCAAATATTTTCAGGTTTTAGCTTAACATAAGAAAATATTGACATTTTCTTGGAAAATGACTTCTGGGAAAATATTTTCCGAAAATGGTCAATTTTCCGCGAAATGAACGGAGCTTAAATACTCCAAATGAAAGAAAATATTGTTTGATGATATCCACGGCATTATGCGGAAGGTGCGGGAACCTATGCAATTGCAAGCACGACTTGATTATAAAATTGGGGCGTGGAAACTATTTTTTACTGATAGTGGAGCACACACGGGGCTTTCGTTTTCCTACGTCTCTTTTGGCGATGGCTTCATGGATTGATATTTTTGCAATGATATTCCAACAACACTCGAGCGCTCGTTGGCTTTTGTCGGTTTTTATTGGTCATTTATTCATTGGATAGGGCATTTGTCACTGTCATTGTTATCACAATCACTTTAACAAGGTTATATTTGAGTGTTACACTTAATATCTTAGCCATTAGTATATGTTTATATCTTTAATAAGGAAGGTACTGCAAATGAAGCAATCTTATGGTATTGTACAATTTTTTACCCATTTTGCTTTGTTGGAATGTAAGAGCTGTTCTCTCTTAATATTCACGATCCAATAAATATAAGTCCTCCTCATATTAATGAAAAAAAATGGAGAAGAATGACTCGTACTCGTTATAGTTGTTTATCATTAGAAATTGGATATTATGAATCAACTATACTACAATATCATGACCTAGACCAATTAGAAAGCATATTACGCGTAATTTCCGCCCCATTATGCGAAAGGTGTGTGTGCTTTTTGACTTGACTTGCTTTTTTTATTAATAAAAAAATAGAAGCAAAAACGAACATCAATTCCAATGCTCCAAGTTGGAAAGCATATTACACGTAAATTCCGCCCCATTATGCGAAAGGTGTGTGTGCTTTTTGACTTGACTTGCTTTTTTTTATTAAAAAAAAAAAATAGAAGCAAAAACGAACATCAATTCCGATGCTCTAAGTTGGAAAGCATATTCCTCACCAACTAATTCAATCAAAAAGCAAATTGCGAGAACCACTTTTCTCTCTTTGCAGGATTGGTGTGCAGGATTGATGTGCAGGATCGATGTCAAATCCGGCTTAATATCACAAAGGTCCTTACTCGCCCATGCTAGCGCGTAACAATCATCGCATGCATGTTGGCATATAGTTTTGAAGAGATGCCCTATTTTTATAAGAAAATCAGAGGCGGACCACCAAATTCATGCCTAGTCACATTGTTACACGTCATTTAAGGTCAATTAAACATTCGATGTAGAAAATTTACCAGACACTAGAATTGAGTGAGACTCTATATCCCGAGTACATTAGCAAATGTACTATATTAACAAGTCCGGAGAATCTACAATATATGGATATTGGATTATCATTTGGGAAGGTTTGTTAGTCCTTGCTTGGCCAAGTTGGACAATTATGACGATTGTGTTTGCACAATCAATAATTGATTTAGTTGAAGCATTATACTAAATCCATCTCTTACGTAAACGAGATGATTATATTCGATCATTTTTTTCCTCCACGTACTCCCCCTCCTTTGTAGGTGGAACTGCAAGTTCATATCTGGGAATACATGTTATGGCCATATTATTCTTGAACAAACCTTAAATAAACCAAACTTTCTAATTGGTATCCTAAGATAACATGTGAATGGTAAAATCCATAGATGTGAAACTTCTAGTAGTGAAGTGTTGATTGAAACTTGAGATTCAAACCGCCTAACTTGACTTTCTTTCCTACGATAACATGTGAATGGAGAAATCCATAGATGTGAAACTTCTAGGTGAAGCGTTGATTGAAATTTGAGATTCAACTTGCCTAACTGGACTTGCTTTTCTATTAATAAAAGAAAAGAGAAACGAGAATGACTGGTACTTGTTAAAGTTGTCTGTAATTTAGTGATTGGATATTACAAACCAACTAAATGATAATATGATGATTTAGACTTGCCTTTTCTATTAATAAGAGATATGAGAAAAAAAATACCGAAATAATTCTCTCCCGATTCTCAAAATTTCTCCATACCATATCACATCTAAAAATTATCTAGTCACCTTCTCCTCCCCTAAGACATTTTATCACACTCCTTAAATATTTTTCTTTATCGAAAAAAAAAAAAAAGAGATGTGATAATATGATGGACATTGAGGCTCCACAGTTTACTGGTTACGTGTTTCCCTGCGGAAGAAATAAACAAGTATATGCATATAGTAAAGATTAGACAGCAAAGATAATATATATCAAATTCAGGGAAGAATATGAATGCAACTTTTTTCATATTGTAAGGTATATTCAATAATTTGTGGGCTTTTCTTTACCAAAAAAAAAAAAAATTGAGCTTTCTTGATGGATAAATTCCTTTGGGGCAAAAAAATTCAGTATCATTTATATTCATATAAACATTCGTCCAAAGTTTTTTGGAGGATTGAGACCTCTAACAACAAAGGATGGAATTAGTGAGGTCCTAGACTTTTACTTGCATGGAAGGCAAAATACTTAGAGTGAATGAACCAAACTTCCATTATTAGAATGAATATTGAAAATTTGTTCAACGTAGGTAGGGTTTCCTCTTCATCCGGAATTATATGTGAATGGGGTTGTCATTTGTTTGGATTGAAAATGTTCTAAGTATTGAAAAAATCAATCTGCCTACATGTTCAAAGCCCATAATGCGCCATCCAACGGCCCAAGACACATGCCGCACGGAGAGGATGATTATTGCACGCCCAATTTCCGCGGCATTATGCGGAAGGTGCGTATTCTCCACCAACTAATTTAATAACAAGCAGATTGCGATAGCGCCTAATGATGATGATATGAGCATTAGCATATAGTTGGGAAGAAGAGACCTATTTTATCATAAAATATAAGACGGCCATCAAATTCATGCTTAGAGCCACCTCGTTACTGATGTTTAATGTCGATTGAAGATTAGATGCAGACATTTTATCAAAGATGAAAATTGGAGGAAACTCTATATCCCAATTTGAATGGAGCTACGAGCATATTAGCTTATTCAATATATTAAAAATTCTAGAGAACTTATACTATATTGATGTTGAATTATCGAGGCAATTAAAAATCGATTCATAGTGAATATATGAAAGTTTCTTTTTCCTTGCTTGAGCAAGTTGGATTTGCACAATAGAACAACTAATTGAGTTACAGCCTTGTGTTAAATTGATCTCATTATGTAAATGAGATGATTCCGATTGACCCTTCTTTTTCCTTTTCACAAATTTAAAAGGCATTATTGTTGGCTCCATTTGAGTAGGTGGAATCGTGAGTTCATATTTTGGAATGCATGTTAATGCCATACCATCTTTGTTCAAACCTCTTGTGCTAACACTTGAACAATGAAATCCATAGATGTGAAACTTTTAGCAAGCACATGTGAAGTTTTAATTGACATTTGAGATCCAGCATGCTTGATTTGACTTGCTTTTTTATTAATAAAAGAAACAAAAAAGAAAACTAACGACAAAACTTGTTAAAGTTGTTTAATTATTGATTGGATATTACCAACCAACTAAACGACAATACGATGACTTAGACTTGCCTTTTCTATTAATAAGAGAAATAAAAAAGAATACAAAGGATAATCCTTTGCCCCTGTAATTTCCACAGCATTGTGCAGGAGGTGCGTGAAACCATCCTAGGTGCTTCTTGACTTGCTTTTTCCACTAATAAGAGAAATTAAAAAGAAAGATGTCTGGCAAATGCTCCTGGTGCTAATATACATGAGCCAATCACAAAAAAATCACTCGTTGGATTATTATTTTCAATGCACAATCTGTACCTTTTTCTTTCAAAAAGACTCCTTCCCATAATAGATCTTCTTTATTCTCAAACTAGATCTTTTCCTACCATATCATGACTAAAGATTATCTAGTTATCACCTCCTCACCCCAATCACTTTTATCGCACTCCTTAAATTGTTTTTTGTTTTTGACATTTTACATTAATGTTATATTTTTGATGTCATGTTTAGAATTTCTCAGCTAACGGGTTATCCACGATTGAATAACTATCCAGCAATACTTTTTTTCATTGCATTTCATTTTGTCGAACCTCTTATTTCATGTTGACAATCTTTTTTTCTCTAACTTCTTGGTAAAGATTATCACTTGTTCATCTGTAGGTGTTTGTCATTAGTGATCGAGTATTATGAACCAATGACATTACAATATCATTATTTTGACCAATTATTTTGGTTTTTTACTATTGTATTATCAGCCATCATTAGCAACTGCTTTTTTTTCCTTAGTAGAATCTTAAAAAAAAAAAAGAAGAAAGAGATGTGATAATATGGGGGAAAATTTATCAAAAAAATCTTAAACATATTACACTTATGTCAATATCAGTCATAAACTTTTCAATTATGCTAATTTAGTCCTAAACAATTTCACATTTTGCAAATTGAGTTCATCCGACCAATTTAGACTTGAAATTAAATTGCTAATGTAGACATTGGTCATCCTACATGGCATGACCAGTGCTTATATGATATTTTTAAATAATTTTTAATATTTTTTTGAATTTTTAAATAATTTTTTTAAATTTTTTATTTTCTTTCTTGTTTTTGGACAGAGGGCTAGCAAGTATCACGCAGCTAAAAAAATTAAAGAAAAGAAAAAACCAAAAACATTTTACATGCTCTTCGGTAGTCCATGGCCGAGTTGTTAGTAGGAGTCTTGGGACGCTTTAAGATAGCCATATCACAAGGCAAAAAGTAAATAGAATGTCAAATTAATAGCTTGAACTTGTGGAAACTACAAGATGAAATTTCACTAGTCTGCATATAATAAAGCCTCACGTTTTTACATGTTCCAACAAAATACCATCCACATTGCAACTTCTCATAAACCTAGCTATGTGGCCATGGTAGCCATGAACTTGAAATTGACATTGTAGAGCAGCTTCATGTACCTGAATTATTTTGCGCAGTCAAACCTATTGGTCCAGCAGATGCTGAGGGGCGAACTACCGAGGATGGATTTGCCATCCATCCAGCAAGAGATGTTGGAAGAGCGGCCAGAGGAGGCTGGGAGGGCTGTAATAAAGGATCTGGAAGGCACCAAAAAAAAAAAAGACGAAAGGTCAATTAGAGCAAAACTGTCAGGGGATGGCGCCCGAGCACCATTTGGTTGTCCACAAGTGCTGTCTACAAATAGAGTCTTCATGTCAGGGTTAGGCCTAGGTTTCTTGCATAGCTGATGCTGCCAATTCAAACTTCCATAAGCCATGAAACAGTCAGTATGACGATACTTTAGTCAAGAAAATACATAAGGCAATAGGACAGCAAGGACCTTTGATTTATTAATGCGCGTAATCTTGAGTTCTTCAATGTGGGAAACTGAGGCTTACCACGAAACGGGGGGTTAGCCTCTATCAACTTCTTCAGTTCAGCCACCATTATACTCCGAGCTGACTTGGAATCACCACATTTTGATAGTTGCTCATTCTCTCTGCAAGCAGGATATACGTTTAATGCCAATGTGAGGATAGCAAAAGACTAAAGGTCAACTACAGAAATACCGTCAGTTACAAATTAAAAGATTCTTCAATGCAAGACCTCGTACCTAAAGTTCTCCAGCGTCAGTAGCTGCGTAATTTCCTTGAACAAATCCTCATTGGATGCAGCAAATACTTTCAAATCCTTGACTAAAATTTCCACAGCTTTAGCACGATCCCTCCTGCAATCATCAATAATGCAAGACCAACAACCAAGAAAATTAAAATGCTTGTTGCTTAGTAAGCTAACACAGCCCTAAACAAGTCGAACCATCAATTGTCAAAAAACTTTCGATCTACTTGTCCAGAGCTTCGAGATACTTTCGAGATACTTCTGCTCTGAATCTTGAAGAAAATCTTCATGGAATATTTATTATTGTCTACTTTCGTGAACCCAGATAGATACTTTTCCACATCGTCCCACTCTCTGTTTGTGGCCAAATCCTCGAAGTACCTCATGTTGAAGTAGGATCCCGACTCCCGCTCCAATCTTTCAACAGCCCAAGGGGAAAACAAACATCAATTCAACAGATATCCTCACTATGCAATGCGACTTTTTGGCATAGTAGAGTGTGTTTTTTTTTTTTTCCCAACGGTGCTTTTAATAATCGGAGGGCTTGCTTGATGGATCATTCCCTCCCAGAGAGAAAAATAAAAAATTGAAATCCCGGATGTAATCTAGGCAAAGAAAAGTTCTGTTCGTCATTTAAAATATCTAGACAAACTACAAATATTAGTTTAGAGTCTTTTGAGGATTAAGAAGTGTAGCAAGAAAGGATGAAATTAGTGAGGTCCTGAACTTTTACCAGCCTGGAAGGCAAAATATATAGAGTGAATGAACCAAATTTCCATTATTTCAAAGGAAAAATGGAAATCGATAGGTTTCCTCACCATCCTGAAATATATACGAATGAGTTAGTAATTTATCTAGATTAAGGAAAGATCGATGGCCGCCTATATGTGCTCAGCCCATAATGAGCTCCGAATCTAGAGGGGTCACACTCACCTATAATTGTAATTTGTACCGTGGTAAGCATTTTGAGACTTCTTTGACTTGGCTTCCAGTCAAAGATATATTGCATTCGCGTTTTTTTTTTCAACTAGAATGGACTATTTTCTTTCCATTTCCACCCAAGAGACTAATCGTTTATTGGTTTTCAAAATAATGATACATCACTTCAGCGGTAGAAATCACGATGCACCACTCCAAAAACAAAATAAGTTATTTAAATCATATACACTTGTAAACACTGGTGTAGTTGGGTAGGGAACTATTATTCAATTTTCCGATAAAGTTGTTGTCTCATGAAAAATCGCTTTTGTTATGGCTTTTAGTTTTCTTTTTTTTTTGTTGGAAAGCACATTCATTCCTTCAATCATAAAGGCTCTACTAGAGGAAGACAAATAAGTTTCTATACACAAAATATTTCAAATGGGCTGAAAGAGTAAGGATCATCAATCGGTAGGGAGATTTCTATTTCAATGGGCACTAGTGAACCAATCCGTAACTTGATTAGCCTCGTAGGGACAATAGACAACTTCCACCTTATCATGTCCCTAATATCTCATGGGCTTTCTTCTCAGCCCATAATGCACTTCACAATTGAAAGGCAATCACTAGATATCATAAAGGATAGATCTTTCATGTGCAGGATAGATTCTACTGTTAGACACACACTACTCACTTTCACATGCTGGATTCTCTTCCTCTGCAAGAGCAGGAGGCATTCTTTTATGGCTAGGGCTCCCGTGTTTATTTGATATGGAGCAAAAACTTGTGGTTATTTAATTTATTTAATTGAAACGAGTTCAATAAATCATTAGAGGCATTGGCTTCAGGTTAGCTCAGTACATCACAACGGTTAAATCATGTGGGTCTCACGTAAGATGTATCAAAATCAATTGAGGTCTCGGTTTATTGATCCATGATTTCATATTTCAAAATTTATTTTTTTTGGGTATGAAATGAGATTGGTCAAGACGTGCATTAAAAATTTGATCCAATATTGCTGAAGATTTGGATCGTGGGAAATATCACTTCAGAGACCAAAGGAGAACAATCATGTCTAGGATGCAAAAAGTATTATTCCCTTCGCCCAAGTGCACGCTTCTAAATAATGTGAAAAATTTTATACATAGACATGCCCAGTCATTAATGTACGAATTTGGATACACCGGTCAAATTAAGGGTCACAATTTTGAATAAAAGTAAGCAATTTAACACATTGATAATTCATCAGAATAAATGTTGGTTGATTATTAATGTAGTCGGTAATTTTTATAGTATATTTTTCAAAACGGTGGTGGCAAGCGGCAGGTGTGGAAATTGATGGTGGAGAAGACGACGAGGGCCAGATGCATACCGAGGAAGGAAGAGGGAGTAAAAAGAAAGAAATGGAAAAGGAAAAAAGAAAAGGAGTATTTTCCCTTTGTTTTAAATTGAGTTTGCATGATTTTCGTTGTGTATGCTGCCATGTCAGCAATTATGTTAAATAAGCATGTCAGGGAAAAAACGCATGACCCGGCAATAATAGTGGAGACACCACATTAAACGAAATTCAAGAATTTAATATTTGATTACATAAAAAGAAAGTTCAGGCACTCAATTACTTATCGAGCAACAATACAAACCCTTATCATGTCTTTTCATCAAAAAATAGATTTTTTTTTTTATTTCACTAATGATGGAGCGCGATCCTTTAATTATGATCCCATCATTTCTTGGAAACCTAGCATTGTAGAGATGGGATAAAGTTTAACAAAAATTAATTGGATCATGTAAGTCTCACAGATAAGGCTCATGTAAGATTTATATAATCAATGGTTATGATAAATGCGATTTATTATATATGAATGCAAGCAAATACTCACTCCCCCTTCCCCATGGCATTGCAAGAGGGGAGAAATGAAGTTTCAAAAAAGTGAGTTCTAGCAGTTTCAAACTTAATTGTAGATAAGTTTTGGAGGGTCAGACAATGCTGGTGTTTGGAATAATAATTTAAGCCACCAATTCAAAAGGCTTTCCTGTGGCAGCTTCAACTATGAAAATGTGTATTGCATATGATGTATTTAACAAATACATCACAGTTGTAGCACCTTCAAAGTTGCAATAGTTTTTAAAAAGCCGTCTCCTCCAACTTTTAAATGCTAAAGTATGTTTAGAAGAATGTCTCTTTTAGATGCTACATCCATAATTGTCGAGGATTGAACCTGCTATATATGAATCAAATCAAGACACTCTCGGATTGCACTTCTGGCTTCTTCCCTCATTTCGCCGTTTCAGCTTTTCGATTCGTTTAAAGCGCGATAACAATATACTAGGCTCATGTGACAGAGATAATAACCTTCGGTGGTTATTATGGAACTTAATTCTGAAAGGGCGTAGTTTAATAAAGCAAAACATCGAGATTGACCGTGGGGAAGTTTATATTGTCATCCGAGGTCTTGAGTGCTGTTGCACTGAAATCGCCATCGTAGTAGGAGTGCAAGAGGAAGATGAAGTTAATGCTTTTGCGGGGAAAGAACAAGAAAGGGGAACCTGCTAACAAGTGCTCTTTACGCAAATTGAAAAGAATAAATAAAATAAATAAAAGAAGTACTTTCAGCATAACGCAGAAGGAACAAGAGAAGAAGCCACCTAAGAAAACTAAACCCTGTTCCTCTGGTCCTTTAGCCTACTAACTAAAATCAGATACCTGCCTCGATCTCGAATATACAACGCCTTCTAAGCGACAACCTAATCTCATGTTCTCCTTTTTTCACTTTCAGTCAGCCTAAATGAATATAATAAAACAAATTATCGCCGCAAGACTTGCGCAGAAGTCGATTAGGATGCTAATTGTACCACTTTAAGACAAGATTGTACTGAACTACGTCCAGAGGAAGTACCCCAGGCTGTAAAATCTACCCTCTGCAGCATCCCTCAAAACTTGAATCAAGTGCAGAGGAGGAAAGCCAGCTGTGCATTTTAATGCTCAAAGTTCCACAGGGGGACACATGGCCTGCACTACCTTTGGAGTTGCTCTGAAGCAGCAGTTACACCAGAAGCAGTTACACCAGAGGTCATGCTTGGCCCAGCACCATTTTCAACAGGAGGAGAAGTTCCCCACTTGCCTTCAG
This sequence comes from Eucalyptus pauciflora, assembly GCA_007663325.1. Taxonomy (NCBI): domain Eukaryota; kingdom Viridiplantae; phylum Streptophyta; class Magnoliopsida; order Myrtales; family Myrtaceae; genus Eucalyptus; species Eucalyptus pauciflora. Next base: position 160,428 of record VMYD01000193.1, on the reverse strand, counting down.
ATTCTGATGGCTCGAGCACATAGACGCTGCCATCAGTAAGCCCTAGTGCAAACTGGTTAGGTTCGGATGGATGTGCTGCAATGACTAGCGGGTAGACTCTCAAGCTGCCAAATCCATCAGTGAAGAATGAATAACTTGCTAGACTATTGGAACTTCGCAAATGAGATTTGCCATTTTCATAAAAGAACAAGGTTGAATGAGCAGCAGTAACTAACTTACCTGGGGTTTGAAGGGATATAAGCAGCAGGATTTATACGACATCTAAATCTGAGGGTAGAAGCAGTAAGGACGCCGATGCTTCCGTCTTCAAAGCTCACGTATATTGATTGGCCATCGCATGAATATGTAGCATGCGTGATTGGACCGCTAGCTTCTCGAGTAACCCACTAGTTGAGATGAACAATGAATCAAAATAAGTACATTTGGCAAGAAAACAACTCATAATACCTAATATTTAGCAAACTTTATGCAATCTGGATGAGATATTACTTCAGGTTATGCATGATAAAAGAACCTTCAATACCTGCTTAAGGCATTCTAGTTTAGGAGCTTCATATATGGCAATCTGTGTTTCATGAACCACCAGCAGATGTATCTGATCCAGGTGAAACTGAACACGAGTATCAGCAAGGGGAGCTGCGCCTCGCCCAGTTGGCATCTGCAGAACCTTACTAGCCTGCTTCTCCCATCCATCAGTGTTCCAAACACACAACTGCAGTGATTATAGACAATTATTAAAGGACATATCAACATTGATGCATATTTGAAAGAATAAAAATTCCACGTTGTGCTTTATATCAGAATCACCCCAATCATCAGTCGTAAACAACAACAGGACATCATAGTTTTTTCCTTCCCACTTAATGGATGGAATTAATTTGTCACCACAAAAGATGAAATTTACTGAAAGGATCTATTCTGCTGGTTAATGATGCCTTCATGATCAAACGTATGATGAGCGCATAAGCATCAATACATCCAGAGTGAACATCAACCCTTTTTTGGGCACTTTAAACTACATTGCTATCTCTTAGGCATGTCTACATGGAAAGTGAGATGCAGCAGTGGTCTAGTACCTGAGAGTCAGCACCAGAAGACACGAGAACATTCAAGACATTAGAGAAGGCAAGGCCCGTAATTCTTTTCATATGTCCTTGTAGTTTTGTCTTGACCTGAGAAAGTGAAACAGTCAATATCCATAACTTTGTCACAAATAATAACAAGGTTAACTTTCAACAACTACAAAAACAGGTCTCACCTCATCAACTCGAACATTGTAAATTTGAATAGAGGAGTCCTCCATTCCTATTGCAATAATGTTATTGTCTTGAGGATGGAACGCTAGAAATGTTGCTGCTGGTGGTGGGGACATAAATGTCGTCATTGTCTGGATATCAACAGGCGGGACAGTATTAACAATTTATAAGTAAAGTTGGGACATATGTACCAAGAGGCCAATGCCTCAAATTGCATCTCCCTTCTTCAGAATGGGAGGGAGCTACACAACCATCACATCTCTGGATGGGTGAAAAAAGCTCTTGCCTTTTTTTATTTAATCGGTAAGAGCAAAATGACTCCATTGGAGACGGAGAAAAGCCCTTGTCTCACTTACATGTAAAAAAGCACATATGTTGCGACTCTACAACACAATCCACAAGAAAATCAGAGTAATTGCTCTCGTGGACCTCCTAACAATAGAGTTCAATACTTTCTATTAAATGAATGACTCAATTAATCTTAGCTCCCACATTAATGTGAAAAGGAAATAGTGCATGCATATTCAGCACATAATCACTATTGGCATCATTTTGACTTCACTCATCCACAAAGGGGTAGTTCATTATCCCAAGCCTTGTGGATGGTGCTACAAATAATCGACAAGAGGATGTAAACGTGCTTTGGGAAAATATTCACCTTAAAAGTCATCATATTGAACAAAGAGATCTTCCCCCCAGATGCTGACATTACATAAGAATCGTTCTTTGACAGTGCAAAGCATGGAACTGCATCTTCAGGATTTGTATCACTTATGTCATTGGTCATCAGAATCCCACTAGGAGGTTGCCATAACTGTGGTAGTACACTAGTTGTAGCCTGCGAAAAGAATCAATGTAGTTAAAAATGCGCTAAACAATACAATAGCATGCCCATTCACGAAAAAGATTCCTTACCTTGCCTGTTAAGTTCCGGTCACTCTTTTGCCATTTCCAGAGCTTGTGTACAGCATTCGATGATAAAGCCAGAATGGCAAGACCCGAGTTTGTATAGATTAATCTCGAGACCTGCTTCATTTTATCAGCTTCAGTGGTGACAGTAAAATAAAATACCCAAAGTATAAAGGACAAAAACAAAAACGTAAAGAACTTGGCAGTAAATGATAGATGCAGAAATTTATGCAAATAGACACTTGGTGACGCACAGCTTTGCCTGCACATTAATCCCGAGGGTGACTTTGTGTATAGGCATATATCCACATAGTATGTTTACATGTCAATAAAGCATATGATGAACATGACATCGAAACCCAGTCGAAAAAGTAAGCGGGAAAAAAAAAAGTTCTGGCAAAACATGGAACCTTCACTTAAACCATCTAGCTATATCTCTACACCATTAAGATCACTATGTGTGGTAAACATCCAAAAATAGAGTGGTTCACCCATGTGCTACTTCTTTCTAGGAATACCTATCCTTTCACCTCTAATGTTTGTGTATTTAGTTTCAGTAGGTAAATCTCCACTCAAAGTTTCCGGAAATTGGCAAGCTCAAAATAGCTCGATTCACAAGCTTAGCAATCCCGACAAGCATCATAGTGGTGCACAATGCTATTCTATGCCTGCCATGTACAAAGAAAAATTCATCTGGTGAAGATTCTGTGCCTTTTAGCACATGTAACTGCACAAGAGTCCAGAGAACAATCCTAATCAGATTCCAAGCAGCAGCTTAAAAAGTCTCCGCGTGTGAATATTCCACTACCTTCCAAATCAGGCAGCACCCATCTAACTATTCATCCTTTATCATAAAATTCATAGCATCCACAGCCAACAAAACAAAAGCACAATTGACATTCCATAAGCACAAATTATTTAATGTCCATCTTATCCTTTCCTAATTCTATAGCTGAAACAAGCACTTAAGAGTAGAAGGCCAAACAAAGAGATGACAAAGTCCTCCACGTGTCGAAGTATTACCAAAAAATTATTCATCCGACCACACACTAATGAAACTAATAAAGCAAGTGCACCAAATTTGACCTATTTAAATATGTGCTTAAACAGTAGAAACATGACAGATAAATGTGGAAAAGAAATGCTGCATAAAAACATCCTGAGGTGGCAATAATTTGTACCCTCATAGGTGTTAAGTTATCAGGTAGCTTTATGGACCGGCATTGTAATGATTCATTGATTTCTGTCAGTTTCCAAATCCGTGATTTGTCTCCTGACTCATCAGCAAATTTGGGCTTCACATCGGCCATGCTCTCACTGTTCTGCAGAGCTCAAAAGAGAGGATATCATTTAAAGACGTCCAATGAACATGCACAGAAAAAATGCAATTACTGCACCATTTAAGTAACACAGTAAGAAACAAATAAAGATCCATAAAAACATTTAACTAGCTAAGGCAATAATGTCACCACTTACCATACTAACCATTGTTGCCACTGGAGCACCTCTATCAACCAGGCTTGCCCCAACAGTAGCATTACCAGAACCAAAGGATGCAATTGGTGGCTGCATAAGATTCAAGACATTTAGCAAGTTCCTCCCTGTGAAATCAGTGTACTCTTGAAAACAGCTTACCTTCACAAGAGGTCCAGGAGTGGCTCTCGAAGCGTCATAAGAGCGATTTTCCACTGTCCTTAGCAACCTGATCCCATCAGCATTTGCTAAAATTTTGACGATGTTGTCACTCGTTGAGACGGCTAATAGAATTCCTTCCTTGTTAAATCTAATACAAGGTGAAGCCTGCAAAGTTAAAGAGTTAGGTAATTAACAGAAAGGTTCCAATAATTCAGTTAGAATATATTAACAACAATGAATTACCGGCAGTCCACCATCAGCTTCAGTACTTGTCAACATATTGTTATTGTCCATATCCCAAAATTTGACCATGAACTCGTCACCAGCAGCCAAAAATCTATTTTTGGTGGTATCAAACTGCACAACTCCACCAGATCTCTTTCCAAGTCCATGATATGTACGCTTGACAGCCCCCTCACTTTCATTCCATTCAACAAGGTATGACTCTCCTTCTTTATTGGTCCCACATGAGAACAACCTATAGCAAATTAAAATTGCTAAAACAGGTTATTTCAGTCGAAAAAATAACACGGGATGAAATCAAGCTTGAATGCTGTTGATCTGAACCTTGTTCCATCAGCACTGTATGCCATCATGGTAGACGAGTGACCTGGTGCATCGTAGTCAACTCTTGACCCCATGTTATCATAAAGCCAAGCCTTAATTTTTCCATCTGTTGCTGTTGAGAAGATAAACTACACGAGAAAAAAAAAATGTACAATTTATTTTAATGGCATGCCCAGATAGATGGCTTCTTCAGACAAGAGCACCAGGGATCAGAATAAAAATTCCTAAGTGCGCATCCACTTAAAACTCTACTTATGATATCATAGCATTCTAGGATGATGGGTTATCAGAAAATCTCTTTTGTGATAGAGTGCACACAAACATGAAAGTTCAAAAGAATTAAAATGAAGAAAGTAAAATGACCAATTGCTGCTCCACCCAGACATGGTAAACAGCCTTCTATTATAAATTTAACCAATCATCATTGAAGGAGAAAAATGTTGGAAAAGGGGGGGGGTGGGTGTTGTGGATGGAGAATTCCTTCCAAACACATAATTAAGCAGAAAGGTCATTACTGTGAAGATGTTTACCCAGTTGTTAATGCTCAAATGCATCACCCAAAAGAATTTAATTTACAGTTTGGACCGTGTCACCCTTGAAATAAAAAAGGCCCACAATAACTAGAGATTCACACTTCTCATACAAATGGAAGAAATTTTTTTCACCTAACCGACTTTTGGCAAACAGAAGTCCAGTGAATAGTGAAGGGTACATGCCAATTGGTCGTGATTTCATTGTGTCACCGGGTACCTGAATATTTTCTTTGTGATGTGGACATATGGAATATACAGGTGCTTCATGACCCTCAAAACTGTGTTGCTTGGTCCCGGTCACTGCATCCCACACCTGCATAACTACTAGCTTGGGTAAAAGGAATCACACAGCACAACCCCATTAACATTTGAGGAAAACAATTAGAATATACCTTGATCAACCTGTCCTCTCCACAGGTAACAACACATAACTGTTTGTTTGGATATGAAAAGGCGAGATCATTAACACTTCCAACATGAGCCTCGATCTGTATCACACATTAGTTTAGAGTCAAAATCAAGTTAAACTCACACTTAGCTGGCAATTGTCTGCAGAACGAAGAAGCTTAATTTTTTTCTCCATGTTTAGCAACAAACCTCAAGGTGGTTCCTTATGTCATCACCACCATGATATGAGTATATGTGCACCATGTGTTTGGAATAAGCAACACCTAAAGAAGACACCAGAAATCATCAGTAATAGCAGCATATGAACCCTTCTTCCTAAAAAAATTGCAAAGAAGTCTGGTTCTCAGCAATTTAGGTTTTTCATCAATCAGCATGTACATACCAAAAAGGGTTCCATCGGGACTCCACATTACACGGTTGACCGATGCTGTATAATCATTGGCCAGAGATGCCTACAACGAATCAAAACCCATAATCACATGGCCAAAAACAAAGTAGCTCGATTTTATTTAGAATTGAACTTCTATACCTGCAGCGTCATTGAACATGTTCCTAGATCCCAAACCTTGAAGTTTCTTTGAGTGATCCTTGTACGGCTGCCTACTTCCCATACAATAACATCGCCCATATTTGTTCCCACTAAAATTATTTACGCAGAAAAGATGAGGAATCAGATCCCATGATTTCAATTAGCTTAAACTAGTGTCAAAAGGACAACATAAAGCAATCTTCCACGCATCAAAAAACAAACTTATGCCCTACAAGGGGAAACAAATATATCAATAGAAGAAAAGCAAGAACATGTTTTTCATAGAGTAAGAAAGATGTGCTAACCGAGCAGAAGAATTTGTTGCACCGGATGGAAATCCATACTCTTAACAGGTGAACCTTGATTTAGGGTCGCGACTACATTTTTGGGCAAGTCATCTGAAGAATATGAACTCTGACCGTGGCTCTGGTTGTTGTATGTGACAGGCAGAATGTTTACAGGCAAATTATTCACCTAATAGAAATTCATCAAGATTACAAAACCAGTGAGTCTAATAGAAAATTAATGAAAGCCATGACACTCAAAAGATGCAAAGTCATATGAGAGCCTGTCTTACCAGCATACATGACCACAATCCATGCATGCTGGAAGAAGATGTAATTCACACCTACCTAGCTCCTGCTCCTTATTAAGGTTGCCGATATATCGACACAGGCATTTACCCGCCAATACCAAAACAAAATACATAAGAGACAACCCAATATGACATCACAATAGCATGAACCAGTATATTGACGAGATGCTCAGTATCTTAGTCTAATTCTTTGACATGTTGAAAAAGGTTATGATGTTAACATGAATTGACACAATCACGAAAACAATTAAGACACGCAGACACAAATTGCCAATCTTAGCCCTTTTGCACCTTTTTCTCTCCCAGAATCTCTAGTATTCCTTCCAATCCTCAATTAGCTCCAGATGGATTTTTATAATTTATATATTTGTTTTCCAGTGATTAACAATTATTAGGTTATCATCATAAAAATTCAGGGTATTTAGGAACCTCAAAGCTAAAACGTTTCTCCTGAAGATTCTCAATGCATGATTTTATGCTGCAATAGCACCAAAGTGAAAGAGCTCTCAGAAGGTTTTCATTCAATGACTTGCATTAAAAGATCATTAAAAAATAGAAATACAAAAGGAGAAGCGATATACTCCAGCTCCACTTTATAATTCAGGTAAACTGGAAATCCCGACTTCCATGAAAAGAAAAGAAGTACATATGAAAAGTCTGATGAATGATGAGAAAAGCATCCTAGACATATCAGATTGTCAATCACCCAGCAAAAAACTCTTTGTGGATTGACCCCATCCAGTAATAACTGAATAACGATAAAGAAAAAGCAAGATCAAATAAGTACTTCATCAGATATTGCAAAAGGTCGCGATCTCTTCAAAACATGTTCAGAATCTGCTGTTTGGTAGTCCATGGCTGAGTTGTTAGTAGGAGGAGTCCTGGGACGCTTTAAGATAGCTGTATCAAAAGGCAAAAAGTAAACAGAATGCCAAACTACCAGCTTGAACTTGTGGAAACTACAAGATCAAATTTCACTAGTCTTCATATAATAAAGCCTCACACTATCCTAAATAATATTCGACATGTTCCGACAAAATACCATTCATATCGCAACTTCTCATAAACCTAGATATATGGCCATAGTAGCCATGAACTTGAAATTGACATTGTAGAGCAGCTTCATGTACCTGAATTATTTTGCGTGGTCAAACCTATTGGTCCAGCAGATGCTGAGGGGTGAGCTACTGAGGATGGATTTGCCATCCATCCAGCAAGAGATGTTGTAAGAGCAACCTGAGGAGGCTGGAAGGGCTGTGATAAAGGATGTGGAAGGCACCAAAAAAAAAAACTAACGTCAGTTGCCAACATCTAAATGGAAAAACTACCAAGCAAACACGCCAACTTTTCTCCTCCAGACTTACAGCATGAGCAGTCAAAGGTGGGAAGGGCCCTGGCTTGGGGACGGCACCCATTAAAGGATTAGTAACAGGGGATGGCGCACGAGCACCATTTGGTTGTCCACAAGTGTGGTCTACAAATAGAGTCTTTATGTCAGGGTTAGGCCTAGGATTCTTGCATAGTTGATGCTGCCAATTCAAACTGCGAGAAGCCATGAAAAAGTCAGTATGACGATACTTCAGTCAAGAAAATACATAAGGCACTATGACAGCAAGGACCTTTGATTTATTAATGTGCGTAATCTTGAGTTCTTCAATGTGGGAAACTGAAGCTTATCACGAAACAGGGGGTTAGCCTCTATCAACTTTTTAAGTTCTGCCAACATTATACTCCGAGCTGACTTGGTATCGCCATACTTTGATAGTTGCTCATTCTCTCTGCAAGCAGGATATAAGTTTAATGCCAACGCGATGATAGCAACAGACGAGAGGTCAATAGAGAAAAACTGTCAGTTACAAATTAAAAGATTCTCCGACGCAAGACCTCATACCTAAAGTTTTCCAGCGTGAGTAACTGCGTAATTTCCTTGAACAAATCCTCATTGAATGCAGCAAATACTTTCAAGTCCTTAACTAAAATTTCCACGGCTTTAGCACGATCCCTCCTGCAACCATCAATAAAGCAAGATCAACAACCAAGAAAATCAAAATGCTTGTCGCCCAGTAAGCCAACAGATACTCAAGCAGCAAGAGAAAATGAACCCCAGACAAGTCGAACTCATCGACCATCCGAAAACTTTCCACCTACTTGTCCAGAGCTTCGAGATACTTCTGCTTCCGAATCTCGAAGAAAATCTTCATGGAGTATCTGTTATCGTCTACTTTCGTGAAGCCAGATAGATACTTTTCCACATCGTCCCACTCTCCGTTAGTGACCAAATCCTCGAAGTACCTCATGTTGAAGTAGAACCCCGACTCCTGCTCCAACCTTTCGACAGCACAAGGGGGGAAAAACAACAGACATCAATTCAACAGACATCCTCACTAAGACAAGCGAAATCCCGAAGCTCGAACGACACGAAACCAAGGGAGGGAATTGAGCGTACTTGTGAACAGTCTCCCTGAATTTCTCTTCATCCAGGAACTGGAGGATAAGGAAAACAAGCTCCCTGCTGAGTGAAGACATGCCTCCAGCACGACCGCCTCCTCCGAGATCTAGAAGCTCTCGCAGATCAACGCCTCGGACAGCAAATCCCTAAATCACACGCCAAAGAAAATTAAAAAAAAAGAAAAACCGCATCGCATCCCGACCACCAACGTGAACAGAGACAAAACCAAAACCAAAACCAAAACCAAAACCAAAACCAAACCAACCCAAACCAAAAAAAAAAGAACAAAAAAACACGAACAACACGAGCAGGGCGGGTCTCTTCCTTCACGGAACAGGAAATCGGAGCAACAATTGAACGAAAACCGAGGAATCAACGGCCGGAGAGCTCGAACCTGCGAGGCGATTTTGCTCGGGAGACGGTAGATCCGGAGTCTCCCCACGAGCTCGCAAATCCTTTACGACGGCCAAATATATATATCGGTATCGCGTACGCCCCCCTGCGCTCTCTCTCTCTCTCTCTTCTCTCTCTCCTTTCTCTCTCCAGTTTTTAGCTTCGCACTAGTTTCTCGCACTAGTTTCTCTCTCTACTGGTGCGGTCCTTATATAGAGGTGCAGGGGGAGGAGAGAGAAACGGGTTAGGGATTCGGGGTGAGAAGGCAGATGTGAAGGGTGAGAAAGAGGAACAAGGTATCCAGTCACCTTAAATAGCGGCGAGCGAGATCGCGAGATGCCGAGATTTTGATAGCGTATCGAGGTGATAGGAGCCCCGCCTGCCTATCGCGGACTGATAAGCGCGCGCGCTTATCAGGGTATAGGCGGGCGCGGCTATAAGTGCGTTGTCAATACGCCTAGATTTGGAGTTGTATCCGGCTGGAATAGCGGGCTTTCCGAAGTGCGTGTATGCGTGTGTTGTGTCTTCTTACGTGAAAGTCACTCTCGCGGGAACAAAAATTTAATTATGGCTAAAAAATACCCCTCCCCCCCCCCAAAAAAAAGAGATGAAAAAAATGAGAAATAATAATTTGGGGAATCGATCTGGCGCGATGAGAAATTGGACTCGCCCGAGAAGCGAACTCACGTATCGTGAAGAGATCTCGCATGAGCTGATTAGTTGTCAGATCTTATTTGTGTCCATTCTATATGGACAGAAATCTGTAGTTTTGAAATATTGAAGGCATTATATTTATCATTGGATATGAGTTACTATGTACAGCACTTATGTGCTCAAAAGGGAATGAAGCTATTTTCGGGGTGCACGAACATTTTCCCTTTTTTGAGGAATTATACCTTTTCCAGCTTTTTGGCTAAGATCAAAAAAAATTTAAGGAACTTTTTAATGTGGCCAGATTTAGTTTTCGAGTTGGCATCGGTTGATATTTTCATCAGTTTATGAAAAGCAAATGTTTTAGCCTATTTCCATTTGTTGTCATTATTATTAGGGTTGATATCACATAAGACCACAAATTATATCTACCGTGACATAAATACTTAAGATTTTTTTTGTGTCATTAAAAATTATAAACTTGCCTATTATAAACAAATACTTCAAACTTGCCGCTAAAAATCACTGGACTTTCCCCAATAGCCACTCAACCCAAGTTGCGAAGAAGAAGGTGAGAAGTTCGATTCCCCATCTTCTTAGAGGCTGAAGGTAGAGAGTCGTTTAATTTCAGTTATGAGGTTCGACTCTCACGTTCTGTAAAGAGGGAATGCAAAAATTTTAAAGTAAATTAAAAATTAGAGTAGAACAGACAATAATAAAAAGAATAGACACCCCAAACTTTTCCTTCATGTCATAAAAAACCTCGATGTTGTACAAGCGTAACATGTGTATGACTTTGAGTTTTTTTTTGTAGCACAAAAAAAAGCTGGGAGTATTTGTGTTCTAAGGATAAATTAAGGGTTATTTGTGACAAAAAAAATTTGGGATATTTGTGTCACAATAAACATAATTTAGCTTTTTTGTGACATTATTATTATTATTATTATTATTATTATTATTATTAATTATATCCTCTGGCGTGAAAGCAAACTCCATCTAACGACAAAAAAAAGTGGAAACAAAAGGCGACAAGGGACAGGGTCGCTGGGACTTGCTTCAGGGGTTGGTTGCGGGCAAGAGGGAAGGAAGAAACGGATGGGGGGGAGGAGGGTGGTTGGGGTCAATTTCGTAGAAGAACATGTGCATTATGGGACACGTGTCCAATGCCCTTTTGCGCGGATTCTCGGGGCAAAGAAAAAGGGAAATAAATATTTCTGTCGCTGCTAATCACTTTAGCCTAAGTTAGAAAGACGTAAGAAAATCGAACCGGGGGAGGCGTTATTTTTGGAAACTTGGAGTGCGACCGTAGACGAAGAATGACTTCGTTTCATCCTTTCTCACGTTAGTCATTAAAAAATTAAATAAAACTGAAAAAAAAAAAAAAAAAACTATGCAAAGTTTACTATTTTTATAGGCCATCGCACTCGTGTGATGAAGAAGATTAATAAATCTCTTTCATTAATTAAATTCTCGACTCGTCACATCTGCACAAGTTACCGAAACATCACCGGGGTGTAGTGTTATGTTGATTTTAGGGGCACCGAATAATTTCCTGATCAAGTCTTGTTGCATTGTGTTCGGCTGCACTAATTGTTTTGGCCCGAAAAAAATAAAAATTTATTTATATGTACGAATGTTTGCATTTGAGTATATCTACTGTAGAAGTTGCAGCTACATGCATGCGCTTCAGTCAAAACAAGCGGGTGGTGCCGGCTTCGGCCGTGCGTGGTGCACATTTATTGAGAAACGGACTTGGATCTGTCATTCTTTTTTTTGTTTTTTTTTTTTTTTTGGGGGTTTGATAATAGCGTTTTCGGCTGGTCATCGAAGCAAATCGTCGTCGTCAAATGCCGTGGGCACGAGGTTCGCCTCAGTAACTACGTGCCAAATATGAAGGGTTTCTGTCCATCAAGTCGGCCGACAATGCAACGGAACATTAAATACGTTTGAAAAATAATGGGTTTTGTTTTTTTTTTTCTCGTGGCGGTCCGTGCCGACGGGTGACAAAATAGGACTTGCGATTTGATCCACAAGTCCGGCCTCATCCGCCAAATTATTCACAGAGTTTTGCGTACTTCTTACGAGAGTTTGACTCATTGGAAACGAATTTGTTCGCTTCAGTTGGTATCGAAGTAGTGATTAGGCGGCAGTACGAGAACCAAGTAGTGCGACCACCTCTGAATTTGCATGCGATGAAGCGCTACATGTTGAGTGTCGTGAGCACCTTGTCAAGGAGTATTGATAAGAACTTTTCGACAAGGCTAATCATCTTGGTAGTGCACCCACTCAACAGTGCACTTAATTTGGAATTCTAATGCTAAAGTTTTCGCCATACTAAAAAGTGTCCCTTGTGAAATAATCCAAGTGTCACATCAGAAACACAACCCACCCATTACCGTTTTTTCCATCTTAGAAGCTCACCAAGAGTGCGACTTATGTAAGCCCTTGTAGGACCAGGTGTTTTTATAGTCCCACCACCCTCCAAAATAGTTATACTTTGACACGGCATTGTGACACAACTGCCTCATTTACTAGAATTTTAATCCACTATTGACCCATCTGATACTGTTGTCCTTTGATGCATGTGTAAGCACTTTTCTAATAGATTATCCATTTTCGTAGTGCTCTCACTTGAGCATAACTAAACTGTAGACATCTAATGATAAATATTATCGCTCTATTGAAAGTATTTCTTGTCAGTTAATCATGGTTTTACTTTCCTCACTCATATAACCAAGAAAACACTCCCCCATATTTGGTGGGTAATTTGATTTAATCTTACCCTCTTTTTTTTTTTTATTATCTTAGAAACTTTTTAGGAGCAGTACTTTATCGGAGCCCTCTTGACAACAATGATCACTCTCTTCTCGTATAAAACTAGGTCCTTACAAAGGGGCTACTTCTAGAATCCTGCTTGATGTGGTCTTTGGCTTCGAGTCAATAGTAAGGAAAATTAACCAATCAATTCTAAACTTATTGTACGAAGCTAACTCGGTCCTAAATTTTTCAATTTTATCGATTTAAGGTGTGTTTGTTTAACTGAAAACATCATGATAATGAAAAATATTTTCCAAGAAAATCATTTTAAATGAAAAGAGAGTTTTTATTTTGATGGTTTAAGGAAAGTGCTTTCCTTCTTGTTAGAGGATAAGTTGTTATCCTTTAATCTAAGTTTGTTATTTTCGGTCAATAGAAAACACTTTCTATACATCAATTAGTTATCCATCATCCAAATAAAAAAACGAAATAGTTTTTCTTCAAACAAATGAACCTTTAGTCCTAAGCCCTTGCTCAAAATTCTAATGTAGTCCTTTTACAAGAAATCACTAATCCGGCAGTCCGGTCATTGTTAACCATCCTTAGTGACACACCACCACGTCAAAGATTTCGAATAAAAATTGGTCAAAATGACTGTATTGAAATTTTGCACAAAGATTTAGAACTAAATCGGCAAATTGAAAAGTTTTAGTCTAAACTAGTATCATACTATAGATTTAGAACTAATTGGACAATTTCCTTGTGAACAATAACGAGGATGTTGGTGCATTAATTATGAAGTTTGTGATACTTCAATTAATTTTAAATGTGAGGACTTGTAGCTCTATTCATGAGTAAAACTTCCTTTTATGATGATTACGGTTGCGTTTGGCAACACGTTTGGGAGAAGCCTTTGAGAAAATGTAAAGAATTTTAGGTGAAATGGTTTTTTCAAAATACAAGTGTTTGGTAAAGTGTGATTTAAAAATACATTGGGAAGCAATTTTGACTTAAATACCGTTTAGAAAAAGTTACACCATTTTATAAAGGATTTTTACTCTATTTTTTTTTCCATAAAAAGTTGTAAAACCTTTGTCAATAGAACTTAGACCTTTGGCAACCAACTCTAGTCACCAGCTAGCCTCACCTATGGTCCCAACCTCTAGTGAGGCTGGTTGGCCCCAAACTAGCTAGCCGGTAGCTAGATCTAGCCTCACCGACAACTTGAACCCTTACCGGCGACATCACATGAGGTGACAGCATTTCCAACCATGAAAGTTTAGCGAGAATAAAGTCAGATAAAAGAAAATTGTATCTGCATTCTCAAAATGCTTAAAGTTCAAAGTACCTTCAGACTCGTTTTGTGCTAAAGGCTTTTAAAGGCCTTTAGAAATGTAATTGCATCTCTCCAAAGCTTTCCAAAAACTTTGCCAAACGACACTTGCATTTATCCATAGGCTTTTAAAGCGCGAGAAACTTTGGAAAAATGGTTCCCAAACGCACCCTACTACCAAAAGCGATCATCAAGGAGCTCAATTTATGTAAATTGGGTTTTACCACCACCATGAGTGGCCACTGCATAAAGTTCATTAAGTGATGTCTAACTTTGTCAAGATGCATCAAGTGAGAGGCGGGTCTTGCTGTCTCATTTACCATGCAATAGAAAATTTTGGTTTATTAATGATGATCACAACAAAACTACTTATTGTAGTTTGTCATGATGTACTCAAAATCACTTCATATCGTGTGAAAGAGAGAGTTGATTGGGGCATCGAGATTTTTCTGGGAAACTTTTGATAGACAATTTTTGCTTTCTAATTATTTTTTTAGTGAAATTATATGGGTAATTGCTTCAAATAGGCCAAATTTTAGGTTCAAAGAGTTTCGAAATAGTTCTATCGAATAATACTTTGGTCAAACTTTGGGAGTGCAAAGATGTTTTTTGAAATTGATCTAAGCTCGCCACGTGTACTACAAAAGAACGGACAAATTGATAGGTTTCGGGAAGGAACTAATGGAGAGAATGAAGGAGCAATGAAAATGAAAATTACCCTTAAAACCTTTAAAAAATTAGAATCAAGCTTTTCTTTACGAATAATAACGAAAATCTACAGTTAAATTCCATAGAGCACAGATCTTCTTCCTTTTCCCCCTTAAGTTAGTGACGTTACTTAAACACCACCACGTGAATAAATTAAGCACATTATGGTTAATTTGTCAAAATTCCAAATCATCACATTTTGGAATTTAATCCATACATTTAAATTCTCAATTACAAACCCACCACGTTTCTCAATATACCGCTCTTAGATATTCAAATCTCCAAACAATTAATTGCGCACATTTAAGAATGGTCATGACACCATAAATTTTAGTATCCCCAACTTGGACAGTACAAGCAACATGAATACTCATTAGACATCCAAATAGGAAGAGTCTCGACAAAACAAGAAAAAGATTTGTTGTTTTCAATGCATCGTCCGTCTCATATCACTCGTATACTAAAATCAAAATCCGGGGAAGCAAAAAAAAAAAAAAAAAATTTTTTTAATAAAATAAAAGTTGATGCATTATTATTTACCACTTTTAGGTGATGGGACGTCGACCGAATTTTACAATATTAGAAAGTCAGGGCCGTCCGGTCTGACCAGCAGGCACAGGCTATCAGGCGCGTCGCCAGAAAAGCCAAATACAGAGAGCGAGAGCACAAGTGGAAAAGGCGACGCGCGCGTGTCGGTCACGCGCCCCCACCTCCCTCCCTTAAATTCGATTTATTAAATAAAATAAAATAAAAATAAAAATAAATAGACGTGTGACGGACGTTTTATTAAATGGATAAAGCTTAAAGGAGCGATGGGGGAGGGAGTCATGCAAAACATTACAAAGTCTTCCTCGCGAGCCCGTCTCGCGATTCTCTCGCGACTTTATCGCGTCGCGAGAAGACATCTTATCTGTCGCGATAAGATATCTTATTTGTCGCGATAAGAGAGGAGAGAGATGTTGGGGGGGGAGACAGCCTCACGTCAATTCACCGTGACGCAAGACATTTTAAACGGTTCTAATCAGGAGGGGTTTTTGCTCCTGTGGGGAGGGGAGAGATCGGGTGCGGCCGGGCGCAGGTGTGCGCGGCGCTCGCCTTCTGCCACGTGGATCGCGCGGAGTCGCGCGTTGACTTGGGAGATCCCCGGAAGGAGGGATGCGTGGGCTGTTCTACGGAGGTCGTCATGGGGCGCCACGTAGGCAGCAACGTCGCTGTCGGTTTCCCGTCCGTTTCATGATTGGAGCCGACCGCACGCATTTCATTTATTATTTCTTTTTTCTTTTATCGTGTGGAAGAAAAGTTTTGAGTTTTATTATTACCAAAAATAATGTGAGAAGGACAAGAAATCCCCCACTAAATGAATGCACCGGATAAAAATTGAATTTACCATTTTGAATTTCTTTTTCAAAATTTGAAATCAATCTTTCGATTCTTTCCCATGTTATTTTGATTTGTCGTCGCAAGAAATATATATAATAAGGTAATGTTTGCACGCGTTCAATCGAGATTTCGCAATACTTATTAAGTACGGGGCTTGTTTGTTTCGACTAGAGTAATTTTTCACTTTCTCATTAAAATATAAAAAGATTTTGTCACCCGATATCTCAGGCTAACTTGTTATACATCAAAATAAGAAAAATTTTACTATTTTCAATGTATCGTATCTTTGTTGGTGTGATGTGTAATCAATTTAGTGAAAATTGAAAACTTCTCTTTTATTAAGCGAGTGGCAGCACACGTTAACAAGTCTCACATGCCAACATTTGTATTTTATAAACATTTTAGGCGCTCTCTATGTTGCCGACATTTGTATTTTATAAACATTTAAGGTGTTTTCTATATTAAAAAAGGTGAAAGTGTGTGAGCCAAAAGATTTTATTTAAGCAAAAATAAAGAAAAAGTGAGATAGTTCCGCTAGACTGTTGTTGTATTTGCAAAAATAAGTTTAATAACCTTAGTAGTAAGTCATCATGGGTAAGTTGTTATCCGACACTATCGTCATATCCCATGAGCTCATGTCAATTAGTGTATTCAAATGTCCTTATCCTATTTAGAGTTCTATATGCATCAAATATCATGTAGATATATGATGGACTTAATTACACAGAAGATATCCAAAAAATCTTAAAAGCAAACATTTCGATCCCATATATTGCGAAAATTCCTTTATTTAAGGATATTATGAGACTTCTTTCCTCGTTCCTAGATCTTCAATTGAATCCACAATTAAAAGATCCGCATTTGTCCTAAGATTTACGTAATGTTATTTTGGGGAATGCAGCAAAAGAAAGTTGACTTTAGATGTCTATAATTAGGCTTTGACCATTTCTCCTTACCCAACAGAAAAGGCCTCAATGTATGATGATGTCAGCACGACGTGTGCGTATACAATCCAAAGTTTGAAAATTCAAGAGAAGTATCTGAAAGATCCGTTTCTTCAATTGCGTCATTATTGGTAGGGAAAAGAAAGGAAATTTATTTATAAATAACTAATACAACAAGAGTTTCGGTAATAAATGTGTGAAATTGAAAGTGAAGAAACTAATCCTGCATTAGGGCATTAATATGTTATCTACATAATGTTGTCTCATTTTCTAACAGTTTATTTTTAATTTTTTTTTAAAGAAAATGGCTAAGGGAGAGCACCATGTATATCGTTAAATTATCTTTTTAGTTTTAATTTTTGAAAAACGGTTAATCTAATAGTCACAAAATCTTAAAATTGCACCCGCAATTTTCCACCATTTTAGTCTTATTTTTCCGACCTTACAAAAGGCAACGATTCATTCTCCTCCCCAACGAAGGCTAGCTAATTTGCACATGCTAATTCGCGTGTACTTAAAACATAGCTTGACCCTTGATTCATGTGAATCTCACTCGAGGTATGCCCCTTAGGTCCACGAGAACTATGCTTCAATTTTTTGTACTTTCACATAATAATATCTTCACTGCAGGTAAATTCTCGAGATTTGATTCCACTAAGCAAGTTACACGACACGAACGGCTGGGATGGACTCGGTCCGATGAGGAAGTGCCCTTTGCGCTGACACTGTACGCAGGAGACACTCGCATGTGGTAAAAGATGTTGCCTTTCTTTTCACTTTTTCTTCTCCTCTCTTTTTCCTTCTTTGAGCGGCAGCGCAATTTCCCTTTCGCTCTTTTTTTAGCAGGTGTTATCAAAAGTACCACACGAAATTTCATGTAGCGACCCTTTATTCTTTTCTTTCCCATGCCCAATAAGAAAGCCCAACTTTTGCACCAGCAAGATACTATACAATATGATTTTCACTTATTGCAATTTCTAGAACTTTATCCTTCTTTCTGTGGTAGCACTAGAGATAGCGTTTGACCTCTTCTCCTAACTAAATATAGTTAGGGTTAGCGTTATTAAAAATCTCAAACCGGTATCGCATGTCAAATTTATTCTTTTCATCCCACAAGAAATTTCAAAGTGATACACACGATACATTTATCTCAAATTAATTATCCTTTTCACAAAAAAAAAACAAAATTTAAATTGGTACCTTAGGCCCTAATCTCTTAGGCCCTAATCTACCTTCTGTAAGACGGATTCGATATAGAGAATGATAAATCTGGCGTGAAAAATCTATGGATGCTGACAAGCACACATTTTAACGGAAAATGATTTGGATTGTGGGTACTAGTTTGGACTTTATGTGTGGGATGAAAATTAATTATCATTTTCACAAAAATTGGTACCTTAGACCCTAATCTACCTTCTGTAAGACGGACTCGATATGGAATGATAGATCTGGTGTGAAAATTCTGTGTATGCTGACAAGCATGCATTTTAACGGAAAATGATTTGGATTGTGGGTACTAGTTTGGACTTTATGTGTGGGATGAAAATTAGTTTGTGATAAATGTGTCGAGAATATCGGCTTGAGATTTTAATAAACCTTATAATCGCGACTATGTAGCAAATCTATAATTACAATAATTTACAAAAGGCTAGAGATATTCTCGCCATTGTTAGGTACTTAAGTTGTCCATCTATACTCTACACTAATTTACCATGAAACGCACTAAAATTGTATCTTCTCACCATATGCGTTAGCTCCGATCAAGGATCAAAAAGTCAAAAAGTTGCAAAAAGGTTGTCAACATCTTGTCGGTATAACGTTAATTCGGAGAGAATAGCTTAGTCTGAGTTGCAATGATATGCAGCACGTTTGTAAAGGAAAAAAAAAAAACTGCAACCTGTTTCTTGATGATTTGTTGTTGTTATTGTTCATTTTCTTAATAATTTTTTTAGTTAGTTAATCGGATTTGCATTATATTGGACATTTACAGATGAATTTAAATTTATTTTACGCAAAAAGCGGTCTTAAGATCGTGGCACATATGAATATATGGGTGATTATATGCCAAAAAAAGATTACCCACCAACTGTTTGTTAGACAAGTCTTATCCAAAATTAATTAAGAGCGAATTCTTTAAAAAATTCCCATAAGAGAATATGGTGATTTTATAAACTTATGCATATAAAATTATAAAAGATTTATTTCACAATTAGCAATAAAATAATAATATTTTATCTTCTATCTTCTACGTTTGAAGACACAAGCTTCAGCATACGCATCCACATTCACATTAGTCATTGCTCACTAAAATTTAGGCTCTAAATAGGTTCAAAGTCAATATCTAACGAGTCATTCACAGTTTTCAAACGCGACAAATATATCCTCCTCACTTGGGAAATTTTCCAAGTCATACATGTGTATCATATCAAATTTTTTAAACGATTCATAATGTATGTACGTGACGTGATAAAATAATTTTAGAATGCGTGAGGATATTCCCGTACTCAATTATAACGACACGTCGTGATGTCATATGCCATGCTCCGGGGTACGGCGGCCCGGGGCCGCCCTCATTTTCGGACCCGATGTAGTCGTCGACGACCGAGTCTCTCTACGAGAAAAAAACAATACGAGAAAACGAAAGGAGAAAAGAAGAAGTAAAAAAAAAAAAAATTCGGGAGCAGAAAATGACGTGTGGGGTGGCGGGCGCGTGCAGAATCCGAGGTAAGTTGAGTGAGGAAGATGAGATGAATCCTTTTCCAAACGGGGACATCCGCACTACGACAAAAAGAAAGTATAATTTCCCTTTTTCCTTCTTTAATAATTAAAATAAAGAAAGCAGGAGCGAAATTTAAAGTAATAAAAAAAAAATTGTGGGGGAAATCCAATTGGGGCAACGCAACAGACGTCGCGATCGGAGGGGGGCGTTTTCTTGGATGCTTCGCTGGCGAAGGCATGCCATTGCCGAAATAGCATCGTCGATCGCTCCTTTCCATTTCATTTCCTACGCCCAATCTTGTCATCATCTGCCTTTGGATACGTCCGCACAGTTTGACGTCCACCCGCAAGCCACAACCCAACACATGCATGTCTATTATCTCCCCCCCATCGCTCGTCCTTCGTCGTTTTCTTTTGAAAGCGACGCACACTAATGGGAAAAATGGACTGGGGGGAAAGGTGAGTACACGTTTGCCTCCCGACTTTTAGGGTTGTGGCTAATAAAGGTGAACGGTTCCGGTTCCAAGTTTCCAGTTCCCAGTTTCTTATAAGTTTTAATTGGAATTTTGGAATTTGAAATCTACTTTGCATACCCTGAAACTTAGAATTTACCATGTCATAGGTTTTAGAGTCCACAAAAGCTCCATCTGTATAATTTGTTGAATGGTTGTAGTGAATTATAATATTTAATTATCAATATTTGTTTTTACAATTTACTGATAATAACTTAAATTTGGACACACAAAGAATGTGCAATATTAACAAAGAAAAAATCTCAATCATAAAATAGAAGCTTAAACTAATGATTTTTTAGATTGTACACTCGTTATTGGACGCCATGGTATATTGCAGGATTGCGTGAAAACATAGATGAAGAAAAACATAAAAAACTTGTTTTAAGTTCCAAGCTCTCTAATTTTTGGATTCTGGAACCAAACATGTTCCTATTTGTTCGATTCTTCGGTTTCAAGTTTTACCCTGGAATCATATTCACCCCTAGTGGCTAAGAATGAGCGATTCTAGGTCGATCGTGGAAGTTACCTGTTAGAACCGATTCCTAAATTGTTGGGACTTTGAACTTTTCAAGGTTTACCTGGGTTCCACCTAGATTCTTAATAGAACGATTGCAGTGAATATTGCCGAACAACCGATGAGGGGTCTTCGAGCCTTGACCAGTGGTTGACGACCCCTACCGGCCCTTAACAATTAAAAAAAAAAGAAAAGGAAAAAAGGAAAAGAAAAATATTATAAAAAAAACCACATAAATTAAAAATTTCCAATTTTTTTTCACACCATCATTAGTCGTCTCACGTAGGATAGTCAGCATCCACGTTGCTGAATGAACCATATTGACAAATTGTCAAAAGATTTAGAATTAGTATAAACGCAATAAGTTGGAGACTTTTTTGGATAATTCTTCCCACACTTATCAGTTGGTCATAATCCTAATAAGCTACTCCAATTACGTATCAAGAAATCCAACTTGGCCCTTTATTCATGCGCTAGGGGGAACTCAAATCAACTCGTCTGCTCGAACTAACCTTCGAATGAGCCGGTCTCTTCGATATCATCACATCGTCGAGCATGGGAGAGGCCGCCCCCGGTCAAACCTTCCAAAGTTTTTGACACGAGTGGCTACTTTTCCGACCATTCAGACGTGGTACCGCATGACCCAAAAAAAAAAAAAGTGTGGCCCCCTGTCTATTGATTCACATATGCTTCTCCAATTACTTAGAGTTTAAGAAAAGAAGAAAAATAAGAAAACAATTTTTTCTAGTCAAGTTACGTGGGTCCATCATCGTCGAATTGAACCATAAAAAATGCAAAGGTCTGCGAATAAATTTTATCGATCAGTTCTAAATCAAGAAAGATTTGGTCGGAAAAAGACTATACTAGAATTTCGTATAAATATTTTGGACTAAATTAGTAAAATTGGAAATTCAAAGGTTAAGTTGGTATTCGTGCAATGTGTGCGTGACTAATTGGATAATTTCTTCCGAGATTTAATGCTTTATTTTTCGGTTGACAAACAGTCTGAACAGACATGAATTTCTTAGTGAAAAATTCGGACCCTCGGAAGTCAAATAGGGAAAGATGCCCGAAAGCGACAGCATCGACTCCTTGGACGAGGGACAGACACAACTTGGACCCAAACAACTTTATGGGTAAACAACTTAAAATCATGAGATGGGTCATTATCGACTTTAAAATTCACAGCAAAAAAAAAAGAAAAAACAAAGGGAAACGAAGAAAAAGAAAAAAGAAAAATGGGGGAATCCGTATTTGACTTCTTCAGTGCATGGAAGTGGGTAAAGGCTAAGCTAGCGCCCCGTCGTTCTCGGGGTCGTCCTTTCGTGTTGAATAATTTAGAACGGGGCGCGGGGGGGAAATGACGGTTCGGCCCTTGAGTTGACCGGAGCGCCACAACGCGACGCGACCCTTCCTCGGGGTGCGACTGGTGTCGTGACGAATCGTCTCTTATTCCACGTCAACCTCTCTCTCTCTTTTTCCCATCTCTTTTCGAATGATTTTTTCTTCTTTTTTTTTTTTTTTTTTATCGCGAGTAATCCCCGTCGATTCTCATTCGCAATTTCCCCTCTCTTCAGCCCCATCAGACGTTCAAAGGATGCCGAGACACGATTTTATCCTTCTAGAAGACTGTCCGCGCCTCTCTTTTCCTTCCTTTTTACGATTGATTGATTCCTAATGAAATACGACAACCGTGTGTTCATGTGCGGACAATTCATAATCATGTAGACCCGCGTAGGGTTGGAAAATTAGGGATCGGCATGATTCCACGGTTGGACCGAGAACTTGAGGATTGGGCTTTCGTCGGTCCGGTTCTAAGTTCCAAAAATTAGAGAATCTATTTCGATGTGTAGGTTCCAAGATGGAATATTGAACAAATCTTTATGCTTTTCTTGTTCTATGTCTTTGCACGATCCTATGGCATTCCATGGTGTCTAATAATGAGCGTGTAATTTGAAACCACTAATTTGAGTGACTTAAACTTTTATTTTGTTAATATTTTATAATTTTTATGTGTCGAAATATAATCTATGAACAATGGATTGTAGCAAATGGTGATAATTAGATGTCGTGATTTACTGCAATCATTCAATTAAAAGAATATATGTGGAATATGAGTAAATTTTAGAACCGACTTTGGAAACTGTGATAGAGTAGGTTCCAAGTTATTGGATATGTAAGGTAGATTTCAGGTCTAATCTGGATGGAGTTGGAACCGGTCACCTCTATGAAAAATTATAGGCAGGCAAACTTTACATTGGAATGTGGTTTATTGCGTCTTGGATCGACTTGCTCCGATACCACTTTTCAACCCACGTGGATACAAGAGAGATCGAACTCGACGTTATACCGTAGACAAGAAAAAGTAGGATTAAGTGAGAAAAGGGAGATTAATCTTTTCGCCCTAAGAATTCATTGTCTTAACATGATTCGCCCATACCATCAGATGTAAAGTCACATGAAAACTATTGAGGCAAAGAATTCAATTCTTAATTTTCTTTCCCCTACCGACCAAAAAAAAAAATTTCTTTCCCCTAATTACAAGCCGTGATTACTCCTTTTGTCTTCAGTGCAATCCCCTTCTCACCCCGAGTCGCACCACTTAGATTTACACCCCAGCCATTATAATAATAATTGTATCTTGACCAATGCAACATTTTCTATTTCCATTATTGATATTTATTTTATGGAAGAAAGGCTGTCCGTACATTTTCTTTTCTCCCCCCTATTTTTGGGTTTTTTTTTTTTTAAAATTATTAAAGATCTTGTGGAATTTTTTTCTGGGTACAGGATATGGTCAAGTTCGGCCATTAAGCATCCGTGTCATTTCAATACCTTGAGCGCTTCTAAAGGAGTTCTTTTTTTTTTTGGTCGAATTTCTAAAGGAATTTTTTTTTATCGGTCCTACGCTAATCCTACTCTAACACTTACTCTCAGACTTTTGCCATGCCTTCTTGTAGGGCGTGGGAGTCGAAACCCACTCCTGAAATGAAATTGTCCTCTTCACAATCCCCCATGAGAATGTGGTGATTTGAACCCCCAACCTCCTCCTTCCGAGATGGAAGGGTGGCCACTCTAATAAAGGAGTTAAGACTGAACGATTTGGTTAGGCAACTCTAATAAAGTAGGGTTTTTGACAATATCTTGATAATTATATCGCTTCTAAAAGTTCAAATGACTTTTAAAAGTGGCTCACCCATTTTTTAGGCACCCTAATTTAGAGACATGTATTATTGAACAAATAATAGAGTTACACTTCACATCAAACTACAACACGATTGCAATTACGATTTGGTTAAATTATAATAGCGAAAACGCTTCAGGTCTTAGATGCACTTGATTTTGAGTTCAAATCACCACAACTCTCACTCGTAGCAATCCACAACCATCAGCCATAACCTTATGAAAAAACGAGGATGGATAGTTTGCATGCATTTAGAGTTATCGATTAATGAAACATTGGAAAATGATTCAAATGATTCATGAACTTTGGTCTAATGTGTAATGCTATCAATGTCCATTCTGGCTACCTCATTTCATCGTACATCATGCATAAAATTATGAGTTATTACGATTCCTAAACAAAAATATCATTAACATGAATGATTCGCATGCTCATTTTCATTTAATAATGGTAGGTCAACACAAATTGGATTTAAGTCAGTCCAGTCGTAAATCCACTCGGGATCAACCCAAAGTGCTGCATGGGTTTAAGGAAGGACGCCCTACTCTCATTCGAATTTTCAAGACCGAGCTCCGGCGAGCTCGGCCACAAGGGGACATGACCTGAGACGGAATAGCTAAGAGTTTAGCTGGAAATTCTCTAAAGCTCGATTGCGACATTCTGCATTGACCCTCCGAGGGATTATCGATTTGATTTGCCATGTCCGTGCTAGAATTTGATTGCACATGTGTGATGGGTTCTCTTTAATTATCCATTACGTTGCACATGTTTGGTAAGGTCCCACGCAAAGTATATGGGTCCGC
The DNA here is from genome assembly GCA_007663325.1 of Eucalyptus pauciflora. Classification (NCBI taxonomy): domain Eukaryota; kingdom Viridiplantae; phylum Streptophyta; class Magnoliopsida; order Myrtales; family Myrtaceae; genus Eucalyptus; species Eucalyptus pauciflora. The sequence continues at coordinate 135,647 of VMYD01000193.1, read as the reverse complement.
ACCTAGTTAGGAGATAGTACAGCTTGAAATATACTCACCCATCTCAATCATCCTATCAATCTTGGAGGAGCACGTAACAGTGAACATTGGAATTTGGCTATCTTCTCACCCTCTCGTGTCTTTATCATCCATCCAACACGATAGAAAGGGGAAAGAAGAAGAAAAGAAGAGAAACACGATAGAAAGGGGGAAAAGAAAAGACCCCACCTTTCTAGGGATGTGACTAGAGATTACAAAGGAAGGAAGGATGAGCTTAAGCATATCTCATCTTCATATGTGGAATCCATGCGTGTAAAAGCAAAAGTGAAGATAATCTAAGAAGAAGAGTAGACACTAAGCCTCCTGCTGCTAACATCACTGGAATGCACTCACAAACTTTGGCATGGTTTTGGTGGACATAACACATTCATCAGATGTTAACACGGTTTGAATCCAAAACTAATTCAGGCTGACAAGAACCAGAGACTCTAAGCTTGCATATTGACAATGCCTATGGAGGCAAATTAATTGAACTGGAAGTGTTTGAACATAACAGTTGAAAAAACTTATCCAAACAAGAGCACCAGCATCAGATGCCGCCATGAATAAAATCCTTAGCAAGATGGCATCTAACTTGAAACTTTCTGAGGGCCCTTTTCTTGAATGACAATTTCTTTTGGAGATATGCCATATCGAATGCTTTTACCTGTTTCACTTCCTAACGAATTGCGGGTATAGCTCGATCTAAATTGGCCATCAACATCCCTGTCTATTGAGAAACAAGTCTTAAACACAAGCTGAACTTGCTACAAAAGGGAAATGCTAGGGACGCTCGCTTTGCTCCGTATTCACCGGACCAACAGAGGCTTCTCCGGCAATTGTTGGAGCAGATCAACAGTCATATCACAGTGCGACTGTCCATAGCACTCCTCTTGCTATCAACACTAAAGATCTACACTGTCTACGTCCTGGTATGATAATCTCAAGCTAGTCAAAACGAAAGATGAAACCAACATTGGTCAGGCATCAATGGGATTGTTAAATCAGCTCGAAAGATTTCAATCCTGACTTCTAACACAGCCCCCAGGAAGGAGAAACTTGAATTTTTCTGCATTTGCTATGACATATGCAGGAAGGTGGACTGCAGAAGCTGAACGGGGGATTGAACCCAACTTCTTGATCATCTCCTTGAACGTGTATTCTTCAGGAAGCATGTCGAAAAGATCATCTCCCTCACAAATGAGCTTTTGAATCCTCGGATAGCTCATATATTCCTTCCTTCTGGCTCGGTCTGCATGGCTGTAAGCAGTCATCTTAAATATAAACTCTCGGATTCTCCGGAAGCAAAAGCTACAATGCCATCCTGCATCAGACAATAAAAGGTTGGTTTGGCGTGAGTGCCGATAAAGGGTCGTCGGACCATAAATGTGAGCAGTGGCTCGCCAACTGCTGTAGTCCACCGGGAACTCAAAAGAATACATGTAATGCCTTAATTCCAGATGCATTACAGGTGGGATCCCATCACACCACTTCAACAGTTTCAAAGTATGCGGGCTCGGAATCTCATCAGTGTCGGACATTATCAATAAGTCCCCATATGAAATTCCAGACTGGCGAAGCAAACCATTCATAGCCACCCGTTGCTCGGACTCGAGCTTAAATGGGTCTTCATGTGATCCGCGATAAGCAACTCGACCAGAAAATGTATCATGGGCAATCTTCCCTTCAGCAAAAGCATATCGAGCACGGTTCGAAGCAAAAAAAAGAGGTTTCGGAATGCCTGTGAATGTGGTATTAGACTCAAGAATCACAAATTTAGTGACATATGGGTAGAGCTCACGCCACCTTATTTCCAGTATATCTAGCTCATTGCTGAAAATTACAGCATCATACACCTGCCGAGGCTGGGGGAGAATGGACCAGCCATGAAGGCGACACAGATGCTCCATTGACACATTCTCTGCATAAAAGTGAGGTATGCGTTGGAAGGAGGCTGGTGGTTTGTCCCAAAGAGGACGGAGAAAGTACGATATTTTCTGGCCATAAGTGAATACCCCGAGTAGACAGATAGGAACAATGATCAGAAGTAGCATAAAGAGTATCTTTGGCGATGCTCGTCTAGACGTGAGGCGGTGGGGTCGTGTGGCCATTCTTTGAAGGGAAGAATCTAACAGTAACATCTTCAGTACGATCAATTAAAATACTTGAGCAGTGCGGGAGCCTGGGGAATGGGACGAGTGAACTCCCCTGGGCCGGAAAAATAACAGATGAAGCTCCATGGGATGGTACTAGATAACCTGAAAAAATTTGTATGGTCATTAGTTAAAATGGCCAGAACATACATTTTGCTCTAAATATGACAAACGAAAAAAGAATTGGAGCTGGGAAATCAGGTGTCCAAACGTCTAGCACAAACCAAGCAATATCAACAACAGCAATTCCAAATATATGCTTTGCATTGAGGAATTATAAATGGACTATTTACACACATTGAAAAATCAAGTTGTTTCAGACCCATTATAGTATGAGCTATTGCTTCACGAGCTCACTGTATCATAAAATTAGTAGAAACCAATGGCCGAGAATTCTTTGCAAATCAGTCAAGAAGACAAATGCAATATTAGGCTAGTCCAACTTGATCCACGTAATATAGAAAGGTAACAAGAATTTCCCCTCTTTGGTGCATGGCCTTATTTAAGTATGAGCTTTAGTCGGTCTTCCTGTACCTTATATGAACTTCATTCTTTGATGTGTAACATTTCTTAAGCAGCTACTTCATCCAGCTTTAATGCGGGGAAATAATACCACAATAGAGAATCTGGCAAGAAGTCACAATGATGTTTGAGGATAATAGTAGAAAGCTCTCTAATAAGACTTGGCAGCCATTAGGAATTCGATTATATTTGTAAACTAAGTCTTTGGAGTGTAAGTGCCAGCCCTTTTCTAAAAATGATGTTAACGATCCGTGCTCCTGCAACCTGAGATTATCCTTGTGTCGCTGTCAAGTCATAATGCACTGTCAATGTTTTTGGTTTCTTTCTTTCTTTTTTCTGATCTCAGTCGATTGCAAGTCATGCCTTTTTTAACACATCCACCAAATTACAATAAATTTTTTTCCGCTGAGCTGAAACTCTACTGAATTTGCCTTCACTTTAGCACTTGATCCTGAGGCTTACCTCACCAGTTTGTGATCTTGCATAAAGTATTACAGTTCAAGAGCAAGATAAGCTCATCAGAGACTGCGACTGGTGCAGAAGAGAGGCATCCACCGATTAAAGTGAAAATTCAAAAAATCGTCAGTCTCAACCAACACTGTTCCATGGTCAGTCAACTTATGATGAAAATTCCCAACAAAGCCTTTACACAATATAGGAGTCTTATCTGTTTATAATCGGCTTCAATGGCCAGGTGAACAAATTGGAATGTTATAGAGCATGTCGAAGAAGAGATATGATAGAGTACCAAAGGAACATCCCCAAGTTACGGAATTTTTCTTTTCCAGCTAATTGTCAAAACCAATACACTATGTTTGGGAAATGAACTTTCCTCTCCATTCGAAAATCGCAGATCCTTGACATCATCATTACTTACGTTTAGATAACTGTCCAAAGGATACAAAACGCAACTAGTCTTAAAAATAGCAAGGAGCATATGGCTTCGCTTGGTTGCTGATCCACTCAATCAAGAAAGATCCATCAGAGCTCTCATTGACAAAGAGCTCGAACTTCTAGTCCCCAGAATGCTGCTCGGGCCAGCCTATTTAGGACATACCTTGGGCAGTTTTGGATGAGGAGTTCAAGGAGAACAGGACGTTCCTCAAATAATTACCAAGGTTTGGGATAGACCACACTGTTGGTTTTAGGCCACCCAGTTTCTCTCCAAACAAATCACACGTCAAAAGCTCTTGCAGACTGTAGTCTTGATATGCTTCTTCTTTTAGTAAACATGACAAGAAGCATATAATCTGAGTTATATCGTAGCCAGTATGCACCTCAGACAGGGTAATCCTATTAGGAATGATCACATGACACCGAAATGGGTAGTGGGTACCGTCTAGGAGGTTTCCAGAAATCCACCGACTGCCACACGAGCCAATTGCAGCATAAATGGCGACATTGTCAACATTACCGCGCAAAAGCTTAATCCTCAAGGAACGACACCATCTAACCGAGAGCTTCATCTCAGGATTGTCAAAACATTAACCAGGACAATCCAAGGAACTTCGAGAACGGGTCCAAGTTCATCTTTTTACACAGGAAATCAAGACAAAAAACACACCCAGAAAAAGGGAAAGCCCAACAACGAGAATCAATCGCAATCGGCGATAAATGCGCCGCCCCCGAGCTTCCTTCCGTAAAAGCCGAATAACCCAACCACGAACCCACGAAAGGATTACAAACCCATGCATGCACGCAACGAAATCATTCGTCCCGGAGTAAAATAACAAACATTCGATGCCCAAAAGGAAAAAGGAGTCAAGGAATGACCAGAAATAACGAAAGAGAGGAAGAGAAGAAGAAGAAGAAGGAGAGAACTCACTAATTCGCCGCCGCGAGCTCCGACGAAAGCCTGCGCAGACGAGAGCCGCGCACCAATCTCTCCGTCGCGGACAAGGTCATCGGCGACACCAAGAAGCAACCCGGAAGGCCAGGCGGGGCGCACGTATATATGTGCGTAGACGTGGGCATACGTCAGAGAGAGAAAGGGAGATTGGAGATACAGAGAGACAGGGAGAGAGAGACAGGGGTGGCTAAGGAAGGTGGTGGAGAAGATGGGGGGGGGGGCGGGTCACGCACGGGAAGTGCGTTGGGGAGCAGGGAGGAGAAGCCAGGTGGACTCCGGGGAGTAGTGTTCGCCTGCGCGTGCGGGGCCTCGGTTCTCGTAGCTGTCGCGGAACGAGGGCCGTCCCTTTTGGAGACTCCGAGGCGGGGACCTCGGACTTACCGAGGGGCCTAGCGTGGGATCGGCTGACGTGTCGGCGCGCCATTGGCGGGGCCCCGACGAGGCGGGATGCGTCGAGATGTAGAGGAACGATCGATGCGCGTCGCTTGTCTTCTTCTGACATGTGGACGTACGCGGGAGCGGGCCACCTGTTCTTGTCGCGGGGCGTTGACTGTTCTTGTTTTTTTTGAATGAGGGCGGGCACTCTTCCGAATCTGTAAAATGGGATTTTTGTTTTCCTTTCTAATAAAACTCAAATTGTATAAATTTGGGCATCATAAAATAAATACCTCAATTTTCTTTTACGTCATAAAAAAACCCTCAAAATATATCTTGTATAAAGGGTGGGTATATAAGTGTAGTAGAGGGTATTAGGGGTGTGCAAAATACCCGGGAACCGCCCGGAACCGGACCGGAACCGCCCGGGACCGGCGGTTCTTGAGGGAACCGGTCCGGTTCCCGGTTCCATGGGCGGATCCGCCCACCCGGACCAGACCGAAACCTTTTTAATATTAAAAAAAAAAATACTAAAAGAAACCCTAGATTATATCTCATCTCCTCACTCCCATCGTCTTCGGTTCTCTCTCTCTTTGTCTCTTCCTCGATTCCTCCTAATCCTATCGCCATTTCGATTCCTCCCCGAGCGTTGACGCCGCCATCGCCACTCCTCCGTCGCCGCTGTTCGCCCCCTCGCGTCGGCCGCCACCCGCCACAGGCGCGGAAAATTGTTTCGCGACCGTTCTATGTTGAAAACCCGACCATAGACCTCCTCCCCTTCTTCCCAACTCATTGACCCGACCGTTCTATGTTGAAAACTAAAATTGTTTCGCGTCAAGATCGGTTCCATGGATCCACCCGGGAACCGGACCGGACCGCCGGTCCGGTTCCCGGGTGGATCCATGCAACAAACGGGTGGATCCCGGTTCCAATTTTTCGGAACCGGTCCTTAGCGGGCGATTCCCGGTTCTAGGTCGAGAACTGCCCGCCCGGACCATGCACACCCCTAGAGGGTATATATATGATACATATAAAAGTTTGGATTTTTTTTCTCGACATAAAAAAAATCAAGGGCATTTGTATTACAGTGAAGAAGTTTAAGGTTTTTAGTAACACAGAAAAAATTTAAGATATTTATATCATATGGACATAATTTGAGATTTTTGGCAGTATTTGATCAAAGAAAATTAGGCATTGAGCCACTTTCAAGTTCTTTTTGTCTTTACGTGAATTTCCTGATGTCTTGATCTCTTCAATTTCGTCTCTACGTGAATTTCCTATTGTCTTGGTCAATTGGAATTTGAACCTCTATGGGAGTTTTTCTCGGTTTCGTGGAAAAGATGACTTACATTGTGAGGAAATATGAAAAGCCTGTTGGTCCGAGGGAAAGCAAAAGGAGTTTGCTATAAAGACAGTCCGAGTGTGATCCAGATAGGAAAAAATTATAAAGACACTTAGGAGTTTGCTACTTCGGAATAAAAAATATATATAAAAAAAGTAAAAGTGCCATGATGCTCCCCGAAACCTTAATTGAGCAAAAAGCAAAAAGGCCAAGTAGGACCAATAGAATCTAACAAAAAAAAAAAAAAAAAACAAACAAACTAGAACCAACAGAGACGAAATTATGTGATTTCCTCAATCGCATCAGTTTGCAAATTTTGCACCTATTGATACGTTTTTATTATATCTGTACAGATATTTTGTTAAGAGTGAGAGCAGTTCATGTTCGGTTATTCTCTAAACAAAATTTTAATTTTAGGTCAAATCCTAATTTTGCTTTGATTTTATTTTTGTCCAAAAAAATAATCTCAACATGAGGTTCAGTCCCATTTGTTATGAATTTTTTTTTGTCTTGAAAAAATTTAAATTTTAGGTTTAATCTCAAATTTGTCCCGAACTTTTTTTTATTCAGAAAAAATTAACAACTTTAATTGTAGCCCAAAATTTTGCTTAAACCTCCTCTTTTTTTTCTTAAAACAAATTACCAACATTCAATTTAGTTTCAAGACTGTACCCATTAACTCTTCGTCCAAAAATTGCCGCTTGTTATGTGACGTGACATTTTCGCGTCAATAATAAATTCACATCAGTAAGGTGACATGAAAAATTATCTTTAAAATGAAACTGTTTTTTGATATGGAAATTAAGGATGACGGATGATATTTTTTTGAATGGATGGCTAAGGGGGGCAGATTTAGGATTAGAGTCAAAGTTTGTAATTTTTTTTAACAAAAAAAATTCAGGACAGATTTTAGACTTGATCTAAAGTTGGCTTTTTTAGGAAAAAATTCGTGGTAAAATTGGGACTAGAGCTAAAGTTGAGGGTGCTAGAAAAAACACGAAGAGTAGATATTGTCTCAAATAAGGATTTGAAGTGGTTAAGGTAGTGTTAGATAAGAACTAAACTCGTTGGCTGGACAAATCTTCGTTGGCCAACTGTTTCCGAGGAGTAGAATAGGCATAATTTCATCCAAAAAGAAAATAGAATAAAAAATGGACAAAATACTCAAATTGAATTGGGATTAGTTTTTTCTTTCAAATTTTCATGTTTCTTCTTCCTCTCTCATTGCTCAATCAAATCGTCCTCACTCACTAATTGATGCTCCTCACTCGATCCTCGGTGCTCCTCGCTCGGTCCTCAGTGCTCCTAACTAATATATTCCTGGAGGACATGATGCTGGGTCTGATTCGGATATTCCCATTAACTTAGAGAGGCATTTCCAAAAAGGGATCCATGTAGCCTTGCAAGTGTTGGCTGGGTTTGCCTCATTTGTGGGCCCAACCAATTGATAAAACAAAAGAAAAAAAGAGTCAAAGTCAAAAAGAACAAAAGAAAGTTGGGTGCTTCATTCGTGTGGGTGGAGCTCGAAAGTGGTGAAGGAAAAGAGAATATAGAGTGCTCGAGAGTGAGTGAATGATAAGAAGAAAAAGGGATGAAAATTTGCGGTCTCAATTCAAGGGCCAAACATTAACAAAATTGGCCAACCATTAACGAAATTGGCTTAAATTTGAGTATGTTATTTGTAAGCCTGGAGGTAACGAGTTGATTAGTTTCATTTGTTGAGAATCTCCTCTGGATTCTCTCATCGAAGTTGGGGTTTTCTTACTCCAAATTTGTTGATTTAATTTTGTGGTGAGAAAATATTATTGTATTATTGATGTTGAACCTTTGGTGTATAACTAAAAAAGACTACTTTGTTTATCCTACTATTCTTAGTGATTAGTGGAAGTTTTTGAACGATCTATGATTTTTCTTGCATTGAGTTTTCATGTTAAATCTTTGATATTTCTATTGGCTTTATTTTCTTATCAATTTGGCGTGATATTTGCTTATACCGAGATTGCATTGGCTAGTTGTTGATGGAGTGAAGTTCATTCTGGTCGGTTTAGTTTTAGGGGAGAAATTGATCCTAGATTGGGTTTTGGCGAATTGTTGTTGGGGTTCTCCCCATCAAAGTGATATCAAAGCTAAGGTTGAAATTCTAGTGTCAAATGAAAGAAACTAGCAGCACAATGTTTATGTTAAATGTCTCGAATTACTCTAATTGGAAATCTTGGATGGAAGCCATGCTATATTTCAAAGATTTGTTTGATTCCGTTGAGGGTGATGAGGCTAAAGGAGATATTAAAGACAAAAAACGGGAGCGAATGAATCGGAAAACGATTGAGTTTATTCAACAATAAATTGATGATAGTATATTTTTATCATGTTACTCAAGAAATGAAAGTGGATATTTTGTAGAAGAAATTATGAGATTTCTATGAGAGGAGAACTCCACGAAATAAAGCTTCACTAGTAAAAAGAGTTATGAATTTGAGAAACAAAGGGAGTAGCATGTCGGAACACTTGAGTAAATTTTAAGATGTTGTAAATCAATGGATAAATAAGAAATTAACTTTGGTGATGAATTGCAATTATGTTTATTGCTTGATATTCTTCCTAAAATGCTAGAATTATGCTTCCAAATCGAAGGCTCTTGTGATAGAAAATAGGGCAAAAAGTCAATCAAGAGAGAATTTTAAAGTGATGATAAAAGGGGCAAGTCAAGAGGAATGTCGAAATCAAGGCCGAGGAGGAGTGTGGAGTGTTATAATTGTGGTAAGATGAGACATTATGCCAAAGAGTGTTAGGATGGAAAATAATGGTGTTTCTAAGGTTACTAGCATGGGGAAAGTAAAAGTAGGAAAGCCAAATTCTATGCCCCTTTCAATTGGTTCAATTCAATTATGTGGACACCAAAAACATGTTCAAATATTCAGTTGGCAATCTCAAAAGCAACATCAAGGAAGTAAGGCGATTAGTGAAATTGACAATCCCAAATGCAATCATTGAAAAGGTAACCGTCAAGTAGTGTAGTCAATGAAACCGTCAAATAATTGTTATTTATGATCAGGAGAGGGATGGATAGGCGAGCCCATCTCGGTCTTTGAGGAGCTTGGCCATCTCCACCATCGATAAGAGATGGCCGGAGCTTGGTCTTGGAATAAACAGAGCTCTCCTTTGACCATGTTGATGAATGTTTGATGTATAGTCACAACAAAACACACTCCAAGTAATCAAAGATTCAAAATTATAGTCAACCATTCTGCTAGCAAAATGAAGGCTTAGTGTCGGCAAAGATCTTCAATGAAGCGAGCCAAAGACAAGTAAGAAGAGCCTCCCTCCATCAAGGCCTTCCTACTCTTGTCACTCACCTCTTTCATCTTCTTCCTCCTCTCGTCGGCGTCCTCGCCCTGCATTAACTTCCTTATCCCTCCCGCTATTTCATCTGCCATCACGACGACGTCGCTCCCTTTGATTGGATCTCTCTCATAATCCATCTTGATACCCACCGCGAGGCCGAGCTCCACCACTAGCTCGAATGCATTGAGCTGCTGCTCCGCATATTGAGGCCACACTGTGATTGGCACGCCGAACCAAATGCTCTTTAGTGTGGAGTTCCACCCACAGTGCGACACAAACCCTCCAATGGTCGGGTGGGCTAGGATCGTGACCTATGGGGCCCACCCGATCACTCTCCCGACCCCAGTCATCCTGTCCAAGAACCCGTCGAGTAGGACCTTTGTGGAATTTGTGTATTCACAAGGGGCTCCTGGCTTGTTCTTCGCCGGAGGCCGCCGTGGGGACCATAGGAAACGGCACCCGCTCCGCTCCAACGCGCAAGCAATCTCTTTCATCTGCTCCTCGTCAAAGCTCCCTAAGCTCCCGAAGCATAGGAACACCACCGATGCATTTGGCTGCTGGTGGAACCACTCCAGGATCTCGAAACCCTTTTCGCTCTCAACCTTGATGTTCACTATAGGGCCCCGGGGTACACCGTGGGTGCTCTGAGGCACGCCAGGGCCATCACCGCACGCGGTTCCAGCTCAGTGAATGTCTTTATTAAAATGCGTTTGGTTTCCCTAATCCTCAAGGCGAGGCTAAAGAATAGCCGGCCGTTTTCTTTCACGAACACTTCGGAGGGTAGAACTTTGGCGGCAGGCAGCGGGTTTGCGAAGCACGGGAAGTCCAGCTCAGCATCAGAGCCCTTGAACCTGGTCAGGTCCATGGGGTGCTCGTCTTGGAGCGACAGGAGATGCAGCATCAAGCCAAGATATGCGGCACTCGACGTGAAGAACACGTAAGAAGGGATACCGAGCTCGCCGGCCACGTTGACCATTGTGGTGTAGAACATGTCAACGACAAGCCCCGCGACCCGTGCTGAGCTGCCTGTGGAGAAATTGGCGATTGCTTCTCGAACGTCAGCTTTGTGGCTCTCGATGAAGTGATTAAGGAAGGCGATTGGGGACATAGCCTGGTAGTCGTTTTGCTGAGGGAGGAGGACGAAGTGGATGCCGGTGGTGATGGAGGTGGTGAGCGACTCCACATGGAAGTCAATCTCAGAGTCAAAGGGCAACTTCATGATGAGGGCGGTGATGGAGAGCCGTTCGTCGCGGTCGACGAGGAGCTTGGCCATCTCCACAGCCAAGAGCAGGTGGCCAAGGTCTGGCGATGGGATGAACACGAGCTCGTATTTAGTACTCATCATGACGATGGCGATGCCCGTGGAAATTTTTCCTTCTTCCTTACGGAGCCGGCTCGGTTGCGAAGATGATAACCCCGCGGAGGCTTTTATGGAACTCAATTTGCGAGTCTTTAATGAGTGCAATGAACTAGAAGGAATCAGGCAAAAAGATGGGGATTGATCAAGAGGACAAAGGTGACGAGGTCATGCTAATTGCGGTCCGAGCCGCCGTCTACGAGGTTCTAGACTGGCCGGTGAAGCGTGCGACCTGCAACGAAAGCAAAAAGAAGGATCTCCGACAGAAGCAGAGAATTTTGCACGGGGAGTCGGTGAAGAATGCCTATAGATAGGCCGTGCTGATGCCTTGTACTCCAAAACAATTACATCCCTTCGTAGAGACCAACCCAAAATAGAAAGCTCCTCCACCATTGCTTGTCCTCCTACAGCGTTTGGTCGAGCTTTCGGAAAATGCAAAAGTCATTTTCCAAAAGGTCTTTGGCTCAACTATATTTTGCTCAAAGTAAATACAATCTGGTTGGTGTTTTTTTTCTTGCAAAGTAGCTTTGAAATTAAAAGAAAAGGAAAAAGAGAAACGAAAGGCGCTGTTCTTCGTCTTCATCGCCCAAGCAGAGGAGCTAGAGTTTCCAACCTCTCTCCTGTCCACCGTTTCTCTGCAGATCCTCAATCCAAAAGCCATTCCTTCGAGTCCGGAGAGTGATAAAGGGAACTTTCTTCTTCTTTTGCTACTGGTCTGGCCTTCGTCCACAATTTCTCTGCAGATCATTAATCCGAAAGCCCTAATCCATTCACCCATTTTGGATTGGTTTCGCAATTCTTGATCTTATGTCAATTCGTACGGACCCCCCAAGAGTCCAAGTCGAGGTCACTATTTCTGCACATGAAGTGTCACATGCAAAATGATGCGATAAATTTTTCGGTCTCATCAGTTTGTAATTTTTGGCACATACGATTAACATCATATTATTGATTACGGAGCCGATATTTTGTAGATTGAGAATACTTGAAGACTGCTAATCTTGCAAAAATTTCAAGCGATCTTTGTACCATGATGCATCGAGGCACCACAAAATGTGCAAACCATGCTATGTGATGCTGTACGATATTTACCTAAAAAAAAAAAGATGAAGTTATCGTACTCATTTACCGAGACAAACAACAAATTTAGCCTTGTTTCACCGATCTTAATCTTCGCCGCTTCATAACAAATCCTATATCTTCTGTAGTGTTCCCTTATATAAGCCAAATTTAAATTGTTGACAACTATCAATTCACAAAAATCAATGATTAAGATTTATAGGAGAATTAGGCTGCGTTTGGTAATGTTTCTGTTTAAAAATTGTTCATAAAAACAAAAATAGAAAAAACTATTTCTGTTTCGGAGAACAATTTTTTATCAGAAGAACGCGTTTGGTAACTGCACAAAATTCATGTTCCTAGAATAGAAAAATAACAGAAACACGTTTGGTAAACTTGTGTAATTTTTTTGTTTCTTTTAATTTTTTAATATTTTTTAATATTTTTTTTCTTTTTTCTTGTTGGCCTCGCGGGGGGCCGGCGACGCTCCGGCGAGGTCGCCGGCCCTCGACAGCCGGTTGCCAGCCATGGCCGAGGCCGACGACCAGCCAAAGAAAAAATAAGAAGAAAAGAAGAAGAAAAGAAAGAGAAGGAAAACATAGGAGAGCGAAAAATTGTTTCTCGGAAGTGTTCTCAGGAATAAGAAACAAGTTTTTCTTGTTTATTGTTTCTGTTCCAAATTTGTTCCCGGGAACAAAAACCTAAATAAACGCGTTTCTGTTTTTTTTTTTGTTTCTCAAAACAAAAGAATAGAAATTGTGTTCTGGGGAACAAAAAAATAATACAAACAAATAGGCCCTTGAAGAACTAAAGAACATCATCTATTTTGTTATGAGAAAAAAAATTAAAAAACTAACGGAAGACCGAGAGATGGATGGCAGGCGCATTCGTCTTTCCCCGGCTCCTTTACTTTTTCCTAATTTTGTGCACTTCTTTCTTTGTCTTGTCTTATTGTCTGTCTCCTGTCTTATAACAGCCGAAAAGATTCCGCATTAGAAGTACCAAGAGCCTAATGTATGTATGGAGTAGCTATACTGACTTCTCCTACCATATTCGTCCTCATTTTTTTTTGGGTTTTTCTTCCTTTGACTTTTTCGGCATTGTCGTGCCGGCTATTTTTTTTTTCTCTTCTTTTCTTTCTCGGTTCGAAACCATTTTTATTTGTTTCTCAAAGACAACCATTAGAGCTTGCCAAGGGGGGCTCGTGGCAAAGCAAATCTCATAGAGCTTATGGTGGTTAGGCTAACCAATTTCACGGAAATGGCTTTTTTCTTTTCATCTTTGGATTTTAACTATCCAATCCGCTACTTTGTTAGTATCTCTATCATAATGGGCAAAGCTTAAGTTTAAAAACCGAACTAACATGTCACAACTTTTGGAGATGGAGATATGTATTTTTCAAAAGAGCTGATTTGCACATTTCAAAGTCCTTTTCGAACTCATGGTATCATGGCGGAATAGCCACATTTGAAATTGAGCGCAATTTTGCAAAGAAATAGCCCACTTATTTCTTGAGAGGAGATGGGGAATACTCTCAATACCGTTTGATTGAATATTAAACCTGGCTCTTTGTGGTTTGAAAAAAAATCCTCTGCTTCAATTGATGCTATTACACGAAAAACAAAATCCATTATAAAACATTCAGTGTTTAAGATAGGTTTTGAATAGCAGTCGTGAATTCAAGTTAACTGTGTTTGGGCTTCAGCTTGAAAGAGACTAAGGGCGATGAAAGTTTGCCATTAAAGCTTTGAATCGAGGCAAGAGACCTTGAAAGAGTTTTTACTGAAGCATATAATAGTTTCTGATTTGTGATGTACTCAGTAGTCACTACAATATTACTTCTAAGTAAGCGAATTAATTTAAGAAAAGAGCAAAGAAGTGTCGATGCATTCACGACGACATTCGCCACCACTAGATGAGGGTCTACAAAATGGTCCAGTCCTGCCCCTTCCCAGTATTCCATTCCGCTTTTGCAGCATATCAAGTCTAATTTCTAGGATTTTTGGTTATATTTTGTATTGATTTTCAAGTGCTTTTGCATCATCAGGCATATGCTTTGAAGCATTTCCCCTTTGGTGAAAATTTCCTTTTTGCTATAAGCAGGGGCTCAAATCCTGTCATTTTCTCCCGGGAAGAATTACCAATTTTTTTTTTAAACCTATTGTAATTGTGTTAATTCAATTATAAACTTTTTTTTTGGCCAATTTAGTCCTAGATCTTTTACAATTGTGCCAATTTAGTCCATTCGACCAAAATTGGCCGGTCGGTACTAACGTGGACGCCAGCCGGGGACAGTTGGCCGGCGAACATTGATGTGGTAATTTTTAATATTTTTTAAGTACTTTTTTTTTCGAATTTTTTTTTTCATCTTCTCCTTCCTTTAGCTGGCCAGTGTCAGTGCCGGCCAGAGGTGAGGGCCAGCGAGGCTTGCCCCCGTCGGCCACTGGCGAAGGCGAGCTTTACCCAATGACGGCGAGGCTGCCGTCTTCAACCTCCGCAAGACAAAATCCATGTCGGCTCCCTTCGCTCGGCTTCGCCGACGCACACGATGACGATCTACAACTCCTCACGGTCCTTCCTTGTCGGAAGCCCCAACAAGTCGCAACCCTTCCTCACTGCCGCTGCCGCCTCCTCCTTCCTAGCCTTTGCCTCCGTCACCAACTCCCACTACGTGGTCCCATTGTTGTTCACGCTGCTCTTCGTCAACCCCTTCCTCCACTCCAGCTTCCCCAACCGGTTCCTCTCCCTGCTCTCAAAATGGATGATTGCGCGGCCCTCGCGGGGTTCGCTCTTCCTGTCCCTGCCGCCGTGGAAGCTCTCACAGTCCACCACACCACTCCACCTCCGAGGCCGCGGCTGCAGTGCTGTCCTATAGCGGGTTGAGGCCTTGAATTTGAGGCTCAATTTGCTCCGATGGCGGCGGGGGCGAGGAGCCTCGCCATGGATGGGCAAGGCTGAGCCTCGCCAGTGGCCGACGGGGACGAGCCTTGCCGGCCCTCACGGCCAGTTGGAGGAAGGAGAAGATGGAAAAAAAATAAAAATTTTTAAAAAAATTTAAAAATTTGAAAAAATTAAAAATTGCCACATTAGCGTTCGACAGCCAGCTGTCCCTAGCCGGCATCCACATCAACGCTGACCAGCCAATTTTGGTCGGATGGACTGAATTGACACAATTGTAAAAAAAGGTTTAGGACTAAATTGGCCAAAAAAAAAAAAATAATTTAGGATCGAATTGGCACAATTCAAATAGGTTTAGAACTTTTTTGGTAATTCTCCCATTATTGTACCTATAGTCAAGAATTATGGCTGGGGATTTATCAGAAGAATAGGGATGGCGGTTTGCCACATCTTTCCTTCTCGAATGGTGCACAGCTTCATTTTTTAATTATTGTTCTTCTAGTCCTCTTTTGCGTCAGTTTTATAAGCTTTGGGGAATTTTACAGAACTGTGTGAAGAAAATTAGAGAAATTAAGAAAGCAACGATTTGAAGGTAAATTTTTCAGGAGAAGAATGTTCTTCGCTGAAAGCAATAGTACACATTTTTCTTCTACAATATATAATGCTATTTATATTAAGAAGGCAACTAGATTTCCTATTCTATATTTCAAATATCTAATCTTACATATTGACTAGATCAATTAACCCGCGATTAAAAGAATCAGGATCAAATCATATCTCACACTCTAACCTAATCTTCCGAAGGCATAATCAAATCATACTATAATCGAATCTTCTGGTGGCAGAATCAAATCACAATTCCTACTCTAGTCAAATCTTCCGATGGTTCACTAATAATATTATCAACCTTATCACCATGTACTGTTTTTGAATAATGTTGCTCGAAAAGACTGGGTTGACCACTTGTAATGCATGACTACACTTTTTGTTAATAAAGAACAATTTTAAGACTAGCGCTTTGTTTTTGCTCCTTACATCATCTATTTCATTAAGCGGAGAACATGCTCAGCAGAACATACAAGAGGCAGATGTTTCGTGTCCTTTCATTTGGTGCGTGAGCATCTCATTGACGGATTGCCAAAAAGAAGGAAATTGATTCACATTTTCTTGATTGTTGATTAGTGACTTATTAGTTTTGGGAAAAGCCAAACAATCAACTTACCATGATTGTTGATGGCGAAGTATACAACACTATGTTGAAGATGATACACAACATTTCAAGAAGTGCAAAACTCCTGCATAAGGCAACTAATGCAGCCAAGAAGATCAATTCAACGAGGAGTGCAAACAAGATATTCTGCTGTGAAATGGCACCAAAAGCACAAAAAACAAATCAGAATGCCGAAGATGGGAAGAGCACTATTACTTTGTTAAACAATTTAGGTGTTTCAAAAGCTTATATGTCTGTTCCATGGAGAGTTCAAGAAGAATATCCCAACGTAGATGAGTTCAATTCCAAGACTGAAAGCATTGATTATGACGACAAGCAGGCTTCTTGGAATGACAAGGGACATACCATAATACACCCACATTACACAGTTGAGTATTGTCGCGGCATATAGATTTGGCTTGAATCTCGCTGCCTTTTTCTTTTTCGATATCGTGATAAATGTCGAGCTGATGAGATCTGCCGTGATGCAAAGTAAATCGAATTTGAATATCAATCCATCGATCAAAGTAAATAAGACAGCAAGAATTTCATTGGTAAACATATGAAAGGAGTAGAAGTTGACGAGCTAAGCTTACATGAGAGACAAGAATAAAGCCATGATGGTGACATTTCCTTTTATTTGTTGCGTGAACATCTAACTAATGAGTTGCCACATGTGTTGATGTTCAAATTGTCAATAGAATTCATTCTTTCCCAATTTTCTTATTGTCGTTTGGTTGGAAGTACATATATTAGATATTTATAATAACAGTAAATGTCAAACATTGTACTCATATAAATGAAATATTCTGGTAAAGAAAAGAATTGAATCTTGAGGAGCAGAGGAGCCCGTGTCAATTAAGTGTCTCGACTTTAAGTTCCGGAGAGTTCAACATCAATTTCTTCGGTTCGTCCAATTTTGTGGTTTTGTAGTATGTTGCATAGAGAATCGGCTGCACTAGACCCAACAAGGCTCCCAAAATATTCGGCACCTACAAAAATGCATGGGCACATTAACAAAAGCAAATGACCAAAAGATGTCTTCAAAAGGAAGGTTTCATTCTCCTAAAAATCTCAGTTATTAAACTCAAAAAAGGGTATGCTTTCACTCTCTCTATTTCTTCTGAACTGTCAACTAGTACAATAGAACACGTTTAATTCTGAAAGATTTGGATGAACCAAATTACATGCGACTGAGAAAGAAGTTTCAAGATGATACTAGGACGAAGGGTTTGAATTTGAGGAGTGCATAGACAACCTATGTGGTGCCGTTTAAGAACATGGCGAGTGACAGATAGAAATGCATGTACTTGACGTTCTTTGTCTGGATGACTTAGCGCTGCCAGTACAAAAAAGAATGAATTGATTCCCATTTTCTTGATTGTTGATTAGTGACTTATTAGTTTTGGGAAAAGCCAAACAGTCAATGTATCATGATTGTCAATGGCGGAGTATACATCACTATGTTGAAGATGATACACAACATTTCAAGAAGTGCAAAACTCATGTATAAGACAACTAATGCAGCCAAGAAGATCAGTTCAACGAGGAGTGCAAGTAAGATATTCCACTGCGAAATGACACCAAAAGTACAAAAAACAAATCAAAATGTCGAAACTAGGAAATGAAGATGGGAGGAGCACTCTTACTTTGTTAAACAGTTTAGGTGTTTCAAAAGATTACACGCCTGTTCCATGGAGAGTACAAGAAGAATATCCCAACGTAGATGAGCTCGATACCAAGACCGAAAGCGTTGATTATGACGACAAGCGGGCTTCCTGGATGGACAGGGAACATACCATAGTACACTCACATTACACAGTTGAGTATTGTCGTGACATATGGATCTGGCTTGAATCTCGTTACTTTTTTCTTCTTTGATATCGTGATAAATGTCGGGCTGATGAGATCCACCGTGATGCAAAGTAAATCGAATTCAAATGTCAATCCATTGATCAAAATGAATAAGACAGCAAGAATTTCGTTGGTCAACTTATGAGAGGAGTAGAAATTGCCGAACTAAGCTTACATGAGAGATAGGAATAAAGCCGTAGTGGTGACATTTCCTTTCATTTGATGCGTGAGCATCTAACTGATGGATTGCCACAAGTGTTGATGTTCAAATTGTCAATGGAATTCCTTCTTTCTTACTTTGCTTATTGCCATTTGGTTGGAAGTACATATATTAGATATTTACAGAAATAGTAGATGTCAAACATTATACTCATGTAAAAGTGTCTCAACCTTAAGTTTTGGAGAGTTCAACATCGATTTCTCTGGCTCATCCAACTTTGTGATTCTGTAGTATGTTGCATAGAGAATTAGCTGCATCGGACCCAACAAGGCTCCCAAACCATTCGGCACCTACAAAAATGCATGGACACATTAACTGAAGCAAATGACCAAAAGATGTCTTCAAAAGGAATGTTTCATCATCCTGAAAATCTCAGTCATTGAACTCAAAAAAGGGTATGCTTGCACTCTCTCTATTTCCTTTGAATTGTCAACTAGTACAATAGAACACGTTTAACTCTGAAAGATTTGGATGAAGCAAATTACATGCGACTGAGAAAGAAGTTTCAAGATTATACTAGAACAAATGGTTTGAATTTGAGGAGTGCATAGACAGCCTGGGTGATGCCGTTTAAGAACAAGGCGAATGACAGATAGAAAAGCATGTACTTAACGCTCTTTGTCTGGATTACTCGGCGCTGCCAGTACAAAAAAGAATGAAATTGATTCCCATTTTCTTGATTGTTGATCAGTGACTTATTAGTTTTGGGAAAAGCCAAATAGTCAACGTACCATGATTGTCAATGGCGAAGTATACATTACTATGTTGAAAATGATACACAACATTTCAAGAAGTGCAGAACTCATACATAAAGCAACTAATGCAACCAAGAAGATCAGTTCAAGGAGGTGTGCAAGCAAGATATTCCGCTGTGAAATGGCACCAAAAGCACAAAAAACAAATCAGAATGCCGAAGTTGGGAAATGAAGATGGGAGGAGCACTCTTATTTTGTTAAACAACTTAGGTGTTTCAAAAGCTTATACGTCTGTTCCATGGAGAGTACAAGAAGAATATCCCAACGTAGATGAGCTCAATACCAAGATCGAAAGCGTTGATTATGACGACAAGCGGGTTTCCTGGACGGACATGGGACATACCATAGTACACCCGTATTGCGCAGTTGAGTATTGTCGCAACATATGAATTTTGCTTGAATCCCGCTGCCTTTTTTTTCTTCGATATCATAATAAATGTTGGGCTGATGAGATCCGCCATGATGCAAAGTAAATTGAATTCGAATGTCAATCCATTGATAAAAATAAACAAGACATCAAGAATTTCAATGGTTAACTTATGAGAGGAGTAGAAGTTGCTGAGCTAAGCTTACATGGGAGATAGGAATAAAGCCGTGGTTGTGACATTTCCTATCATTTGGTGCGTGAGCATCTAATTGATGGATTGCCACATGTGTTGATGTTCAAATTGTCAATTGAATTCCTTATTTCCCACTTTGTTTATTGTCGTTTGGTTGGAAGTACATATATTAGATATTTACAACAATAGTAAATGTCAAACATTGTATTCATATAAATGATGGATTTTGGTAAAGAAAATAATTGAATCTTGAGGAGCAGAGGAGCCCGTGTTAATTAAGTATCTCGACCTTAAGCTCTGAAGAGTTCAACATCGGTTTCTCCGGCTCGTCCAACCTGGTGGTTCTGTAGTATGTTGCATAGAGAATCATCTGCACTAGACCCAACAAGGCTCCCAAACCATTCGGCACTTACAAAAATGCATGGACACATTAACTGAAGTAAATGACCAAAAGATGTCTTAAAAACGAAGGCTTCATCCTCCTCAAAATCTCAGTCATTGAACTCAAAAAAAAGTATGCTTTCACTCTCTATTTCCATTGAACTGTCAACTAGTACAATAAAACACGTTTAACTCTGAAAGATTTGGATGAAGCAAATTACATGCGACTGAGAAAGAAGTTTCAAGATTATACTAGGACAAAAGGGCTTGAATTTGAGGAGCGCATAGACAACCCAGATGATGCCGTTTAAGAACATGGTGAGTGACAGATAGAAAAGGCATGTACTTGATGTTTTTTGTCTGGATGACTCGGCGCTGCTAGTATCAAAAAGAAGGAAATTGATTCTCAATTATTTTTTATTGTTGATAAGTGATTTATTAGTTTTGGAAAAAGCCAAACAGTCAACGTACCATGATTGTCAATAGCGAAGTATACATTACTATGTTGAAGATGATACACAACATTTCAAGAAGTGCAGAACTCCTGCATAAGGCAACTAATGCAGCCAAGAAATCAGTTCAACGAAGAGTGCAAGCAAGATATTCAGCTGCGAAATGGCATCAAAAGCACAAAAAACAAATCAAAATGCCGAAGCTGGGATATGAAGATGGGAGGAGCACTCTTACTTTGTTAAACAACTGACACGTATGTTCCATGGAGAGTATAAGAAGAATATCCCAATGTAGATGAGCTCGATATCAAGACCGAAAGTGTTGATTATGATGACAAGCAGGCTTCTTGGACAGACATGGGACATACCATAGTACACCCACATTACACAGTTTGAGTATTGTCATGACATATGGATCTGGCTTGAATCTTGTTGCATTTTTCTTCTTCGATATCGTGATAAATGTCAGGTTGATGAGATCCACTGTTATGCAAAGTAAATCGAATTCGAATGTTAATCCATTGATCAAAATAAACAAGATAGTAAGAATTTCATTGGTCAACTTATGAGAGAAGTAGAAGTTGCCGAGCTAAGCTTACATGAGAGATAGGAATAAAGCCGTGGTGGTGACATTTCCTTTCATTTGGTGCGTGAACATCTAATTGATGGATTGCCACATGTGTTGATATTCAAATTGTCAATGGAATTCATTTTTTCTCACTTTGCTTATTGCCGTTTGGTTGGAAGTACATAGATTAGATATTTACAACAATAGTAAATGTCAAGCATTGTACTCATGAAAATGAAGGATTCTAGTAAAGAAAAGAACTTAATTTTAAGGAGCAAAGGAACCTGTGTCAATTAAGTGTCTCGGCCTTAAACTCTAGAGAGTTCAACATCGGTTTCTCCGGCTCGTCTAACTTGGTGGTTCTGTAGTATGTTGCATAGAGAATCAATTGCACCAGACCCAACAAGTCTCCCAAAACCATTCGGCACCTACAAAAATGCATGGACACATTAACAGAAGCAAATGACCAAAAGATGTTTTAAAAAAGAAGGTTTCATTTTCCTGAAAATCTCAGTCATTGAACTCAAAAAAGGATATGCTTTCACTCTCTCTATTTCCTCTGAACATGGCAAGTGATAGAAAGAAAAACATGTACTTAACGTTCTTTGTCTGGATGACTCAGCGCTGCCAGTACTAAAAAGAAGGAAATTGATTCTCATTTTCTTGATTGTTGATCATTGACTTATTAGTTTTGGGAAAAGCCAAATAATCAACATACCATGATTGTCAATGGCGAAGTATACATCACTATGTTGAAGATGATACACAACATTTCAAAAAATGTAGAACTCCTGCATAAGGCAACTAATGTAGCAAAGAAGATCAGTTCAAGGAGGAGTGCAAGCAAGATATTCCGTTGTGAAATGGCACCAAAAGCATAAATAACAAATCAGAATGACGAAGTTGGGAAATAAAGATGGGAGGAGCATTCTTACTTTATTAAACAACTTAGGTGTTTAAAAAACTTACACATATGTTCCATAGAGAGTACAAGAAGAATATCCCAACGTAGATGAGCTCGATACCAATACTGAAAGCATTGATTATGATGACAAGCGCGCTTCCTGGACGGATATGGGACATACCATAATACACCCATATTACGCAGTTGAGTATTGTCGCGACATATGGATTCGGCTTGAATCCCGCTGCCTTTTTCTTCTTTGATATCGTGATAAATGTTGGGTTGATGGGATTCGCCGTGATGCAAGGTAAATCGAATTCGAATGTCAATTCATTTATCAAAATAAACAAGACAACAATAATTTCATTAGTCAACTTATGAGAGGAGTAGAAGTTGCCGAGCTAAGCTTACATGGGAGATATGAATAAAGTTGTGGTGGTGACATTTCCTATAAAATGGTCGAATAAAAAAATTGAGTTCTACGGTCATAACGTTGACATTTCGCTTTTTATTATATAATCGATTAGTCATTAACTCTTCTTTACTCTACTTACTTCATTTCATTATGTAATCCTTTGATACTTATGGATTTTTCACATATATTATTTAACAATTCAATCATCACTTTGCACGACAATTTATTTAAAACAGCTCAATCGATTATGTAATGGATTTTTCATGGATCACGATCTTTGGTTTTCACCTTTGTATCGTAGTTATTTAGGTGTGTTATATCAACATAATTTATATCTTTTGTAAAGTTATTCAGCTTTCTAATTTAAAATATGTTATGGATTTTTTTAAATATTTTTCAAGGATCTTTTGTATTTCGCATTTGAATATATTTATGTCTTGGGTGTGGATACACATATGAATATATAGACACACCGTAACAACGACGATGGGCTTCCGGAAAATGGTTCCCATGCACTGTTAGCAGAATGATCATGTCATGACGAATTTTCAAGCACCAATGCGAGTCGGCGATATTACATGAACATACTCAAGAAAATGGAGAGTTCATGCATTTTCGAGTATTCAAGAACTTACCAACAATGCCTACGATCGTTCTGGCTTTCCCAATGTCCACCATTGTTGTGGGTTCTCAAGGACAAAGGAGAAGAGATCCAAAGGAGGAAGAGAGAGCGAAAGGATGCTTCTTAATCTCCGTCGGTTGGTGGATTCGAAATCGGCGATTCAGGGTTTTCTCGATCTTCTTCCCATTCCCGGAGTTCAAGTAGATTAGATGATGAGCCTCATGCTTGTGCAAGCGATTTATATGTACACTTTTGGTTAAGAAGGGCTGCCAACATTCTAAATTTAGAAAGGAGTGGGAAAAATGAAAAATGATCAACTTCCTGCGAATCCTTCGAAATGGATGAAGAGTTTTGACTCGAGGGGATTGATGACCTTTCGTTTACTCTTTGCATGTAGTGCATGCAAGGTGTCCGGTATGTGTCTACTCGTGTCCATAAAAGTAGAACGGTATGGAAGTTTCTCCTGTTGTGCATTGTGTCTATGCAAACTGGCAGGAACATAAAGATTTGGAAAGAAAAAACAAAAAATCGGTTGAAATGTCGATTTGCAGTTGGCCACGTCATCGGAAAGTTCCATCCCTTCACCTTCCTTTACATTAATTTGAATCAACCATTCAAATATATCAAATAAAAAGCTTAATTCTTCACTTAATATTGAACAATAACGTTCCTATGAAAAAATAATTTAAAAATGAGCTTGAATAGATTATTATTTTGATGAAATTTGATATAATGATCACCCTACCAATTAAGATTATTTTTATATAAGGTTTCTATTTAATATTGGACAAGCGACACAAAGTAACAAAAAATTGTAAATGAATGAAGTTTAATTCTGTTTTTAATTTAAAAAAAAAACATTTTGCATTTACTTTGCAATTTAGAATTCATGTGTTACAAAAGCTTAAGTAATCATATCATCGGCGTTTCTATATGAGAAAATACTTTTAACGATTCAACTATTGCTTATAGTATTACCCTCATTTCTTCGAATAATCGCTCTCCACAAAAATCTTATCAGATCAAAGAGTTTCGTCAATTTAGGAAAAAAATCGAGAGTATTTCAAATTTGAATAGAAACTAGAGAAACTTCAAAATAGATAACATATAATTCAAGATGAGCTCCTCCCAAAATAAAAATAAAAATTGTTAGTCCTACTACGTTTTTGTTTGTTGATTGATTGGTTTAAATTATTTGTAATGCAAAACTTCTATATATTTCATGTTTTGGGGAAAATTATCTAAAAAGTCCTAAACTCATTGCACAATTAGCAATTTAGTCATAAATCTCTTAATCATACCAATTGAATTTATCCCTAGAATTCAACAATATGGATGTCAACCGTTTTATGTGAACGACTGGCATTGACGTGAACATTTTTAATGATATTTTTTTTATTTTTTTATTTTTGGTATAATGATACAAACAGTCCCTGAACTTTGGCCCAATGAATAATTTGGCCATAAAATTTTAATTTGTTAAATATGATTCTTAAACTTTAGCTCAATATGCAATTTGGTCATTGAAATTTAGCCTAATGTGCAATGTAATCTCTAAAATTTTAATACATTTAATATAGCCCCTGAAGTTTTAATACATATTCAACATAGTCCTTGAACTGTATGTTAATATTCAATGTAGTCCTTCCATTAATTCAAGATTAGAGACTACATTGAACATTTTCATGCGGTTTAGGGACAATATTGAACATATACAAAAAATTTAGGGACTTCATTAAACAAATTAAAAGTTCAGAGACCGTATTGCACATTGGGCTAAAGTTTAGGGACTGCATTAAACAAATTAAAAGTTCATGAACCAAATTACACATTAAGCCAAAGTTCAAGAATTGTTTGTGTCATTTTCCCTCTTGAAATAGAGAAAATAAATTTGGTTCTTTTCCTTTTCTTTTCTTTGGACTTGGGCCAACGAGAGGGTTGGCCAACGAACCTTAACTTCGCCCATATGGGGGAGGGTGTCGCGGCCTTCGTTTGGCCTAAGTTGTAGCGAGGGCAACGCAGCCCTCGCCCAATGTTGATGAGAGTTGCCGACTTAAATCCAAGGAAAAGATAAAGAAAAGTAAAGTAAAAAAATATTAAAATATTATTTTTAAAAAGTTCACGTCAGCGCCTATCACGACCCCGACTCCATCTCCAGGGTCATCAGCAGCAGGGTTATTTTCGCGATGTCAAAGGCTCGTTGCTGTTTTGATTCTTTTTATCTTGTTATTATGCACATGTGGATACATAAATAAACAACTTCTCGGACAAACAATAGTTGGAAGACTGGGACAAACATCACATAGAACACACTAGTTTATATTATAACAATACTTTTATAAGCCCTTTCTCTAAGGGCCCTCTTTTCTTTTTTCATCACACTACAAGTTTTCCACATAAACCAAGGGAATTCCTATCTCCTTTAGCGTGACTACAACTCCCAACATTGACGTGAGACTTCCATACCTACAAGACTGAAAAATAAGGAGTGAGTCCACAACTCAAAAAGTAAAAACCCATAATCCTCTGTTAGGATGACAACTCGTCATCAAATCTAGCATGAACAATATTCGTATTATAATATCGATGGTAGATCAATAACAATATTATTGTTTCACCTTGACTGCACATATATAACTTTTGATGTAACTTCTATGCATGCTTACCTTAGGTTATCCATGAACACACTAAGTCTAGAAGTAATAAATATATCGGCATGCATAAAAGGTTCATTAACATACATCTAAGCTCAACCAGGGCATCCCGGCTCAACCGAGGCATCCAGCTTCAAGCTAGGCATCCTAACTCAATCAGGGTATCCCAGCTCAACCGAGGCATCCCAAAGGCTAGCTCACTCGAGGCATCCGAGCTCAACCTAGGTATCCTGGCTCAACTAGGGCATCCCATTCTCACAAACGAGGCATCGCCGTCGACGCTATTTGACAACGGTCTTCTTCTTTCATTTAATGATCACATATCATGTGTCGCACAAGCTAGTTTATTACCTTCCATATTAACCCACACATGAGCAAACCATACAAAATGGATCCGCAACATAAAAACGACTACTCATGAGTAAGCACATGGCTAAAACTCGATGACGTAGCTTATGGCCCTAACCAAAGGTTAGGAATTCTACTTACCTTCGATGAATCTTGAGCTAAGACACGAACTACAAAGGAAATGTGGCTTGCTTGAAGGCCGAAGAAGAGAGAGAGAGGCGTGAGAAAGAGGCGGCGTTCAAGAGGAGGAGGAAGGAGAAAGTGGATGGCATGGTGAAAAATGAGAAGAAGTCCTCCTATTTATATTACTCGATGCCATCATTACCAAGCAAAATGGTCCATTCTAAAATTTTCAAGTGTCCCGCCTAAGATCCTTAGTTGGCAAGCCTATTTGTCCAATGATTGTGCCTAAAGAATGAGTTGGACGGCTAAAAGATCTTGCTTGGCAATCTAGCTTGTAAATGTCATCAATGATGGCTTGCTTTTCATCCTTTCATTGGATAGACCGGATGATGCCGTTTAAGAAGTTAGCAAGAGACAGATAGAAGGGCATGTACTTGACACTCTCTATCTGGATGACATGGCGCCGCCAATACCAAAAAGAAGGAAGTTGATTGCCATTTTCTTGGTTGTTAATTAGCAACTTATTAGTTTTTGGGATAAGCCGAACAGTCAGCATACCATGATTGTCAATGGCGAAGTGTGCAACACTATGTTGAAGATGATAACGTTCTAACAAATGCAGACCTCAAGTCTATGGTATGGAGATGCTTCAGGGTGATGAAAACTACTACAGCCATGAAGATCAGTTCAACGAGGAGTGCAAGCAAGATATTCCGCTGCGAAATGGCGATAAAAATACAAAAATACAAATCATAATGCTGAAGCTGAGAAATGAAGATAAGACAAGCACTCTTATTTTTTGAACAACTTAGGTGATGAAACTACTACAGCCATGAAGATCAGTTCAACGAGGAGTGCAAGCAAGATATTCCGCTGCGAAATGGCGAAAAAAATACAAATCATAATGCTGAAGTTGAGAAATGAAGATAAGACAAGCACTCTTATTTTTTGAACAACTTAGGTGTTCCAGAAACTTACACGTCCGTTCCATGGAGAGTATATTAAAAATATCCCAATGTAGATGAGCTCAAGACCGAAACCGAAACCATTGATTGTGACGACGAGAAGGCTGTCCGGACAGACAATGGGCACACCATAGAACACCCACAACGTGTAGTTGAGTACTGTCACAACGTATGGATTTGGCTTGAATCCCGCCACCGTTTTCTTCTTACATATCATGATGAATGTTAGGCTGATGAGATCCACCCATGATGCAAAAGAAAATCGAATTCGAAATGTTAATCCATTGATAAAAAATAATCAAGACAACAAGACTTTTTTTGGTTAAGTTATGAGAGGAGTATAAATTGCCGAGCTAAGTTTACATGGGAGACAGGAATAAACCAAAGGAAATAACGTTTCCTGCAAAATGGTTGAATCAAAATATTGAGATCCATGGTCATAACTTTGATATTTCGCTTATTTATTATATAATTGATGAGTCAGTAACTCTTCTCCACTCGTACGTTGCTCCGCACATACACTTTAACAATTCAATAATCACTTTGCACGACAATTTATGTGAAACAGTTAGTTAATTATATAATGCATTAGGGTCTTTTGTTCTTCATCTTCGTGTTTGTACAAGTGTGTTTTATCAACATAATTTGTATCAGGAGAATTACTGAAAAATTCATAAACGTATTGCAATTGTCCAATTCAATCATAAACTTTTTTTTTTGGCCAATTTAGTCCTAAACCTTTTATAATTGTGCCAATTCAGTTTATCTGGCCAAAATTAGCTGGTCAGCGCTGACGTGGACACCAGCTTGGGACAGCTGACCGATGAATGCTGACGTGGTAATTTTTATTTTATTTTTTCGATTATTTTTTTCAATTTTTTTTTCAATTTTTTTTTTTCCATTTTCTCCTTCCTCTAGCCAGCCAGCGAGGCTGACCTCGCCGGCCACTGGCGAGGCTCACCCCTACCGACCATTGGTGAAGACGAACCTCACCCAGCAGTGGCGAGGTCACCGTCGCCATATTTAGCAAGGTCCCGCCAGATCTAGCGAAGCTCGGCCTCGCCCATCCATGGCGGGGCTCCTTGCCCTCGCCACTGCCGAAGCAAATCGAGCCTCAAATTCAAGGCCTCAACCCACCGCAGGACGGGCGCCGCCGCCGCCTCGAAGGTGGAGCGGCGTGGCAGACTTCAAGAGCTTCCACGGCTGCAAGGATAGGAAGAGCAGGCCCCGCGGAGGTCGCATGATCATCCATTTCGAGAGTGGGGAGAGGAATCGGTTGGGGAAGCTGGAGTGGAGGAAGGGGTTGACGAAGAGTGGCGTGAATGGCGATGGGACCGCTTAGTGGGAGTTGGCGGCGGCGGCGGAGGCGAAGACCGTGGAGGAGGAGGCGGTGGTGCCGACGGTGAGGAAGGGCCGTGACTTGCTGGGGCTTCCGGCGAGGAGGGACTGCAGGGAGCTATAGATCGTCATCGTGTGTGTTGGCGAAGGCGAGCAGAGGGAGCCGACATGGATTTTGTCTTGCGGAGGTTGGAGACGGTAGCCTCGCCATCATTGGGCGAGGCTCGCCTTCGCTAGTGGCCAATGGGGGCGAGCCTTGCCAGTGGCCGGCGTTCACGTCGGCCGGCTAGAGGAAGGAGAAGATGAAAAAACAAAATTCAAATAAAAAAAAAATTCAAAATTTGAAAAAAATATTAAACAAAATATTAAAAATTGGCCTAATATCCTTGCTTTCTGCAAGTGAACGACTTATCTACATACACACAAACGCAAAATATTGCAAATGGAATATTTTGTGTGAGTTACAAATCGGTAAAGTTACAAATTACTAGCCTTTTGGAATGCGCTCTAGGTGCGCCAAAGTGTGGAGTTGAATTTTTCAAAAGGCTATAGTATTATTGCAATTCAATTAAAAGATTCAGGAATCTATTGCACTTTGTATATAAGGTCTACGATTGTTAATACATTCTCTTTCCTGTCCACCGTTTCTCTGCAGATCCTCATTCCAAAAGCCATTACCTCGAGTCCGGAAAGTGATAAAGGGAACTTTCTTCTTCTTTTGCTACTGGTCTGGCTTTCGTCCACAATTTCTCTACAGATCATTAATCCGAAAGCCCTAATCCATTCACCCATTTTGGATCGGTTTCACGATTCTTGATCTTATGTCAATTCGTACGGACCCGCAAGAGTCCAAGTCAAGGTCACTATTTCTGCAGATGAGGGTGCGTTTGGTAACGTTTCTGTTAAAAAATTGTTTCAGTCCAGGGAACAATTTTTGACCAGAAGAACGTGTTTGGTAAGCTTGTTCCTGGAATAAAAAAAGAACAGAAACATGTTTGGTAAATTTGTGTTCTTTTTTTGTTTCTTTTAATTTTTTTTTTCCTTTTGGCTGGTGGCCAACCTCGGCCATGGCCGACGAGGGCTGGCGGCCTCGCCTTGGTTGGGCAAGCTCGGGCTCGCCCAGATCCAGAGAGGTCGCCAGCCCTCGACGGCCAGTTGCCGGTCATGGCCGAGGCCAAAAAGAAGAAGAAAAAAAAAAGAGAAGAAAATAATAGGAGAATTGTTTCTCGGAAGTGTTCAAGAAACAAGAAACAAGTTTTTTTTTTCTGTTTCTTGTTTCTGTTCCAAATTTGTTTTCGGGAACAAAAAAAATAGATTTGGAACAAAAATGAAAACAAACGCGTTTCCGTTCTTTTTTTGTTTCCCGGAACAAAAAAACAAGATTTGTGTTCATAAACAGAAAAAAGAAACACAAACAAACACCCCCGAAGTGTCACATGCAAAATGATGCGATAAATTCTTCGGTGTCATCAGTTTGTAATTTTTGGCACATACGATTAACATCATAGTATTGATTATGGAGCCGATATTTTGTAGATTGAGAGTACTTGAAGACTGCTAATTGTTGACACCTAAATTTTGGCGACCCAGTCATTTATTTATTGCATAAAAATTAGGGATTAATTTTAACCCCTAAAAAATATATATAGAATTGCATAGCATATAATTTTAGTTATACTTATTTATTTATCACTTTTGCATTTGATCAGCGGCGGATGAGCTTTAATTTTACGAGTTAACAATTTGGTATTTTCATAAAGGATTCATATTATTCTTCTAATATTCGGTAAATATATCATATATTCACGTGATTTATACATTAAGCGATATATTTTACTGAAGATTGGAAGTTTTAGGATGAAATATCAAGAGGGAAAATTGCACGTGGGGCATATCGAGCGATATATTCAATGTTTCAAGACAAGAAATATTTCATGGTCAAGGTAGATTTCATATGTGAGCTGAAAAGAAAAGAAACAAGAAATAAAGAAAAATTGGCTTACAAATGCATGATACGCAAGGGTGAGGAAGGAAAAGGAATTTCAATATATATCATAGATGCTCACAGGATTTTGTGCATCCATTGGAAAAAAAAAAGGAAAGAAATAAATTATAGGAAGGGAAATTTCAGTCACGTCCTTGGCCTATAAAAGATGGGCGCCCTATAGACAAAAGGAGAGGGGGAAGTACTTGACGTCGTGCATTCGCACGGCCATGTTAATCCTCACCGCTGCCGTCGGCGTATATGCTGCCATTCGCTGCTGCCTGACGAAGCCGAGAAACTGCTGCCTCGCCGAACATCGCCAAGCGCCCTCTGCCGCAGCCCTTCAGTCTTGAACAGCCGCTAATCAGCCCATGCCGAGTTCTTTTTTTTTTTATCGGGTTGTTCTGTGGTCTGGTATTAATTCGTGCTGTCTTTATTTTGCAGGCGTGATTCACGAGTGACACGTGAAGAAGTAGAGAGAGTACACGAAGGAAGGATAAATCGTAAGAGCAGGGGGCCATTTACACGAGAGAAAGTCTTCATATTTGAGGTCAATAGTCAGCAAAGATGAGGGTTGCAAGATCGATACATCCATGCAATTGAGGGGAGCGCAATAGAGAGAAAGGGAGAAGAAAGCTAGGACGTGCGAAGAAAAACCCTGCGACGCTATCGTTCTGACCTCCCTGCTCGACGACCACGCTGCTTCCTTGCCCCGAGTAGCCCTGCACGGCTACGACGTCTTCATCCGAACAATGCTTGGGCCCAACTAAGGCGACGATCGACGCTGCTCCCTATACGAGACCTCAGCTAACCGACCCTGCCGGTGAATCGGCACTCTTGCTAATCCCAACATCCCCTGCTTGAAGCTACCGCCATTGTTGCCTACATCCGTAAACCAAGATTCAGCAAATTGTCGACACCCCTGGCAAGCAGCTACATCGCGAGCCTTGTCGAAGCACCACCATATCGAGTCCCAAGGGTTCAAATTTGGAGGCCAATATTCAGTTTTCTTATTTGAAACATCATTGATGCGTATGATTGAAATTTTCAATATGCTGGGAAATCTTCATAATTTCGCAACGTGCATATGATTGACGGTCCGATTTCACGCTTGAAATATGACTCGCAATCGCACAGGAAAATCGCCAATCCGATCTCACGCTCGAGATATGATTCATGATTTTGTTTAAAATTTGTCAATCCGATCTCATGCGCGAGATACGATTTGTCAATTTATTTCCCAAATTAAATGGACATGGATGATATCTTGCCTGATTTGTTCTTGATGCCTTTATTTGATTGCTCTCGTAAAAAAAAAACCAAAAAACATATATATTTGAGTTAGATTAGGTTCATGTTAGAATATTACTTGTTTCAGGGTTATTTTGCATGTTTAGAATAGGAAATTTATTTATTTCGAAAAATAAAAATCCAAAAAAAAAAAAAAAACATTAACTTAGGATGCTAGTTTTTTTTTTTTTAAACTTAGGATGCAATTTTAATTTCGAATTTTATAAAAAAAACACAAAAAAAAGACAAAAATCATCATGCATATGTCATGTAGAATTAAGACATTCATTGCACGCCATTGCATATTAGGTGGATTGCATGTTTAATTTCAAGTTTAGATAAATCTTTTAGAAATGTTGCATTTTAGGATTACTTGGTTGAGATGATATTTTAGTTTAAATTAGGATTTGGCCTAACCCAATTCTTAATATAAGTCGGATTGATATCTTAATCTAGCTAGATAATTTTGCATTTTTCTTAATTTCGAATTTCATGGAAAATACCAAAAATTTGCCTTAGAATAAATCAATTTCATTCTATAGTCTAGACTGCATTTTATTTATGTCATATAGTTAGGTCATATTGCCATGTCATATCATTTCATGTTAGATTAGTTGCATGCATTGCATGATTTTCATTAAATAAGTGAAAACAAAAAAAGGAAATTGTGTGTTAATTAGATTTCATATCTAGGACTGTTGATGTAAATTTTATGCAAATGCTTTTGTTGCTATGAGGTAAGTATTGCAATTTATTTATTGCTTTACTTGGATGTTAAATTGGTGGTTTGCGCACCCGCATGATCGCCTCACATGTTAGGGAATTAGATTTAAAATCAATTTAAGCTGCCTACAAAAGCATTTTTGAAAATAAAAAATGGTACCGAAATGACATTAGAGAAATCTAGTGTAACCAAATCCTCGTACCTAGAGTCTCTGATTCGTAGGAGTAAAGTAACTTGGGTTTCTAATCGACTCACCAAAAATAGATTAATGGTGACTTCTAGATAAAATCTATCTACATGTTAAGAATCTGAACATAAGTCGCGAATTGATAGGGACTTGGGAAAGCCTGAGTTAAGTCTACGCTTAACAGTCCATTAGCCAAATCTTAGGTGGTTCACACCCGAAAATTTGGTCGCGATACTAATCTTGCAAAAATTTCAAAAGATCTTTGTACCATGATGCATCGGGGCACCACAAAATGTGCAAACCATGCTATGTGATGCTGTAAAATACTGATTTTAAAAAATAAAATAAATGAAGTTGTCGTACTCATTTACCGAGACAAACAACAAATTTAGCCACGTTTCACCGATCTTTAATCTTCGCCGCTTCATAACAAATCCTATATCTTCTGTAGTGTCCCCTAATATAAGCCAAATTTAAGTTGTTGACAAATATCAATTCACAAAAATCAATGACTAAGATTTATAGGAGAATCAAAGAACCAAAGAACATCATCTCTATATACACGTGTAGGTAACCGTGCTGGTTGGGCTTTACTACCTCATCGCAGATAAAACGAGTTCAAATCTCTGGATACTTAAGACTTAAGTGAAGGTCCAAGGGTGGTTTATTAGGCCAGCCCCTCCGAGAGTTTACGTTTAAATAGCGGCTTGTGGCGATGCCCCATCGGTTCTACCGAGCATCAGAGAGTCGTGTGATCCCCGAAAGGTAATTTCCGGCGGTCCCTCAGTCATTAAAAAAAAAATAAAGAAAAGGAACATCATCTATTATATTATGAGAAAAAAAATTTAAAAACTAACAGAAGACCGAGAGATGGATGTCAGGCGCATTTCGTCTTTCCCCGGCTCCTTTACTTTTTCCTAATTTTGTGCGCTTCTTTCTTTGTCTTGTCTTATTGTCTGTCTCCTGTCCGCATCAGAAGTACCAAGAGCCTAACGTATGTATGAAGTAGCTATACCGACTTCTCCTACCACATTCGTCCTCATTTTTTTTGGGTTTTTCTTCCTTTGACTTTTTCGGCATTGTCGTGCCGGCCTTTCTTTCTTTTTTCGGTTCAAAACCATTTTTATTTTTTTCTCAAAGACAAACATTAGAGCTTGCCAGGGGTTTACGGCGCACTGTTGTCGGTGCAAGCTGGTTCTTCCTGTCAAAAAAAAAAAAAAAACATTAGAGCTTGCCAAGGGAGCTCTTAGCAAAGCAAATCTCATAGAGCTTATGGTGGGTAGGCTAACCAATTTCATGGAAATTGCCTTTTTCTTTTTCCCTTTGGATTTTAACTATCCAATCCGCTACTTTGTTAGTATCTCTATCATAATGGGCAAAGCTTAAGTTTAAAAACTGGAGTAACATATCACATCTTTTGGAGATAGATATATGTATTTTCCAAAAGAGCTGATTTGCACATTTCAAAGTCCTTTTCAAACTCATGGTATCATGGCGGAATAGCCACATTTGAAATTGAGTGCAATTTTACAAATAAATAGCCCACTTATTTCTCAAGAGGAGATGGGGAATGCTCTCAATACCATTTGATTGAATATTCAACCTGGCTCCTTGTGGTTTGAAAAAATCCTCTGCTTCAATTGATGCTATTACACAAAAAACAAATATGAGATAACACATTATGTGTATAAGATAGGTTTTGAATAGCGGTCGTGAATTCAAGTTAACTGTGTTTGGGTTTCAGCTTGAAAGAGACTAAGGGCGACGAAAGTTTGCCATTAAAGCTTTGAATCGAGGCGAGAGACCCTGAAAGAGTATTTACTGAAAGCATATAATATTTGCTGATTTGTGATGTACTCAGTAGTCACTACAAGATAACTTCTAAGAAAGCGTATTAATTTAAGAAAAAGAGCAAAGAAGTGTCGATGCATTCGCCGACGAGATTCTTCACCACCACATGAGGGTCTACAAAATGGTCCAGTCCTGCCCATTCCCAGTATTCCATTCCGCTTTTGCAGCATATCAAGTCCAATTTCTAGGATTTTTGGTTATGTTTTGTATCGATTTTCAGGTGCTCTTGCATCATCATGCGTATGCTTTGAAGCATTTCCCCTTCGGTGCAAATTTCCTTTTTGCTATAAGCAGGGGCTCAAACCCTGTCATTTTCTCCCAAATTAAGCTAATCTCTCTCATTTGATCAAACAGTAGGTATAGTCCACGAACAGTTAACCATCGCAATTAAGCTAATCTCTATCCTTTAATTCAAACCTTTGGGTACAAATAGTCGCAATTAAAGTAATCTCTCTCATTTAGTCCATGAACAGTTAACCATCACACAGCAAAAATTAGATGCTGGGACATATATATGCGAAATGATAGTACTTATTCTGATCTCATGTGAAAAAATCCAACCCAAAGCTTAAGCTATTAGGTTGAGGGAGATTACATTAACATAATGAGCACATTAGACCAATTGTCAAGTAATGTGAGACAACATTTCAGCACCTACTAGCTCGTCGATAATTTCTTTAGGTTGTCTTGGAGCTTTCAAGGCTGCACTAGTGTGAACGAGGTACGGAGGCCAAGTTTGAATTCAAAATCCTCCTTTCAGATAGAATTAGAGATCATAATAAATATAGGCTTTTACTCTGCCGATCTAAAAACATAGCTTTCTTTAATAAATAGGCTTGTATTCTGCTCTAGTAAATTTCAAAAAAGAAAAGAAAAAATATATTTATATAATCGTTCTTCTGTTAAGCATAATCTAGAAAATCTATCTATTTTTCAGGTCCGTTTATAGCCTATTTCAATATCTATATTAGAAAAATCTCGCATCTAAGCCAACTCCTAGGTCCTTATACCGAGGGAATTGATCCCGGCAGACCTAATGTCTTTCAAAAACCTAAAATTATTATATGGCTAAAAGGATGAAATACTCAATTGGAATAAGACCAGATAATAACACGATAGCATCATTTTCAAAATTAGATTCGAGCGTTATCGGATATCACGGCATATGGTTGGCTACTCATGCATACACGTCAACCCTTTGACTGATGCATATTTGCCATGTCGTCATGCATATTATGGAATAAAATAGTATTACATATGACACGCAGAGTAACGTCAAGCGTATAAGAAGCTGACATTTTCATCTTCTTAAACAAATATTGTGTTGGAGAATTTACAAAATTAGTTCGATAGTTGCATTCAAAGATTTAATTGAAAAATAAGGAACACAAAGGGTGTTTAGGGGTTGGTAAACCTTCCTCATACTAACGGATCCCTCAAGGCCGCCATCTTTGCTTTTCTCACAAACCGACTAGTCTCTTATACGTGTACTACATCTCCGATCGTCCTTTGCTAATAAATATGATTAATGGGGACTCTGTCGCATCGAAATTCTAGGTAAAGGCTGTGCAATTTGAACATCGCAAAATTCTAATATAATCTTTTTTTTGGCATCTAATTTGAGGCAAGAAGACCACAAGATCTGTATTTATACAGGCTCAACAAGCTCTCTCCTCCCTCATGCACAAACTATACACGTTTCAAAACTTTGCTCCTCTTCCAACCGCTACAATCTCGGTCAACCGCTCATCCTCTGCAGTTTCAATCGCTGAGCAGACCGCACGAAAGACCTGCAAAATCATGAAGGAAACCATCCCCAAATCAGTACATTCATCGTGAGAAGTCTGCCCAAATCGTGCATTAGCTTCCGATTCCGATGCTGATCAGTGCCTAAACAACGTGGGTCCAAGTCCGCAGACCGTGGTGCTTTTTTTAGCAGGTTTGATGATGATGATGATGAATCTAGTTTTCACTACATCAATTTCGTCACCTACTTTTTCTTCGTGGGCCATGTACACAGGAGGCTTCTTTAACTTAGGATTCTACGAAATTTCCCAAGTGGCTGTTATATCCACCTTTAATGTGGTCAAATTAAATGTGGACTTTGTGGCCCCGACAGTTGAATCGGGCCTAAATAAGCATATTCTAGAAGCCCACAAAAAAAGCGAAATGCTTTTGGTCAGCTTGCGCCAACCTGTGTAGAGAAATTGCCTGTCTACACGGGCATCTTGATGAGTTTTCCCTAATTTGTTAGGTTGGTCGCCTTTACATGCGCCGAAGAGACCGTCACCTAGATTTTGGTCGGCACGTTGAATCAGCCGCTCGGGCATACACGAGACTAGATCTGATCAAAAGGAAGAGCTAGACCCCAAACGTCGAGCCGAGCTTGTCGTTCAAGCCGAGCCCATTTTCAAATTTCCCGAACCCGTCGTTTGCGGGTCGGAGACTAGGGTAGCGGATGAGTCGTCGGGTCGGTGATCAGGTCTAGTATTTACAGTTATAATAATTACTAAGTGCAAGGTAACACGAGACAGGACGCACCTCCAGGTCACGTTTTCGGCCAGCACCCAATCTCCGTCCCGGTCCTGGTAAGCGAGCTTCAGGTTTTCGGATTCCTCGTAGCCTGTTCCACGAGAGCACCAGCAAAATTGAGAATTTTTTTCATCGAATTTTCGAGGTCAAACTCGTGGAGAGAAACGGAAATGTTTGCAGAAGGGAATGATGAAATGGTGTGCTGAGTCGCGAGCTTACACAAGCCGAACATGTTGATGAGGGTGTACATGAGGGAGTGGAGGGAGCGATGGAGGCTGAGATCGATCTTCCTCCCGATCCCTACGCCTTCCATTGTCACCTTCAAGTACGTGGACTCCCTGCAAACATCAACCGCCTCCCGTTTATCAGCATCAATTCGCACTCTTCAATCTTCACTTACTTTAGAACAAAAGAGTGAGAGAGAGAGAACGTACTTATTGCCGGAAAAGCGGTGATGGCCCTCGCCGTCGTCGTCTCCTTCAACCTCATCGTCTTGAGCGCCCCCGAACAGGAGCGGAAGCGTCCGGGGCACGCTCCTCTCGCAATTCCCTTGCTCCTCGTACTCGTACCCGCTCTCCTCCTCGCTCCTGTCGTAGTAGCAGCCCGGGTCGAGGCTCGGCCCGGGGTCGAACCGGTTCGACCCCACGGCCTCCGCCATGTCCTCGTCGCAGCCCTGACCGTGGCCGCCACCGAACCCGTTCACATTGAGGTCCAAGTCGAGCCCGTGACGCCGTCGCTGCTGCTGCTGCTGCTGCTGCTGCACTCGCACGTAGCCGTCGCTGCAGGGGAGGGCGAGACCCAGCTGGAGCTCCATAAGACCATCCAGCATCAACAACAACAACAACAACCCAACAAAAGCAACTCCGAATAGAATAAGCAGATCTCTCCGGGCGTCTTGTGAGACGAAACGGTGCTAAGCCTTTCGCTCTGTTTCTCGGGGGGATCGTTCCTGTTTTTGGGCACGATGTGGTTGGCGTGTTTGGCGTTTATATAGAGAGGAAAGAGAGAGAGAGAGAGAGAGGGGGGGTGTTTGGTAGCGATGGGAAGAGACAGGAAATTTGAGAATAGAGCCCGGTCTGGCCGGGTTGCCCGACAAGGTGTTGAAACGAGGGCCGATATGTCCGCTTCCCTGCCCCACTTTTGGCCGACCCACTCTCTCTCTCTCTCTCTCTCTCTGCTTTCTCTCTCTGTGTAACTCATGAAACCCCTCTCTGCTTTCTCTCTCTATGTGTAACTCATGAAACCCATGTCTCGAACAATTTAGTACGCATTTCGGCTCAGATTCTGTTCACAATGCGCAGCGGCAGGGATTGATTCTTCTTGCTCGCTTTCCCTTCACTGTGTCGATCGCGGCGAGGGGGGATGACGACGTCTTGAGAATGCTTCCGAAGGCGTTCGGACTTCGGTTCGGGGCGATCTCGAGCGATGCTTTGCCGGCCGCATTCGTTGCAGCTGATGACTCGTTTGTGAATATAGCGAGATTAGGACGCGGATTCGATTCCGCCTCAGCTGCTCGATTCGATTCACCATACTAAAATAAGAGAAATTAAGGGGCCATTAGCATAAAATAAATGTCCGTCAAAACGGTTTACCTCTTTTGCGATCGAGATCTCTTGAAAGCTTTGTCGGTGTTGTTCTTTCTCTTTCATGTAAGCATATTTTATCATATCGTGCGAAATTTATGTGTGATTTCTAATATGTTTGTCATTTGTCAAAGTTATCTTAAATTGCTTATTGACAGTTTTTCTTTTTAAAAAAAATTATATCAGCCCTCTGCCACTTAACAGCTTCTTTTTTTTTTTTTTTTTTTGAGTTAAATTCTTTTTTTCCCCCACAATAGTATGGAAGCCAAGGATGGGTGTGTTTAAGTGAGTGACTTTTTTGCGAATTAGTTTCGTGGACTTTCACATATTTGGTTTTGTTGAAAATGATGAGCTCACTGAAAACTATTTATAGTTAAAGAAAATAGGCATGCTTAAAGTTGAAATGAATACTCTAACCTAAAATGGGGAAAATTCCTGGAAAATAAATTCCCAAAAAGCATTTTCTTTATATCACGAAAATTCCCAAAAAAAAAAAAAAAAACTCGTCCTAAATTTCAATTCTTCATTTTCCATTGCGTAAATTTCAAGTTTTCATGTACGTTCTTCTTCATTTCATATGCGTGTACGTTGGGTGCCTTCACTTAATGGGTTTTCCCCTCTCGTTTGACAAAAGAGACTCACAAGAGTCATTTTCCTTTCATTGTCTCAACTACAGGAATGGCCCTAAAGTCAAGTGGCTTCGCATAAGTCACTCGTCCTTTTCGACCGACGACGCAAGAATCAATATCTTCTTCCCACTCCGAAATATAAAAACCACAAAAGCTACAAGCCAACGTCTGAAATGGACCAGCTCTCCAATGCAAATCCACGACATTCGTTCATATGTACAAGGCACGTTCGTTCTTTCAATTTGTTGTCCCAAAAGCAAACTACATATGTCTAAAGTGAAACGATACTTCCCATTTGGGTGCACAATCTTCTCTAGTCTCTTTCCTCTTTTCCTCTCTTTTCCTCTTATTAAATTAATCCGTTTCTTACAGTCCTACCTAGTATTAAGGTGGGTCCATCCCACTTATGGCAAAAGATTATTAAAAAGGAGAGGGCTTCTTTCTCTTTGTTCTAGAAGGTGTCATTAGCAATTAGCATTTAATTATGACGTAGTTTAACCCTTCCACGGGGAATACTAAGCTCGAAATGATTAGTGAATAATCACCCCACAAGGAAATATACATGTTATGTAAATAAATTAACGGGTGCCTTAAGCACACTCATTAAATGAATGACCAGAAAAATAATACGGTTTTTAATGCATTAACTATTTTAATGATAAAGTGTAGATATTTTTAAAATTAGAATCTTCTTCACACAATATGCAAATAAGTATCTGGAAAAAATATTTGTTGACAAAATTCCCCATGGACAAAACATCAGTTTTTTAATTCCTAGATGCCATGTTGTCGTTAAGACTAGGAGGACGGAACATATGACTGGATAATTATTTAGTGGGTTATCCTATTAAAAAACAAAGGATACTTGAGAGTTCCGAAATTCGATACTATTTTAAGCCAGGGACAAAAAGAAAAATATTGTTTTATTCGTTTCTATCCTACGTGGAGTCTGCGTAGAACGGAAACTCAAGAAAACAACATTAGTAATTTCTTATTTTTTAAATTCGATACTATTTTAAGCCAAGGACAAAAAGAAAAATATTGTTTTATTCGTTTCTATCCTACGTGGAGTCTGCGTAGAACGGAAACTCAAGAAAACAACATTAGTAATTTCTTATTTTTTAAATTGAGCAGACAGAATCTGGAGGAACAATAAAGAGCTGTCCCACTTCAGTTAGGAGAAGGAGGAGAAAAATTTGGACACTTCGACCGACAACGAATATTACTGCCCACAACCTTCGAAATTGCCAATACAGCAAAAGAAAGAATCAAATGGAGGGCTCATTCTCCCGAGTTGTGTGCCTTGTTTTGCTCATGTTTTCATCCATTGTTGATAGAATAAAACAACAAAAATGCTGCAGGCTCTCTCATCTATTTAATTTCCTGGCTCACATACATTGAATGACAGCTAACATTAGTGAGGCTCAAAGAGAAAACATTGCTCACTAGTCACTCCAGCTAAGCTAAGCACGGCCTCATCAATATACATTGTACAAGAGAATCGCAAATCTAGAAGATAACAATTCAATGATATCGCTGGAAGTACGAAAATCCAACCATTAGATTCTTTTCGAGAGATGATTTGTTGTCATCTGGAAGACGATATTTGTGTGTAGTCAGTTTCGCTGTTCAAGTGGAGAGAATCTCAACTTAGCAATCAAATAGTGGCGGTACTCAACAAGCCCACGAGGAGTATGGACCAGTGATCACGCATGAGCCACCCGGGGTTGCCGTCGATATCCGAACAAGCCTTACAATGTCTACCCGATAAGTCCCAATCCTAGCCCATTTCAGCGGCTTGTTAGGGTGGAAGCGCATGCATGCACGGGGGTCAGGCTTCAGGACCACGGGGACCCTGAGAATTAAATTGGAGTTGGCCTAACTTTGGTGCTACATAGTCAATGGGTTTGGCGATATGTTTAACACCCTGTGTGCTGCATAGGAGCCACAGATTGGTTGGGGCTTTGATGAGTATGAGCGAGAGAGTACATAGGAATGTAGATAGCTCAGAAAATGGTGAACTTGGAAAAGTCTTCTATTGAGAGAAGCTCAACCACTCACGTGGTGAGTGAGATTCAGTGGGGGTGTTTGGTTGGGGCTATCCTCAAAGCGTGGCGCTGAATCCTAGGGAGGGGAGGAGGGGGCTTTGTCTCGGTGAATTTTGGCTGGTTGAAAATCGAGACAGCATTGTCTCTCACTTTGAGGTCCCCCTCAAGTTAGGGTTTATCGTCTTGGACAACCGAAATTTAGAGAGAGAGAGAGAGAGAGGATGCTGATCTCAACGCCTGTCTAGGCGGTCTTGTCTAAATATGAGGAGGAAACAAAACTCAACTGGACCAATCTCCGTGGACGTGCCCGAAATGCTCAATATCCATTTCGAGTGAGGCTTCGCACGTAAGATGATAAACATGGCTCTGAAGATTACTCCGAGCAAAGGATGCTATGATTCAAGTTCGTATATGATTTGCGACCTGTCCAAACCAAATGCTTCGCTACTCAATTAACCG
The DNA here is from genome assembly GCA_007663325.1 of Eucalyptus pauciflora. Classification (NCBI taxonomy): domain Eukaryota; kingdom Viridiplantae; phylum Streptophyta; class Magnoliopsida; order Myrtales; family Myrtaceae; genus Eucalyptus; species Eucalyptus pauciflora. The sequence goes on along the minus strand of VMYD01000193.1, from coordinate 94,076 downwards.
CTAAATTTATGTCCAGTTAATAATATATATAAAAGAAATATGTTCTATTGAGGATTGTCGGAGTGCTTATTAAGCAATAGAACCAGTAATATTTACAATTTTCAGTGCATTTTCTTTATTTGGTGTCAAGCGTAATGGCTATCTTTAAAACAACTCAATATTGACATGTAGAATCTATGCATGCTTGTACTTTTACATTCAAGCGAAAATTTCTCTACCTAGGTACCCTTTTTTCCCTAAAAAATGTATGCATGCGCAGACCTAGGTGCTTTTCACATAGCATCGAATCCGGATCTCTTCCCCATCCCTTCCCCCCTCGAAAGCAGCTAGCCATCTATCAATCAATTCCTCAACATTCTCAAAAGATGAATTATTTGAAATTTTACATCCTTCCTCTTTTTCACTGATTTACAGCTGCATAATTGAAGGAAAACCTGCTGTGGGGGGGTTGCAGCTACGATGTCTGGGCATTGTCTCTGTCGGGCTCTTGGGGGTCTCCTCGAAGTTGCCCTCGAAGACATGCAACTGGGGGATTGGGGACAATGCCCACACTCTGTCTCTCTCATTCTCTCGATGTCTTTTGGGTGTCGCTCTCTCGCTCTCGATGGAAATCTACGACCCGCACACGTGGGTCTAGCTGGTGGGATTTGGGTGGCACCTCTTGACATTGGGCTCGATGGTTTTTGGGAGTATTTACCAAGTGCAGTGCAGCTGGTTTCGCCATCACGTCGTAGTTCTCGAAAAATAAGTGATTTGGAGGTGGGGATCGAGTTCATTACGGCCGTTAATCTTGTGAATTCTGCATTGTTCTGACATGACTGCACGCATATGGCTAACAGATGAAATCGCGTCCGATTCATGAATCCCGACCCAAATGAGGTCCCCCCCCCCCCAAAAAAAAAAAAAAATCTCGATCCACTGAAGAAGAAGTAATCGAATGACGTTTACAATATGTTCCATTCACATCACTCTATTTTCAAGTGAAATGCCATGAAGTTCGTGTTAGAATGCCATGTTAATCATCATTTCATGATGCTTGTTGACTTTCCCTTTGATCATTAGGCGGCTAATTGGGCCCAACTTGTTGCCTAGCCTCAATTTGTTGTCCTGGCCCGCTTGAACTAGATTTCGTTACTAAAGGTCATTTTCCAAGACGGTGCAAATTGGCCCATTCGGCTGGGGAAGTTCGTGAGTATCAAGTCCGTGATCAGGTCTACTAGACAAACCGGCTTGCAAATGTTCAGAAAGAGAGTTAAGATCGAAGCCAGTGCAGAAAGTATTTGCAAGAGAGAGTTATACTTTGGTATGAATTCAAAACTATTAAAGAAACCAAGAGTTAAACCTATTTAAATAAATAAAAAATGTACGACAAGTTTTAATTAGAAGAGAAGATGCTCTAAAAATCATCTCAACAACATATTAATGGGGATGTTTTTAAGATGGGCCTTGGGCTGTTTTGTTTGGAAAATGAATTTGTGGCCCTCCAACTGCCAAGCCCAATAATCACAGCCCAAGCTTCTTAATACTTTTATTGTCCACACGAAATTATTAATGCAGGATAGTTTTGGATTAAATTGGGGCTAATTTCCCAAAACACCTCCAACTTTAGATCCAATCCCAATTTATGGCCCGAACCTTTTTGTATCTAAAAAAAAATCTCAGACTTTCACTCCAATCTCAAAAATGCCCACACATTAAAAATCACAACTACTTTCTCCAAGATTATTAACATTGGGAGGCTGCTGTTATTCTAATGAAGGTGTGGGTGTTGATGAAGATACATTTTCTAATGATGAACCTCTGACTAGCTTTGATACTGATAACTTTGAAGAAACTAGCGGCTATTTTTGGATGCATGGGCAAATTTAAGACTGGAGTGAAAGTTGGTTTTTTTTTTCAAGATAAAAAAAGTTTGGAGCAAAATTGGGATTAGACGCAAAGTTGATAGAATTTTTTTTTTTTTTTAGGGGAATTAGGTCAGTTAAATTGTGGGATGGTAGGTTGATGGGGATATTTTTGACATTGTTCTGGACTAGAAACCCCATAAAAAATTGAGAGGGAATCAATAGATTTATGTAAAATTTTGTGGAAATACTAACAATTGCTCTAAAAGCTAGAAATTTGGCATAAGACTAACCATTGAAATATATAATTAATGAGGCAAAAATGGGCCTAGAAAAATTTGAACTTCAACTGTTATAAAGGCTTAAGTTGTTAAATGAGAAGTAATTTAATATTTAGACATTTCGATAGGTTCCTCCTAAAACTATTAAGCTATGTGCAAAAAACCGATTCTACTCAAGAATTTCAATCTATTTGTATATTTCCGTAGCTTCATCACAGCATCAACTCTTCACGTCTTGTTAAGGCATTTTTTTCCTGTATTTTGTTAGTATATATGGACCGGTTAATTTAGGATTTAATTTCTAAATTTATCTTCGCGTTGGACATTGTGTCTTCTCGATAAGTCTATTTATGAAAGTTTAGCCATCTTATTAGATTATTAGGTACAACACAGTTTGAAGGATGAACTACAACAGTCAAGGGTTTTTTAAAGTACATGAACGAATGCAGGGTGACTCATTCATAAATTTTTTAAAGCATTTGTTCTTCACTTTCGGCATGGCAATAAATGCATCCATAACGCCCCTCTAGTTCTAGCCGACCTTGATATGTCTTATATGAGAAAAGATAATGCATTGTGGCTGCTATATGTCCATTTGTCCAAGGTAGGGATCAGGCATCCCATGAGAGATTTTCCCTGTTTTACGAGACAAGATGTTGCTTTCACCTTTTTATGAGAGCGAATATTCATGTGATTTTGTGCAAATGGTATTGGAAATCATTGTGGAAATAATTGAAAAAGTGAAGGGGGAATCGCAATCTGAAAGCTCCTACATTGCCAGCTTAAAAGGGTGCTGTGTAGCATACGATAAATGGTGTAAAGCACAGGAACTTCGAGAGGTGTGCCCAGTGGGAACATGGCCATTTCACTATCTTTGCTTTACCGTTGCAGAAATCAGTAACATCAGTTTCAACAAAGGCTCCAGTTAGCAACTTCTGTTTGTGCCTGTGTACTCGTGATTCCATGAGGAACAGGGCATGTTATTTTACACTCTGGTATCTACCGTAGTTTGCCACCGTTGGACATCCATTTGAGGAACAAAAGAACGAGGTATTTTTTATTGACAACGATTTCAACCAACCAGTCAAACCTTTCATTTCCTGGGTAGGCACTGAATTACCATCGTATATATATATATATATATATATATATATTTTCAATTGATGCACTTTGTTTGAAATTTGAGTAACTTTTCAAATTGGTGATGGCCATGTGGAGTGGACATGTTAACCAAGTGGATGTTACATCAGCTTTAAGGGTGCATAGCTTGCATCCACGTCAATGACATGTGGCTGTCATGTTAGAATTTCTTTGACGGTCATATTATGATCAAAGTGCATCACTTATGAGGAAATCATAATCTAGCATATCGAGTGGTTTAAATCAAAGTTCAGTGATATGATTATAAAAAAATATGAAGTTTAGTGATCATCAATGAAATTTACTTTTAATATGCGTAAATCATTAGGTTTTCTAGTTTGTTAGATTATGTGCAATTGTTGTCATCTAATATGCAACAAATGGGCAAAAAGATTTGCTGGATTGGGGCAAGTGATGATACTCATGCATGCCTACCAAGTATATTTCCATCTCGAGGGTGCGCACATATGTCGAGCAGAGGAGAGGTTGCAGGTGCTCCTCCAAAAGTACAGCATTTTTATCCATTCAAATCATTTGTTACTTTCAACTATGTTATTATTTTACAAGAAACAAATTCATAACACCCGACGCTCGGTGATTTACTTAGATAGCCGATGAAATCGTGGTCTGAAATCACCTGAGAATTTCTCGATAGAGAGAACACCGACTTTTGCCATCTGTAAAGAAAAAGAAAATCCAGCAGATGCTATGGGGAGGTAACCCAAGAAAATATCGCAGCTTTGGTCATGGCATAAAAGAAAGGGAACCCACCTTGCATATTCAAGAGCACAGTTGAAAAAAAAAAGTAAGGATGGATTGTAGTCGATTCACAGGGAACACTTTGTCATCTTGTCATCCCATTCATCTAAAATTTATACTTTTCAAGTACCGGGAGACATGAAGTATTGGGTGACTTTACAAGGTGATAATGACTGATAAAGCAACGAGAGGACAGGAGAATAATGCATTTGAATCCTGCCAAAGTTGAAGGGCATCAACGTACTACATTTGATTGGAAGTCACTTTGCAAGTTCTGTAGAAAGAGGTGAGTTTGTTTCTTTTAGCAAATAGGAAGCTCAACTCGAATTTATCAAATAATTTATCATGCGCAATTCCAAATACCTTTTTGGCTTACCTCAATTAAGGATGATCGGCTCCTAGGCAATCCGGTTCTCATCCACCAACCGAGAGTTGGATTAGTTAGACTGAATCCCCATTTCTCAGAATTGGGAACCGGAACATCTTCTCCTAGAACTGGACCGGTAGATAGAAGTAGTGGTTCACCTCACACATTTCTTTTTTACCCCATTCAAGACATTTTCAATACTCACATTCGCATTGATCACGATCACCCCATGGTGAGGAAGTGGAGGGTGTCGCGATTAGGGTTTCTAACGGCACGCCTTCCCCCGCTCCCACTCGGCCACCTCCTCTGCCCCCAGAGCTTGGGAGCTCGCCAAGACAGCTGCCCTCCACCTCGGGAGCTTGATCAAACGATAAGTTGGCTGATGAATGGTGATTGGATTCCACAAAATTTGGAAAGAGAACAACAAACAGTCAAAGATTGAGTGGATGAAGGCCAAATGTTTGGTAGGAGAATGGAAAGAAGCGAAGATGACAAATGAGGGAAAGCGGCATTTTCATAGGCGCAATTAACCCTCAGTCAACCGAATTTGGCTAGTCCGAGAGAAGGTGCAGCCGAGAGTAAAGAAAATGGAGATTTATGATGCGTTTGGTAATCATTATGTTCCAAAAACAATTTTTGAGTTTTTAAGGACATTTGGTAATTACTCCAAATTTTTATTCATAGAATAGAAATGCACTTGGTGGGCCTCTTAATTTTTTTTAAAATTTTTTTTAATACTTTTATTATATTTTTCTTATTTTTCTTATTTTTTTTCTTTTTTTTCTTTTTCTCTTCTTCTTCCTCCTTCTTTGTGGCCGATTGCCGCCCATAGCGTTGGTTGGCAATTAGCATGGTGAGGTCTGATGAGCTCGCTGGAGCCTCACCAAACTAGGACGAGGTTCGATGAGCTTGCTAGAGGCTCGCCTGGCCATCGCGAGCCTCAGTCTTGTAGATTTGGGCAAGGTTGAGCCTCGCCGATGACCAAGCTAGACTAGGCGGTGTGAGGTCAGTCTTGCCCTGGTTAGGTGAGGTCGGTCTTGCCCGACTAGACTTGGTTCGATGAGCTTGCTAGAGGCTCGCCTGGCCATCGCGAGCCTCAGTCTTGTAGATTTGGGCAAGGTTGAGCCTCGCCGATGGCCAAGCTAGACTAGGCAGTGTGAGGTCGGTCTCGCCTTGGCTAGGTGAGGTCGACCTTGCCTGGATCTGGTGAGGCTGCGCTCGCCCAACCATCGACGAGGTTCAACCTCGCCGGGCCATCGCCAAGGAACACTGACCTAAAGGTGGCTTGGCAAGGTTGAGCCTTGTCGGTGGTTGAGTGAGCTCGACCTTGTTAGATTTGGGCGAGGTCGAACTCGACTAGCCAACCTCATCGAGGGCTAGTGATGCTCCAGCGAGGTCATTGGCCCTCGTCTGGCTAGCAACAAGTCGAAAGGAAGAAGAAGAAAAAGGAAAGAGAAGAAGAGGAAAGAGAATAGAAGAAAAGAGAAAAAAAAATTAAACTTGATTCTAAGAATTGTTCCTGAAAACAAAAAATAATTTTTTTTTTTTACTTCTTGATTCTGTTTTAAATCTATTTTCAAGAATAAAAAAAATCGATTTTTGTTCTTGAAAACAAAAACTTTACCAAACGGATTTCTATGACTGCTTCCCTGTTGTGGCTGCGTGTCCTTATTTTTTTATTCCTAAAAACAAAATAATAGAATTAGTTGATATCGGAAGTTTACCAAATGGGCTCTTAGTGACCGCAAATCACGCCAAAAATGAGGGAGCTAAAATCCTGGAATTTGAGTGCACAAAGGGAGATTTTTGCACAATAATAATAATAATAATAATAATAAATCCTTGTAATCAAAGGAGACTTCAAGGGTTCAAACTTTCCATGAGAGGGAGGTCAATATGATAACGATGTCTTCTATGAGTAACATGATGATCACTCATTTCATCCTTATCACCACCTTCATTAAGAAATGAAAAAATAATTATTGGTCTGATCTGAATGGGCGGTTCTATCCTAGGAACCGGGAACTTGATTGAAATTCACTTGTTTTGATTTTATAAAGCTAAGAACCAGACCGAACCCAAAATTGTTCGATTTGGGTGGTTCCTTTTGCTTACCCCTAGCCTCAATCGATATTCGCAATTTTGGAATTCAAACCTATTGCACGAATACATATTTAGTCATAAATCGTTGAAGTAGCAGTGCGCCACATGAAACATTCGATAATGATTGGATCGCCACATTAGCGATTTCTGGAGAAAATTAGTCGGAATGACTACGTTAGAATTTCGAGCAAAGTTCTAGGATTAAATTGGTAAAATTGAAAATTTTATAGTTGAAACGACATTCTCACAATAAATTCAAGACTCATTGGGTAATTCTCTCAAGATTTTACAATCTTCGAAAAGCAACTTCAACATTTCTTCATAGACACACGGTTGTCATCGGTATTTCCCTAATTTCCCCACCTGCAACTTCATATTACATAAGAAAACCCTACGAGCAACACAAAAACATCTTTAGGAAGCAAACCTTAACATTTCACTTCTCTCTCTCTCTACTCCCTTAACTATCGAGCCCCATCACCACACCACAGCTGCCATTGCATCCTCCTTGGATGTCGCTACCACCAAACCACTGTCGTGCCCCAAAATTTGAGCTATCACCATCAGTGTCATTGTTTGCAAGTCTTCGGCCAAGTTTGTCCAGCCTCAGTGCTTGTGTGCATGTGTGATTGTCCATGACAATAAAGTATGTTGGCTTTGCTGTTATCAGCAAAGTGGGAAAATTACCAAAACGGTTCTAAACATATTGTAACATTTACAATTCAGTCCTAAACCTTTGTTTTTAACCAATTCAATCATAAACCTTTTGCAATTATACCAATTCAATCCACTCGGCCTTTTTTGATCGGCCAACACTAATGTGAACAATTTTTTAATAATATTTTATATTATTCAATTTTTTTTTCTTCTTCTTCCTCTTCCCTCCTTCCTCTAGCTGCTCGACTAGAGGCAAGCGCCAGTGAGGTCAACCTCACCCAATGACGGTGAGGCCACCCTCACCATGGCTAGGCAAGGCCCTACTTACCTCTAGCTTGGGCGAGCCTCACCGACCATGGTCAGGTTGTAGCCTCGCTGGATTTGGTGAGTTGGGCATTGCCATGGCCACGTGAGGTTATGACCTCGCTAGATTGGGCAAGGGCTACTAGTGGCCGAGCGAGGCTCACCTTCGCTAGCCATGGCTTGTCGCAATGATCCAGTGAGGGTTGCCGGTGGCAAGTCGCAACGATCCAGCTAGGGTGAGCCTCATTCAGCCACTAGCAGCCCTCGCCAGATTTGGCAAGGCTGCAACCATGTGCAACCATGGTGATGCCCGACTAGCCAGATCAGGCAAGGCTTGAAAGGATGGCTAGTACTAACTAGACCGCCACATTAATGATTTCTACTAAAATTGACCGAAATGACTAAATTGGCAAATTGTCAAAAGTTTTAGTATTAAATTAGCACAAGTAAAAGGTCTACCCTAATTAGCACATTGTCAAAAGGTTTAGAAATAAATTGATCAAATTGAAAGGTTTAGGATGAATTGACATGAATGCAATATATTTAGGATTTTTTTGATAATTTTTCCTTCTTCACATGTGTTTCAAATAGCACGGTAATACTAGTAACTAGGATATGGAATGGTATTAAGTGTTTTCTTGAAGTCATGCGGATCATTCTCTCCTAAAAGCAATGTTTCCTAATCATGATTTCTAGGATTTAGCTACCTAAGAATTTTTAGCTCAAATATCACTTGATGATATAGCTAGGAGCTTTTAGACAAAAGAGTCTTTTTTTCTAAAGCGAGTCTTTTTTTCTAAAGCAAGATTGAATAATTGCAACGCGAAACACGCGACGGTTTGCAACATTAATCGTCGCCTTAAATCTGCATTTAGGCGATTGTGTTTTTCCCTCTTTTCCCACAAGGAATAGGCTTTCCATCAAATGGAAGGGGAAGGATGGATTTTGCTTTTCCTTTAAAGGGAAATGTCTCACACACACACAAAGACAAAGGAAAAGAAGAGGAGTAACCCGAGAGTGATTAGAGAGAGAAGAAGAGGAGTGGGTCCCTCCCTCACTTCCACATTGTCAAGAAAGAAATTGGAGATTTTGGCAAATGGCGTGATCCATGCATGCACGAGTGTCTCTTCTCACTTTTCCTCGGTGTCACTTTCAGTTCCCACCCACGCACGCAAAAAACACACACACACCCTCTCTTTCTATAAAATCCTTACACATTTTACCTCTTTTCTATCAGCACACTTCTTCCCGCGAGAGAGAGAAAGAGAGACAGAGAGAATGAAGGCAAGAAAGATCAAGAAAGGCTTGTGGAAACCAGAAGAGGATATGATACTGAAACAGTACGTCGAGACTCATGGCGAAGGCAACTGGGCAGTCGTCTCTCAAAGATCCGGTAATTTTATAATCCGATTATGGTTATTCGTTAGCTCTCATTACTTGAAAAGTTTGTATATAACTTAGATTTCGGACGACTTAGGGAATCGGCCTTGAGACTCACTGCATCTCTCTCTAGTCAGGTTTAAAGAGGGGAGGCAAGAGTTGCAGATTGAGATGGAAGAATTACTTGAGACCCAACATCAAACGAGGCGGAATGTCCCCGGAAGAAGATGATCTCATCATCCGGATGCATAAGCTTCTCGGCAATCGGTAAGTAACGACCGTTGTTTTGTTTAACCTTCCTGTGTGTGTTGAATCCAAAGAAAAAGGAAAGAAGAGGGAATTTTTTCTAGACTTGTTTAGAGATTGAGAAGTTCGTTGCTACTTCTGTTGTGATGAAGATGGTCACTAATTGCCGGGCGGCTTCCCGGTCGGACGGACAACGAAGTGAAGAACTATTGGAACACCCATTTGAACAAGAGACATTTGTCGCGCAAAAGGAATAGCATTGCCTCAAATGGACGCCGCAAGGACGAGAACATCTGCGCCACCTTGGCCACCGAGACAGCCACGGAAGCACCAGCTCCACCGTCCATGACTCCTCCACCAGTAATTCACAATGAAAGCAATGACCTCGACGCGAAAGAAGCGATGATGACGGGAAGGAAAGAAGACAGGCTAGAAGATGGAGAAAGATTTGTGTACGGCTGTGACATGGGATCGCCGCTGTCCATGCCCACCAGCAATTATTCTGCGTCGGTTGTCTTTGACGACGAGCTGCTTGTGCCCTGGCTGGATTCCTTTGTTTTTGTCTGAAGGCATTTGGATCGCAAAAGATATGAAGGGCTCCAGGCGTGATGTGCTGCTACTCGTGCTGTTGTTCAACGGCACATCATGAACTACTGGACGACTTATTAGAGCTGTGGCCCCCAATGACTGAAGCGAGAGCTTCATTTTAGCAAACAGAGCAGCGCTTTTTCCGCAGGCCCTATTGCGAGGACGTTCTTTCTCTGTTCTGATTGGACTTATTAATGCAGCTTTTGCATATGCAATGTTCCAGCACCGTCTGCAGAAAGCTCTCTCTCTCTCTCTCTCTCTCTCTCTCTCTCTCTCTCTCTCTCGTGCATGTGAACGACAAACTTAACAAAAGAGGGAAAAAATATGGACTTAGATCAAATCAGTCTTGAAACATGGGCAGTTTTATGGCACACCGAGTGCAGCTTAGAACATCGGCGTTGTGGCAATTTAGTAATGATTTGTCGAACGCGAAAGAGTCATAGAAAAGAAAAATATGGGATCCATATGCTATCATGCCTTAGGAATTCCCGACAAACGCGGGATGCTGTCATACTTAGGCCTACACTAGCCACACTTGGTTATCCACAAACGAGAAGAACGAAGCCTAGGCAACATCTCCATCTTCAGCCCGTTTGGAGACAAAACGACAGCAAGCGTATCCTTTCATCTGGATATCCGGAAGGTCCAACCTTGATGGTAGAAGACCGTTGCCACCATAACGTGCACCCTTTCATCACTAATATGGTAAAATGAAGAACTCTAAAACGTACACCGATGTGACTGTAGACCGCCTTAACAAAGACCGTCTTAGCGCCACTTCTTATGTCTAGTTCTTTCTCCCACCGGATCCAAACCTCCTTACGGGGTGTATATAAACTAGAACATGCACCCTATGGAGATTCTCTTCAGAATCATTGTAAGAAAAGCCGCGCATATGCAGGTCCATACACTTGAAATATCGGTCTGACAGAAGCAAGAGAACTTCCCACCCGCCACGACGGAGTCCATAGTCTTTTAAGTACCGCAATATGCTGAAACCCTTATAACCCTCGAAATGTGTAGGCTGAAGGTCCCAAGAAATGAGAGGCTTTACTGAGTCGACATTTCATCGAGTCACATTCCCAGCAAATCGGGAAGGAAGGTTTTCCCGGCACGGAAGAAAGTGCTCTCCCGCCTGACTTGAAAACAAGTCCCTTCTAGAGCAAGGACTGCTCTGAGATGATTATGCGCAGATGGAATTGCTCATGATAAGCAGGTCGAGTTCGTGCTCATATCATCTCAAACTCGTAGTCAGGCTCAGAGATGATTATGCATTTACATTTTTAACTCGCTACTGACAAGGAAAGCCAAAAGAGTGAATTGCCATTCCACTTTATACAATCTGCTATTTTTGTACATGCTTCGACAATTAAATCGCTTAGCTAAAGGAAATATGTCCGCTTCAAAATACGAGAATACAAATCTAATTGGTATTCGACAAAGGCAGCATAGCATCTACAAGACGTCATCTTGCAGAGGGTATAGTAAGCTACTTTCAATAGGCAACGAAGGTGGAGTTCCGGGTGGGATGCAAGCAGCACCGTTCTCACCTGCACATATGCACAATGCCTCTGCATCCCTAAGGACTGTATTGAGATCAATGAGGCCACTCAACTCGTTGATGAATTTCAAGAGCGTATCAAAGTCCATCTGCTCGCCCATTATCTTTTTGCGGTACCGCTTCAAGATTGAGACGCAAACATACAGGTGTAAATGCTCTGACAGGTGGTGCGTCCAAAAAACCTCCCATAGGCTCATTACCTTTTCATACTCGAATTCCCTGAAAGTGCAAAAAGTAATCAGGAGGAAAGAGAGGAAAGCAGGTACTAAAGAAATAAATAGATCAGCATATTTGGTTCCTCAACTAGTGAAATAACAAACATTTTCAGCTGTGCAATATGATTACCAAAACAGCAATAAAAAGTTATAAAACTGGCACGAATGATTCTATCGATAAGCATATAGAAACAGAACTGCACTGATAAAACCAATGGATGATGAAAAATCTTGGAATCTCCTTCCCCCCCGCCCCCAAATGAAAACAGAGAGAGAGAGCAAAAAGTAGGTCCCAGAATTTTGTAAGTCCAGTCTTCATTGATCAAAGATTAAGAAAGGGACAACACAAACCACCATTTCTCGGTCAAGAGAAAAATAGTGACATTTGAAAGTATCTAAGGTAAGGGAAAAAAACTGAAATGCACACTTGCAGAGACATTGCTTGAAGGATGAAGAGAGAGGATCATAATTTAGCCAACACTCAAGCTGTCAATAGAATCAACAAGTTTCTTGGTTTAGATATTTACCTCTTGAACTGTATCAGAAGCCAGCGGAAGCAAAAGAAATAATTCAAGCAATCATTCTGCTTAAAATAGTTGTGCAGTGGAAGGTCCAACAACTCCACCAGCTGCAAAAATTACAGCATGATTATCAGTCTCCAAGTTTCACATATGTCATCCAGAAGCAAAATTTACGAGAGTAATACTTGAGACACCAGACTTGTCCATTCTTTATGTTTAAAAAAAACTAAGCATCACCGATATATACAAACAGTGAGCAGAATAAAATTTCAATGTTGTAGTCCCTATTTTACAAGAAGCAATGCTCAGTATCAGATTTCTTCTTGAAAGGGAGATGATTAGTGATGTATTGATGATGGGCACCAGTCCTAGATTATGGTCAAATTCAGGAACCAAACTAATTTACATATAAAATACGACTATTCTGTATATATTATCAGATAAAAACTTAAATCATCATCGATGACTGTTAATTCTCAGAGAGAGAGAGAGAGAGAGAGAGAGACCTTGCTTAATGCAAAAAGTTGAGAGTGCATGCCATTTTGATCTCGATTAAAATTGGGTCCAAGTCGTTCCATCAGAGCAACAAAACACCAAAAAGATTCCGATTCGTCCTCCATAACGTACAATATGGGAGAAAGAAGATCGCTCATACCCTGCATTTTCAGAGGACAAACAATTTGTATTGAAACAGGCAAATGTCATAAACAATCGATGTGGTGAACAGGGGATTTAAAAGCTTCATTAAATCTCAACTCTAGCCTGGATTGTTTAGCAAAAACAAAAAAACAAAAAAGAAAATTTACCCAGGATTTTTAGGTACTTTCATTTTAATCTTACCCCTGCATAATTTTGTTTCAATTCTAAGTGTTACTTCACGTACAAAACCACATAACATCAGGGTTGATTGAATCTAGCTCCTATGAATAGACTGGGCCAGATTTTGGATATTTATAACCGTATCCGTGACCACTCCTCTCCCTCCCTCCCTCTCTATATGATTCAAATGTTTTCAATGCATCATATGGTTAATTTCCATCTATTCAAAGAAGACTGCTCCACCTCATTGCCACTACTGCTTGTTAGCCACAGTTAAAGGTCACACTGACTAAGTGATTAGAATAGGCTAGAAGGACATTGAAGTTCTTTGTAAATTTCAAACTTTCTAAGTTTGGGTTGTAAAGGAAAAACCCCTGGAGGACAGGGTTTTTTTGGTAATGACGCAAAAAAGCACCCCACTTGTCAGGCAAGCATTATAAGGGAGGTTGAACGAAAAGACCATCCTTTTTGCACCCAAACTTACAACAGGACATTTTGATGACCGCTGCAAATTCAGCAGAGCAATTGGCAATCATGAAAGAAAAATGACTGAAGCCCAGATGGTGGAATAGTAAAGTGTTCCAATCAAAATGAATGTTCAAACACCAGAGGCTTTAGCCTTCTGGAGCGAGGACACACAAAAGACTGCCATCACAAAATAACTGCCAAATAAAGCTTTAAGACATTCAAGCACAGGCTGTTTCACCAGCCAGCAGTAAGTGAGAACCATTACCTGACAATAACCAAGATCGAAATTGTAAAATGAGTAGGTCAATAAAATATCTCGAAGAAGATTCACATTTGGGTTGTCATCTCCTTCGTAGAATGAGAGTGACCTATCAGTCCTAACCTTCAATATGGAAGATGGATGAAAAGTCAAAAACACATCAAATTTCACAAGAAGCAGCAACTATACTGGAAAAATCACGCCAAACTTCACTTACCACATCCTTATCAATAAGACCTTTCCTCTCCCTGAACTTAGTGAACCTCTTTGCTTGTTCTGCAGATATACTCTGTCAAACAAAAAAGAAATCATTTTGCATTTGCTTTCACATGATCTTACTTAGCACGCAACACTTGAGAAATGCACCTTTTATAATGCCCATGCAAAGGAACAATTACCTACCAATTATTAAACTTCACTATTTAAAGGTTTCATCATTTGCAATTCTCATTCAGTGAATACACCCTCTACTCTTGAAAAAGTACAGATGACGACTGAAAGTGTGTGGTCCTGATTCTCATCAAAGATAAAATTAACAGTGCTTTGATTCTTTGCTAAGTGAACAAATATGCATTAATCTCATTCCCCTACACAACAGGAGACATGCTGGCCCTGGCCTACAAACTAGAACAAAGGTTTGCAATTCCTAAATTTATTGGTTGATAGCAGCTCTTAACACACATGCTCATTGTTATTTGTTAAGCCATTATGCAATATAATTATTAAAAGAAGACAGTATAATAACTGCCTTTTTTCTACTTCTCACTGAATCCTTTAAAAGAGAAGAACATCAGAAACCAATGTACTCCAAATTAGACAATTTTCTGTTCAGCTCACCAACAAGATGAATCAACTCGATAGGTATGAAGAGCAAGAACTGTGTGATTCAAAATGAGAAGGGTGTGTTTGGTTTTCCTTTCTCTTTAATTTTTGCTTAATCAAAATCTTGTGGCTCACATATTTTGATTTTTTGTCATCCAAAACATCTAAAACTTTCATACTAAATACATGTTGCATAAATTGACATGTAACTTTTTCATAATCTTTTTGAAATTAGACTACATTAAATATTGGCGAGAAAGTCTTTTTGCCTTTAATTATTGGCAAACAAATAAGCCCTAAATGAATTTGATTTAATTCACGATTAGATCATAAATCACTAAACTCAATGCAATTCACTATAAGGTTATGCTCAAATGTGCTTTCTATGATTCATATAGAATCTGTCTACAGAGACTAACCAAAATACAGATATGTTCCTACGTTAATAAGGATATTCAAATGGTCGAGCAACTACATCAAAAAGGCTAACTAATGTTTGATGTAGTAACCCATTTAGACAAATGGGATGTTTCTATACCAATTATGGAGCCCAAACGAAGGTTTGATATCCTTTCTCTTTCATTTTCTTCTCTATGTAATAGTTCAACAAATGAAGGCAACCCTAACTAGCAATTCTTGGTAACTTCCATCTTGTTATACCTAGATCATTTTTTATTCATTTGTGAAGAAAGAAGAATCTGTAATTTATCAAAGAACTAGGTGACAGTGTATTGTTGTCAAATGTTGTCCATAAAATGTTCTTACCATTAAGTAATTTCAAATGGGATTATTGAAGTAAATGTCATTAGATTACTCGTATTATCCTCTTTTCTGTCACCCCACCCCATATCCTGAAGGCAGTGACGAAAGAGAACCAGCTCCTGCTGGAAAGAAATTACCACAGATAAAAACCTATTGTAAAGCCATGATATTAGTAGGATGGGGAGCAATAGTAACAGTAGGATGACACTCCAAGAAAACACAAACAAAACCCCAAAAAATATTGGAACTTTTTAAAAGTTTACCACGGTATCAAACACACAAGCATAGCCAAGCAGAAACATGCATGGTGGGCACCAAAGAGCATTCAGCACCAGGAGGCATTTCATGTGAAGGGCATCAAAAAGCATGAAGATGCATACCTGCCATTGGTGTTTGATGGTTTCATACTCCGACTTTTTCATCGACCTAAGATATTCTCTCTCCGCATACGTCGAATCAAAGGCATGGTATCCCAACAAGAGTGCCCAAACCTGTAAACATCAATGTTACTATAACAACATCAACACATGAACAAGAAAAATGCTAGAAAGGACAAAACCAAAAAGCACTCTGTATGGACAACTAGGATACTAATAATCCATCCAAACCGACAAAATACACACCTCTCTCCTCAATCTGTGCTCTACTCCTCCGTAAAATATTCTCTTTTTCAGTGCTTTTGAATCAATCACCCGTCCTTCAGAATCCAAGAAAGTAGCCCACTGAAAACACAATAGAAGATAACAAGGCTAAGAGGCATGGCATTCATCTATCTCTAATACTAGAAAAGACAGGACAACAAGCACCATTTACATCATAAAATGAAACAAAATCATCATCGATGGATTCCGTTTAAATGATTGACAAAGAATTATACTAGAAAAGCAATGTTCATACCTCTTCTGAACCTAACGGCGACTGACGTGGTTTCCCCCATACCATTGATAATTTATCAAACTGCCAAAATGCAACACGAGAAAGTTGTGCAGAAAATAATAAGTGAAGAGTAACTTAAGTCTTCAAGGTAGACAGGAAGTACGAGAAGACAAGTATAATAATAAAAAAAAAACAACTGCAAATGAGACAACTACATAAGTACATGTACTGATAAATAAGAAATGCATTAAAGAACTATGGAAAGCAATTGAAGAGGTACAACCAATAGTTCAGTGGTAAACAATCTAAATGAGGTAGTTACACGACATTTTTCAACAGGACTGAATTGAAAAAAAAAGAGGCAAGAGTTCTCTAATGGCGAAGATGATCAGGACCCGTCTTTTTTTCCCTCTATAGTCAGACACACCAGTTAGGTAATTAAAAAGCTTTGTCAAATTATCAATAAAGTAGGAATCAACTTAAGATGATGCCAATTAGTCACCTGAGACTCATTTAAGGATGGCGCTAACTTGCAATCTGCTGCTCTTGGGGACCATATACTTCATTAGTGAAAGGACAGACTATAATGAAGCACTCGGATTTCACTAAATCTCCAAAGAAATATAAAAAACACAGCAGTTCCACCCCAATTTCAAGTTTTATAGCATGCGATATTCATAAGTTGCAGAAAATTACCTCCAGAGGATCTGGCACAACAGGAACCTCCTCAGGAGCTTTCTCTGGATCAGTGGATGGCTTGTAAGGGTAATCATGATGGTGCGGGCTATGGTCTCTCCTCTCATTTGCACCATACCCATTGTTTAGACTTTCGCGAAGGAGTTGTGAAGTCGTTTCTCGAGCAAACCTCGTCACTAAAGAGAACTTCTCCAGCACTTGAATTGAAAGATCCCGAGCAGGATCATGAACCTTTGGTCTTGGCCTCCCATTGTACAAAGACAAACTTGCAACTTCACCACTAACACTGCCATCATCAATTGGCTGATTTTCAGCAGGATGTGGTTCTGAAATAGACGTGGATGCAGATAGTCCATTTGCCACAACAACCCTGGGCAGCTCCAAGGAAGATAAAGTTCTCTGGACAAGCCAACAAAGCCTCTTTCAAAAGTTGAGCGACAAAGAAGAATGACAGTTACTTAAGTTGCTGCTATTGCTCTAGCCATTGAAAAGATTCCATTAGTGAAAGTACTATTCCCTAATTGAAATTTATTGCATTATCCCTTCAATCATTGGAAGAGAGAGACCAAGAACAAAGAAAACACTAACAAGGATCCTCGCATCTCCAAACTCTCTGATCCAATCAGTAGGTTATCTGTTATCTATTATCTGTCATGAATAGCATCATCCTTGACCAGTCTCATGAACAGGTAACTTGTAAGGCACACATGGATGGCTAAATGCCTAAAAAGTACTTTACAAAACAAAACCAAATACAAGCAGGAGAATGCGATGTGATACACACCTGAAGAGGATTCTGAAAATCGTTCACAAGAAATATGTTGGCATCGTCAGCTGACCTGAAATAGGATCACTTACTTAGAGAAACTAACAAGCAACAGGGAACAGCAGGGCTATATTTTGTGATGCAGGAGATATTCATCAGCAACTCCAAGTCTATCTTATTAGTATTAAAAGGTCAAATCACTAATTTCTCTCTATGTTGCCCACTAGGTTCCTAGATCTATAAAACAAAGGTGACATATTTCCAAGATCTGAAAAAAAATAAAAATAAAAAAGATCTTAAATGCCAGCAAGCATCAGATGGGCCATCAAAGATTTTGATCTTTGTCCTTTCTTACACTTCTTTTGATTTTACTCCCATGTTTACTCCAAGTCTTAGGCTCCTAGGAGCGCAGCCATAATAACATAGGGAGAAAATACATGTCACTGAAAATTCATGAAATATAACAGCCTACTTTCTCTAATCCTAGACTTCCTTCTTAAAAGAGGCCACCTTCAAAAGGTTCTTACGATATGGAATTAGAATATTTCAATCAACATAAGAAAAGAAACCTAACAGAGATAGAGAGAAAGTCAGATTGCATGAACAGGTATTTGTTCAACATCCCAACTGGCTTCTTTCCCAAGAAAGAAAATGATATAACCAACGATTATCAATTGAGAAGTAAAATCTATGGATTAAGTCAAGATAATCTCCAAAACACTCAGTAATAGATGGCAGAGGATGATATTTATCTGGCAAACTTTAGTCTGAAACATCATTTGATGTTACAATCATCAAAACGATGTCAATCTTGTAGCACTAAGCACCTTCTTTTACAGAATATGCAGAAAAAACTTCATTAAACCTTCAAAATTTTCCTCTTGTAGTGTGTTTATAGTATTTTCATAATGACCACAACATTTCAATTGAATTATACAACTGAATGTAGCAAATATGGCTCTAATCCACCATCATGAATCTTTTCCTGTCAAATTTGTTCCTCCAAACATAGATCCTTTTCCTTGGGAAATCTATTCTGTTCTTTTTTTGCTATAAAATAAGAAAGGCATAAATCAGAATTTGGGTCCTAACACTTAACAGCACACATAGACTCCAAGCCCCTAACAGCATATCATATTTAATATCTACGTCAACAGCAGACCTCTCCAACAGATATAAGTTATTAACACCATTAGTATCTTACCCTAAATAATTAGACTCAAGAAGATGCACATACTCTATCGACTATTACATCAATTTTTCTTTTTCAAGTATAACACATTGCCTCTCCTATATGTAACTTATACAGAGATTAAACAAGTATTATTTGAGCACTCAAGTTACCAACAAAAAGAAATCAAGAACTAATGTACCTCACAATAAAAACGTGTTGCTTTATTGTTGCAAGAAACTCCTTGACTCCTCCACTATAGAAGTAAAGAGGAGGATATGCAAGTCCTGCAGATTACTATCAATCACACAATGCAATGCATACCAAGAAGAGTCTGAATTTGCTGGACAAGTTCATTTGTTGGAAAGAAATAAAACATCATGAGGTGACCAACACGTTGTTGCGACCAATTTTTCCAAAACTGAATATTGCTTTACAGAGTTAACATTAAGATATTCATGTCAAAATCGAAGATCATCTTGAAGAAGCAGAAGTCTCTCCTCTCACATCACACAACGGTATGCTTTCTTTTCAAGCTTAGTACGAGCATACATAATTTTAAGACAGCCAAAACCCTCAAAAGCTGTCTTATCACTTTGACATCCTCTCTGCAACATTCTCGGCTTAAAAGGAATGCTCAACAAGGACATACTATTTGGGACCAAACAATGACCTAAAAAGGATGAGTGAATCCTTGAACAGCTTTCAATTTCAGATTTCTCCTGATATATGATGACACCTATGGACAAGCGGGAAAAAATGGTTGACAAATTGTGCTACTAACTAAGCCACAAATATACAATATCCACATCCTTTGCCGAAGACGATTTTAGTAGACTTGAGAATCATGCTTTCCTTGACATTTTCGTCTTCAAAATGAAATTTCACCAATTAAACAGACAGGAAAACCGGTTATTCAATTGCTTCCCCCCCCCCCCCCCGAGACAGAAATTACACTGCACGAGGTCAATCAGATACCAAAGCTCCCTAATGTCTTCAACAGAGTGTTTCCTGGCTTGGCAATTATACTAGCCAATCGCGCAGAAAAGAAATTTAAGCAGAAACTGTATATTAGCACGGTTCTTTACCTGTGGACATAACGACTATGATGTATTGCCACCCGAGCGTCGGGGTGTGGCGACGGATGGACCTCACGTCGGAGAAAGAAACCCCCCTGATCGTGTAAAGATTCCTATCTGCACGCACAAACATTCGACAAGGAAACGGCCTCAGAAACTATATCCTCGCGCACAACAAGATGAACGAAGACCAAAAAAAGAAAGCTGCACGATACCTTTCTCGGATAGTCTCGAGGGCTGACCTTTGTAGGGTATCCAGGTCTACAGCGCAGCACAACAAGACAACACGAGCGATTAACCGCCGCGAGACGCGACCATTTCCCGACGATCGACACACAATCAAACCAAACAAACAAACAAACAAACAACCGAGACCGATCGAACGAAGCTCACCAGCAGAAGGCACGCCCCTTGCTTGATCAGCTTCAGCCTGCCGCCGATCCTCTCGGCGGCGAACTGCGAGGGGTGGATCGTCACGTTGTCCTTCACGTAGACCAGCTCCGCGCCCTCCGGCTCGGCGGAGGAGCTCGTCTTGGCGCTGTCGCTCCGCTGCATGCTCACGGATCCCTGCTTGGACCGAGGAATCGTCAGAACGCCAGCAATCAGCGATCGCGGCACCGAATGCGGGCGATCGAACGAAAACGGCAAAAAAAACAAGAGAGAAAGAAAGGATCGATCCGGCGAGGAGGAGGAGGAGGGGATTGCCTGGAGCTGCGAGGCGGCGTAATCGGCGTCGTCGGAGAGATCGTGGAGCTCCGTCTCGTGCATAGCTTTAGGGTTTTTCCGGCGAGGGACTCTTGTAGAAGAGATCGATGATGATGGGGGGGGAGATGAGGGGAGCGCGGTTGCTTAGCGAGGGAGAGAATAATGGTGACGCGGACCGGCGACGATGGTGTGAACGACCAGTAGTATTTGTTTTTTCCGATTTTTTTTCGATTTTTTTATATTTTTTTCCATTTTTATTTTTCGATTTTTTTCGTCGTTGCCTGCGGCTCTTCGATTTCTAAAGCGGGTGCCTGGGGCCCACGCGCTACGCAGGATTAAAAAGGGAGAGTTCGAGAAGGAATTTTTTCTGAAGGTTCTCAATGATTCCTTTGGTGCCCGCCTTTTGGTGGTTACCATTTCTCCTCCCTATTTGATTAGTATTCTCATCATTGCTGTCCTCGACTCCTCGTCATCTTTGCGAAGGAAGCTATCTTCCTACACAAGATGGTGAGGCCCACAATATAGTATCACGACTTTTGTAAAGCGTCGCCTATTTTGGTGTTAGAACTTTTGAAATGTAATTATTTAAGTGACTCCGACGATAGCTCAATAAGATGGCCTAAATGGGCATTTTTAATAAAATTTTGGCTAGAGGTCGTAAAATGAGTCAAGAACCTATACTTTGACCCACACTTATATATATGTTGCCTTAAGTTTTAAAAATAAGTTTAAGATGGTTATGAATGGGTTAGTTAATAATTTAATGGGTCTTAAATATCTCATAAATGGGTTACTTATCTATTAAGTTTAAGTGAGTCATGGATAGACTAGTTTTTTTTTTTATTATCCTTTTAATTTTCTCATTTTTTTCATAATTTTTAATTTTTTTTTCTTTTCCACTTTTTCTAGGAAATTTGGCAAGGGTTATTAACCGGTCGCCGTCAATGGTCACTATCAATTGCCACAAGTCATGGGGGTGATGCCTGCCGATGCAAGAAGGTCAAGGAAATTGGTGATTTGATGAAAGGGGAACCAATGACTAAAGCCCCAATGAACAATGCCACATATAGTTGATCACCTTCCGATGCCACCAATCACCACCGGTTGTCGATCATTGCTGGTCATTACTAGTCGTCTATCGTTACCATGGCCAGTCCTCGTTGATCATCGGTTGCTAGTCGTCAGACACTGAAAAAAAAGAAAAAAATAAACAATAAAAAAATTAGAAATTGCAAAAATTGTCCACGGTGTTTCAGCAATACATATTTTAAATATTATAAGAAAGAAGTATTGTTAAATTAGATTACATATGTGTTAATGCCCTGAAAAGCTCCAAACTAATACACTGTAACGAATTTACCAAAACTAATTTTTTAACCATCAAAAACCCAAAATTAGTACACCTTTAATAAATTTACCTCAAACTAATATACTTATGACAAATTTACTCTTTATTAGTTTCCGTTAAATTTTAATGTTAATGACATGTGACCATTAATTGATGTACTGATTTAGGATTTTACTCTCTGTTTGTCACAATTATATAAATTTTGTAATTTGTTGTGGTATTAATACAATTTAATGGATGGTATATTTATCACAAATGTACCAATTTAGGATTTTTGATGGTCGAATAAATTAGTTTGGGGTAAATTTATCACAAGCAGTTACATGTGTACTATTTTGGAGCTTTTCATGAAAAAAATTAGTTTTGGATAAATTTATCACCGATTTGAAGTTTTTCAGGGTATTAATCCAATTACATATTGAATTTTTTTTAGCAATATGAGGTGGGTCGATATGAGTCGTTAAAATTATATTGTATGAAAATTGGTCAAAACGGGTTAGATGAGTTACTATGAGTTTGTTCATTTTGACCCAATCCACCAATTTGGCAGGTCAGTTTTGGCATTAAATTGATTGTTCATAAAATTTTAAGTTTTGAAATCTTAATATTAGAAACTTGACAAAAACGAAGACACAAGCCAAAAGCAAAAATCACAAAGCAAATATTCGAACTGTGCCACTCTTTTCCTTTTCTATTAGACTCAAAAGCAAAATTAGGAAACAAATATTCTCTCCAAATAATTTCATTCAAAATCACAAAGATCTATATTTTTTTTTTCAAAAAGAAAGAAAAAAAGGAAATAAAATTTTCTCGCATCTCCGAACTTCGTCTTTGTTTCTTCATTGACTTATGCTCTGTCTTGAGACTGAACAACGGAGCTTGGAGCCTTCGGAAATCCACAGCTTCTCTTTGTTTAACTGCGAGAATCATCACTGGGGAATGTTTGCGAACGTAGTCGGGAAATCCGATGCATTTATATGACAAAAAAAAAAAAAACAAAACAAAACAAAAGAAACGACCTTGTCGGTACATAGATGACGCACTATACATTATTAAAATGTTATGTGACTAAACTTGAAAAACAATTGATTTAGTATCAAACATTTAAAAGCACAGAAATAAGTCACATCAGATTTTTCATCGTCGGAGTCGACTTACGTAATCACTATTCAAAAGTCGTGCTGCCTTTTTCTGTCTCATCCATGCCGTATCAAAGTCGCCCAAATCTGATCCTCCTCTCCTCTTTTTCTCTCTCTCTCCCAACCTTTGCACAAAAGCAAAACATGAAGCCTAGACATTTGCCGTGCCCGAGCCGCCGCGGCAGCCATCCTCGCCACTTTCTTCAACGTTTGCCGCTACACTCACCATCCACCCGTGCTATCGCCGCTGCAGCCATGGGCAAGTCTTGGTCCTCGCAGCCCCCGTCCCTCTTTCTAAATCATCTCTTTGGTTGAGCTCAACACCGCCGTCGAGTTAAGGCTCGGCTGGCGATTCCAAGCCGTGGACGCTGGTGTCGATCTAACTCCTTCGAGTTTCCAGATCTAGCAATGGTGGCTTGTCCATGGCCGTGAGATCCGCTGGCAAGGCCAACATTCTGACGACCATGGACAAGCCACCGAGAAGGGACGACGGCTGCATCCGCAGTACAACGGAGATAAGAAAAAAACAAAAGAAAAAACAGCATAAGGGCAAGAACAGAGAAGATGTTTATTAGGTTTCAGGGATGTGGATTGGGTATGGTAAGAACTGAAACCTTGTCTTTATAACTAAATATCCTCCATGAATTACCTAGTCATCGAGTTCCTTCTTAAAACAATAGAATTTGCTTTCGTAGAGATGATTTTTTTTTTTATCCCATTACTCTTTCCTCAATGAGTTGCTCACTCATACAATGTTCTCGATGAAATTTCCCAATTTGGCGATTTCATCATCCTATGCGTTAATCTTTAGAGCAAGCAATCCCGATCATTACCAAGTTTGGTATGCCTAAATTGCTCTTTTCTTGCCGAGTCTAAACATCTTTTCCTGGTGAGAGAATAGAGTTCACGAAGAAACATATCGGTGCAGATGAGCATGCTATTTTGGGCACGAATTATACTTCTTCTAAATAAATCAGAAGATGTGATTCTAACTTATCCTCGGCGATGACTTCACTTCCTCCACCAACGCCGCGAGTGCCGCCGCCACGATCACCTCCTCCTGCTTTACCATCACTTCGACCCACCGTCCATACCTTCATCCGTCTACCGCCATCACCATTCCAAGTGCGGTGGGCGTTGACATAGCCACCCCAGCTCGTCCACCTTTGCCTTCCCCCACCCAGCACTCCCAGCGTCTCCATCACCACCGCTCTCCACGGCCACCTCCATCAGCCACGATTACCAGCACCACCCACGAGTGATGTAACAACACACGAGGGCCACCGCCGCTGCCGCCACGACGACCTTTTTTACCTCGATTACTTTGTGTACTCAAGTTGTGATACATTTAATTTTCCTAGATTTAATTTTGTGATTAATCTCGAAAAAGAAAGGTGCATGAGATATCTGCCAAATGTTCGATTAGGTGTCTAGTCCTTCCTTTCAATTGAATCCAAAAATTATTTTCTTTTTTTGGTCCTTCCGTTGAAAAAAAGATCATGGGAGTGCCGACGTGGCCGTTATGTTAAATTCTCCATTGACTTCTTGGGTAGCAGCTAACATCCCTATAAGAATTTATAAAGACAAATAAATATTTTAAAATCACTGAGTAAACAAGGAAATCTGAAAAGAGAAGCAAAGAAAATACTAGGAAAAAAGATCTGACGGAGAGGCAGGAGGCTATGGCCGCTGCCTAACCGCCGGTAAGGGCCTGACATCCCCTCGCTGTCGAGCAATGCAGCCGCCGCCTCCAACATCGCATCCCCCCATGAAACAAATGCAGAGATGAGAGCGAAAGAGGATTGGCGAAACCTGGCGACGGTCATGGCTTGACCGTCAGGCGTCAAGGGGGGAAGGCAGTTGCAAAGAGTCCAGCTACCGGCAGGGGTCTACCTCGGTGGTGGCTTGCGTTGCCATCGCCTAGCCTTGGTCTCTTTCCCCCAGCCCAGCCCAGCCCAGCCCAGCCCTCTCTCTCTCCTCTCTCGAGAAAATATCTGATAGGCCTGTCTCGTCCGTGGACGGTGATGGCTCGCCAATGCATTTCATTGAGATTCTCACTGAAGTTCATCTTCTCAAGAAGATTGACAGCATAAACACGAAGCAAAGACAAGACGCAGGATTGTCTCCCGAGATTGAAGAGAACACGCCGTGTTTGCACGCATTCGTTGATTTTTCCTTTTTGGCTTTCTGTTTTTGACCTTTTTGGGTCGGAGGACAGTGACATCACGTTGCTAGATGCACATAAACAATCGGGGGGAACAACAGCGGTTCGTTCATCTAATTATAGATGTAAACTCAACTACAATACAGACAACTCCAGGGGAAATTCGAATGTTAGTCTCTCTAGCTAGAGATATCGTGGAAGGCGACTCAAAAGCACTTTTCCGTCTTCCTTGTTCTTTCTCAATCCAGCACTGATTAGAACCAAACATTCTAGTACAAGAACCAAACTTACAATAGTACTTAAATCAATCAGAAGAGAGGCAACAGCTGACTCGTTACTTTTTGACGTCAAATGACCTGTGGGAATGAGAACAGGACAAGGATCAGCTTAGGGCTTTGATAAAGCAGGAAAACTCCGAATCATCTCATTGCCGCCAATGTTTTTCTCATGAGAATGTAAGTGTGACAGCTTAGTTCGGACAAAAGATAATTTCTCTTGTGCAACTTGAGACATCAATTTTGCTGGTCAGAGTTCTAGAATTCGCTCACCATCCATTCTCTGTGGCCCTGGAGACCATCTGGCTTCAAGCGTTTGACTGCAACTGTAATTCCCAAACCAGGTTTTGCTGGCGCTGTACCGTTCTTCTCAATCCAACCTTTGAAGACATTACCAAATCCTCCCTCCCCGAATATACTATCTGGGCTGAAGTTCGCAGTCACAGATTTTAGCTCCTGAAAAGTGAACTGGAGAAGCTGGCGCTTGGGTTTATTATCCATCGATGGTGGCTCGAGCATATCAGAGAATAAGCGAACTTCGTTAGGAGGATATGCATCTTGCGGTTGCTCACATTCAGGGGTCGTGTCTCGGCTGCTGCACTAAAATCAAGAAATTGCCCCCCGTCAATTTGCAATGTCAATTTTTCCCAAACATAAAAGTTGAAGTTTGTGCGAGATCAGCTGGGAAATCAAATGAACTTTAGAGCTTGAACTTGACTCGGACTAGCCCTCTGGTAGATGCTCATTATAATTGCTACTCCAAGCTCAGTCAAGTGCAATGGAAGTCAGATTTCAAATGCCAGGCAAAAAATACTAGGCTTTAGGGCATCGAATGTTCAATTTCCACGTTTGACATAAACCCCGTATGTCTAATTTCCTGATGGAAAACCTTGAGCCATGCAAATAATCACAGACAGTCTGCTAGATGAAAATAAAATAATCAGCAACCGGGAAAAAACATAATTTTAGCAAAAATTCAAGATTGGATTTAGCCAATACCAAACAAATGGTTCAGATTCAATTTAAATCTGTCGAATTGATCTCTGTAAGGGATAACTACATCCCAAAATCAGCACACAATACGCTCCTACCTAACTTCAGTACCCAATAAAAACATGATGCTGTGTTCATGAACCAGGTCCGAAGCTTGAAGCATCAAAACTGCTTCTAGCAATTAATTATACCCTCAAGGAATACATATTCAAAAGAAGAAAGAAGAGACTAAGAGGAATATGAGCATGAGAGAGAGATTACCAAAGATAAAAAAAAAAGATCGTGCTCGAGGAAGACGCGTATGCTGGAACGTAACAGGAGCAGAGTGCTCCGAGGGAGAGAGAATGACCCCTAATTGTACTCAAATGAGGGCTAATTGAACCCCAAAGAGAAAAGGAAGCTGAGACCATTCTTAGTAAAATATTAAAATATTTAGAAAATAATAATAATAAAATAGAAATGTGAATTTTCACATGAACTTGTCATGTGATCCACATTCACTTTGCCTAATGTCTCATCATGTATTACCCAATGTGGGTTTTCTCTTCCCGAATTTGCTCTCACATTCCCCTCAACTTTTTAGAATTGGAATTTTTTTGAACTATATATACTTGAAGCATGATATCACAATCTATGTAGCACCGATACGGACACACGACACGCAACATGACACGACACGATACGCCAACACGTCATTTTTAAAAAAAATAGAGAATTTCGACACGTTTCGACACATTATATATTAAATATATATTTATATATAAATGCAAAAATAAATAAATAATAATAAAAAGAGCATATAATTAATTTACACTAAAAATATCAATCCAACATTTATTAATATCATTCATTATTTTAATTTGACAAATATTGAACAAGAAATTCAAAAATTGCAAACGTGAAAGAGTAAACTTGAAGGAACATGTCATGTTTTCTTATATTTGTCAGAGATTAGTGAGATTTCTTATAGTCCTAGATAGAGTTTGGACTTCATGATATAGACTAGCTTGGAGCTCATCTATAAAACAAGGTTTGAGAAAAATGAAAATCTAGGACAAGAACTCTCAAAGTATGACCAAAAGAAAAGGAAATCACTAAATTGGTCACGGAAAATGTAAGAGATAACTCACAAGCTAATAACATAGACCAAAAGAGATAACTCGCAAGTGATGCTTGCGAGAGGCGGAAAGAAGCAAAAAAAAAATTATAACTTTAAGTATATGGGGGTTTGCCCCAGTGGCCACCCTTCCATCTTGGAATGGGGAGGTTGGAGGTTCAAATCTCCACCTTCTCAGGGGGATTGGGGTGGGGACGATTTCATTTCAGGTGTGGGTTTTGACTACCACGCCCTGCAAGGAGGCAAGGCAAAAGTCTGAAAGTGAGTGTTAGAGTAGGATTAGCGTAGAACTAACAAAAAAAAAAAAGTATGTGGGGGCAACGGAACGACACCGATGAGAAGAGAGGCGTTCCAACCATCGTCACTCACGGGAAGATCAAAACTTATAAAACTTGAGAGTAAGAATTTTCTTCTTTCCTTTTTATTTTTGTTATTTTTATTATTTTTTCATATAATTTACATTTTGACCCCTCAAATATTGAAATTTTTTAAAATTGACCCGTGCGTGTCGGATTTTCCGACACTCATTGACCTCGTGTCAGAACCATTAGGGAAAAAAATATGGTGGTGTTAATAAAGAAAAAAATGGCTAACATTGTTTTTTCTTGTCCCCTACGTCTTGGACTTACAAATTTTTTTAGGGAGGGATTTATACATCTAAAACGTCCACCAATTATTAAGAGAACCATTAGGGAAAAAAAATCACTCTTCTATGTGAAAAAAATTGCATTTCATATTCTTCCCTAAAAAATTGTTTTCATTTTATCTTGAATATTTAATCTTAACCATGTGCATATGCTTGTTTATTTCTTCCACAATGAAACACATAGCCAATAATCTGTCGTCCTCTTGAACTGCAATGTTGACCATATTAGCACGTCTTTTTTTTTCCCATATGTAATTTGAGGTTTAAAACATTAAACATGTTAACAAAATAGTTTCTACTCACGGAAACAAAGATAAACAATTGGTTATGATGCAATATTATATACAATATAATTGGTCAAAGTCATAATATTGTAATAGAGTTGGTTCATAATATCCAACAACTGATGACAAAAACCTGCAATGGAATAAGTGATAATCTTGACTAAAAAGCCAAGGAAAAAAAAGAGGAGAATGTCAACATGAAAAAGGGAATTCAATAAAAACTGAAATAAAAAAGAAAAAAATATATCACTGTAATTATTCGACTGGGAGAACCCCTTGGCCGAGAATTTCTTAATTTGAACACTGGAAGAATTAAATTATGTTAAATAATGAAAAATTAACCTCCTAAATATTTTTTTTTTTTGCCAGATGGTGATAGAACACCTCATAGCTTTTCTGTTTTTTTTTTTTTCCTGACAGATGATCAACAGCTTATGAGTGCCGAGAATTGGGAGAAATTGTAATCTCTAGTAGCCTCATATTCCAGGGAATGAGGAAAGTTGGAAGGAAATAATGTAAACCTAATGTGTAGGTAAAAAGTCCAAGTAATGTAACCTTTCCAGAATCACTTGGATTTTCAGCACAAATGAGATATTGAGGAGTAGAGATATATCCATTGGAATGTTAGCCGCCATGCCTAAATTTCTCCATATCTTCCTTGCTGAAATTTTGCCAGGAGAAAAGACATAAGTTGCAATCTTTCAGTGGTTCATACAACATATGCATGACTTTGCAAGAACATGGTTAACACACACCATGTAAAACGAGGACCCCATATGTTAGGAATTCGCACATCGATTCTAGAAAAATAACACTCGTAAACAGTTCACCCAAACAGTATATAACAATAATAAAAAAGAAAAAAAATTGAAAGAATACACCAAAAAATTTATTATCGAAGTTCACCCAAACCCAATGCACATCTCATCGCAAAGGCACTATACGAATCCACTAGATTTCGAAGAAAATTGGAATACAACGACAATCTTCTCTCAAGATCAAAGCATGAAGAGATCGAAAACACTCATAAAGAAAAACTCATTTTTCTTCTCTTTTTTTCTTTTCTCTCTATTTTCTATCTCAGCCCCTTGATGGCTCACATCTAATATTGCTAGTATTAAGCGTAGATCTTAAACCGAAAGCAAAATTCATAGAAAAGACAAAAGAAGCCCTAAAAAGATTTGGCTTGATTTGCCAACAATCTCCCACTTGAAGACAAATACACCCAATGCACTAAGCAACTTTGCATCCATCTACTTCAAAAACTAATAACTGAAATGTGTGCCTCTACGATACTTCTTATCAATTAACATTGAGTAATACTAATAATAGTAATATAGAAAATATGTTTTTGTCTCTCCACTACCTTGGTAAACATGTCAGATTCTTCAAGCTATCAATCTGTTCTAGCTTTAACTCATTATCTTTTAATTTTTGACCTGATGAAATGATAACGCTTCTTGATATGTCTAGTCCTTGAGTGAAAAGTTGCATTTTTTGCTAAGTGTACTACACTTTGACTATCACTCCACAATGTATTGATTGACTGCTTTCAATGTAACTCATTTATGTAATCTGGTAATCACATAAATGTCTTAGAGGCTTTTGTCATCGCCATGTACTCCATTTTTGTTGTCGATAGAACCATTATTTTTTGTCATTGAGACACCCAACTCACTGTTGTACCTAGAGTTGAAAAGACATATTTAATTATACTATTACCACTATCTCGATCACCGAGTAATATGCATCTACATAACCCTATAATTCTAAAGATGTACCGACATAACAAAGAGTAATTCACTGCATTCCAATACTCTCTACTTACATTATGCAAATATCAACTCACAACTCCCACAGCTTGTGCAATGTTTGGTCTTGTGTTTACCATGGTATATATCAAACTTTTCACTGTTGATGCATATGGGACTACTACCATATCATATTGCAAAGCCTAAGTACTTAAACACATATCATTAGAAAGCTTGAAGTGACTCGCTAAAGGAATCACAACTGGTTTTACCCCATTCATAGTAAATCTTTTTAACACATTGTTCACATAGTCATTCTATGACAACCATAATTTTAATTTTTCCTATCCCTGATGATTTTTGTGCCTAAGATATCTTTGGCTCTCCCAAGTCTTTCATAACAAGCTACGATGCTATTATCTTCTTCACTTCTGCGATTCTTTTCATATTGGAGCTAGCCACCAGCATGTCATCCACATATAAAGAGAGATACACAATATCACTATCGTCATACTTGGGAAAATAAACACAATAATCAACCTTATAATGTGCAAACTCGCTTTCTTCCATGAAACCATCAAATTTTAAGTATCATTGTCGCAGAGCTTATTTCAAGCCATACAAGCTTTTCTTCAAGTGACATACCATATGCTCTTTACCTTCAAAATTTTTAATTTGTGCCATGTACAATTCTTTATTTAGATCACCGTATAAAAACATTATTTTCACGTCTAACTGCTCAAGATGAAGATCCTCCACTGTAACTCAACTCAGTAGAACTTTGATTGATGTTATTTTCGCTACTAGTGAAAATATTTCGGAGCAGTTGATCCTTTTGTTTTTAGAAAAGCCCTTGACCACAAGTCTCACCTTATATATGATACTACCATCTATTTCATTCTTAATCATGTACTCCCACTTGTTTAACAAAGCTTTTTTGCCTATGGGCAACTTGGTCAACTATCAAGTTTTATTTTGAAGTAACGAGCCCATCTTGTCTTTCATAGCACACTGTCACTACATGTGAAATGTATCTTTCTTTGCCTCATAATAGTTCTCCTGAATCATTATATAAGACGTGGCTCAGAACAATATTTGTTGATGGATCAAAGATTCCCTTTGGCTTTCTCACACGTGTAAACCTCCTTAAGATATTTACATCAAGGTTGTTATTCTGCTTCGAATCACTGTGTTTCTCTTGAATTGCCTCTTCAATGATAATAGGCTCATCTTGAACATATCCTTGAAGTGCACCTTGATTTCACTAGCATTGTGTCCAACTCAACATATTTTGGTTCTATTGCCTTCTCATACTCTGTCCGATGATCCTTATACATATTTTCTTCATAAAAACACACTTTTGAGACTTATCATCAAGCTTCTTCCCATCCTCC
Source organism: Eucalyptus pauciflora (assembly GCA_007663325.1). Taxonomy (NCBI): domain Eukaryota; kingdom Viridiplantae; phylum Streptophyta; class Magnoliopsida; order Myrtales; family Myrtaceae; genus Eucalyptus; species Eucalyptus pauciflora. The sequence goes on along the minus strand of VMYD01000193.1, from coordinate 62,577 downwards.
CTATCAATTAGAGCATATGCAATACAACAAAAAACTTTTGGATATGAAATAATTAACCTTTTTACATGGCCATCACTCTTGCAGTATTTCTCCATTCAACACATTAAATGGACTCATGCTAATTAGATAAATAGCTGCATCAACTGTAACCCATAAGTGTAGCCGAAGACAGACGTGTAGCCTCATACATCTCACACGTTCTAAAATAGTCTTATTCATCCTCTCAGCTACACTGTTTTATTGATGAGATCTAGGAACAACCTTCAACCCATACATGCCTTCCCGGCTCAAGTATTCTGCAAATTTCTTAGTAGTCTATTCATCATCATTATCAGACTTCAAATTTTTAATATGATAATCTGTCTCTTTTTCTACCATTGTCTTCCACATTTTGAACATCTCGGATACTCTTCATTTTTCTTTGAGAGCATAGACCCAAGTCCTCCTTATACCATAAGAGAGTTCCTGAGCCGGTCCGCACACAACATAATGAACTAACTCTAGCTTTTGGCCTTTATTTCGTTGCTAGTTCAATTAAAAACCGGCTGCCTTCTATTTTCCGTAAATGCAACTCTCAAAAAAATCCAACTCAAACCACCGCCCGCAACGCGCTAGAGCTCCTATGATCCTAACGACAGGTGAGGAGTTCGAAATCCCACATCCCCATTGCGCGACTCAACTGCAGCTGGGTCTGTGGTGGTGGCCAAGTTCACCCTGGGTTTACCCCGCCAACTATCGGTTGTTTAGGGGTTCCCGGATCATCAAAAAAAAAAAAAAAATCCAACTCAACTTTATACAAACCTAGAAGTAACTTCTTTAAATGTAATTGCTTTACACCATTTTCACCAAGATGTCTCAAATGATAATGCCATGAGTAGACAAACTACCTATAGCCATTATAGTTGCAACCATGTCATTGATGTTGTCTCTTCGAAGAAGGTAAAGTGTACCCATATGCTTTCCCTATGAGGTTATCTTCCAATCTCTGCATACAAAGAATGTTACCAAACCTTCTTGATCAAGTTTATTGGTTAAGATAAGATTTTTCTTTAATTAGGGAATATGCGTGGTTTCACGCAAAACTAAATGTCCTCCACCTGAGATGTTCACACTCACAGTTCATTTTCCAACAATTGGAAACATGGCCGTTTTCCACAATCACTTGCTTGAAATCTCCATTAGCATATTCAACAAATATGTCTCTTCGCAAGGTGCAATGAAAAGAAGCATCAAAATCAATAAATCACTTGTCTATTGTCAAGTCAAACCCTGTAAACAAACACAAGTTCTCTAGTAAAGGTTCATCGCTAACAAAATTAGCTCATTGATTCTTATCTTGTTGCTTTTTTTTTTTTTTTCGTAGGCTTTCTATTGAACCTCCAGTGTCTAGTCCGGTGACAAAATCAACACTCATCTTTTGCAATCCATCTCATTCCCCTTGCTCGTGACCTACCATGCTTGTAAATTTTCATCTGCTTTTACTTCTCCCATGGTTCTCTACTACTGGTGCTGTAAAAAATGTAGATGCTAAAAAATTATCTCCACCCGAAACTTTCCTACGCATATCTTCATCCATAATGTTGCTAATAGCATCATTTAGAGTAAAATCATCCTTCATGGTGCTCGAAATTTCTTGCACTACGGTGTTGTAGCTTTCTGAAATGGTGCATAAAAATGATAAAGCTTGGAGCTTCATATCTAGATTTATGCCTACGAATTCCAACTAATCAATTACTTCTGTGAAACTATTAACATGCTCTGTCATAGAACCTCTGTTAGATAAATTCATGTTAACCAATTTCTTCAACAAAAATACCCGATTTGATGTGGATGGCTTCTCATAAATATTCGTAAAAGTATACATGGCTTCTTTTACAGTTTTTGTTTTCATGATATGGTACCCTATCTTTTTCGTCAACCCTAGACAAATCGCACTTAATGCTTTCAAACAAGGATTTACCATCCTAATTTTGTTGTCGGATCTACTTCCGCAATCTCAGGTTTCCAACCCTCAAGTGGTCATAGAGATCTTTCTGATAAAGATAGTCCTTCATTTGGATTTCCATGATCTAAAATCCTGTCCATCAAACTTATCGATTTTGATTTTATCTTCTACCGCACTATTTGCTTTCAATCGAATGTCACCTAAAAATCCTCGATGTTCTCAATTAGCCAACCTAAGCTCTAATACCAGTTGTTAAGAATTCACACATCAATTCCAGAAAAATAACACTCGCAAACAATTCACCCAAGTAGAATATAATAATAAAGAACATAATCGAAAGAACACACCAAAAAAATTGTTATTGAAGTTCACCCAAACCCGAGCTACGTCCCCATGTAGAGGCACACTGCGAATTTACTAGACTTCAATGAAAATTGAAATAGAACGATAATCTTCTCTCAAAATTAGAGTACAAAGAAATTGAAAACACTCACAAAGAAAAACTCACATTTTATTTTATCTTTTTCTTTTCTCTTTATTTTCTGTCTCAGCCTCTTGATGGCTCACGTATGACTATTGCTGATATAAAGTGTAGCTTTTAACCTAAAAGCAAAATTAATAGAAAGCATAAAAAAGCCCCTAAAAAGATATGGGTTCAGTTGCTGACACCATATACATGGGCAGACCCGATCCTGGAAGCCAGCAACAATTCCCAATTCCTTTTCAGCATTAAGCACAATATTTGGTCTAACTTCCACTTTCACCAAATGCCTGACATTATAGAAGTGAAGAAGGCAACTTAGAACAGCACGCATTATAGCGCTCGAACCCGAAAGCCCTCTCTGAGAAAACAAAGTTACAGTTCAGCAATATAATTAAGAGAAAAATGAAAAGATGAACTTAATTTTATTCTAAAAAAGAGAGAATCTAGTTAAATCAAATGTGAATTAAACAATCTAGAACAACCAGAACAAAAGCTAGCTCATTTTAGATAACAAGAGATGCAAAGACGCGATGACAAGCTTGCGAACGATTACTCCTATAGGAAAAATGTAGGAATATGAGATGACGAAGAGTAGTTGACAACAATTCTCGCTCAAGCTTCTCTCTTTACAGCTCTTCCTTTTTACTTGAAATCTATAATCACTGTGGCGGGGCGAGGGTGATGATATGAACTTATACATATGCGGGATCTAACTAGCATCTTTTGGTCAGCCTTCTAAAACTTGGGCAATAGACAATATCTGCCGACTCCAATAGGAATTATCTTTCGTATGCCACTCCTATACATCGACAAAGCAACTCTCACTTTCCTTAATAAATAACTAACAGAGAGGGGGGCGAGGGTGAGGATATAAACTTGCTAAATGAAAACAGCAAGAAGCCACAACACTAATTAGTTAGTAACTTGAGCTAGCGTAAGCATAGTCACCCTAACAAAGAGCCAAGGATAGTGACTTGTGGTTACAAGCAATCGACCTTTCCCATGAAAACTCGCCTATCTATTTCAAATAGACAGGAACCGTTCTAAAAATAATATCATATTTTAGCAATTCACATTGCATAAAATGATTATCGCAACAAACCAAATAAACACTTTCTGCAGATAAAAAAACATAAAGACCCTGAACACTTTACATGGCGAGGGATATTTGTCTCATAAGGGAGCGTGAAATTATCTCCATGAAGATCGATGTTGTTAGTCTTGCACTAAGTCTGAAAAACTTTACAGAAGGCCCTGAGAAAACGAAGTTTTCCATAGTACCCTTTACTTTGCAGCTGATTCACTTGCATTCGCACCCATTTCGAATCAATCCTCTCGGATAGCAAGAACACATAAGCGACTCGCAGGATTTCTCAAAATGCAGTTGCAGGGACTGGACACGATGTTGCTCTCACATTAATTAACTCATCATAGCACAACTTCCGACCACATTTCCAAAACTCAAGCACGACCAAGAGAATCGAAACAAACCTAGATCATGACAAAGTAAAATGCAGCTAGATTTATTACACGATCACAGTAAAAAAGGAGTCCACACAACTTCTCGGCATTTCTAGAAGAATCAAACCAAACCCAGATCACACACACATCGAAATGAACCTTACTATATGATTGAGAGAATTAAAGGGAACAAGACAGTGGACGGGGTAAAGTTTGATGACGAGCTCGTCGGAGGAACACAATTGGATGAAGACCCAGAAGTTGCTGAGGCTGAGAGAGATGGTGCGACCTTACGATACATCCATCCATTTTATTTACGTGGAGTCCAATTATATTGAAAGTTGCAGGCTCTCATGGCGCTTTCCGACATCATGGCTTTCCTCATTCATTACTATGTATATTGGAATACAATGCTAAATTCATCACTCCTGCAGACAATATGGGGTAATCTAAAAGTTTGATATGCACACCTAATCACAGTAATGCCTCTCCCATTATGCACAGTTGTACATTGCTATTCTGATGTTAAAGAAGTATATCTAGTGTCTCTTCTTCTTGATGAGCATGGTTCTTGAGTCATATTCTTGGCTGCCATTATCTTAATTTTCTTGTTGACGCTATCTGGAAGATGTTGTCTAATAAGTGGGTCCACAACCATTCGAAATATTTTGCGATTCGGAGAGCTGCGCTTTGGGGTTTTCCGCCCTTTAGCGACTTGCAATTTGGGGCCCTTTTTGCCTGACTTTTTGTAAGATTGGAGCAAAGGACATTATTTTTCAAAAAAATAAAATAAATAACATGGTTTTCAAAACGTTTGTCCACATCTTATTGTCAATTGTGACGCGTAAGACGGCTGTTGACGAATAAATTGCTATGTTGGCAATTTCAGGCAAACTTGGACGGCACTTGATTGCATATTCACTCACACTTATGCAATCAAGTCATGATGATATATAACATTTTAACATGTTATGATGTGATATTATAAAGCAATATAATTGGTCAAAGTTGTTCAAATACAAGTGTGAGTTATGTTAGAAAAGTTCTACATCGGAAAATTAGTATAGTATTGAACAGTTAATATATCTGTTGGAATTCAAGTCGGCGGAAAACGACTTACCTGATTCCGATACGCAAACAACAATTAACCCCGAAATGAATGTTGAATTGCAAATGAATCACGAACAAAAACTATCTCACGTCGATCTGGATGCGATCACGAGGAAAGCACCCGATTTCCACGGCATAAATGCAAATTGTTCTTGCAAAACTGAAATGGAATGCCTTCTTCCTTTGATGGAAATGGAACAAAGAAATGAGAGGAATTTCTGATCATATGCTCTGCCAACTCCTCCAACGGTTGTGTTCAGGAGGCTTATATACGTCTCCCTTCGTACCCCTCCATTAGTGTCTTTCCATCGTAACGTTTCAACTTGAAACGGTGCGTCCAATCGCACCCCATCATGGACGTACCAGCTAAAGTACAACATCTCCCACTCAGACATGATGGGCTTGATAGCGCTCTATCAAGAATATAAGGTAAGGCGTTCAACATTCATCAACTTTACAGAATAATTCATACTGGCAAGTAAGCTGTGCGATCAGTGAGTACACCTGCACTTGGTAGCTCAAATTATGCAACTGTTAGGGATGACATAATGGTTACAACCTCGAAAAAGAAATAAACAATTAATGTCTCACAATGCCCTAGACATATTTTGTTACATCAATTCAAGTATACCTATCCCTTAAAGGCTATACTTGATTATCCTCAAAATACCATGTATTTACAATTATATCCGCAACCACATAAGGCGATATAATTGGTCGACCAGTAAATACATGTGACAAATGTAAAACAACAATAGTCTTCCTTCACACTCATGTCTCTATCCATTTCAGAACAACTGCTTTTCTAGACACGTCCCATAGGCCATATCTATTCATGACCGCCTGTAACATGCTAAAGTAGCAACGTTGATATTTTATTTCGAGAACATAGTCAGAAGTAACATAGGGATAATTTTACTCACCTTCCCTTGTCGGTCGAATAATGCACATGTAGTATGAATTACATGCTATAGTGGATTTCTTTTTCTATAAGAGCGTATGTCATTTCTTAAATATATTCACTATACGAATCTTAGCCTAAACATAGTCACGTGCTTCTCATGTACTCATGTTTAGCTCGAGTGCTATATTAGCTCGCTTTTCTATAGCGCCCAATTAAGTACTCGCATCCGGCATCTTACAAGCATACATGATTGTGGGACTATCATGTTCGGTCTTATTATAAACAAATCACAAACCTCATCTTGACTCCAATCAAGGCGACATATTTTATGTACCAGACTTGCTCTTCAGCATTTATTTGTACATAACATCTCATCTCAACGTGCTAACTATAGCACTTGAGGCGATTGCTCGTGTGAGTGAGCCAATCATTACCTGTTGACATACTTTCCAATAATATATGTGTGTTTGTGCTAGTCTCATAATGGATTTGTACTTCTTGATAAAACATCAAGTCATTAATAAACAAACAAGTACAATACATATGTCCATAAATACATAAAACAATGATCTTCTACAATAACACATATCACATTCTACGCAAACCTAGTGACATCCTGTGGGTTAAGAATATGTCTCTAGGAATAGCCTTCGTAAATGGATCAGCAACCATTCTATTGGTTGAAATGTATTGTAGAATCACTTCTTTATGCGCTATAATATTTCTGATGAAGTTATTCTTTATGTCAATGTGCTTCGTCCTTCCATGATACTTGGGATCTTTCACATAGGCAATGGCTGCTTGATTATCGCAATAAACTGTCACCGGTCTTGAAACCTCAGTGACAGTAGCTGAATTTTCAAAGAAACGTTTTAGCCATACTGCTTCTTGCACTGCGGCAGAACACGCAATAAATTCAACCTCCATAGTAGACAAGGTTGTGCATGTCTGTTTCTTACTATTCCAAGAAATTGCACCTCCATTGAGCAAGAACACATATCCAGAAGTCGATTTACGCTCATCTAGGTCTCCACCCCAATCAGCATCTGAATAACCTAATAGGCGTAAATCTTTCCCTTGGTAACAAAATCGATAGTCCATGGTGCCCTTCAAGTATCTCAGGATCCTCTTCACTGCTTTCTAGTGTGCTTGACCGGGATTTGATTGATATTGGCTCACCAATCCCACGGCATAACATATGTCGGGTCGAGTACACATCATAACATACATCAAACTTCTGATCGCACTAGCGTAAGGAACAGTTTCCATCATTTTAATTTCTTCTGGAGTCTTAGGACACATCTCAGTACTTAGGCCTTCACCTTGCATGACAGGGGTATCAATGAGATTACAGTGCTGCATATTGAAACGATCAAGAATCTTCATAATATAAAACTATTGTGATAAAGTAAGGAGTTTCCTTTATTGATATATTTCGATATTAACTCCTAATATGTAAGCAGCTTCTTCCATATCCTTCATTTCAAAATTGGAGGACAACTATTCTTTTATGGTGATTATCATAACCTTATCATTTCCAGCCAATAGAATATCGTCCACGTAAAGTGATAAAATCACAAATTTATCTTCGGACCGCTTGACATATACACGGTGATCTTCTTCGATCATCATGAAACCAAAAGTTGTTATGGCTCGATGAAAACGAAGATACCACTATCTAAATGATTGCTTAATGACATATATTGAGCGATGAAGTTTGCAAACTTTATACTCTTGACCTTTAGCTATGAAACCTATTAGTTGTTTCATATAAATTTTCTCATCTAGTTCTCCATTGAGAAATGCCGTCTTTACATCCATTTGATGTAATTCAAGGTCCAAATGTGCAACGATAGCTAGAATAAGGCGTATTGAGGCAAACCTTACAACTGGTGAAAATGTTTCCTCGTAGTCTATACCCTCTTGTTGAGTATAAACTTTCGCCACAAGACGAGTCTTATACTTTTCAATGGATCCATCCGCCCTTTGCTTAATCTTAAAGACCCATTTGTTTCCAATGGCCTTACGATTTGGTGGTAGATCAACCAAGTCCCAGACATGATTTGTCCTCATTGACTCCATCTTGTCTTCCAAAACTTTTCTCCATTCTTCCTTATCAGAGGATGAGAGAGCCTCTTGAATAGTCTTAGACTCGGCATCATCTTTATGAGCAATCATAAATGCTTCCCCTTCAATCTCAAAACGACGACGAGGAATACTTTTACGATTACTTTTACGCAACTGAATTTCTCTTGAATTCAATTCGCCAGACAATGCAACACTCCCACTAGGTCTTTCATGTTGAGGTAAATCTTCATTTCCCTCCATAACATTAGTGGGTGTATTATTAGGATCTTCCATCTCATATAATTGGAAATCCTTATCAATCTCACATCTACTAGGAAAATCGTTCTCCAAGAACGTGACATCTCGTGACTCCTTTTCGGTCACACTCCCATCAGCTTGTTCACCTATGAACACATACCCTTTTGAGTGTTCAGAATATCTTATAAAGATACATTTCTTCCCTCTATGGCCTAATTTGCCATATTTATGGGAAGATTCATGAACATAAGCTGCACATCCCCATGGATGTAGACTACTTAAGTCTGGTTTTCTACCAGTCCATAATTTATAAGAGGTGGAAGTGACCGATTTTGAGGGCACTCAGTTAAGTACATAAGCAGCAGTCAATAATGCATCTCCCCAAAAAGAGATAGGTAAATTTGTTTGCGCCATCATAGACCTAACCATTTCCAATAGGGTTCTATTCCTTCTCTCAGCTACCCCATTTTGTTGTGGAGTACTAGGAATAGTCAATTGTCGTACAATTCCCTTTTCATCACAAAGAGCCTTGAATTGCTCCGATAGATACTCACGTCCGCGATCGGTTCTCAATACCTTTATCGTTTTATTCAACTGATTCTCTACCATCGTTATATATCATCTAAAGCAGTCTAATGCTTCTAACTTATGGGAGATCAGAAAGACATAACCGAAATGCGTGAAGTCATCTATGAAAGTAATGAAATATGAGGCTCTATGCCTCGCCCTCACATTCAAAGGACCACAAATGTCAGAATGTATGAGTTGCAATAGAAATTCAGCTCTAGTCCCTTTACCGAATGGTTTTCTAATTGTTTTTCCCGCTAGACAATGTTCACATACGGGTAGATCAACATTAGTGAGTGACCCTAAAAGGCCTTCTCTAGCTAATCTTTGCATTCTTTGCAACCCAATGTGACCTAATCTAGCATGCCAAGTACTTGCATCAATCTCAACATTACTAGAGAATGCAATTAAAGAAAAACAACCATTAACAACTACAGAGATCAAGTTTCATCAAATAGTCAATGTGCATCAATCTCAATATTGTACTGATCATAGTCAATGTCTAACACCATAAAACCATTCGATATATGACCTGAACCATAATAAATTGTTCCATACAAAATGTCAACACAATCACCATGAAAATTTAAAACATAACCTAGGCTAAGAAGAACAACTACAGAGATCAAGTTTCGTCAAATATCCGGAGCATAGAGGACATCATGTAGGAATAGGCTTCGACCACCACATAAAAGTAATTTACATGTGTCGATACCCTCCACTTCAACTCTTGAGTTATTCCCAACATATATCCATCTTCTTCCAAGCTGTATCCGATGACTCCACAAATGCTTCTCGGTCTCTAGCTACGTGGTTTGTTGCTCCTGAGTCTACAGTCCACATTGAATGAGATTCAGCAAGCATTACTTAAAGTAATGGAGTAATAGGATACCTCTTTCGGCTCAGTGCATTCACGAGCAAAGTGACCCATCTTGCCACAATTGTAGCACTTCATCTTGGCCTTGTCCTTCTTCCCACTACGCTTCTTGCGTTGGAAGGTCTTAGCCCTTTTAGGTGCCTTATCAGTCTTCTTCCTTTTGTTGTTGAATTGGGAATTCCTTTTGCGCTTGAAGCTCGAAGCTTTGCGCGAACTCGATTCAGCAACATAAGCATGAGTAAAGGATCTCGCAGCCTCTAGGCGCTCATCCTCTAATTCCAAATAGCGCACTATATCATCAAAAGTGACATATTCTCATTATGTGTCATATTGATCTTCATATGCTCCCAATTGTCAGGAAGAGACATTATAACAGCCTGAACCTGCTGTTCATCAGTAAGGGAGTGACCTGCCGACTTTAGCTCACGAATCATATTTGACATTTCCCGAAGATGCTGCCTCATCGTTATATTTGGGCACTTTCGGTATGTGTCAAACTTGATGGTGAGTCTCCTCAGCTTAGTGGCAGATGTACCCCCAAACTTATCTTTCAAGGCAACCCACATTATATGAGCTTTATCATAACTTTCAAACTCACACATGAGATCATCCTGCATACAGCTCAGCAACGTGATGCGAGTAATGCTATTCTTCCTTTTCCAAGCTTGATAAGCTACTAGATCTCTCCTGTGTTGAGCTGAAGTTCCATGCTCAGGTTCATCCATGGTGTGGTTAAGGGTTTCCAAAACCTCTTACTCCTCAAGGATGTACTGAACTTTTCGGTGCCAAATATCATAATTGTCACCATTCAGTTTCTCACCCTTATTAAGGTCAGCCACAATGGTCTTGGATGCCGATGCCATAATTAATTGCTATAACACATTGACATAATAGACGCATAATCAATACTAGCACATTTTTCAGAGTAACACACATTTAATTTGCAGCAAAAACAAACTAAAATAATAATAATTCAACAATAGACACAGAAACAAAAGTTCACTATGTTCCCAATCAACTTCTATGTACGATTGTTCTATTATCATTAATTAGTTTAATTTGCACAAATTTTGAGTTCTAGGTGAGAACTCCTTCGAATTCTGCCAACCTACGAACTCCCACTAGGAAAAATAATTACATGACCTCATGTAATGTCTACATTTTTCCATTAACACAAAAGCATAGCATGATGTAAAACAATGTACAAATAACAATCATGTAGCAACTCAAATCAAAAACCACAATTCAACATGTAATGGATTTCCTACCATTGTTCGAATTTTCTAGCAACTTGAAAATTGCAAGTATATTAAACTATATACATGATATTATTGAATCAAGCTCTACACAGCATATATGACATCATTTGCACATAAGCTAGTTACTGTATTTCCTAAACCACAAGAAAATACAAGCTATAAATGAATAAACTATGCATTAAACCCCAAAAAATACGCATACATAGGGTTCCCTACACATTTTCATACATTTATAAAATCCAAAAATGAAAAATAATTATACCACAATGTAGAAGACATCCATACGAACCCAACGCCACCGACCACGCTCCAATCGGAGCTCACACGCGCCCCCACGCGCCGCCTGAGTGCATGGCACGTGTGGCGCACGCGCCAGCGAGCCTAAAGGCTCCTGGCCGGTCCGACCGGTCCAACCGTTAACCGGTCTGACCGCTGACCAGTCCGACCAGTCCGATCGTTGACCACGAGGTCCGACGGTTGACCGGTCAACGGGTCGGGTCAGGTCACCGGCCGGTGACCGGCCGGCCAACTACCACCGGCGGTGACGTCATCGATGATGTCATCCTAACGGTTATTGACCGTTGGATGACGTCACAGTGACGTCATCACGCGCCGGTTCGCCGATCGGCGATTGACGCACACCTGCCGGTTTGCTGACCGGCGCGTGTGACACACGCGCTGGCAAAGCCAGCGCTTCAAGCGCGTGGCGCCCACCCGTAGCGGCTTCTGGCAGCGCGTGTGGGCGTGTCCGGCGTCATCCAGCAGCGCTCGACCCATCGCCGGACTCATCTCGATGAGATCTTTCACTCTGTATATTCAAAAATTAATTTTGACCAAAAAATTATTTCGAAAAATGGCCAAAACCGTACGGGTGTACGTGACCCCTAATCCGTTCTTCGCTTCGGTTCGATTTTGAGTTTCTCATATGACAATTCCGACCATTAGACATCCAAATAGTGTAGAATACAATCTCTTGATCTTAATATCAAATGGTAAATGAGAAAACTCAATGAAAAACAAGGCAGAAATTACGACCAGGCTCTGATACCAATGTTGAAATTCAAGTCGGCGGAAGACGACTTACCTGATTCCGATGCGCAAACAGCAATTAACCCCGGAACGAATGTTGAATTGCAAATGAATCACGGACAAAAACTATCTCACGTCGGTCTGGATGCGATCACGAGGAAAGCATCCGATTTCAACGGCGTAAATGCAAATTGTTCTTGCAAAACTGAAATGGAATGCCTTCTTCCTTTGATGGAAATTGAACAAAGAAATGAGAGGAATTTCTGATCGTATGCTCTACCAACTCCTCCAACGGTTGTGTTCGGGAGGCTTATATACGTCTCCCTTCATACCCCTCCATTAGTGTCTTTCCATCGTAACGTTTCAACTTGAAACGGTGCGTCCAATCGCACCCCATCATGGACGTACCAGCTAAAGTACAACAATATCATAGTTAGCTCATTACTCATTGACTTAAGCTTTTTGAGTAAATGTTGATTTAACTAGACATCTCGATGGTCTCAGACTTGGGCTTTCCCTTGGTGATCTCTCAGAATGAAGATATTGGGTTTTTGTTGTGCGCTCCTAACAAATGGCATCAACACTAGGTTGATTGGTGGGCTCCCAATTTGGTGAATATCTCAAAAAAAAAAAATCTCAAAATTGACTCTTGTTTTGGGTAGAAGTTACCATAATGGTTGGTCTAGCAAGACCAAACCATGGATAGTTGAAATAGCCTAGTGATCTGAGATAGAGACCATGGACGTTTGATCTAGCGAGAAACGACCATGGATAGTTGGTTTGGCCTGGCGACTCGAGAAAGAGCCCATGGACAGTTGGTCTGGCAATCCAATATAGAGACCATGAGTGTTCAAGTAGAAATTGCCATAGACCAACGACAATTGGTTTGGTGACCCAATATAGAGACCATGCGGTTTCAAGTAGAAATTGCCATGGTTGGTCTAGCGAGACCAAACCATGGACAGTTGGTCTCATGACCCAATATAGAGATCATGGGTGATGCAATCCCATGTTAGCAGTTCCTAGTAGAGATTGCCATAGACCATGGACCGTTGGTTTGGCGACCTAACTTAATGACCATGGGTGATTCAAGCTGAGATAAATTTGGTGGGTGCATAAGAATGCCTGAATTAAGGGAGAGCAATCACATGTGAAGGGGAGATTGTTAAAATACATATGTGAGTTGTGTTAGAGAATCCCCACATTGAAGAATTGGTGTACTGTTAAGCAATTAATATATATTATTTATAACTCATTAGCTTAAGCTTTTTTAGTGAAAGTGGATTCAATTAAATATGTTTACGAGCTTGAGCTCTCTTTTGGTGATCTCTCTAGGTGAATATATATGGCTTCTGCCACACGCTCCCAACAAAAGTTATGATATTGTAATATAGTTGTTTCATGACATGCAATCACTATCGACACACCCTTAACAAAATAAGTGATAATCTTGACTAAATTGGTATTAAAAAAAAAACGAATGTCCACTTGAAATAAAAAGTTCAACAGAGAAAAAATATGGAAGGTGTCATGGTATAATTATTCGATTGTGGAGAACCCGGTAACTGAAATATCTAAATGTGATACTGAAAGAGTAAGAGTTTTGTAAAATGTAAAAAATAATTAATCTAAGGAGAGAATAAAAGTGATTTAAGCGACGGGGTGATGATCAGATAATCTTTAGGCATGATGCGGCATAGAGAAATATATATATTTTAGAGAAATTTCTTGGGAAAAAAATTAGATTGTGGATTAAAAATATTTAAATATCAACTGTCTTACCAGCGAATCGCATATAATCTGGCCATTGATATGTATCTATTATTGACTCATCTAGATCAGCATGAGGAGCATGCTTGTATTGTGTCGTCAGTTTTCCTTTACATTATTCTTATTAATAGAAGAAGCAAGTGTAAGTCAAAGTCAAGTGGTGCTAGGTAGCAAGGGAGCGCGTGACAAAATTTATGGCAAGAAATTGATTTCTCGATTTTTATTCTATGGATGAGTTTCTGAATAAAGAAACACGTTTGATAAAAATTCAAAATTTCTATTTCTGAAATAAAAATTTGTTTTGATAACAAAATAAAATTTCTATTTCTATGAGCGGCAACGACCAACGTCCGGTGGTTGGAGTCCGACGTTCGGCGACTAGCGTTCGGCGTCTGGTGATTGGCGGCGTGCGGCCAAAACCCGAAGTCCGACATTTGGCGTCCGGCGCCAAGTCCAGTGACCAGCAGTGAGCGGCCAAAGTCTGAAGTCCGACACTGGAGTCCGACGACCGGCAACCGGCATCCAATGTTCGGAGTTCGACGTCTGACATCCGACATCCGAAGTTCGGCGACAGGAGGCCGGCGGCAAGTGACCAATGGCTAAAGTTCGGCAACAGGAGGCGGGCGGTCGACATCCGGCGGCAGGTGGCGAGCGGTGGACGGTCGACAACGAACATCCAGTGGTTGGTGGTGAGCCTCCGACATCTAATGATTGGCGATGAGTGGCCAACGACCAATGGGCATCCAGCATCCGGTGACTGATGGTTGGTGACGGGCGGCTAGAGTGCGGTGGCCGACGGCCGACGTCCGTTGGCCGACAGTCAGCAGCTGGTGGCCGGGACCGGTGGCGAGTGGCCGGCAACTAGCGGCGAGCATCCAGCATCCCACAGGCGGCAAGTGGGTGACGAGCAGTGACGAGAGTGAACGATGAAAAAAATTTTGATTTCTCATTTCTGTTCCAGAAATATAAAAGCTAAAAATTTTAACTTCTGATTTCTGCTCCAAATCTATTTCTGAATAAAAATCTGTTCTAGAAATAGAAAAATAAAATTGCATTATCAAACGGAATTATGTTCCAAACCTGTTCTAAGTAACAGAAAAATCGAGAAATCGAGAAACGGAAATTTTGTCATGCAAATCTCTACCAAAGCACCACAAAATTCCATGCACCTTCCGCATAATGTGTTGGAAATCACGCGTGATACAAATTAAATTGATTTTGCATGTAGAAGTTAAGAAAATTAAAATTCATTTAATTGATGAGGTAAACTATTACACTCAATCCATTTAATATAAAAAAAAAAAAAAGAATTATTTACAAGAAAGCCTGTCCTCGTGTACGCTAGAATCTCTCATTGGTTTTCTTTTCTAAATTTTTTATTAATGGAAACGGCAAGTCAAAGTCGAGAAGCAACCGCACGGGTTCCACCCACCTTCCACGTTTACGTGCGATGATTGCCCTTTCCTTGCAGCACGGATCTCTGCACGAAGGTCGTGGACCGTCGGATGGCAATAGCCAAGCATTACTCAAGACCGCATAGCAGAAAGAAAATTTTGTGTGGTGGGAAACAGACGTCGAAAGGCTGAGAAATTGGTGGAGATCTCAGCAGTGGAGCACTGGGTGGGTTGTGTAGTTTGGGCACTTCCCAGGTAATCGATGGCTCCTTCCTCCTTTTCTTTTCTCTGGTTCTGCTTCGAGTGCTCCAATTTCTTCTGATTAAGGTTCTTGTTTTTCTTTTTCTTTTTTGGGAGTTGATGTCTCTCTGAATTGGGTTCTGAGAGAAATTTCTGCAATTCGCAGATCTGGACAGTAAAATCTTGCTTTCTTTTAAGGCTCAACTCGATCAAATCTCCTATAAGGATCTTCTGGGTCAATCCCTGCATGATGCTTTCAGAATATCCGAATTTCAAGGCGTCTTCCTCATCGACCCCTCCACATGAAGGAGCTAATGAAGGTGGAGACGAACAGCATAGGGGGGGTTGAGTACGAAGTATTTTTGAGCTTTAGAGGGACAGATACTCGTAAAGGTTTCACTGATCATCTCTATACAAAGCTTACCGAAGAAGGAATTCGCGTATTTAGAGATGACAATGAGCTCCGTGTTGGTGACGAGATTGGTCCAGAACTTATCTCCAGTATTACACAATCTAAGATCTCGATCCCAATTATCTCGGAGAACTATGCTTCGAGCAAATGGTGCCTCCGCGAGCTGGCTCAGATATTAAAGTGCAAGAGAAGTGGAGGGCAAATAGTGTTGCCCATATTTTACAAAGTGGAACCCTCACGGGTGCGACACCTTATAGGGGGAATGGGAGATGCTATCAATGCATTCAAAAAGAATTTGGACAAAATGGTTGTGAAGGAATGGGAAGATGCACTCAAAGAAGTTAGTTCCTTGAAAGGATGGGAATCGGAGAAAATTGATAACGGGTACATTATTTTCCATCAATACATTGTTTAGTTTCTCCTACATAGATCTTACTAGAAAAGGTATATATATATTGCCATCATATATCAAAATTTATATTTTTCATGTGACAGGCATGAAGCAGTGTTAGTTAAAATGGTTGTCGGAAGAGTTATGAGCGAGTTAACAAGACTATTTCAACTAAATGTTCCTGAACAATTGGTGGGAATTGACAATCGTGCAGAACAGATTATGAGCAAGATAGATTCTAAATTCAATGGTACATGGATTATCGGGATTTATGGAATGGGCGGCATCGGTAAGACAACTCTTGCAAAAGTATTATACAACAAACTCTCAAGTCAATTTGAGGGTCGTAGCTTTGTGGCAAATATTCGAGCGACATCTCAACATGAGGGCATTAAATTCCTACAAAAGCAACTCATTTCTTCTATAACGAAAAAACCATGTGACGTGTCTAATGTTGACGAGGGAATCGGTATCATCAAATCCCAATTTACAAGTAGGAAATGTCTCATTCTTCTTGATGATATGGATGATAATACTCAGTTGAAAGCTTTGGCTAGAGATGGTAGTTGGTTTAAAGTTGGAAGTATAATCATCATAACAACTAGAAACAAGAGTATTCTTGATGAGGCTAGGGCAAGCTACATATGCCAACAGGATGAGTTGCCTTTTGATCAATCATTGATCTTATTTAGTCGACATGCGTTTGGGAAGGATTCTCCTCCAAGTGATTATGAGGTTATTTCTCGTGATGTTGTATCTACTGCTGGAGGTCTTCCCTTAGCTCTTGAAGCGATAGGTTCATCCTTATTTGGAAAGGCAAAAGAAGCATGGAAAGATGCATCGAAGAAATTGAAGAACGTGCCTAATAAGAAAGTGCAAGAGTCATTGAGGATTAGCTATGATGCATTAGATGAAGAGGTCCAACAAATATTTTTGGATATTGCGTGTTTTTTTAACAAATCATCTAAACAAATTCCGACTTATATGTGGGATGCTTGTAGCTTTTTCCCGGGGAAGGGGATTGAAATATTAAGTCTTATGTCCTTAATCAAAATTGACAAGGATGGCAAAATAATGATGCATGATCAACTAAGAGATCTTGGAAGGGAAATTGTTCGTCAGGAAAATCAAGAGAAGCCTCAAAAGCGTAGCAGATTATGGAATAAGGAAGCCAAAGATGTGCTTGACAACAACAAGGTAAGTTTTCTCTACTTGCCTTAGTCGGTGAATGTGAGTCCACGTTCTCTTTCTTGTTTGAAATGAAATTATTGTCAGTCTTGAGTCCCTAAAACTTACCATTTCTACTAGCAAAATAGCTCTTTTGATTAATTATTGTCGTTGCCTGATCTTAGGACATAATTGAGGAATAATTTATTGGTTATTGATGATAAGTGTTGTGATGAGGGCACTTCTTTTGGTAACTTCAACGGAACAACAAAACTACAATAACATAATGTTTGAAAAACACTTTTAGTGAAAACTTGACATTTATAAAGGGTCGGAGGTCATGTTTTTCTCACTTATCCATTTGATGCACGTATTTGATGTCTTCTTTTGATTTCTTATGAGGTGCTTTCTTTCTATTCTTTTACCGAGCATTGACTTTTGTTTTCACGATTAGCTGTTATTGTTGTTGTTTTTTTCAAGTTCAATTAAATACCAATTTAGTCCCTTCAGTATCGCCATTTGTGTGATTTAGCCCCTATCTATTTTTTTTCCTCAAGGTAGTGTGATCGGATTAAGTTAATCACATATTTACATTCTAATTAACCCCGTAAGATTATGAGATATTACATAACAGTAGAAACTGTGAAGTAAATATAAAAAGGACGACATTGTATAAGTTGTCACTAAGAAAATAAAGTAAAAGAAATTGTATAAAGAAGTATGCGTTATTAAGAAATGAACATAAAAAGTGGAAACACAAATGGAAGTAACTAAGGAATATTAATAAATAATTAAATAATGTGTTGAAGGGGACATATTGTGGGAGGTCATTCAATTTTAAGAATAAATATAGGAAGGTTATTCATGGTGGTTAAATTGGAAATTTTAAAATTTTACTATTAAAGATTACACATGCCTTGCAAATGAATAGTCATTTCTCCTTTTTCTTAAGTAGGTAGAAAATTGTTGAGTTATGAGCAGTGACATAGCTCCAAAGATTTATGATACATATTTCATCTTTAGCAAAAGAAGGAACTTATCTATAGAAGAATTTTATTGTACACGTGAAGTCGAGTTTGTTGAAATTAAATGTGGTCATGCAATGTATTTAGTGGAGAAAGAAGAGGAATTACAAATTGAATAACAAACATGCTCTTCCAAACACAAACACCTACTAATTTCTCATTACAAAAATCAAAAGAAATGCATCTATTCAAACTTGCTTTTTTCAAAAAAGATGTCTATTAATGTAAACATCAAAGAGGTAGATTATTATATGAACTCTCCTTTCATTTACATCTTACTATTGAGAATTGCTAACAAGATACACCAGAAAAAGAGTGGATTGTACATTTGGAATTGTGTAACCTTGGTACATGTTTCCATGGCAAGTTTGATAGATCTAATTGGATTGTAAGATTCATGTTGCTTTACGTATAGAGGATGCGAGTTTGCGTTTTGTTCTTTCACATGTAAATGGTGTGAATTTCGATAGATACATTTGAACTAGTGTCTAAAAAGAGAAGCCTTTTATGAAAGAGGATTTAGTTTTGGGAATTCAAAAGGAGAAAATGGTGGAAGGCATTAGAAGAGGAAAGTACGGAAACACTCTCTTGAGCATCACATTTTTACATAAATAAGACATGCAACTACAGCCTGTCATGAGAGAAGCCTGCACCATAACAGTGTGACAACAAATCAAAATTAGTATATCTTCTTTTTATATACAATTAGCCTCAACTCATCATGCAAAATTTACTATCCTTAATGTTTCCGAATTGCAGGGCACTTGTAAGATTGAGGCCCTTCAAATAGGCGATAGCTGGGGAAAAAGCTACACATTTGAACAATTCAAAGAAGTGACTAACTTGAGATTCCTTCAAATGGAGTTTGCGAGTCTCGCTGGAGATTTTCAAAATTTGCTTCCTAATTTAAGATGGCTTCAGTGGCAAACCACTTCCTGGAATTTTGCAGCAGCTAACTTTCAACCAAAGAAATTAGTGGTGCTCGATTTATCGGGGAGTGGGATTTCGGATGACTGGAGAGGATGGGATCCATTCAAGGTAAGTTGGAGAGAAAGCATACCTTTTATGAATAATAACGTGTTGTCAAAGGTCTAATAGCATCAAGTTATGCTTTTTTCTTTTGGAAATAAACATTTAAACATTGGTGACATAGCCAAACACTACTGCTTAAGTAACATTTAAGTAAAACGCATATGAAGTAATGGGGCATCAGAGCAATGATAGCATGGAACCCAGCTATGAGATGTTTATATAGTTTCAAGGAAGTCTAAATAAAAGGAATACTAAGCATGCGTATTTTTTTTAGGAATTTTAAAAAGTCTTGAAAAGAGTAAGGAGAAGTGGAAAATCACATGTTGCAGAGGTCTAATGTCATTGAGGTATCCTCCATTTCTTTCAGATGGCAATCGAGCTCAAAGTTCTCAACCTCTCAAAGTGTTATTACTTAAGAAGAACTCCTGACTTGTTCACTTTCAAAAGCTTGGAGATTTTGAATCTGGAAGATTGTGGGAATTTAGAAGAGATTCATCCTTCTCTCGAATATATCAAGACCCTCCTCTCCTTGAATGTCAAGAACTGCCATAGACTAAAAGAGCTACCAACAGGAGTAGGTAGAATGGAAGAATTGAGGGAGCTTCTTTTAGATGGTACTGCTATACAAGATATCCCTATTTCAAGAGGTTGTTTGATGAAGCTAGAGACTCTAAGCGCCTCATGGTGTAAACAACTTGCTCAACTTCCAGAATTGGTAGGCTCCATTGTGTCGTTAACTCAGCTGAATTTATCTTTTTCAGGGATTAAAAGATTACCAAAATCCACAGGTTCCCTTATATCGTTGACTCAGTTGAACCTATCTCAGACAAGGATTAAAAGGTTACCTAAATCCATTAGTTCTTTGAAGGAGCTCATGACTCTTGATGTCTCTAATTGTGCATCATTAGTTCACATAACTAGCTCCATAGGCCATCTAACATCTTTGCAATGCTTGTTGCTACGAGGTTGCCCCTCATTGACAAAAATTCCTGATTCAATTGGAAAGTTGGCATCATTAACTAAGTTGGATTTAAGATGGACATCAATTGCGGAATTACCTGAAAGTGTTGAGAATTTGCGGAATTTGAGGATCTTGGACATTCGTGAAACTCACATAACGAAAGTGCCAGGTTCC
The DNA here is from genome assembly GCA_007663325.1 of Eucalyptus pauciflora. Lineage (NCBI taxonomy): Eukaryota > Viridiplantae > Streptophyta > Magnoliopsida > Myrtales > Myrtaceae > Eucalyptus > Eucalyptus pauciflora. The sequence goes on along the minus strand of VMYD01000193.1, from coordinate 42,050 downwards.
ATCAGAACGAGAGAAGGCTTGTTGGCTTGAGCATGTGTTGCTCCTATAGTTGAACAATCTTCTAGAGGAAGAAAAGATTTATATGTGAAAATGTTCAAGCGCACAATGACAAACTGATGAAGACAACTCCTCCAGCATCTTAATGGAATTGCCTAGTGCGGTCAGAATGTTGACTCATTTTGTGAAATAATTTCAGGCCTAGGTCACCCTAAGATCTCTGTGCTTTCTCTTCTTTGTCAAATGTGTGGTTTTTCATTGCAAACTTATATGAGAAACGAATGTTGATAACGTTATAGATGTACTGTGTAGTAAGGCACTAACTCTGTTGCTTTGACTGAGTTTAATATTTTCCAAGTGGTTCGTGAGTGAGATTGAGATTGAAAATAAAGGAAGCTGATACTAATGATTCACCAACTAAAAAAAGTCAGAATAATACATTTGCATATCGTATTTGATGGAGTGAAATTAGTCAATTCTATGATATTGCCCAAATGGATCACAAGATGGCAGTGAAATAATGTGATGTCGCATGCTTGTATATGTCTCGTTTAATTATTCATCAATTGGAATCTTCTTTACATTAATCTTACTTCGTTTATTTTTCCGATATAGATAGAACAATTATCCATAGATAGCGCCCTAAACCATTTGTAATTGCATTGAGAACGATGATTTGATCATGGTATGATATCGCAAATTCTTTATTCTCTATTATATTCAATATGTAGATTATTCTAGCAACTGACCAAAACATTTGACTATTCGATATTCACTTAGTTGAAGCAAATGTATATAACTAAATGTCTAAAAGTTCATATCATGTTATGTTACTGTTATGGAAATTAAGCAATTGAACATAAAATAGACTAAAGAATGAAATAAATCAAATATCAAATCTATGTGGTTCAATTGGTGTAACATACGTCAACAAAAAGAGCAGCAAAAGATTCAACTGTAGAGCAAATAATACAATGGAGATTACAACCACACTTGAATTACTCAAACACCTTCAGTATCTCTCAACCTTCAATTACACATAATAACTAACACAATATTTAACCCCACACTTTCTCACAAAAAAAATTCTCAATCTCACAAAGAAATTCACAGATTTTCCTTTGGATTCAACACTTTTGGTTTTCTTCAAGGTATAAATCATGAAGAAGTTACCTCTTGAATGATTTTCACAATGGAAATACTTCTTATATATAGACAATAGTTTGATCCAAAATAGGAAATTATTTTTAAAAAATCCTACTAAAACTAAGAAACCTACTTGGATTAGAAAAGTTTCCTTTTCAAGCCCAAACTCAAAATATATTTTCAATAATCTTCACATTAACTTGGCGTTTGAGTCAAATTACAATTATTTTTCTGAAAATCTGGACTTCATTGCTACTCTCCACTAGCTTCTCGAGGGCTTAACTACCACAATTATCTTCCAAATCGAAGCCACGGTTGAACTTCACCATGATTGTAAGCCTCATCAGTTCCACAAAGATTTTTAGACAAAACATGCTCAACCGCAAATAAAACCAAACCTATGTTACATCCATATTTATTAAGAGATCGAAAACTCACATTATCAAGTTCATTAACTATACCAACCACTAGCAATACAGGATCCATCTAGCTATAAGCATCATTTATATTGATTATCACGCTAGTATCTGTTATCACAAGAGTTTCTAGTTGTAACTCCACCTCAAGCTAAACAATGTACAGTTCCATATAAACACTGCTTTAATAATTCTTATACAAAAGAATTAGAGACTCGTTAAATGTATCTTCTCTACTATTAATAGGTGAATTCAATTCTGAATACCACAAATAATAGCCCTACTCACCTATTAGTCTGTACATCCTAGATCATTTTGCCAATCTCCATTATTTATACATTAAAGTTCTCATTTGCCTGATCGTGACAGCAGTATCAAACATGTCTAGCACTCTTCCTTGAAGGACACCGTAACAACCTACAAACATTTGAGTAAACCAACTTTGCAATATTCGTGGTTTGTCTTATAATTGTATTGAATTGAACTCTTCGTCATTTGTCAAGTTACAATACTTATATACAATCAGTTTTTCAACCACACAATTAGTTTTTTAACCACATAACCATTTGATAGATTCTTTTGACTCATAACCTTTAGGTTTCTTTTGCCAAAGTGCCCCAAATGCATATGCCACAATCCACACTCTCAAACAAATACATTCGACATCTTTCCATTAAGATTTGTCATTGTTTCGCCTTCAAGCTCACGTAGTCAATGTGTATGGTTGATCTTATTATCACCAGGATCACCTTCAAAACTCTACCTTGTAAAGAAGTATACCGACATCCACCTAAATCTAGAGGACTTAAAGCAATTAGATTGTTTTTTTTTTTTTTTTGGAATATACCTCACTCCAGTCAAAGTCTTTGTGATATCATCATGCATTCTGATTCACACATGACAAAACCTACAACATTGTGCTTAGTGTTGTTCGCAAACCGTACTTTACCATTATCCAAGCATTAATAAGTAGTGAACCAGTTCCTAAATGGTATAACGTGAAAGGAATAATCATATTCCATAAATCATTCATCAAATGATGAAACTATAGTGACAAAAAAGTATAATCAGCACTATCTAAATTACAATCTGTCACTACGGCAATATTGTCAATAGATTTAACTATAATTCCCTTACCCTTCTTATTTTTCAGCTGAAGGCAGTTCCTTTTGAGATATGCCTCTTACCACAACCCAAACATATAACACCATTAATGTGACATCCTGAAATTTCAGTCTTGTTTTCAATTAAATAAATTGGGCATTTCATCAACGTGCCTATAATGCTATTCTCTGAGCTGATCACTCATGAGATAACTAGATTATTGGGGGAAGTCATTAAAGAATTTTAATGCTGATCACTCATGAGACTTGAGAATTTAACCAGAAATCGACTACTCGACCGTGCTCATATGCAGAAATCATTACAGCACTGTTAAAAATCGATCAGAGATCAAAGATTGGTCGTTTCGATTGAGATAGGAAATCAAAGTGTGGGTGGTTCCACCAAATTGCAAAATTCTCGTCGATCGGCACTAGGCCAATTTTTCTGTCGTTTCAGTACCATGTGTCCGTATTTGAAACCTTGATATTTTCACGACAATCGAGAGTTGTCAATGTGTCAAAGAGGTATATTGTGACTCGAAATAAATCAATCACGGGTCAATTGCACCAAAAATTTCTGAAAGCTACTCAGTCGGTTAGGTCACGCTAAAATCGCACCAGATTGAAATTAACCGCAAATTTGAATCCGATTTCAGAAACTGAGAGTTCTGTCATGTCACGAGTCATTTTAGGAATGTCGACTCATCTTCCAAAGATTTTTTTGCAAACCGAGATTTTTGGCGAAAAGTCAATATAGGGCCATTTTCGACCGGAAAATTCATAGGACAGTTTTTTATCGCATAATTGGGATGCAAGTTGATTCTATTAATAAGGAAAAATGTCAATTTGATCGAGTACTAAATGGTGGAATTTGTGGGGATCGAATTGGATTAATTCAAGAAGGAATTGAATGGAAATTGATGTGTAAATGTGTAAATTTGTAGCCCCCCTTGGTCCTCAACCTTTGGACCATCTCAATGGCTTCCTAGGGAAGCTCGGTGGCTGCAAGGTGTGCTAAGGAAGCCAGCAAATCGGTGGGGTCAAGCCAAGGGGACAAAGAGGTGAGGATAGAGCACATTGGGTCCCTCCAAGCTTGGTTGTCCCCTTCTTCTTGCTTTCCCCATTGTTAGCCTTTTTGAAGCTCTAAAATTTGCAGAGAACCGACCAAAACTCCCCTGTCGTCGCAACCACCCGCCAAGCCGCCGAACCGCCGTTTCTGCCCGTCGCTACTACCGCGAGCCCCCGTGTGAGCACACGTCCCTATTGCGTCATCCCATCCAGCCGTGACTCCATGACTCTTGTCGCGTCCCCTGAGCCCAAGCCGTCAAACTAAGCATGCCAGGCCACCATACGTCGCCGTCAAGCACCGCCAAGCCCCGCTACAACCTTCGCCGATCCTGTCTTGCCCAACCAGCCGCCGGTTCAACCCCTACCATCCTAGAGCAGAATCAAAGCCCCATCAGCCAGCCGTGTACTATTTGGCCCGCTTTGGACCACTTCCAGGCCTCGAAAGGTGCCGCCGCTTTAGAGTTTGTCGCTCATCTCTGCCTCGCCGTCCTCGTGGACTCATCGGATTTCAAAAACATTGAATTTATTCACTAAACTCTGCTTATGGAGTTAATTATGCTTAATGGTTGATTAATTTAGGCTAATTAGGGGTTAGGTGGTTAATTAGAACATATTAGCAATTTAATTGTTCGGTATTGCATGTTAGGTGATTATAATAGCGTAATTAGAGACTAGATAAGCTGTAATATTTATCTAGATAGGTTCGGAAATTTTTCGAGCCCATTTCAGTATTTAATTAGGCTTTTCCGGCCTAAGTCGCATTTATTGGTATTTATTTAATTAATTTTGGTAATTATTTAATTATTTATTATTTTCCATAAATTATACCGGGATAGTCGATGACCGGAATTTCGTACTGATTGCAATGGTGTGGTTGATTTATTTATCTAGATGCTAATTTGTGCTATTTTAGTAATATTTGTAATTTTAGGAATTTATCCCAAAATTGAGTATTTTCAGTATTTAATCGGGAAACACCGGGCGTCAGTTTATAACGCAAAAAATATTCCAGTGGACTATATTAAATGGTGGGATTTTTTAAAAGGAGAATATTGTATTTTGGCTAAGGCCGATCGTGTACACACACACGATTATTTTTATCGGGTATGATAAAAATGGTAAAATTGTTGGTTGATTAGAATGATATACTATATCAACCTAAGAGCCTTGATATATCTGAGCAGTATACTTTATCAGCTTAGAGTGAGCTATATTAGTTATCAGCTTAGAGTGAGCTATATTATTTATCAGCTTAGAGTGAGCATGATCAGTATACTATATCAGCCTGAAGGCCTTGATATATCAGCTTAAAGTGAGTAGTATATTGTACCAGCTTCGATGAGTTATACCATCTGTTGTTAGCCTAGGGTGAGCAATGTTCGATTTGATCAAATTGTGTGGATGGTATTGATGGTATGGAGTCGATTTAGCTGACTAATCGATATATGATGTGAATCGAATTGAAATGATTGGATGATTATATGAATCATATTGACTTGCATGAAGGAACTAAGGTAAAGGTAAGTCACCTATCTCTTGTGTGCATAGGCAACCTTCAAGTATATTTCCTTCCTAGTCGGAGTTTAGGGGGTGAACTTACTAAGACGCCGTCTCACCCCGTTGTGGGATAACATTTACAGGTCCTTAGATGGTTGTACCTCCCGAGCGTTTTGGTCAGCCAAAGAAGGTCACCGAGCAGCACACTCAGATTCCTCTCCCTGAGAGCCAAGAAGCTTGGGTCTACGAATTCGTGAAATCCACTGTCTGGGTTGATGTGGGTCTACCCCATAAGGTACCCCATAAATTCATATCATTGTATCGTTACGGGCGAAATGGACCCAGAGAAGGCCCCCTTCTGGAGTCTGAGATCCCTAGGTCGGCGCTGGAGATAGCTTTTGGCAAGGGTATGGTTGACTCTCCAGGTGGTTCAGTGGTAGACCCGATGTTGACACCTAAAATTTGGCGATCTATTTAGTCATTTATTGCATTAAAAATTAGGGGGTTAATTTTATCCCTAAAAAAAATAGTTAATTGCATAGCATATTGTTTTAGGTGCATTTGCATTTTTTGCATTTATTTATTGGACCGATGACGATGGGTTCAAATTAGTTGTTCTGAGCTTTAAATTGACAGACCGGACTAAGCCCACGGCGAGAGGAAACTGGCCCAAGCATGGTACTCTCTAATCACTGAAAATTTGCTAATCATGATTTGATATTTTCGGAAAATGTTCATATTTTTCGTAAATCTTCCGTATCTTCATGCAATATATATGATATATTTTGGGGGGGACCGAAAAATTTAGGATGAAATATCAAGAGGAAGGCAACTCGTTGAATAAGGGATATGGGTCGAATGAATATATGAATAATCTTGTCCAAGGAACATAATATACAAAAAATATTGCAGGATTTTGTTTGCCCGATCCCATCACTTGCCTTATAAGGGGGTGGCCAGAATTCTTTAAAGGGGGACTCTCTCGGTTTTACAAAAGGGAGGAAGAAGCCAAAAAGGAAAAGAAAAAGCAAAAAGGAAGAGAGAGGAGACGGCAGCAAAGAGAAACGGACGTGAGAGAGAAGACTTGAGGAGCTTCAACAGGAAAAATTAAAAAAAGAAGAGAAGAAAAGGTGCCCCTGTTCATCTTCGCCCGTGAAGCTGCCCATTGCCGGCCCCGTCTATGAGTGCCTGTGTCGTTCGCCGCGCTTGTGCCGCCGCGACTCAGCCCTCAGAGCAGCATCGAACTAAGCTGCCCTTGAGTCGGTCTTGAAGGCACGCGACGGACTTATGCCAGCGAGTTATCCGACTTTGCTCCAAAGCTCAGCCGCGGCGCTTTGATTTTAATTTGTTTGCAGGCTGAGCATCATCGATGGATCATCTACCGTGTCCCTCTTGTCAAGCACATAGTCAACCATGTGCCACACCGTGAGATACAACTGTTGAGACCTATCCGCAAGTCAAGATCCGGTCCGATTCCAATCCGAATTACGCGTGTTCGAATTAGCCCGCGCCTCCCCGGCTATCCACAAGCCAGCAATCGAGATATCCCGGCAACGCACGTCTTGGACACCCAAGGGAGAATATTTCGAGGTCTTCAAGAGATTGAAGGAGCTTGAGACTCGGTCAAACAGAGAAAACTACCAGATCGCGAGAAAAGAGTAGTGGGCGTAACACACGTGAACTTGCAAGTTGGGGTTTTTGTGGATGTTGTTGTCTTTTGGCCATTGTTCAGACTTTAGATGAAAGTGGGCAGCAAAAGTTGGGGTTTTTGTGGCCTCGTTTAATGCAAGCACACAGTAAAAAATATAGAAGATCATATCATGAAGCTTCGACGCCGATCCCTGCAGATTCAACAAACAAGCCCGCAAGCTCCTCAGCAAAAACCAGTAATTTGTTCTTGTTTCTCGACGCACTTCAATTCATAGATTTGCCCACTGACGTTTGTTCTTGCTGGCCCCACCCTTAGTAGCCGCGTCGTGAGTTTTGTCGATCACCAACTGACTCGAGCCGAGAAGTCCCTATCAACACGAGCAGCCGCTACTGTGAGCCGATCATCCACCGCAATTTGTATGGTTTGTCGTCCATCTAAATTTGGAAACGTCACCCACGTGACATCGTGAGCTAGGTAAGATTCTTGATTGATTCAAATTTCTCATATTTTATTGCTAGATCCATGGGATCGCGATTTATTTTGAATATTTGTTCGTTATTGCCATATCCAAAAATATTTTGAATTCTCATGAATTCAGGGATTAATCCTTAATTTCACAATGTGCATACGATTGACAGTCCGATTTTCGCGCCCAAAATCCGACTCTCAATCGCACGGAAAATCGCCAATCCGATCTCACGCTCGGGATTCGATTCGCGATTTACTTAAAATTGACCAACCCGATCTCATGCGCGAGATATGGTTCGTCAATTTTTGGATGTCAACATTATCTTGTTTGATTTGATGCCGTGGTGTTTGAGTCAGTTTTCTTTTCATAAAAGAAAAAAATCCAAAAAGAATTCGAATTAGGATTAGGTTTTTTTATTATCTTGCATGTTTAGAATAGGGATTTTATTTTGAATCATGAAAAAGAAAAAGAAAAAGTGCATTCATTTAGGATGTTAGTTTTTTATTATTATCTGAATTGCATGTTTAATTTTAATTTCGAATTTCATAAACAAATGAAAAAAAATAAGAATTAGGGCATTCTCTGCATTAGAATTAGGGCATCTTTTGCACGTTATTGCATATTAGGGTAAGATTGCATGTTTAATTTTACTTCCTAATTAATTTTAAGTTTAGATAGATTTTTCTAGATAGATTGCATTCTAGGATTATTTGGGTTAAGACAATATTTTAGTTTAAATTAGGATTTAGTTTAACCTAATTCCCAATATAAATTGAATAGGATCTTAATCTAGCTAGATAATTTTCACATTTTATTTAATTCCGAATTTCATAAAAAATCCAAAAAATGTCTTAGGATAAATTACTTCCATTTTTTAGGATAAATTGCCTTCTTTTAGGAAAAAGAAAAAAGAAAAAATGTCATGAACATGTCATTTAGGATTAGATTAAATGAAATGCACGTCATTTAGTTTTTTTAGGCCCATTTAATTAGAAATTGCCTGTCAATAGAATTAGGTCATTTAGATTGCATTTCTTTAGGATTTACTCTATTCATGTCATATAATTTAGATCATATTGCCATGTCATGTAATTTAGGTCATGTTGCCATGTCATATTAGATTACTAGCATGCATTGCATATAGATTAAGTTCTCATTAAATAAAGTGAAAACAAAAAAAGAAATTGCGTGTTAATTAGAAATCGTATCTAGGACTGATGATGTGAATTTTGATCTAACAATGCAGATACTTTCGTTGCTTTGAGGTAAGTTTATAATTTATTCATTGCTTTCTTGGGTGTTAAATTGATGGATTGCGCACCCGCATGATTGCTTCATATGTTAGGGAAATAAATTTAAAATCAATCTAAGCTGCTTGCCAAACATTTTTTTAAATAAAGAATGGTACCGAAAGAGCATTAGAGAAATCTAGTGTAACCAAGTCCCCGTACCCATAGTCTCTGGTTCGTAGGAGTAAAGTAAAACTCTCGTTACTTTATTTGGGTTTCTAATCGACCCACCAAAAATAGATTAGTGGCGACTCCTAGATAAAATCCATTTGCATGTTTAAAAATTTTGAACCTAAGTCGTGAATTGGTATGGGCTTGGGAGAGCCCGAGCTAAGTCTAGGCTTAGCAATCCATTAGCCTAATTTTAGGTTGCACAGCCGAAAAATTGGTCGTGACACCCGAGAATGTCAAATCCAAGGTCCCCGAAGTATTCGGTTGAAGACTCGAATGCTAGAGGATTTGTAACCCCCCACCCTTTTTGTAGACCTTGCATATATCGACTAATATTGTATATGACTTGGTCTAATGTGTATAAAGTATGTTATGGTTTTCGAAAATTTGCGGCCCTGCTTTTCTATCCCATCTTTGTGTTGTCTGGGGATTTATTTAATCGCTTCCACATGCGCATTAAAATAAATGGGTCGGCGACGCGTCCTGGGACGTCGCTATTTAATCGACCACCGAGGGATGAGCACACGCTCGGAGAATCAGGGCATGACAATTAATCCCAGACTAACTACATTTATTTGAATTCAAATACTCATTCTAACAAAAGTAATAGGTTTTCATTTTCCTTCACCTACTAAAGTAGCAGAGACAAGTTCACCTAATTCTCTTTTACGGCTATCTATACTCAAAATCAAATTGTGAACTCTTAGCCGAAAGACATTACTAATAGTAACAAGAGGGTATTCCAATTATCAAACAATGAGGATAATAGAATCAAAGCATGTACCTTATATTTAAAGTTAATCTCAACCGACCAATGATATTAAATTCTTTGATAAGCTCATTAACAAACGTAACTTCGCACATCTTTAAGTGAAATAAACGTCACATGAAGTAGGCCTTGTTGATTGCAATGGCTTCCTGTATGTGTTTAATAGGGCATTCATCATTTCTGCAATGGTGTTCTCTTTAACAATGTTAAATGTGATATTATGAGCCTATGTCAACCGAGTATCACTCAGTACCTACTTATCAATATGCTTCCTTCATTGACTTTAGCTTCTTCTCAAATACGGGTACCTGCAAATTCCTCTAATATAAATAAATCTCAATCCGCATCTTTTAGAAACCAAAATCATTCCCATCAAATTTGTCAATTTACTTTTACTTCTTCTATCATCATTAATTTGCTTCAACGCAACCAAGCCTAGTTCCGATACCAATTATTGCTGAAAACAAGGGATTCAAACAATGAAATAGACTAAACAAGAAAATAAGTCAGTATTATATTTACCTGGTTTGATCGGTGTGACTTATGTCCACAAGAAGCAAAAGATTTCACTATAAATCAAGTGTTACTATGCTGATTACAACCACACTCGAGTCACTCAATAATTCCCAACCTCCAATTATGGCATTCACAATTTCTCGTGAAATAATCTCCCAATCTCATAAATGAATTCACGAATCTACCATAAGGTTTATTAGCTTCAACACTCTCGGACTACTTCAATGCATATTAGATGATGTCGCCTCTTAGACACTCTTTACAATGAAGACACTTCTTACATATAAACAAGAGTTGGATGCAGAATAGGAAATCCTTTTTAGAAAGCCTACTCAAAGTAAAATACCACTTGAATAGGAAACTTACTTGAATTAGTTTAGTTTCCTTTTTGGGTTCATCTTTTCAACTGTTATTGTTTGTCTAAATTGGCAAGCTTCTATACCCTCATGAAAAATGTCTCATGGGCAAGAACAGCCTTGCACCTGCCCCTCACTGGGAAGTGTCGAAAAGTCACTATGCTAAAAAAATTAAGGGGTCATGTACATGGAACAAAACCCTTACAACAACCAATCTAACAATCTAGAAATCACAACAAAAATCACACCGGTCAAACAAATTCCACATGCCCAGAAGGAGGAGGAGGAAACTATGCCCAACTTCTTCTTCCTCTCCCATGTTGGCGACTCCCTTAGAAGACCTCATCTCCCAAGCTAAGGACCTCTGCTCTCAAGCAAATCTCGACCATCAACTTCAGCTTCGTCGCCACCGACTCTACCTTACTCTTTGACCTCGAGTCCTTCAGCTAAGCAACTCCCCCTCCTATTCTTCCTTGTTTTTCTTTTTCTTTTTTTGAACAAAGTTTTAGGAAAAAAAAAAGAAAACTTTGAACAACATATTTTTAGGTTCTTTATTATATCATCTAGGATGCCACTTGTGATGCACATTAGCATTTAACTGCCAAGATAATATTTGTCTTTTTTTCTTTTAAAGGATCAAATTGGAAAACAAAAAATTGTCTATAGTTTAGAGACCTAATTGCAAAAGAGAGAAGAGAGAGAGAGAATCAAACACTAGATTGAACACTTCGTAATTGTTCAGGGACCTCCAATACCTTTATCCTTAATTCCTATGATGCACATTTTTGTTTCTTAAAATTCTTCATGAGAAAATACAAAAAACACATACCTCACTTTAGACTTGATGATTACTTTTGTGCCTCTACTTTTGTTGATATCATTCACATATTTCTAAATAAAATCTCACGGTGAAAGAACCATATCTCCTCTCCTTGTAAACTCATTTTAGTATCTTACATAGAGTTTGGGTGGTTTGCTTTTTAGTTGGGTTTAGAATGTTTTGGGTAAGTCTGAAAGTTTTAGGATTTGAAAATCGTCATTCTCGAAAGAAAATGTCATTTTCGCAAATAGGGACACAAACATAACAAATGTGACAGTACAAAGTGATCTCCAAAGATAATACCTATATGTATTTAGTATTTTTAAAAATAGAGATATATAGTTGATTGATATATCTTTGTTCTATTATCCTTAGTTTAATGAAATAATATAAGTTTGTATATCGGTAACAAGAAAAGGGATTTCGTTTAATTTGTATCCCATTTGGTCCACGACTACTTGTTCCTAATTAATTCATAATGCAACATGGGAAATTGACTAAAATTACATTTTATATGTTATATTTTATTCGAATGTCACTCAATACAAAATGGGCGTTGATTCCATTTTTATCAAATTACCCCATTTTGCGAAACACTGGAATAGGTATGATAAGAGTTACTCTGCTTTGTTATAGGGAATAATAATTCCATCCATGCCTTACACTATTGATCAATTAAAATGTGCCATTACTCTTTTTTTGTCGCGGAACATATATAAAATGAGTTCATTTTTTTTTTTTAAATATCTTCTAACTTTTTCAGGCCAAACCCACTTTCTAATCCAGTCCGACCGATACACCAATCCCAAAAATAAAATAATATAAAAACCCATCCCCTCGTAGAAAGCAAGTCTCCACCAAAGGAAGATTAATGTATTTTAAGCAGCATCTGCCATGCAAAAAGCAAAGATCAAGAAAAGAATCATAGAGTCATCCCTCATCCAACGGGGACCAACCTACTCTACATGGACCCCCACATCCACTGTCCACCGCCACGTGTCGGTCTCCCTCTCACTCTCTCTCAAATACTCCCTTCCCCTTCTCACTCTCTCTCTCTCTCTCTCTCTCTTTCACCCTCTCTCTATCTCCTTCCGCTTCTTCTTCTTCTTCTTCTTCCCGAAGACCGTCTCTGTCTCCTTCTCTCTCTCTCTCTCTCTCTCTCTGTGTCAGCGTCATCATGGCGAAGGATCACGAGATGATACCAGTGACCGATCCTTCGGGGAAGACCTCCTCGTCGTCCGCCATGAGCAGGAAGGGGGCTTACGCTGCTGCCTCCTACATGGCCTGCGCAGGTTCTCTTCGGTTCACCCTCTTCAACTTTACTTTCCATTACGTTCTCCCTTTTTTTTTCTCTGCAAAATGCTTATGTGGTCACTCACTGGTGGAGCTTTGCTTTCGTTTACTTTTCCGCTTCACGTGCGCACAAGTGCTTCATATGGATAAACACGTCATGTATTAACCACTTTTCCTGTACCAACGCACGTCCGTTCACGAGGAAATGGAAAAAGGAGAGAGAATCAGGCTCTCGAGATGGATTCTCTTCCTTATATTCGGTGTTTTCATTCGGAGCCTGAAGTACTTTGAGCTTCGCTTAAAGATTTTGCTTTGGGTCTGCTCGCCTTCTTGTGTTTTGAATCCGTGTGACGATTTTGAGTTTCCGGGACAAGTTAAACTCGATTATGGAATGTGTAGTTTTCCTACCGTAGATAGAGGTTGCCAATTTACACGTTTGTACTGACTTCTGTGTGATTGTGCTCGTGAATGAGCGAGTCATGCTCAAACTCAAGCAAAAATATCAGAGGTAGATAGGCGCCTCGAAGATGATAGCGAGTGTTAACAGTCATTTTACATTATACCAGTGTCCTTTTTCTTTGTCCTAAAAATCGTTTATGAGAACTGGTATATGAATTTGAGCAAAAGTTTTCTCTTTGTTGATGCTGGCTTCTTCTCTCTTTTTTTCTATCACGACTGCTCAATGAATCATAGCTGCACCTCTTGTTTTCTGGATAATGTGATAAGGTTGTGATTTTACACATGGTGGTTGTGCTTCCAGAATTTTGTAATTGTACTTAGCATGTGTAGTCTTGCTCTGTCGATGGGAACCTTGAGCAATATGATCCTGATGTTCCCAGAAGTTACCTTACCGGGAAGGCCCAGAATGTGGTTTTCTACTTGTAAAGTGGAGTGATGCCATGTCTTGGTAATTACATGACAGCTATATTTTTACCCATTCATGCAGTTCTCTTGGTAATGTTCAACAAAGCGGCCCTTTCTTCATACCATTTCCCTTGTGCAAATGTGATCACACTTTTTCAGGTACCCTGTATACCTTGACTAGGCTCACGTGTCAATTACGCAATCCTGGTCTGTGGTTAGCTTATCTTTAATAGGCATGCGAGTGGAGAAGGGAATGTAAGAATCAAACTCATGAACTCTTCATTCTTGGTGTAACATTGTACTATTCCAACAAGAAGGGACTTGTGACCAACAATTAACCTGGTGTTGGACTTTGTCTAGACAAGCTTTGATATGAAGATACGCTATGCTGGGCAAAGCTATTGACTGTAGTTTTCCTCTTCTTTATTGTCTTTGTTTCTCCTTGGTTAAATAGTCTACAGTTGAATTAGAGATTCCTCCCAAAGCATTGCGTTTCCAAATATACCATTGATCTCTGGAAATGAAATCTGACTGCGAGACTGTACCATGAGGATAGTCACTGTGATGAAGTTAAACTCTTTTATCATCACAATTTCATACATTTATTTTTTTCTGATTGGGTAATTTTAATCTGCAGAGTATTTCACCCTTGCCTTATAAATGGTCTATCCTTTTCAGATGGTATGTTCTTGTTTGTTACTGTATGCAATGAGATGCTGGGATATCATTTCTTTCTCTGCTGGAGAAACCCAGAGCATCAGTTACAACCCTGCGACAATGGTTCCCCATAAGACATTGCTTCACACTATTCCTCTTGCAGTGTCCTATTTGCTGTATATGGTATGACTTTGCCTAGTTCGCGCTTTTTTTTTTTTCTTCTGGTTTCTTTTGGTGTACCCAATACCTGATTTATTTTCCTTCTGGTTAAGCTGGCCTCCATGGAGTCCATACGCGGTGTAAATGTTCCCATGTACACTACACTCCGACGGACTACAGTGGCCTTCACAATGGTTGTGGAGTATTTTCTAACCAGACAGAGATATTCACACCCTGTTGTAGGCAGGTAAGGAACCTTCACTTCCTTTTGAGACCTTTGCATTTTTCCTTAAGATACTGTAGAGTTAGGTGCCACACCAGCTACTCTTTCCTGGAACGAAAATTATATCTGCTGCTGAACTATCTCCCATGTACGCCTATGAGATTGTTCATAGAAGAATGAATTCACAAGCCACAATTGGGAAACGATCCAATTCATTTTCAGCCCACTGAAGCTTTTGACATAGGAAAGTTCCTCGATTCCCTCTTCCTTGGTTGAGAGGTGAAGTTTTATGGAATCGAATGTTGCATATATAGTAGCCCAATATATTCTTTTACTTGTAATGTTTTCTGCAGAACTATCTATGAAATGATATCTGAGAGAGCTTAGACTCTACTCCCCTCATCTTCAATATTTGATCGCACTTGCAAAGAGTTGCTTTACTACTGCCATCAACTCAGATATGCCTTTTGCCAGCTTTATGGGATGGTAGAAGAACAGGACAACATTTGAGGCTTCTCCTCTCTAACATTACTTGTCTGAACTTTTTAGGCAAAAGAATCAGACAAGAACTGCGTGCAATGGAGCATTTATTCTCTCTCTCACACACATTGAAAATTAGATATTCTAGTGGAAATGTGTTGATTTTGGCAATCTGACAGAACAGGTTATGCTTGTCTCAAGGCTTTCATCTTCTAACCATTCTTATTGGATTATTTCCAAGGGATGCATCAGTGTGGGGATCATTATACTGGGCGCTTTTATTGCTGGAGCACGAGACTTGTCATTTGACTCATATGGATACACGATTGTGTTCATGTCAAACATCTGTACCGCAGTATATCTGGCTTCTATAGCACGACTTGGTAGTTTTTATTATCTCTTCTGCAATTTCTTTGTGTATGATGCATTGGAGAACTTCTCATTCCTTTTCATCCTGTTTAGGAAAATCTAGTGGACTTAACAGCTTTGGCCTTATGTGGTGTAATGGTAAGATATATCACTAGCACAATGATCATCTTCCCTGCTTTCTGCCATGAAGTGCTTGCTGGTCACCAGGTCTAACTGGCACATGTTTCTTTCAAATTTAATTGTCCCCCTGGACATTATGTAGGCATAATATGCGGACCAATTTTGCTGCTCTGGACTTCAATCAGTGGTGACCTAGAAAGAACACTGAAGTTTCCAAATTTGTTTTCTCCTGGCTTTCAGGTGATTTTTTGTACAAATAAAATTCTCCAACTTCTCCAGACATGCAAACTAGTCAATTACTGTTTCGGTTGTTGCCAGAATCGTAAAGCTTTACCTTTGCAACCTGCAATTACATGTCTATTTCCCATACACTCAAAAGCTTCTCCTTTAGCCACTATGTTACATCTCATCCATTTTATTTACTTACTGGGAGTCCAATTATATTTACAATTGCAGGCTGTCATGGCACTTTCCTGCATCATGGCTTTCCTGATTAATTACTGTGTATTTTGGAATACAATGCTAAATTCAGCACTCACACAGACGGTTTGTGGTAATCTAAAGGTTTGATATGCACACCAAATACCAGTAATACCTCTCCTCTGATGCTCAGTTATACATAGCTATTCTGATGTTAATGAAATATATCTAGTATCTATACTTCCTGATGGGCTTATGGTTCTCGAGCCATATTCTTGGCTGTTACTATCTCAATTTTCTTGTCGATGCTATCTGGACTGTATTTTGTAATAGGCAGGTCCACAACCATTCATAAAATGTCTTCCCATGACATTTTGCCCCTGTTGATAGCTACTTCACCAGAATAATTGTTATTTGGGTAGCACTGTTCATAATGGTGTTTGATGTCATGGGCACTTGTTCTCACTTCACTTTCTTCATCCTTGGAGTGCTGTACTTTGCTGGTAGTGGAAATCAATGCACTATAAGATTTCAATTAGCTGACAAGACTCGACCTTATCTGTGAACTATTGGAAGGTTATTTGTCCTTATGCTTTGTCTTGAAGAACAAGAAACTTAAAATGCATTTACTAGCACCACAGTTTATTCACAAGAAATAAGCAAGAAACTTCGAATCTTAATTTGCATTTCCTGTGAGTATACTGGAAGATGCTCACAAAATTTCTTCTTTCTTAATGCCAACTACACTCAAAATTGTCATTCTTGCACTATCAGACCTCTTTAGATGTTCTACTCTCATCTTTTCTTTCTTTTTATTTAATATATTAATAACATCTGGTTGATAGGATCTTTTCACAATTGGACTGGGCTGGCTAATGTTTGGTGGGCTTCCATTTGACTTGGTAAGTATCTGTTTCCTTCTTTGCAGTTTTGATAGTTTTGATTGTACAGGAGCTAACGTCCACTGTTGCTTCCAGTTGAATGTCGTGGGCCAATCACTTGGTTTTTTAGGGTCCTGTCTGTATGCCTATTCTAAACTTCAAGGGAGATAAGGTGATAAGCAGCTTGTGAGATTTTTGTTTTCTCTGATGTAACCCTATCAAAAAATCAACAACCAAATTTTGGGACGAAGTTTTTTTCAGTATGCTAGTATAGTTGAAATTCGAAGTGAAACCTGAGGACTTATCTAGCGTCCATCAAAGAAATTTACAAGCTAATATGAGAGCTGAGCTTTGCTAAAAGTGATTTCAGTAAATTTAAGAGACTTCTCTATTTGGTTTTAGGACGTATGTAAATTTTGTATGATACTAGAGTAATGGATCATCAGACAACTTGGTTGTGGGGGGTTGTGGTGGCACACTTCATCTTCTCGA
This sequence comes from Eucalyptus pauciflora, assembly GCA_007663325.1. Taxonomy (NCBI): domain Eukaryota; kingdom Viridiplantae; phylum Streptophyta; class Magnoliopsida; order Myrtales; family Myrtaceae; genus Eucalyptus; species Eucalyptus pauciflora. The sequence goes on along the minus strand of VMYD01000193.1, from coordinate 24,824 downwards.
CGAGAGACCCAGATTCAAATCGTCGTAATATCCCAATGTTGCCTAGTTCACATTTGGCTACTTGCCTGCAGATGTTACTTAGAAAAGGAGGGTTATTGATTGAAGACTAATAGTCGATGGGCAGCAGACCCAGACTTTATTTTCGATTTTGGGTTTGCTTTTTCCTTTTGGGCAAGGATCCTTCCTCTCTTTTGAAAGGCTTGCCTTCGCTATCCAGCTTGTTCGTCCCTACCACGGCGCAATTAGTGCAGCAGAGTGAATTATGTCCTCACGAGACATCACACGTCCAATGTGGAAAGACATTTTCTTTACCTGGCCACTGTTCACTTCCCTTTGACATAAGTGATGTGATGCTTTTGCAATTTTTTAGGAGATAGACAAGACATTAAGAATAATTTCTCACGGGAATTCAGAAGTGCACAGAAAGGTAGAATTTGAGCCATTTCAGACCAAGTACGAGGCGTGATTAAGAGGAGAATGATAAGTTGAACAAAACCGCTACATCTGACTAGCATGAAAGACTTAATCACATTGTCGTGTCACGATGTTAAAAACGGTCCTGGCATGCTCTCATGTCCCTGTTCACCCTTAGAAAAGGAGATCCCCGTTGTCAATCCCTCGTTCTGCTCCCATCTTTTCCCCCTGTCCAAGAAAGCGAAAAGGCGCCTTTTACCCCAGTTATGGCAAAGAAGATTCTTCTGTCACTTTTGATTTCTGCTGGATGGACATTAGACATCATGGTGTCGGCATTGTATGGTGCTTCAAATGCCGTCTCTTTGGATGAAACTATTTCATCTTCTCCTTTCTCGCATTCTAAGTCCATCGCCGTTTCTGCATTTGCCGATGTATGCCATCGTTTCTGTTTCTCAGTATACTATTCCTGCACTAGATTGCTATCTGATGTTTCTCCCAAAGTAGCATTCTGTCTTTGTAAGGTCACGTATGTATGCAGCTGCATGAAATGCATTGGGCTTGGCTACTCGTGTGTGAACGTCAAGAGCCTCTCTCACTAGAAAAGGTGGCCGGAGAGAGGGAGAGAGAGAGAGAGAGAGAGAGAATGTGGGGTATAGGGCGTGTCTGTGCTGTCCCCGGAACATGACAATGGACTTTGCCCTGATTGCTGGGCATGATTGAGACATATTCATCAAACTTCAAGTTCAACGACTTTCTTTTTTCTGCTTAGACAAAGAAAGGGACTAAAGAAAACTCTCTCTCCTTGGTTCTTTCTCTCCTCGTCTTCGAGATGAGAAGACGAAATCTCGTACCTTGTCTTTACCACTAAACCACCATTGACTATGATCTTCGGTCTCATTTACTTCTGCGTCGTCTCAACCATTCAGAAGCATGCCTAAAGCAGTCGTGTATTGCATGGATATTGCTGCATCTAACAGCTCTAAATTATTAATGGCCCCAAGAAAATCGATCAACATGTCATGTGAAAGCATGTTTGCTTTGCTACATTGTTACGTTGAATGCCGTAAACGACTCGACATGTCCCTTAGACCCCTGGCCTTAGACCCCTGGCCTTCACGAAGATTTTCAATTAGGGAACGAAATTGTAGGCAAAAGCTTCATGGTCTTTTCAACCAGGGCTCCACATAACTTGCAACTCAGGCAAAACCTCATTTGACTACTCTGCGGCAAATACCTGCGGTCGGTGAAATGATATTCAAACTTTATATTTTCAAATGGTAACTTGACCTGGGAAGGAGAGTTGTAAGCAATAAGCACGGAGTTACTAGTTACTAATCGCTTATTTCCCTTGACTAAGAATTGCCGATTAACGGCCGTACAAGGGAAACAAAAGAGCGAAGAGAAGTTCATATAAAAAGTTAGGAATAACGCGTTCCATTTGCGATGACTTCTAGATAGATTGATAGATGGATTAGAAAAGAGTGGCGCAATGTATGCGAATTGCAACTTGCGACTTTAGAGAGGAACAACGAAAGCTTTTAAAATAATAAATGATGGCGGTGGGGAAAATACCAAGCTGAACCCCAAATCATGGAAACAAAAGCTTTTTTGACCTCCCAGCTTTTGACAGAGGGGTGTGTGTGTGTGTGTTTGTGATGTTGTCGTTTGAAAGAGAGGTGGGGAACACGTTCAAGGTGTTTAAAAGACCAAGGATCTGGTGACAATAGTAGAACAAAGGCATAATAGCACAAATAATTCATAAATTTTGGTTCAATATATAATGTTGTCCCTAAATTTTTTATTTATATAATTTGGTTCCTAAACTTTGACCTAGTATATAATATCATCCTTAGACTTTTAGTTTGTTTAATATGGTTCATGAACTATATAGTCTCTAAACTATACAAAAAGGTATAAAAATTCAAGGATTTTGTTGAACAATAGACCAAAGTTCAGAGATCATAACATACAAAATAAAAGTTCAAAAACGATATTATTATTGGACTAAAGTTTATGGACCATTTGTATCATTTTCCCTAAAATCAGCAAGAAAAGTGTTTGAGAAATCCTGAATAACTGGTCTTGTCTTGAAGGCGTGGGATGAAATTGCTTGGGGCTGTGGCACGCGAACTTATCGCCCTAAATCATGAGTCATGAAAGAGAGAGGGGGGGCCTTCAACTCTTTTGCCAAAAGGGTCTTTCACGCTTCCCCAAATTCTTAAAAGAGGGAGGACGCATTGGAGCTTGAAAAGATTAAGCGCTCGATTGGAGAGATTTCATACTTTGTCCTATGACTTTTTGGGATCTAATTCGTTTTCCTAGACTTTTGTTTTGGTCGTGAGGCTCAATTAAATTCAGTGTTTGGGAGTCGTTAATTTTGTCAAAATTGTCATTGTTTTAGCTGCGAGAGAAAGGGTTGAAACTTAGATGGCACGGTGGCAATTCGACTTGGGGATTGGTTTTCATTTTCATCCTCAAATTTCAATTTGAATGGTACTTGACTATTGAGATATCACCTGACGTTCTTAACTTTTGAAATTGAGGCATTGCAATTATATTGGCTCAATGTATTCATAGGAATATTATATCTTAATATAACCTACAAGAAAACCGATACTTGTTGAATAGATGATGAGATAAATTGAATAGTGCCCGAAGAAGTGAATCAATCGAGATGCATGAAAACCAACCTGGACATCACCTAACCGCTAAATTTAAAAAAAAAAAAAAAACGATAGGAAAAACTATTCCTAACAAGTGACGGTAAGATCTTTCGCGTGTATAGTTAAATTCTATGCTCAGATTTGTTGGTGTGCACTTTGAGCTTGAGATATACAAAAAATGAATTTAAACCACGCGCAAAATATCTCATAATATCACTAACGAATAATGATTCAAGAATCCATCCAATCCAAATTTCACGTATGCGATGTTAAGACGCAGTCTCCCATATATTGAAAGTCTAATCATTCTGCAAATATATTTTACCTACACACCCATAGATCTTCACATACCGGACGCAAAATCAGTTCTTTTCACGGTCAGTAAGTAGATTAAAAAAATAAATCCAATTCCCTTTTTCACCCGTGGTGGACAAAATAAATGCCGATTGAGAGCACAGGAGGGACACAACATGCAACAAAAAAATAATGAAGTTAAATAGATCAAAGTGGTCAGCAAAACCCAAGAAGAGTGTCCCCTAGTGCTCATGCAAAGCTCAAGGCAGGGCTACTTTAACGCCGGTGTCTCCGGGGATGGGTTGGCCCTGCCTCTCTAGTCTCTACCATTCGCAAAGTGCTTTTGGTTGTGTTTCATATCAGGCTCTGTACGTACTCCTTGGAAACTTCTTTCTAGACGGCAAACTTATATAAATTAAACCTGTTCACCTTCGCTGACATTCTGCACTCCTGTTCTCAAGAACTAAGATTCTCTCCTTTCTCTCCACGCACTCATGCCATTTGACCCACGATCCCTCTTTAATTAAGTCTTCCTAGGCATCAGTTTCTTCCAATTGTTTATAGAGTTGATGTGTGAATATTCGAGCACTAGAAAATACCTCAACAAGACTGCAGAAAAAGCGGGTCCATTACCTAACTAATCTTGGTTTCTCCCATAGTGAATTTTCGGATTTTAAGACTCGATTTTCTTGACCCATATATGGTGAAAGAAAATTTTCGATCTTTTGATACGATATTCAAATCTAGTCATGTTTGTAACACGTCTCCTTTTACAAGATGTTCCGCTCTTGAATATGCAGATGATCAGATATTAATACTATATATGCTTAAGAAGTCCTACTTGTCACATATACGAAAAACAAGTACATCAAGCAAATAGTATCATAGCAGTGATACTAAAATGGATACTATGAATGATTTGTTACACGGTAGGTAGGTTCCAAATTTGGAATCTAGAGTCTACGATTTAGAACTAGTTTCTCATTTTTGAAATCTAGAACCTACCCTATTTATCTTGAAAGCGACCTTGGAACTTACCTTGTTTGTCTAGTCTAGTTCCAGATTCTATCCCAATATTTCTTTTTTATTTTATTTTTTGGCTTCATTTTCTAAAAAACCAAGACAAATAGCAATTATAGTAATATGAGTAACAAAACAGCTCAAAGTAAAACATCAATACAAAACAAACAAAAATATAAAGCAATAGGAAAGTTAAGCTCATTTAAGAATAATAAACCGTATTCTTCTAACTTAAAAAATAGGTTCTACCCAAATCCTAAGTGGGTGAGTGAATGGGTAGGTTCAACACTTGGAACTTATAACCTATCCGCACAATACCAATTCCAAAAATTTGAAATCATGAATTGAACTTGTTTCTCTAAGGGTCCAGTCAGTTCCAAAGTAGAATCGGATCGGTTGCATTGCACAGCCCTAGTGGACACATTGCACATTACATAGACCCCAATTAGGTGTTGGGACATAGAGGCAACCGGTGTTGGGTGATGTCGGGATTACTTGATCTGCTAATGACAAATTGATTGTTGATTAGAGTTTTAGGTTCCATTCTTTTCTTAAAAATAAATTATTTAGGAAATATTTTCCTAAAAATAATCGCTTGTACTGCTTGCAATAATTGGCCAATTAAAAATATTTTCATTATTAATAACAATTTATATTTTAATATTTTCGTGAACAATAAAAAAAATTTATGCATTTATTTTTCTAAGCAATATAAGATATCATTTTTAGAAAAATATTTTTTAAAATTATTCATTTGCCGCGAAACAAATAAAATTGTAGATAAAATTCTTATATCCCCATCCCCATGGATGTTGTGATTTCTTTATTCTTTCCACCTTATCTCTTTCTTTATGTTCTCGCGATTGCTTTGACGTTAAACACTTAATCTTGACAACATGGAAACCTCGGTCAAAAAGTTCAACTAATTTTCTAGACAAGGGGAGGCCCATGGAATCAAAATGAGCAATTCTCTCTTTTCCTTCTCCAGGAAAAGCATAACCTAATCCTAGCACTTCAACATGCTGTCAGGAACATGCATTATTCGGTAAAAGGACACCATGGAATGTTCTTGATCATAAAGTGTCCCCCCCTCCTTTATAAGTATTCAAACTTAAGGATGTCCCTTTTTGATTATCAAAAAAGTGGGCTCTCTTCTCTCTTCTTTATGATTAGTGTCTAAATAAGTAACACTTGGATGATGATTCTGCTCACAAAGCGTGCATATAAGCCAACCATCCAATTCTCTTTCTCTCTCACACACACCCAAAAGCATTTCAATCAAATTAATGCAAGCATGAACAAAAAGTTGGGGTGCCTTAGGGCTTTCAATAATGATAATGTGGAGGGGGAAGAGATAACAGTACAATGAAAAGGAGTTATTTTGTGGGTTTCTTTTTTGGGGTGGAGAGAATATTTCAAAGTGCATGCGGAGAGAGAGTTTTTTTATGTTAAATTTTTTGAGTGCAAACTAAGCATGACAAACCCTAAAAGTGAGGCTTGCTCCCTCTTGACATCATTCCACTCACCTTCTCCCCCTTCTCATCCCGAGGCAAATCCTTCCATTATACATCCCCCCCCCCCCTCCTTCCCTCTCTTCCTCGTCAACACAATCTCTCTCGCTCTCGCTCGCTCCCTCTCTTCTTCTCCTCTCTCATCACCCACTATCTACTGCATGAGTATTTCCTTCATGTTGGCCATGGGTGTGGAGTCTATCGATCACTTTCGTAAGTTTTTTCATGCACGGACCTACCCTCTTTCGGCCAATCCAAAACCCTGCTTCTGAGTCAAGTTTTGCTAGGAGCTCTGGCTTGATATATTCATTTATATCGCTACTGTCATGCATTTGTGTTGTGTTTTTATCTTTTCATGTTTCGTCAACTTCTAGTTTTTCTCTTTTCGTTTTTGTTCGAGCTATTAGGCGATTTCTACCGTGTATTGATCCCTAAGAAAACCAAGCTAGCTGAATTCATTCCATCTGCCCTTATTTTTCTTTTTCCAAATTATCGATCTTTTACTGATGCGCAAGATTAATTTTAACAACACAAAAATAGCGGCACATAGAATGTTTTCATACATGACTACCAAGAATATGCAATGATTTGGGTGATCCCCACTTCACCATCACATTAATTCCTCTAACCACCAACAAGAAATCATGAATTGACTCCATCAATCCAAGGAAACCCTTTTCCCTACCAAAGATGCCTCAGGTAATAATTGTGTTATCGTGCTTTTGCAAGCAGCATGAGAGCATTGTCTGAAAGCTGAAACCAGCACAAGGCTCTTTATTCACATGGTGCAAAAGAATGTTGGGGCAAACGTGTGTCCTGCTGATGATGGAAGTTAAGTCCTTGACTTTTGCGTTTGGCTTTTATCTAGGGACGAGTTTGACAGGTATAGGTGGGAATGAAGCTAAAGCGGCAAAAAGACAGCGATATTGGTGAGGTTCAATCCGAAGACGGATTTACATATGGGTTGTAAAAGACGATCTCAGATTGAGCCGCGCCAATATCACTCTCTACGTGACAAGTTTCATTCCTGTTCAGTCAGAAGATTTCTTCTCATTGCAGGTGCGGTCATATGTGGCATAGCCGATCGAGGATACTCCGTCTTCATCTGATTTCTTTCAACGTGCTATCACGTTGTTTCTCATCTTATCTTCACTTTCACTTGCATAAAGACATTAGTGGAAGCACATAGTCAAACTGCCTGTCTGCATTTTTCCTCGCATCTTGCAGCTTGTTTCCATAATATCAACGGCATACTTCATGAGTTGTGAAGTTCCTAGATTGGACAAGAAAACGCTAGATAGCATGTTGGTTTTCTAATAGAACTACTTTCTATTTGCTAAATGTTGATTTATTCAGTGAAAAATGTTTAACTAATATCTCTCATCTATGCTACCACTATTCTGTGAGCTTTTACTTTGTTGGTCATTGGTTGACAAATGCATCCTATATAGGTCACATTAGAAGATTGCTAGCGTTTATATTTGAAGATTTTATCTATAATTAGCAAATGATATAGCGAAAATGTAGACTTACTAATTGGACTTTTTAGCACAGGTGGCATGATCTTTGGATTGATTACACAATATACATCTCTAGCAGGGTTGCTTTGGATTGGTTTATCCCCAAAAATGTAATCGTCGATCTCAACAGTGATGGAGAAGACTTATACAAATAAAATGTTGCTCAGCCTGTGTAGCAAAACAATTTCCATGTTAATTATGTGATATGCTCTTGGAGTTCCATCTGTACATTTATGTTCTTTTATATTCTTTTCTCTTCCGGGGCCCAGAGTTGAAGCTTGTGGCTTATAAGAGCTTGAGCACGTTGCCTCCATGGAACCAGCTAGGTACGTGAAAATAGCACTTTGATCATATCCAGTCCATGATATTTCCCTAAATAAATTTATGAGATTTGATGGGTAATTATATATCTTTGCTGATCATTGAATCTTGAGGCTATTTTAGCTTTTTCCGTAGCCACTACAATTCAACCTATATCATTGCAATTACTCCTTTTTAAATACCACTTTCCATATTGTTTTCATGTCACTACTCTGTTGTTGTGCCGTCAAAACTATGTATGAAACTTTGATGTAGACACAAGCTATCAATGACACTTCACTTTACAATACGTGCATGAGCGATCTCAACAGTAAAGTCGCAGAGCTTAAACAGTGGAATACAGTACTAAAAGTTGATAAGTTGCGATGGTACAAATTATAAGCACAGTAAAGAGAAAATGAACAGCCGCCTGTTAATGTCCAGCAAAAGAGATTTAAGTGGTCTTTTATCGATAAGAATGAGTATGTGATTAATTGATGTAAAAGATGCTGATCAAGTATGTTCTGGGAACAACATACAGTGCAAACAATCTGTATACGCCGATATAAGACACTACAAGCATGTTGTCCAGTCTGCATCGGGGAAAACGCATGAATACAGCTACTTGTTGACGTAGCATATATCATCTTTAGCCACCGAGTTCCTCGCAAACTTTCTGGTAAAAAGTACCTTCATGTGGCCGTCTTTCAATAAAACTAGTCCATCGATTGATTGACTCTTGTGCCGGTGCATGGTAGTCACATAAGTACACAAAGAAGTACTGTCGTGTGACTATCTCATCAACTGTCTAATAAAAAATACTATCATATAGCTGTCTCTTCAATAAAACTAGCCAATCGACTGATAAACTCTTGTACCAGTGCATACAAGTCACACAAGTCCATATTTTTTATCCGGTGGACTTCGCTACAACACAATTAGCCGAATTCAAGGATTTAAATGTATTGCCTAGCGTGCACCACGTACGTGTAAGAAATTTCCAAATCGGTAGATCAATTTATGCATTTTACTGGTGAAATTTGCATTTGAGAAAGAGGTACATCAAACGCTCAATCCGTGAGGCGAAAAATTGTTTCTGTGGATGATCTCTTCATTCAGTGATGATCAAACGACTTCTTCATTTTCAGTAATTTTTTGGGTTCTCTCGGTTGATCTGGCCTGTTTAATTTTCTATAGTTCTTGCAATGTCATGATGTAGTGTGTCTGAAGCGCCACATCGGAATATAAGCCATGATCTCGTTTCGAATTTATAAACGACAGTACAAGATCCGAGCTCAGTTGGAAGGCAAGGTGGAGGGAAAAAAAAACAAATTATTTATTATTGTAAAGTCAGAAATGGGAATTGGAGGAATACTATAATAAATTATCTCTTCTCAGAATTATATTGGTCCACGGATCCTTTTTTTTTTTTTTTTGCACTTGTAAATTCCAACTATATGTTGGCAGGTGTCAACTATTCATTGATGAAGTATGGTTAATGTCTTTTTTCAAAAATAACTTGGTAACTTTTACCAAATCAACATTTTTGTACTATCTCATTACTTTAATTTACATAACTTGCCAATGCTCCAAATAACTAACAATTATACTAAATTATCAACCTAAATTAGAGTAATTTATTAAATTTTTCTCATATTAAATTACTACCTAGTTTTGGAGTACCAACTTTCATATGCATTATTTATCAACGTTTGATTTTTTTTCAATTAACCAGCTTATCCATTGGATTACTAATTTTTATTTGCCTTGGTTAGCAATCCCTTACGTACGTTAACTATGAATAGAAATTACCAAACTAAATACGCTTGACCTATACCGACTCTCATTTGATTTATTTAATGATGTTTATTTGATTTTTATAGTTTTGTATATAATCCAAGTATATTGCGGGTCAAATTGGGGCGCTATCTAAATGAGTGTGCATTATCGCTGATACAGTGAGAAGTAGGAGTTGATATTTTGTCAATTGTGATTCCATTGCTCAACTTTATTTTTAATTTTTGCCATAGTCATTTTTTTACCAAAAGAAAAGAATAAGAGGGAGGGAGGGAGGGAGAAAGGAAGGGGGAGGGAGGGAAGTTTCTTTCTTATTTTTTAGGGAAAAAGCCACCAAAAACCCCAAACCTTGCCTAAAGTGACAAATTTACCCCAAACTTTTTTTTGTAACATGAAAAACCCTGAAGTTTACTAACCGTGACACATTTACCCCAAACTTTTATTTGTGACACAAAAAATTCTGAACTTTCATTTGTGTGACACATTTACCCCAAATCATAGGGGCATTTTGGTCTTTTTATTTTTTTATTTTTTTTACTTTTTTTTATTTGTTTTTTCTTCCCTCCGCTGACATCCGGCGAGGGCGGCCCTCGCTGGCATTGGGCAAGGGCTCCGCCTTGGCCGGTGAAGGGAAGAGAGAAGAAAAAAAATTTTAAAAAAAAAACAAAAAAAATAAGACGAAAATGCCCTTAATGGGGTAAATGTGTCACAATTTGCAAAGTTTTGGGTTTTTCATGTCACAAAAAAAAATTAGGGTAAATTTGTCACTTTGGGCAAAGTTTAGGGTTTTTTGTGGCTTTTTCCCTATTTCTTACTTGTCCATCCACGTTTGAGTTAGTTCATTAGACTTCTAAAACCGTCAATTAAGTGACATATATTAGAGATGCATTTGTGTCGCGGAATATAAATAATTTGTAAAATATTTTGTTATAAATAATTGTTTATATCGCTTATAAAAATAAATAAACAAAAAATATTTTTATTCTTCACAAAAATATTTAGATATAAATTGTTATAGATAATAAAACTATTTTTTTATTTACTAATTATTTTAAGTGATATTAACAATCATATTTAGGAAATTATTTTTAAAATCATCATTTTTTTACGAAACAAACAAAGCATAGAATGATTCAGTTTCAACCATATCACTATGCCACGTGTCATCATGCACAATGTGACATAGTTCTCTAGTGAATGCCTCACTAGCTTTCTATTAAATTTTCTTTTATAAATGGTTGACGAAGCAACCCGATTGAAAAATTCGAAAACACCATGGCTAATTTCTTATATGCGACAGGAAAATAATAATTTGCAAGTCAAATTGCTCCTAAAAGAAGATAATGATATGGGGTTGGCATATAGTTAATGTATGCTTACTATTAACTTAAACCCCCAAAATATACTATTTTCAATTAAATTAAACATGCTAGCCACCCAGCTTTGCAAGACGTGCTTTATGGGCAATAAATGGTTTTTAATTAATTATTAAATGCAAATATTGTATTTTCTTTTTAACACTCTAATGTAGATAATAATTCCCTCTTTATAATTAAAATATTTAGGTCAAGAAAGTACATTACCGTAAAAACCTAGCCAATTGTTCAAAGCCCTTTTTAATGAGAAATTGTCCAACTAGTCTTAAACTTGTTGTACAAATAAAAACTCAATCTTGACTTTCCAATTTTGTCATTTTAGTCATTTCGGCCAATTTTCACCAAATCTCATTGACGTCATGATGTGCCACGTGAAATGATCGACAATAACTAAATCATCACATCGGTGATTCCTAGCGAATATTGATCAAAATAATTACATTGTAATTTTGTTTAGAGGTTTAAAATTGAATTAACATCTACATAATAGGTTTTTAACATATTGGATAATTATCCCTCCGTATAACGGTTCAAGTTAAGCAATTGAGAGGATATTAATAGGGAACATCTCTCATAAGGTGTAAGAATATGTGAATTCTCCGAGCTAACTTGTTGCCACTTTTGTTTTTTTTGTCGGTCCTACTCTATTCCTATTCTAACGCTCACTATCAAACTTTTGCCTTGCCTTCTTGCAGGGCGTGGAAGTCGAAACCCACTCTTAAAACTACAGCGTCCCCACCCCAACCCCTCTTGAGACGGTGGGGATTCGAACCCCCCACCTCCCCCTTCCAAGGTGGAAGAGTGACCACTGGAGCAAACCCCAGTGGTTACTTGTCACCACTTTGTTTTGTCTTTTTTGTGCTTTCTTTTACCTGATGAAAATGTTGAAACTACTCCGCCGGTCCGATGACAATTGAACTAGAATGAGATCCGTGCCATGCGAGGGATATAATGACTTTATTCTTAAAGAGTAAACAGTATCATTTTACTCAATATCTGATCACTTGAAATTAGATAATAAACAAAAACCTTATCATTGCATGATCATCTCTAATACATCATATTAGTATAACTATTTCATGGTATGATTTCACATAGGTTAACTTGTCTAAAAGGCGTGGAAGTGAAAAATTTGGAAGAAGTATTGATCTTAGGCATCTCCATAAACATTATACATAATGTCTATTTATATTATGCATATGGCCACTCAATTTGAAGGCGCTATAAATTAGAGACGCTTGTGTGATTTTACAGATGAGACAAATGTTAGACCCCGAAACAAATTCATATTTTTGTTGATTGTTCTAGTATAGTAATAATATTAATGACAATTATTTATGCAGCGTACCAAATACTTATCGTTATGAATAAATTACAGACGTCGAATTGATTTTCTATCCATGAACTCCAAGATTTTTATTTTTATTTTTGGTTGGCAAATCCAACTTGAGAAGTATTTAAATTTATTTGTGAAATTCACAAACCAAGAGAAGAGCGAGAATTGGCTTTTTTTCGAATATTGGCTTAAAACCTAATAATTAATAAAGAAAACTGGAGTTTTTTAGTACCCAACAACTCCTACTTTAAAAATAAAATTGAAAAATGAAAAAAATTTCCAAGCATGCCACATCATCATTTTACTATTCATCACACCAATCACTTATATAGATTTATAGAGTATGGGGAAGAACATGCACTCACCAATGGACATTAACATGTGTGTGTGTGTGTGTGGCATATGAAAATGTGAAACATATGGGAATGAACGTTAAATCTCTTCTCCCTGCATAAAAATAAAAATAAAAAAAAATTGATTTTTTCGCTTCTTCTTGAGTCAGCGTTATGATCAGCTGCTCTAGTCTATCGTCTCTCTCCACTGAGAGCAAGTGCACTTCATTGAGATCCTCACTCAAGCTCACCTTCTTAAGAAGATCGACAGCTTAAACACGAAGCAAAGACGCAGGATTGTCTCCTGAGGTTGAAGAAAAGACGCCGTGCTTGCACGCATTCGTAGACAATCTCAAAGCGCAGTTTCTTCGAACTCCAAGCAATCGACATCGAGATTTTCTTTTTTGACCTTTTTTTTTTTTTTTTTTTTGCTCTTTTGGGTCGATGGACATCGACATCACGTTGCTAGATGTACATAAATAATCGCGGAGAACAACAGGGGTTCGTTCATGTAATTACAGATGTAAACTCAACTACAATACAGGCAACTCGCGGGGAAATCCGAAGGTTAGTTTCTCTAGCATGAGAGATCATGGAAGAAGACTCGAAAGCACTTTTTCTGTCTTCCTTGTTCTTTCTCAATCCGGCACTAATTAGGACCAAACATTCTAGTACAAGAACCAAACTTACAATAGTACTCGAATCAATCAGAAGAGTGGGAACAGCTGAGCAGTCACTTCGAGTTCTGCTTGCCCGCGTTCAGGGGAGAATCTCTAACGCTTTTGGTCTGGATATAACTCCGCTGCTGAGTCGGGTCCGGCTTTTTCTTGCGCCTCCCTTGCTGATACAACCGGGAATGGCAAGACAAGATTGCGAGGTCATTGAGATCTTGTAATGGAGTGAGCACCTTGACGATTTCGTCCATTGCGGGGCGGGACTTGGGATCCCTGCTGAGGCAGTGGAAGGCTAGTTGAGACACCTTCTGGACTCCTTTGATTGAGTAGTTCAGTTCGAGGCGCGGATCAACCAGCTGGTAAAGCTTCCTCTTGTCCGTCAAATGGGGTCGGGCCCATGTGACGAGGTTCTGTTCTCCGCTGGGACGTTTCTTGTCCATTGATCTTCTTCCCGTTAGGATCTCAAGAAGCACAACGCCAAAGCTATAGACGTCACTCTTCGATGTCAAATGACCTGTGGAAATGAGAACAAGACAGGCATCAGGATAGGGCTTCGATAGTGTGGAAAAACTCCGAATCCTCTCATTGCTGCCGATGTTTGTCTCGTGAAAAAATCTATGTGAGAACTTAGTTCAGACAAAAGATAATTGCTCCTGTGCAACTTTGGTGAATCGGCTCATGACTAAAACTCGGTAATCCAACCACTAGATAGACTAATGTCTACAATGAAACTCACTTTTTCTGGTGAATCACAGTGCTACCTGACACAACCAACTTGTCTTTTTTGAGCTACGAGCAATGACAGTTAAAGACCATTTGTGTCAAGGCATTAAGAGAGTTGTGTGATTCTTGAAAATGTTCATACATGAAGCTTTTAGAACCAATTTAACAAACCAGATATCACAGGAGTACCTGTCATTACATATTCTGGAGCAGCATAGCCATATGTCCCCACAACTCTAGTTGAAACATGGGTTTTGTCTCCCTGAGGCCCAGCTTTCGCCAAACCGAAATCCGAAAGCTTTGCATTGTACTCCTGCAGAGCAACGGTTGTTATAGTTATTAGAGTGAACAGATATTTGCAGTCCCAGTATAGTGCCAAAGTCTGTACCGAATCAAGCAAAATATTTGAGGTCTTAAAATCTCTGTAAATGACTGGTTTCCGGTTCCCGTGCAGGAAGGCCAATCCTTTTGCTGCACCGAGGGCAATCTTTATCCTGTTGGACCATGGAAGAGGCACGGCTCCTTCAAGAATTACGACATAATCAGTACATGTTAGTGACAGTGACAGACAGAGCCACAATGACAAAAAAGCAAACACTTTCGCAATCAATTGGAAGAACCGCAGCTTGGATCACGACAGTGCTTTAGACCATTTTGGCATACGATGCATAACCTAGCATTGCAACTGGTCAGAACATTATGGTACTTAGACATGATGCCACAGCCATGCAAAGGAGGTAGCGAGCTCATCAGAAACATTATGTTGAGTAGGAAAATCTTGCATACGCTAGGCAGGCTACCTAATTAGGTACATAGGAAAACCCGATGTGTCAAATTAACGCCGGGCTTCTTAGGAGCAGGCAAACTTCTCTTCTGTCGGAAACATTCTGAATCAAGCATGCAATTTGATTGCCCATTCTGATGAAGCCACTACATTGAACTGTCGATAAAGGCAGAAATCAACACTTACTTCTGAAAAGATGATTTTCAAGGCTTCCCCTGGTCATAAACTCATAGACTAGCAACCTCTGATCATCTTCAATGCAGCAACCGACGAGCTTAACAAGATTGGCATGATGAAGCTGTCCCAAAAATTCGACTTCAGCCTACATTAACATTCTGTCGATTATGACTCTATTCTCAGCATTTCGGCAAGAAACACACTTGAGACATCAATTTTGCTGGTCAGAGTTCTAGAATTCGCTCACCATCCATTCTCTGTGCCCCTGGAGACCATCTGGCTTCAAGCTTTTGACTGCAACTGTAATTCCCGAACCAGGTTTTGCAGGTGCCGTACCATTCTCCTCAATCCACCCTTTGAAGACATAACCAAATCCTCCCTCCCCGAGTATACTATCCGGCCTGAAGTTCCCAGTCGCAGATTTTAGCTCCTGAAAAGTGAACTGGAGAAGCTGGCACCTGGATTTATTATCCGCCGATGGTGCGTCGGGCGTATCAGAGGATAAGCGAGCTTCGTTAGGAGGATACATCTCACGGTTGCTCGCATTGAGGTATCGCGTCTCAGCTGCTACATCAAAATCAAGAAATTGCCCCCCATCAATTTGCAATGCCGATTTTATCCAAATCATAAAAATGGAAATCTGTACGAGATCAGCTTGGATATCAGCTGAACCGTGGAACTTGAATTTGACTTGGATTAGCCCACGGGTAGATGCCCATTACAATTGCTACTCTAAGCTCGGTTAAGTGCAATGGAAGTCAGATTTCAAATGCCAAGCAAAAACAAAATAAGGCTTTAGGTTATTGAATGTCCCAACTTTCAAGTTTGACTTAAGCCCACGATGACTACTTTCCCGATGAGCTATGCAAACAACCACATACAGTCTACTGAAAACAAAAGAAATCAGCAACCGGAATTAACAATGATTTAAGTCAAAACTCAGCCAAGAAAACAAGAGAAGGCAAGTGAAAGAGAGAAGCCTTTTCCTGGTTACAAGACTGGTTTTAGCCAATACCAAACGGATGGCTCGGATTCCATTTAGATTTGTGGAATGGATCTCTGAAAGGGATAATTACATCCCAAAATCAACACACAGTACGCTCCTGCCAAATTTCAATACCCAACAAGAGCATGATGCTGCGTTCTTGAACCAGGTCCAAAGCTTGAAGCATCAAAACTGCTTCCGACTAACTGGCAATTAATCATACCCTCGAGGAATACATTTAAAAGAAGAAAGAAGAAAGAAGAGAAAAAGAAAAGAACAGGCGAGATGCTATGTGGAAAAGAAAGAGACCCATTTTGTTTTCTACACGAAACGAGGATTGAATTTTCACAGGAACGCAAGGACATGATCGTGTTAGTGCTGTCACCTGCATCATAAACCGTGCTGGTACGAGGAATTGAATTGACGGAGTCTCTCGAAGCAGAGGAGGTGCGTCTCAGAACTGCCCAGCAACCACACCTGCTCTTCTCCATCTCTTCTTCTGCTTCACTTCCCCTCCTCCCTTTTCACTTTCATGGGATGGCGTCAACTATATTGAGCTGAAGAGATGAGAGAGAAAACAGACAGCAGACAGAGAGAGAGGAGGGCGAGGCCAAAAGGAGATTCAACACACTTATGAGGTGTGAGAAACAGAGGAGAGGCAGAGGAATATGAGCATGAGAGAGAGAGAGAGAGAGAGAGAGAGAAAGGAATTCGGTGTTCTTTTGCTGTTGGAGATTGCAGGCATCATCATCACCATCATCGCGGTGTGTACAAAAAGAACTTTTTTCCCTTCCACTTTTTGCTTGTGGGGGATGGGAAGCAATTCTCTCTCTTTCTCTCTCTCTCTCTCTCTCTCTCTCTCTACCCTCTTTCAAGAATTGAAATTTGCCCAAAATTACTAAAATGACTATGAAAATAATGAGGCCAAACGCAGAGTGATTGATGCAATGTGGATCGTCCTGAACGTTCTTGCTTTAACAGTTGCAGGCGTTGTCTTGCTCGAAACAGATTAGTACGAAGACTAGCAAGAAGCTTGTATGCATACAAGATGGTGCATCTTCAACCACAAACAGGACGTTCGGGCTACGGTTTTTACGAGCAGACAGACATTGCTGAAGTGTGGACAGATCGAACGAAGTTGCGATATCCACATCGACTTAATTGGACCGCCGGTGAGTTTGGACTAAATCCGATAAAAATCGGTTTCGAAATTTTCCATGAAAAGAGATGATTCGCGTGTACAATGTTATGTTGCAGTATGTAGCCATGCTTGGATAGACGTTGTGGCCATCAAGAAAATATTAGCAAGCAGATTTTATCAACAACTACGCCTGAGATAAAAGGCTCCTCTGTTTCGTAGAAATATAAATAAATTTAAAAACGTTTTCCTAAAATTAGTCACTTATAACGTTTGCAAAAATGAATGAATGAAAAATATTTTTATCGTCCAGAAAATGTTTAAATATAAATCTTTGTTTATATCTATTGCATTTTTTTTATCTTCAAACTATATCAATCTTACGCTGTGTCCGTGTCAGTTTGCTTTCTTCTTCAATAATTATCAAAATAATATTTAATATACATGAATATCCCCACTTTATATCTCCGTAGGTTCTGATCACGTGAGAAAGCATAAACTCGCAAAAATATTTAACATGCAGTATGTCTTCATCGTACACTCTAAGAAATCAAATACTTTGATAAGTTTTTGTGATCATCAAAATGATCAAAGAGATTTCGACTTTCCTTTTCAAATTGTCCAACAATAGTAGTCTAGAAACTCAATTACACAAAAAGAGCACATCCGAAAACAACATCGAACGATTAAAAGAAAGTTCAAAGATTTATAATATATTTATCCCTTTGTCGAGGAAATCTCACTTTGACTCTGTTTGTTTCGCAAAAATTAAATTATTTAAAAAATATTTTCTTCAAAAAGATTACTTGTATCAATTAAAAAATAAATGAATAAAAAGAAATTTCATTGTCTGCGAAAATATTTAAAAATAAGTTATTATCGATAATGAAAAGAATTGTCATTGGCTAATTATTTGAAGATCCGTTTGTTTCGCAAAATGAATGATTTGGAAAATATTTTCTTAAACGTGATGGCTTGTATCACTTGAAATATTTAGCTCATGAAGAATGTTTTCATCATAAACAACAATTTAAGTCTAAACATTTTCATTTTTTGAAATATATTTTTCAAATCATTCATTTTTCATCAAACAAACGAAACCTTAGTTCACCTATAGTTTGTTTTTGGATTCACACATCGCCGTCTGCATCCAAAATCTATGTCGAACACTTACACGATCGTGATCTAAGAAACACCGACACTCTCCGGAAACCTTCGTGTCATGTCCGACATGTGTCCAACACACTTCGACACGTTCCGACACGCGGTCAACAAGTGTCAAGAAATCTGACACATAATCAACTCTTCCCGACACACTCCGACATGCAAGTCCAAAATTTTGACACGAGATTCCGACACACACGGGGTCAATTTTAAACATTTTCAATACTTGAATGATCAAAATATAAATATATGAAAAAATAATGAACATAACAAAAATAGAGGGGAAAAAAGAAAAATATCACTCTCAAGTTTCTTATTTATAAGTTTTGACTTTCCCGTGAGTGACGATAGAACCCCCCACTTCTTGCCGACGTTGTGCCGTCACCCCCGCAGTCTTAAAGTTGTGATTTTTCTTTTGCTTCTTTCCACCTCTCGCAGACGTCGACTGCGAGTTATCTCTTTTGGTCTATGTCATTGGCTTATGAATTATCTCTCACATTTTCCATGGCAAATTTAGTTATTTCATTTTCTTTTGGTTGTACTTTGAGATTTCTTGTCTTGGATTTTCATTTTTCTCGAACCTTTCTTTGCAAAGGAGCTCCAAGACAGTCTATATCATGAACTCCGAACTCTGTCTGGGACTATAAGAAATCTCACTAATCTCCGACAAGTGTAAGAAAACAGAACATGTTCATTCAAATTTACTCTTTTGTGTTTGTAATTTTTGAATTTCTAATTCAATCTCTATCAAATTAAAATAATAAATGATATTAACAATGTTGGATTAATAATTTTAGTATAGATTAATTCTATGATCTTTTATTATTATTATTTTTTGCATTTATATATAAAAATATATATTTAATATATAACATGTCGGAACGTGTCGGAATTATCTATTTTTTTAGAAATGATGTGTCGGTGTTTCATGTCGTGTCGTGTTGTATCGCGTGTTTATGTCAATGCTACATAAATGGTGAAATCATGCTTCAAGTAAATTCCAATTCTAAAAAGTTGAGGGGAATGTGAGAGCAAATTCGGGAAAAGAAACCCCACATAGGGTAATACATGATGGGACATTAGGCAAAGTGAACGTGGAACTACAGAATGGGAAAAATAAGATAAATAAGACCTACATGAAAAATAAATGAATGTAAAGGATGTGGAAATAGCTCTCAAGCAAGTTAGAAACGTTCCGCCCCCAGACTTAAATCATTAGTTAAAGGAAAATTACATACATATAAGTCATGCCTCTATATATATATATATATTTAACTTTGAAATACTCATCGACTAATTATTAACCATTTACTCTTATTTCTTTTTTCCACATTATTAATTCATTTCTTATTTTCCTTTGTAGATTAATGTTTCGGAATAGCGCGAACCGAACTCATTAGTGGTTTATTTCAACAGCTTTAACTATGAAAGAGGGACGAAAATGAATGACCAAAGCGTAACTTAAAACCCTAGACACCTGCGATCTACAAACATCATGCACTGCGAGCAAGCACGGAATACTTTCAAAGTCGAAACCGGTGGCTTTTGCCGATAAAATAATAAGTGCATCAATCTCGCGGCTAAAAAGTTTTGAGTGGACCGACCCAAGATTTTCTCCACGAGCCGTGTCTGAGGCATTGATTTTCTGAGTAATTTAATTCAATTGCTGTATTTTTATTTTTATTTTTATTTTTATTTTTCCTTCCTTTTCTTTTTCTTTCGGACAAAACAAGGTTGAGAGCCAGTCCTGTGACCTCGACAGGAAAACAAGGGAGCACCATGCCTTTGAGGCATGATGATGCGCCCTATTATTGTCCTCTTATTGCATTAAAACTCTTGTAGGAGGCCATTGGGCGTCCGAATAGTCATCTAGATTTCCATTACTTTGCCGAACTATTTGGAACTCCCTCTCTCTCTCTCTCTCTCTAAAAAGAAATATTTTTTTCCAATTTCACGGAGGTTTACTATTGTAACCGGCAATTATGACGCTTTTGGTACAATCTCACGGCACTTGGCATTCACGTTTCGAGGTTAATTTGTCCAGACTCGACACGAATTACTAAATAAATATGCAAGAAAACCTCACATGGCAAGGCGTTTGCTGGTGCTGCAAAGGTAATTGTCCAAGAGAATTACCTAATGGAGGGCTCAAATTGCTTCCACTTACCAATGATTCTTGATTGTTTCGCCGACCGCAGATAAAATCTAAACGATTCCAGGGCCTATAATTGTGTGGTCAAAGCTAGACGAAAGATGGTCAAGAAGCATATTTTTAGTGCAATCCCATCAAAATCTCTCTCTCTCTCTCTCTCAATTATTCCATTCATGGACGGGAAATGGGAGGGTTATGATAGGTGGGCTTCCGTGGTTAAGTGTTTTTGTTTATTTTTTTTTTTCTTTCCTTTCAAAGAGAGAAGGGGGAAAAGTGAAGTGGGGGAGTGGGAGGAGTGTGAGTAGTGCTTGGTGAGGAGTCATCTCATCAACCACCAAAGAAAATATATTCTATGATGCTTTGGTTGGACAAAAGCATTTTCCGATCCTTATTCTCTTTTCCTTTTTCCTTTTTTTATCGACGCAAATCGTCGATCTAATTACGTTTTAACACCAGACTGCATCTCACGAAGCGTGAGATCACGGGTCGAATCTTAATATAAATGACCCTCTCAAAAGCCTCTCCGCACTCGTAATTACTCGGCCAGGCGTCGAGCCGAGGGACTGTCATGATTCGATGCGATGAGGTATGAGAAGATTGAAACTTGACTAGGAAAAAGAAAAAGAAAGAAAACAGAGAAATCCTTATTCTTTCTTTGTTTTTTGTTTTTTAAGGTGCCTCCCTCTAGACTGTGCTGACCAACTTGACAAAAGCCTTGTGGAAAAGGAGTGATACCCATCTTCCCCCACCTAGGCACTCACTACATGGGCCCACGGCCCACCGAAAAGAACGGCATTTACATAATTATATATATATATATTTATATATATTTATATATATATATATATATATAGAGAGAGAGAGAGAGAGAGAGAGAGAGAGAAAGAGGTGGGGCACCACAAGCTCAATCATCACATGGGGCAAGGCAAGATATTCCATTCTTGGAGGTGGTAAAGTTTGCCCCAGCCATACTGCTGGAGGAGGAGAGGCCCATCTGTCCTGCCGAGACAGAGACAAGAGAGAATGCAGCGAACATGTTACTCATCACTCACATTTTCACACTTAAAATCACTTTCCATAAGCATCTTGATGAAAGCACCAATTACATGCCGGGATTTCTCAACATAATCATGAAATTCTTTTTTCCGAATTATATTTACTAGAGTGTAAGCCTGATCATTCGAGGAAATTATGCGACGCCAAAAGCGGGCCCACGAAAAGTAAAAGGGACGCTAGCCGACGATTCTTGTACGTAAGGATTCATCCTGATTATTTGCCCAAAAAGCAAGATTAATACTATAGAAAAGAGTGGGGGAACCTCACAGAAAGTTTTTTCTCAGAATATCCTACAGTATGTGATGCATGAACCGTGCTTTTTAAGATAGGTTCGAGAATTAGCAACGGTTCATAGATGCCTTCACTAATTTGATGAAATTGTCTCCTCGAGTCAAGATAGGGCATGGGTTAGGAATTCTTCCTTCTATTGGGCCATGTTAGGCTAGATTTCAGCCCATTCATTTTGTACTTTATTGGGCTTTCTTTGTCTGTTTTCTTGTCCTTCAATTGCTTTGCACCAGTGACCAATTTTATGGATGTGCGCTGGGGGAGTCAGAACTGGCTCTGAGCCAAGGTGCTCACGGCTTCATTTCTCAAGTGATTGACGTGGAGAGGAAACCCTAATATTTGAAATCATGTCTGGACCCTCCATTCGACCTTTTCTCTTACTTTATATGCCATTTGGTAATGCTAGTTGACAAGATTGATTGTTTAGTGAGGTGATGGATTGTAAGGGTGTGCTATCCGAGTGAGTCGAGTCGAAGCCCTCGAGAGAAATCTATCACACAGGCTCAATGAATTAATCTTCAAAGCCGGTCATGGCAGCTATATCATCGTATACACGTGTAAGTATATCAATCGATGTAAACGCATTTCTTCAAGAGAAACAAAAACTCAAACAATACAAGAAGTTAGCATTTTGTGTGTGGAAAACGTTTACGATAAATATGGGTCTGCAACATTACCATAGACCAAAGGTTCACGATGCTAAGGTAGAGCTAGACATGATCGGTGGGTAGGCTCAGGCTAAGCTCACTCGACCCCTCGTAATATTTTTCATTTTGGTGGTAAATATGATGAACGAGCCCAAAATCGTTCTTGAGCCCACCAAGCCCACTTACTTGTGTAAAAATCTTGGGCTTAAGAGGGCCCGATAGGCATAGGTCCATGAAATTGTCCATCTAGCAGTCTATCTAGTTTCTGCATAGAAACAATTTTTTCTTCTTCTTTTTTTAATTTATCTAGAATGATATGCTTCAAGCGTGAGCATTAGTCCAGAGTCAACTTTGGATTGACCCTAAACTGACCCAACCTGATCGGTCCTGGTCTAATTCCTAGAGGACTGGTCGATCATTTGTCCTAGGAGCTTAGAGTTAGTCTAACCCAGATTAACCCCATATATAACATATATTATGTATCTAATATATTACATATTATATGCTTTTGTCTACTCTAAATTCTAGCACCTCCTCCTTTGTTCTCTTCACTGTTCAGTTTGTTGTGTAAATCATAAAGTAAAAAGAAACACAATCCTAATTTGACCCAAAAAAAAAAACCCTCTTCACTCACCTTGGTCTGCCTTGATTGCCTTGGCCTCGCTTGCTTTGTCACTCACTACTCGCCTTTATTCCATTGTCTCGTGTGTTTGTTTTTATGATTTGTTACTTTTAGCAAGTGTAAATTTCCATTATTACCTTATTTTATATTTATGTTTAATATATATTAGTATTTATAGTTTACTTATTCAATATCGCATTATCGATAGATATGTAATTATAAATGATATGTTTTAAGAAATATAAATAATAAATAATAATAATAATAATAATAATCGGTTAGTCTTAGATTGACCTTGAAACTGACCATTCCTTAATCATAGGCTCAACAAGGTCGGTCATCAATCTCAAAAAGTGAGAATCAATACTGTGTGGGTTAATCTCTAAATTAGGTGCTAGATTGGTTCGATCCACCATGTCCGCGTACACTTGACTAAAAATGCAAATGATCAAGTAGCAATTCTCACGTAATCATTTTCATGATTTGCCAACAAGTGCAAGTGGTTGGATTTGGACATTTTGATGTCCGTACCCTCAATTTATCTCAGTGGCTATTTTGCGATTTGTTTTAAAGCATGTACGGATCGACTGAACCCTAGTAATCTGTTTAGGTACAAGCATTGAGGCTAGATAAAACAAATAAATAAAAATTGAAGTGATGTTTTGCAAATCCCATTTAGAGTGATTCACGTTATGCAGAATATAAATTCGAATAACGTCGAATATACTGAAATTACTCTATAAAACCAACAAGCTAAAGTAATGTGGCAAGTTTTTATCATCTCATTTTATGTTCTTCTACGCCATACGGAAGATAATTGCATCGCAATACTCCATTCGTATTTCACTTCATGTACAAGACATTTTCCTGCTACCATTCACTTCAGCTTGCCAAGGGCCCTCAAGTTATGGTACCCTACATACATAGTAAATTTGACAATAGAAAATATGTACCCATCTATCGTTATCAACTTATAGTGTCGGTAGGTATATGATTTATGAACATTGCAAATTAAAATTATCTCAACTGTTGAAGCGGGTTTTACCATAGAACTTACATAATTAGTCATTAGGTGACATGGATCCACATGACACCTTCTCGTGGCATTCCGTAATCAAGATTTGTTAAAAATAACTTTATCATTTTACTGTTTACTTCTCTTGAATCTTACGGTCTATACACTATAATTTTTTTGATATACAATATAAAATATGTTTGGAATGATAAACATGTAGGTTTACATATAATGTTTTGATTATTTATTAAATTTGAACAGTATTTTGAATTTTGACAGAAAAATTAAAGTATTACTTTAGATTGATGTTTAGTATTATTTAGATTGATGTCCAAGCAGACCATTTCTCTTTTCCCATGCATATTTTTGTTTTCTTGTTTCTCTCTTTTCTTTTTTCTTTTTAAACTCCGGCTTAGTACCTGCACGGCTACCCAACACAATTAGCGCAGAGAAAATATTAGGTGGTCCGGGACCGCCACGTCAGCGTGGTCCCGGACCACTCACGCGGCGCCACGCGTGCGTGGAGGGGGACAAAAAACCCGACCCGGACCCACCTCTCTGACGCTCTCTCTCCTCTTTCTGTTTTTTGTCCCCCTCCATGCACGCGTGGCGCCGCGTGAGTGGTCCGGGACCACCCAATACTTTCTCATTAGCGCAGCACAATGCAATGTCAGCAGATGCAGAGTCTTGTTCGTGCACCTTATCTGTCACGCATCGATCTCATCAAATCACATATAACACACATCACAAAAGGTCAAAATGAAAATGAAAAATATATATATATATGAGCGTTTCTATTGACTAAGGCCCTATTTGGTAATGTTCTTTTTTTTTTT